>JAHQIW010003374.1:0-674602 GCA_019055375.1 Parelaphostrongylus tenuis | reverse complement strand
TGATAAACGGTAAACCCTTCGGGTAAATTGAAGAAAACTATCATTATTCTCGTCCTATTAGCGGTGTGCTTACTTCCTATTGGATATTTGTTAATGAATGAAACACTATGAAATATCATTTCAAGGAGTGACTAATAACAAGTATCCCATAAATTTAGTATCACTTTTGGTGAGATAGTATTTCTCTTTGTTCTTCAAAAGTAAAGAGGAAAACTTTTCTTAGGTGATTTTCAAATGCGATCTTCATCATGAACGTGGGGGTGGACACTTTTGGCTTTTTTTTTCAAGAAAAAGTTTTGTTCACCTACAGCAGCTGCAGAGGTGCTCTGGCCAAATGGCTAGTGATGATTGACGTGGAATCGATTCCACAGCCTCCCCAACACTCCCCGACGATTAAGAACGAGCGCCCTAACGGAATATCCCATCTTGGCTAACCTCGAGATCGCAAGGAGACGTGCTCGAGCAGTACTCTACAACGTCCGTAAAGAAGACGAAATTCTCAAGCAAGTAAGGAGGCGAATTTAATGATAAAAGTACGGGAACTTGTAAAGTAGGAAAAAACGTCAAAAGCGGGTCAGATAAAGTGATAAAGTGTAACAGCTGCAACATAGCTATTCGCTATCTCTCGCTCTGACTTGTTTGATTTCAAAAACTTCTCTCCATCATCTAGCTAATTTGTGGCATTCACTAAATAACAAAATGAGATAGTGGAATTGGAATGCTTACCTTGAGTCGAGGGTTAAAATGAAACGTCAATGTCAGATCGGCTTCTTAGGTTGATCTGAAAAGTTATTCCAATTAATCATACTTTCAAGAAGAATCATGTATATTATATATAACATGAGACAGAGGTCATTAGCATGATCGACGGCGCACACTCCTTTCAGCTCAAACATTCCATCTGACGGCGCGCGCACTCCTTTCAGCTCAAACATTCCATCTGACGTCTCCACTCATCTTCTTGATAGTTTGCATTCGTATATTGAATACCACAGGATGAACGCAGAAAAGCAGTAGAGATTTCAATTCATTATAAGTGATCGAGATGAAGGTTAACAAGCTTGATTACTCCCCAAAGTAGTTATTAAAACGATATAGAACCCCTTTATTTATACTCCACATGGCCCCTCTCATCTTTGTTTATAGCATCTCAACCTTACGAAACTATACCTAGTTTCGTGTAATGGTTGCTTGAGGAATTTCATTCACAGCATCCCTTTTCGTTACAAGCAATAAGTATTGGAAAATTCATTCAAAGTGTCTTATAAAGTGAAGAGAAATGAAACTCAGTAAACTCGTTTTGGACAAATAAGCAAGGAAGAAACTGTTGAACTTAATCCAGTTGTTTGACCAGTTTAGGCACGCATTCGCGTCTATTCATAATGATTGCTCAGAAAACATTAATCCTTTAGGGACGGTAATTGATTGATCGCAACAGCACAACTAGCAAGAAGCGCGCGATTTTCGCTATTCAGTTGGGGTTTTTCGTCTATTTGGATTGTAAGACCTTAGGCTTTTGTGTTACTCTGATACTCCATGACTTTTTCTACATGATCATATATATGTTTTTTTGTGGATAGGTAACCTTCCTGTGTGATAAAATAACTTATACAACTTCATGTGCAAAAAGTAATCTTCTTTTTGCCCTTACAGCAATCTGGATAACCTTTCCAAAAGGCGATTACAGCATTGAAATTCTCGAAATTTGGGCTATTGAATGGCTAGTAAGAGTTTAGTGAAGAGCTACATGCAAGCTTAAGCAAAGTATGCGCTTTCAGCTGGACACATTTTCTGCCAACTCTCAGGCAGCAACTCAATGCTGCTTCAGTAGAACTCGTTATCCTTGGATTCAAAAAAAAAAGGTTGTTAATTCTCGACGCAAATGATTGTTGTCCTTCGGGCTTCTTCTTGCTCAGGTAGAGCTCCAGCGTTCGGAAAGAGGTGATAGTCAGATGGCGACGAGTGAAGACTGTACGACAAATGATCCAGCAACTCCCAGCCTAGTTCAGGCAACTTTCTCTTTATCAGTTCGGACGATATGAAGCCTTGCGCTGTCTCGAAGCAGACTGAGATTCCGGCCGACATCGACGTGACAGAGCCCAATTGCAAAGCGGAAATTAATCAAACTGAGTTTGCGAGCTGCCGGATCACCAACCGTACAGTCCTGACTTGTCGCCGTCTGACTGTTACCTCTTGCGGTCACTGGAGCAACTTGCTGACCAAGGAGAAGTTGCCAGAGACATCAATCATTTCGTGCGTCGAGGACTAACACTTTCTTTAAATCCAATGGCGACGAGTTCTATGAGCGCGGTATTGATTTTGTTGCCTTACAGATACAGAAATCTGTTGAGGCTGATGGCGTATATTTTGATTAATGTCGTTAAGCAATTTCAATTACTTCTGTTGATAGATATGATGTCTACTGCGCTAGTGCCAAAACTTATGAAAAGACCTAATATTACGCTAGGCAGCCATGCCAAAATGTTAGCTTTCCCAATAGACGAGTTCGTACGTGATCACTTTGTGACAAGATAATATCAAGATAGCCTGTGTGATCGACAAAATCAAAGTAGTTCAATCAAACACTTGGTACTCAACGTACACCCTACATATCCACCACTTAGACCGCCGGAATTAGTGGTTGCATTGACGTTATAGTCCCCTTATCAAAGGGATTGCCCCACTTTGCATGCCTTCTAGTTTCTTACATTATTATTTATATTATGCCTAGTTTTGTGGGTCGAACGCTTGAGGCGGTACACAGCTATTTGTCAACGCGCTCCGCGCGAGGAAAGCCCGTCGAAAATGTTTGTTGCTTAGGTGATAAAAAGTGATGACAAAGTCTCGTCTAGGTTACACGTTTTGTGATGGTTAATCTTGGTACCGCAGATGCTTCCACGCAGTTGACTTTGTTTCCTTTTTGTGACTAGATTCGTTACAAAAGTCAAATAGCAAATAATTGAAACAGCCTTTCCTGGGTCAGTTCCAAGCTTCTCATGTACATTTCATAAGCTATAGATCAATTACAAAATGCCCAAAATATAAGCTTTGACGCCACAAAAAATAAGCCACTTTGAAAAATTTTAGCATCCTATAAATGTAGCCAATTTGTTCGAGCTATTAGGGTCTTACTACAAAGTATGACATATTTGCATAAGTAGAGTAAAATATTCGTCACCTGTCACCTGTGGTCCCGTTTAATCGTCAAGTGACTCGAACGGTGTACCAGCAACTCTTCTATTTTTTCCCTATTGCGTGGCAAGAGTGGGTCCTCCTCGCTCCAGGAATTCACTGAGCATCATATCTCTCTTCTATCGCTTTTCGTGAAGGAAGTCGGGACCAACGGTCGGTGGTCTTCCTTTGGAGGCGCTTGACGTGCCGAAGAATCCAATCGGTAAGGGCTCTCGTCCATCGGTTGTTCGTTGAAGCGCATCACGTGTCCGGCCCACCTTATTTTCGATATCCTGGCGTGTTGTAGAACGGCGTCTCTGATTTTCGATCGTTGACGTAGATCGGAACTTCAAATCCTTTTCTCATTTGCGCGATATCGGATACTCTTAATATCGACCTTTCGACTGCAGCGTTCAATAACGCCAAGTGATCTTTCATCCTGCTTACGTAGCGACCAGGTTTCTGCTGTGTACGTTGGTGCAGGGATGATCGTTGAGTCGCCGAGGTGGACACGGAGTCGGATGTTCTTTGTCTACTTTACCACATCCTTGATGCTCTTAATACGTTCCCCAACCCGCTCTTTTTCTCCTGCACAACCTCTGGAGCTAGGTCGTTCATCATGTTGATTTCACCAACGTCGGATAGAACGTAAACTGCAGCATTCGCAACATGTTCGTTTCGCTGAGCGTGGATGGACATTCATAACCCGTTAATTCCTTATGAACACCGTTTTCGTTTTAGATTTAGTTGAAGGCCCAATCTTTCCACAGGCGTTTTGTCGAAATCGGTTAGTATTCGTTCCGCTTGACTGACTGCTTGGTGTTTATACGATGATATTATCAGCAAAGCGAGATTGTCGGACTGTCGAATTTCACTCCCATATCCTCCCATTCTAATGTTCGCATGAGTTTCGGAGGGTGGCAGTGAATAATTCATGGCGAAATTGTATTCGGCTTGGCGAACCCCTCTTTTTACTTTCGATGGTAACATCGTTGTAGAGTCGCGATATTTTGGAGGTGAAATTTTTATTTGACTCACGAAGGATCATTATGTACCGAGAAGGGACGCCTCGGTTATCCAGGCTCTCTATAACCGTCTTCGTTTCCCACTGTATCAAAGGGTTTCTTCAATTTCGTGAAAGCAAGGCAGAGCGTAGTTTGTACTCTCCTGAGACTTCAATGAGTCTTGTAATCGTGTGGACGTGGTACTACAATACTAATCCTTTTTGGAACGCTTCTTTGTTCGCTGGCTGTCTTTCGTCCACTGTTCTCAATCCTGTTTAGGATGACTCGAGTGAAGAGTTTGTAGACAACGGACAGCTAGCAGACTGGGCGATAATTGCCTGTGTTCGTGAAGGTCTCGTCTTTTCGAACTACAATACAGTCTTGCTGGTTTTCCATTGATGGGGGACCTTATATTCTAACAGGCAGCGATTGAAGAGCGAGCCAGGGTGTTGATGAGAATGGCGGTAGGTTTCTCCAGTATTCTAGTTTAATCCTATCTGGACCATACGTGTTCTAATCTCACTAACGTGTCGGATCTCAAGAAGGGAGGACGATGGAACGGCAAGTTCATCTTCCGTAAGTCATACTGAAGTAATATATGAGTGACATGGCGGTTGAAGAGATCTGGGTAGTTTTTGCGGGATGAGATTTTCCCCACTGGCCGTTCTGGAATCTGTAAGTGTCCCGTCATGGTGTCGGAGTGCAATCACTTGGTCTTGTTAATGGCGAAGCTTCGGTGGGTCCTTGCGATTGTCTCCCTCCCAACTCCTGCAGCTTCTGCCATTGCTGTTGCTCGTCTTTCTTTGAGATCCTCTATTATCGCTTCTCTGCAGCGTTTCTCAATTTACGGACATGAGTTCACGGTTGCCCTGTACGTAGTGCGATTCCACGTTGACGTTTCAGCTTGAGAGGTTACGGAGACAAACGTTTCTTCATGGCTTTAGGACACTCGCGCTTTTATGGTCCTAATGTGACAGATGTTTTGATAGAGGCCGATTGTATTCTTTGTCTGTCGATGTTGTCAACGACGGTATCTTCCGAAAAAGCCGACTAAGGCCTTGAAATATATCCCAGTTTTATATGGTAGTTCTCGGGACTTCGTTGTTTAACGTGAGCGGCTTTCTCTCCTTTAACGCGAAAAACGAAACGTTTGCGCGAAAAGACGATGATTCTGATCCCGTATAGAAACGTAGAACAACAGCGGCATCGGTCAAGCAGGACCTTCGATTTTGTTAAGTATGTGGTCCTAATTTCGTTACGGTATCTCTCCATTGAGGGAGAACTCCCACTGTCATCGCTGAGAGTGAGGCCCCTGGAATTGTAACGTTACCACGAAATTGGTTTTGTTTCGTCATCATGAACTCCAGATTAGCCTCATCTCCACTGTTCGTTCAATTCTAGTCCGTGGGGGCCCCATCGTGACCATATGTGAAGAGTTGAGCAATGAACTTCATATCATTGTTCTGGGTCCGATTTTCGCGTAAGTAATACTCCGACGCTTACCTTGAAAAAATGAATGGTCTTTTCTGAAGAACTTTTAGTAGGTCCCACAAGAAACTCTCGTTCGCAACTCTTCGTGACTTCGTCCTGTGTCCATAACCTTGATGTGCGGTGGCGTAAGCAACGAAGATAGTCAAAGCCGGCCATTGATCTACATCGTTCCAACCGTAAACGTTCGATCCGGGCTGGATAGCTGTACAAATGCATCGCTCGTTCAGGGTCCAAAACTCGATTTAACGAGGCAACGCTAACGCCATCGTACTACCTCTGCGATCACACTTTCGAAGGAGACAGTTCTTCTCCACTGTCATAAACAGCGTGAAAAAGGATGTCGTCTCCATCGTCTCAGCCAGGGCCAATGACGTCGTACCGCTATCCTTCTTGCTTGAATCCACTAGATCTTCTGCCAGCCGGATTCGTTGAGCAAGGTGTTTTGTGCATCTTGAGTAACAGAGCGTCATTTTAGCCTGTTTTCGATTTTAGCCAGCGTTTGGCCTTGAGATTTTAGCAGCCTCTCCGTACTTCGTCTTACTGCCACAACTGCCAGTACCGGGACAGGGGCTATTTCGGGGTCAGGGGAATGCAGGCCCCAAAGTCTTGGTTGTTTCGAGCGTTTTTTTGCATCTAAATGTCTAACTTGCTAGGCTCGTCAACGTGGGGTCTGGGTTACTACAGAATAGCTTGCCAATCTCTCCTCGTAGGAACGGAGGAGCTTATCTATTGGAGGCGACTCCTAAACCGCATTCCCATGTACTATCCCAAGCCACTTGATTGCACGCTTATTGACCAATATTATCTCCGTAGAAGCAGAAGTCTGTGAGACTGGAGTTGGCAGTAGCAGCGGAGCTCATCGCCTGAATCCACCTATGCCCTCTGATAAGTATAGCTGCTCGGCTTTCGGTGGGTGCGCGTTTTAAATGACCCTATCCACCACCGAGGCACGCGTCACGTGCCCACGCGGTTACGGGAAAGGAATCGCTTAATGGGCGGAGATCCCTTAATAAAGGGATATCCGTGAAACCGTAAAGCACAAATGATAAGAGACTTTTTTCGCACCCCTGTAAATATATGGGATAAGTAAGACCACACTTTTTTCGAACCACAGAGAGTAAACCATTTATTTCAAACAGAAGAGGCCGAATACTACGTTTCCCGTCGATGAGCATGCGAGTTCAGAAAGAGTTATATCCTAGGACGCAAAAACCAAAAAAGCGTAAAAAATACGCTATTTCTTCATCTCAAACATATTTTTTCAATGTGAACCTTGTATTAAGTCGATAAGATAGAAGAACGCTTGCATAAACATTGCCAAATGACCATTGATTGAATGTGTTAATTGGTTGAAAATATAGGCTTACGCAGAACTGTGATCTTTCTTCTTGCTTGTCCTCAGAAAAACTCGAATTCGTTTTGGATAGGTGAAGCCGATCACAGTGAATCCCCACTGGATTACTCTGAGGATTTCATCAAGTACACTTCAAGAACGTGCGAAATAGCAGAAAAAATTGGAATCTCTTATACAAAGTGTTTTGATATGAAAAGCCCATTAACAATTATATGAGAAGATTCACACCACATTCGATCGTTGAGACATTGTGTCACTCAAAAATGATGAATTTGTGCTCTTGCGGATCGCTCTCATGGGTACACTCATTGTGACAACGTTCTATCCAAATTACACTGGTTACAAGTCAAGAAATGTAAACCAATAATGTAGAGTGCTGTACAAAACTTTCGAAATCCCACCTGACGCAAAAGTTTCTGCAAATCACTCTACATTATTGGTTACATTGTAACACCATATCACCGCAAAGAGGCGGTAAAATAAAATGAATTCTGAAGTCAAGAAAGTTTTTGCTATCGTTTTATTAATATTAGTCAGTAAATAATATTCAAAAATTTGATGTATTTCCACCGATTGATCCGTGATCTTCGTTTTCATTAGTTCTACAGAAGTGCTCGTATATTCAATACCGTGCTGGAAGCAGTGTTTCCGACATGATCCGAGTTAATGGTACAAGTAAAATAAGAGTACACGAAAGTGTGCAGTGTAAGCGATTACTGCATTTACAAAAATTTTCATACCGGATTAAAAAATCTTCGGCGAATTGACCACATGTTGCCTCGCTGCGATCATCCTGAATTTTTAAGATCTACTCACATTCAGTAGACAGTGATTTCACTTTTCTCACTGTAATCTGTCAAATAATCCATTTAAAAAGCGCTTTGAATTTCCTTCCTTCTTCGAATTCCTCTTTTCTCTCTCTTCCCTTCTCGATCTTTCTCACCTTCAGTCTCTCTCCTCCATATATATATATACATATATATATATATATATATATATATATAGGGTACGTATATATACATGTACTTATATATATATATATTATATATATATATAGGCACGTATATATACATGAACAAGTATATAAATCCATTTTCTATATATACATATATACGTGCTTAAGTGTATACATATACTTTTTCAAAACTGAAGTGAAAGTATACAGGTTCTTTTCCGTTAGACGGTACGGGATCAACCAATCCCTTTAGCTGGAGAGAACTTTTCAAAGGGCTCAAATCTTTGGCTAGTGCCGTACGTAGCTGTTTTTTTCGGAAAGATGCCTCTTATAACTCAGTGAGGCTCAAAATTAGAATTATGTTCTCATCGACTGCGCAATTAGGCTATCACTTCTCGAAAGCATGAAGCACATGGACGTAAATCTTTTAGTACTCAGAGAAAGATGTTTTGATCTGAAGTTTCTCTCACAGCGGAGGAAACAATTCGTAATTATAACAGAAATTGCATCTCTTTTTATGCTTGCGACAGAGGCAATTGATTGATGGCGGATCAAACACCCTCAACCGTCCTTCTACCCCACACCTTTAACCCTCAGAATGGCCAGAATACCCATGATCGCGCATGTGAATTGGATCTATTCTATCTGTTGCCACTGCAGAGAAACATTCTTTTCCAGAAAATATGCACAGCATTGGAATCTTCAAATCCTACACTATCGAATGTTTGCTAAGAGTTCAAATAAAGAGCTCTGACTTGCGGTAACAAAGGACAAAGCGGTGCGTAAGAAACCAGAAATGTTTGTCTCTTTCCTTGAAGCGGTTATGAAAGACTTTTCCAAAAACCGTCAACATACGGCGCTAGCGCATAGCCAGAGATTTAAGCTTTCAAATGCTTGCTCTAATACTCTTACGAAAAGTTTTTGTCAGCAAAGAGATCGGTTTTCGATCCCGTGATTCTTTCTGAGAGTACCAGTATATATATATATATAATTATATATATATGTATATATATACATATATATATATATATATATGTTATATATATGCCCTGCGTCGCACACGAGGTCCCTGGTTCGATCTCGCGCTCATGGCTCACCAAGCCCATCCATCCCTCCGGGGTTCGGTAAATTGGTACCAGACAGGTCTCAGACTTGTCTGGGAGGATAAGCAAGTCACTGACTCGGTTCAGCGGGAGGCCACCGTCGAGTCATTGTAAAGGCCAGATGTGGCATTCAATCACCTCAAACGAAGTTAAAAATTGAAGTCGAAGCATGGCGCATCACCTCAGGGATTGATTAACGCCGAAAGCTTTATCTTTATCCTTTTATGCTATATATATGTATATGCATATATATATGCATGTATATATATATATATATATATGTATATTACATGTACATGATCTCAGTATTTTGTTTTAGCCAAAAATGAAGAACATCGAAAGAGACGGTGCAATAAGTAATACAATGCATTTGAGGCAACGGTTGTCGGCTAAATATGGAAACGGTTAGTGTACATTATTACTAAGATAAATGTTTGATTGTTAAAAGAAAACTGAGACAATTGAGTTCCAATACAACTGACTTCATTACGAAGTAAAAACCATTTGAGCAAGCTTAGTTTAAAAGCACCATTAGACTTGACATAGGGCACAGTTCAAACTGATAAGTGTTTTGTGAGCGTGATACAATCCAAGTCAAAATTTAAATAGTTATCAGTGACTTGCGCCACATTTTATCGGAATCGACTTTTTTTTTATCATAGTTGATAACACTGTCTCTTTTCATCAGTTCCCTACTCGTTGCAAACAGCAAGTTTTTGTGCTTGTTGAGAGGCCAAATATACACGAGATTCTTATTTCTTTCTTAGGGCAGATTCGAGGTGAAGTGTTCCTTCCAACAGCTTATCTCTTGGAAGTTTTGCCCTCTTCAGAGTCTGGAAAGATTAGGTTGTCCACAATTTAGTCTGCCTGACACTCCATTGCTCTATCAAAAACGAATCACCACACACACATTTCAATCACGTCAGGCACAAAATCAACTTTTAACACGCTGTCCTCTGTCATAACTGTTCCATTGAGTTGTTCAAGTGGAGACCACGGAGCGTAAATCACAATGACCTGTTAATGCACCTCCCGCATCAGAGAATAACTGTATTACATACTGTCTCATATCGCGAGTGATTACAAGGCAAATCCTCCCTGTGGTTCATATCAATGAAAACGCTTCTAAAATCTTACGCGCTGGATGTTTTCAGCATATAATTGTGATCATTGAGATTTCTCAATAAAGATTCACAAAATATAAACGCGTATTAGATCCCAGGACCGACTATCTATTAACCTCGACATAGTTGAATAAATTCTGAATGAACGACTGCAAAAGTTTGCCCAAACGGCAGAGACGGCGACTCTATGAGGTCGGGTGCAATTTACCCCAATCTCTTGCGAGATATGCGGGGATGAATATATTGGCAAAACGGGCAGAACCACTATTCCTTCATGTAAAAGAGCACCCAGCTGGAAAACGTAATTCCGACCTAAAAATCCCCACTAGGCAAGCATAAGGAACAAAAGTATAAAGAAGCAGATTTTGACTCAAATTCACGAACAACCTGAACTTTCCAAGCTGCTGAAAAAGGCGCGAAACAGCTTAACGCCAGCTGTTTTTTTAAATAAGTTATGTTCAAAACCTTATGTCCTTGCTTAAAAATATAAAGAATTACTAAAGTATGGCGAGGTCAGCAGCTGTTTGGCTTTGAGAATACACGGCGAGAATTTATTTCAATAATATTTAGCTCACTAACCTTAAGAATGATCTTCGACATTTCTGTAGATTAGCCCAAAAATGAAAAAATAGTCAAGATAGCAATCTTCGAACTTGGTCCTGAAACATCCCCTCACTAAGAAAAAAAACAAAAAGGCATCGTCGCTCCAGCCAAAAGACCCTTCAAGGTCTTTCAGCGCCTTTCAATGTATCAATACGGTAGGATACTTATGAGCATAATTTGCACCTGACCATTAGTACGACGCTATAGGCAACGAAGAACATGTCGCTGAATTGACCAACAAAGGCGCAGTCTGTGAGAGCGAGGAAGAGTTGTTCTTCCAAGAATGAGAAAGTGGGAAAGTTTGGTAACTAGTTTTTTTCTCAAAACGACCTTGACAACAGTCATCGGCATTTCTGAGAAATTTATGCGTGAATTAAACATTCACGATCGTACAAAGGCATATCAATACTTAGTAAGACAGCTTTAGTCGCATTCCACTCGTTAAAAAAGCTAAGGTGAAAGTACAAAAACATCAACGAAGCATGTTCTCGAAAGTTTTTTTGATCCATTGAAGCTTTGTTGAAGACGAGATTGATGAGTTTCTACTTGAGAAGGAAGGAAGGAGGGGAGGAGAACAGGGAGTGGAGTGGGCATCAGCGCAGTGATGGTGACGCGATCATCGTTTCACAATGGCCTGTTCGACTCCGTTCTAGGTCCACTAAGCCTCTCATCACGTTCTGTAATTCAGTTGGGAAACTTTCAAGCCTAGCTATCACAAAAATCCCTGGAAAATTGGCTAGATCAGCATTCAACAATATTTATAAAGAAGATAACTGAGCAGCAGCCGAGCTAAGGCACTGTAACGAAAGAAGGAAAAAAATTTGGAGACATCTGTGCATGATGGACATGAGGATAGCAAATCGAATATAAGAATTGGCGAGAATCCGCACTGTTTATGTGAAAGGCAGGTTGTGTTGGAAAATCATGAAACGAATAAGTGATTGCAAACTAGACGATCTAATGGTAATGGAATAAAAGTTATGCGTAATATTTTGCCGGATCCCGAAGAGCTTTTGATTCTTCTCACATAGCACAAATGTCGAGATTGACTGCTTCGTTGATCAATTATATTTTATCTTACGTTGATCATTATATATTTTCATCTATACGACCAATCTGAAACTCTTTCTTGTTGCACCACATTGATACTTCTCAAGGATTAACGTAAGAAAGTGCGATGGTCAAATTCTCCATCTCTTCCGTAAGCTCAGAAGACGATTTTGGAGTTTCTATAACCTACTGTTTTTTGTTCAAAAACTTGTTCGCCGATCAAAAAGAAGGAATGGCACTTATTTCATTCGTCGAGTCCGCCAAGTAGGCATGGAATTCCGAATTTGCTTTGTAAAAGAACAATTAATCCGATTATTTTCTCTAATGGTGATCACGATTCTGCATCTTGTGTTAAGGAGAGACTCATTTTCTATAATTGAATGCTCCTTGCTTTTTTCTCGATTCTGAGTGTGCTTGTATATCCAAGGATGACTAAATGATATGCATAACGTGTGGCATGTACACTACAGTGTACGTGAGATACGGTAAATTTTAGCCAATTACAATCATTTTCTGAGTTCTTGATCCCTCTTAAGACGTTGTTTCGGATTTGTGAAGCGAACGGTAGATGATGGCTTCAAAAAACGAGTTCGCTGTGTCAGTTCCCATAAGTCATTTAGTCAATAGTGATTGTAATGCAACGCTTTGATCAAACCGGGCGTATCGTTCAACGAGGCACTATGAAGAGCCTTTTGAGAAGTAGAAGACTGCACTAGCAATGAGCAAGAGGACTCTGCAAAGCGACAAAAATGCTAGGACGGGGTGAATTGTTTGTCACAGCGGTACACAGGCAATCGATGAGTTTCAGGAGTCCAGGGATGATAAGAGAATAAAGTGGTGCAGGCAATAATGACCCTTGTGTAGTATTTGGAGAGACAAGCATTTGAGACAACAACTCCTTCAATGTGGGCATGATGAAGAAGTGTGAGAACCACCAACATTATTCCCGTGTAAGCAAACACGTGAATATCAATGGATAGAATCAAGCAGGATAACAAAGTGACATTGAACGAGTGCTGGCGATCTCTACACGCCATCGAAGCTGGGTGGTCAATGGGCATGACTACATTAGTTAAGATTTGTATGATTCAGATTCCCACAAACAAAGAAACTACAGAGCCTCTCAACCATTTTGGTTTTTTCAAATCCATAGATGCAAGGCTACAAAGATTTGTAGTTTCATAGCACGCTAATTTCATAGCGTAGAAAAAGTGCATGAAGCTGATAGATGCTCATTCAGTCCACGGAATGTTCGACAAAGACGAACAATTCTCAGAAAAGGACACAGAAACTCTTTCAGCCAGGTATCCATAAGATGAAAAATTGTATAGAAAGCCTATGTGAAAGCGCCAGAATAACTTGTAGGAACGTTTATGCAAATTTAATTGAGAGAACATAAACGATATCCTCAATTTGTTGACACTGCCATATACAGTTCTCAGGGAAGAATCTTCAAGGAGCAGCGAATCCGAGCGAAGAAAGTTAAAAAATCTTCTTGGATGGTGAATGTGAATAAACGAATCGAATCCAGGAATTGGTAAGACCGATACAATGGATATTGAAGAAAGAGTCGTACAAGCAGCGATTGTTGTATTCAGTATGACAACTCTGTGGAAGACGAGAGATTGAAAGACGTGAAGAGATGTGCACCATCTGAGGGATTCAGAGCTAATGCACCAATGTGAACCACGCGAGTTAACCGGTTGACTACCACCGGACCCACATGCGTGTCTAACTACAAGAGAACATCCATGTCTGCGAAACAGCGGAGAGGCGATAGAAGATGACTACAGAAAGAGACAAACTGACAATACTTGTTAAAATATTGTCAGATCAAGGAGGATATCAGCAGTGCTCAGCGGAGTTTTGCCAATTGATATTAGTGGAGAGTCAAACTTCCGCTGTTGATAGAGCTCCTAAAACACACACCATTTCTACTTCATTCAATATCGCTGAAAAAGATTTCATGAATTCTTGATCTAATAATGACATACGATGGCCTAGTGATGTAAATCTGCAAAACTCCTGCGCGATGAAAGGCTTGGTGAGCTCGTGGAATAGCACTGAACTGCCGAATCCCTTCCTAGTGTTTGTTGCGTTGAAGGGTACCTTTAGTCACTACACTACACTCCTCTGATTATAGGAAGGCCATCAACTCGACAGTCCGGTTTTTTCAAGAAAAGTTTAGAAGAAAGATATGATGCTCAACGAATCTTTACAGCGAGAGAAACCCACTGGGTTTCTCTGCGTGATAGGGAGAAGTGGCTGTTTTACTGGTTCCCGCTTGAGTCGCTTAATGGTAACGGGACGAGAAGTTAACATTCTAAGTTTTTAAGTTGTTAGGGAAAAGTTACATTTTAGTTGAGTTTTAGTTAAGAAGAAAACACAGGAGTTCAAGGTCTAAGTGAACAGCCACTTCATTCATAAGAGCAATAGATATGTTTAGACACATTTTTTTGCTCCCATTTCAGCGAGTACTCGTCCACATCCACGTCACGTCAAGGAGTGATATGTCACCTCACAAGTACTCACTTCAAGGTTTCTTAATTGTCCTATCACAAGTGATCATATGCAATGGCTTATAATTTATAACTGGTGAAGAGAAAACTATCATAGACAGCTTATGAGATGCTCCGTTTTTAGTCCTGCTCGATGAAAATGGTATTTGCATTCAGTTTTCATCATAAATTAAAGTCGATAACTAACAACATCTTAGACTTTTCCATTCCACGTTTTTTACACTAAACCTCAAAGTCATTCCGGGAAAAAACAAAGGTCCCTTGCAGAGAAGTATTAGCTGCAATGCCCGATATTGCAGCTCCCGACAAAAATGCTAATGATTTCTTTTCAAGCGTAAGCCACATGCTGACATGGGCTTGCCGCCATTGACATGATATCATAACTTCAAAAGAAAAATTCCAAGACATTGAAAAAGCTTGCCGACAAAAACCATACTTAAGGAGGATAACTAAAAAAATTTCCCATTTAGTACCTCGTTTACATATTGGAAGTGCTCTAGAAGCACTTCATCAAGATTATCCTCTCGGATAAATCAAAAACTTGCAATTAAATTCTTATGTTGGGCAAACAAGATCTCATAAAATATCTTTATCTATGGTAAATACATATAGCAACTCTAAGGTCATAGAAGTCTGTAGATAGTGTGACTTGTTTCACTGATTGTTTTGAGCCTTTGCAAGGTTGATATGTCAATGGCTTACGTACGTTTTCGACAGTCTCGTCCGCCTCTTCGAAGCCACACACTCCACTAGGTCGATAGCTTGAGGCTATTTTTGAGCACGTAAAGATTTTTCAGTCAATTGGTTTCCATACCTCGCCATAAACATTTAGTAAATCCCAAGACCGACTATCTATTAACCTCGGCATAGTTTGAACAAATGAATAGTTTTCTTCTGTTTAGCCGTTCCGAGGTGTTATTGATGTTATTTATTGAATATTAGCGAAGCATACAACAATACAGTCAGTAATGCAGCTTGAATACACAATATTCGAGGTGGCTAACGTTTCGGCGGGTCGCCTTCGTCAGAGCCTGGAAAGATCACATTGATCCACAATCCACTAAGCCAAAAACCTCCATAACCCTAGCAGAAAACATTAGAGATGTTTTTTGGATCGCATAGTGAAAGCTTCGTTTTAAAACACTCACCGTTTTTGATATTTCGGTCTATCAATTATTAATTGAAGACCAGCCGCTTAAGGTCAGTGCATCAGTGGGCTGTGCCTAACTCGGGCCGGAAAAATCAGCCTGAGGTATGGTTCGAGGTCACGCGTGATTACGAGGCACTCCTCTTTTCGGTTCATTTTCGGGCCTTTGTTATGTATCCAAAAGGCTTCTAATGTTTTACGCGCAGATGTTCTTGATTCCTGTGCGAGGATCGTGAATTTGACGCCGAACATTACTCCTGCATGTTTTTGGTCCCTATGCGTGCCTAGTGGAGTTTTTGAATCACAGTTGCGTAACCCAGCTAGGTGCTCTTTTACACGGAAGAATAGTGGTCTACCCGTTTCGCCAATGTGCTCATCGCCGCATATCTCGCAAGAGATTAGGTAAATTATACCCGATCTCATACAGTCGCCGTCTCTGCCGTTCGGACAAACTTTGCAATCATTGGTTTCACAGAGGCGGTCATACAATCGGTTGCGGACTAATTGACGCTTTAGTGTTTTTGGGGGTATTTCAACTATTGGCTACCGAATTATCCAAACCTGCTCTTTTTAGGCATCGTTTAATAGCCGTACTTATTTCGTTAGAGATAGAAGGCAGAAGGAAAGGAACCTTATTCTCGCCAGACTTATCGTTTGGGAGCACAGAATTTCCTCTAAATCTAACCGAGAAGCTCCTACCGTATCGTAACCATCACAGATGACTATTTTTCGCGCCAAGCTTGAAGATTCCACCTTGTGTTCTTTTCCTGTGCACATATTTGTCGCTGTGCGAAACATGTTTTTCAGAAGCGCGCGTTTTATGTGTGGATGAGCTGATAGGTAGATGAACCAAGATGCTTTTGTTGCTTGGTTTTCGGTACCATTTCGTATTGTAGGAGCTTTTGGACAGGTTGCCTGAACGTTCAAAAATGAGAGCCAATTTGCTTTCGATTTCTCACGGGTAAACTTTATGTAGCTCTGACTGACTGTTCAGCAACTCAAAACATTTGCCCATCTCCTCTTGGGATGAGTAGGCGACAAAGCAGTCAACTATATACCTACAGTAGTGTGACTGCCGGAGATCGATTATTGGGCCCTCCACTTTAGAAATAAAGGACACCGTGTAAAAGAGCACCTAGCTGGACTACGCAACTGTGATTTAAAAACCCCACTAGGCACGCATAGGGACCAAAAACATGCAGGAGTAATGTTCGGCGTCAAATTCACGATCCTCGCACAGGAATCAAGAACATCTGCGCCGTAAAACATTAGAAGCCTTTTGGATACATAACAAAGGCCCAGAAAATGAACCGAAAAGAGGAGTGCCTCGTAATTACGCGTGACCTCGAACCATACCTCAAGCTGATTTTTCCGGCCCGAGTTAGGCACAGCCCACTGATGCACTGACCTTAAGCGGCTGGTCTTCAATTAATAATTGATAGACCGAAATATCAAAAACGGTGAGTGTTTTGAAACGAAGCTTTCACTATGCGATCCAAAAAACATCTCTAATGTTTTCTGCTAGGGTTATGGAGGTTTTTGGCTTAGTGGATTGTGGATCAATGTGATCTTTCCAGGCTCTGACGAAGGCGACCCGCCGAAACGTTAGCCACCTCGAATATTGTGTATTCAAGCTGCATTACTGACTGTATTGTTGTATGCTTCGCTAATATTCAATAAATAACATCAATAACACCTCGGAACGGCTAAACAGAAGAAACTATTCATTTATATAAACATTTACTGAAGTCCGAGGAATTGTTTTAAAGCCTTATCAAGCTCAGAGGTCAGAGCGGCTTACATATGTTACTGCAGAATAGGAAGTGCCTATATGCTTAGTAACAGCCTTACGCCATCGACTAGAAAGAGTGGTGCGAACAACAATTTTATGGGTTTGGGTTAGACATGTTTGTCCGTCCCCACTATCAGTAAGGGTGATTGCAGGTGCGTGTGATTCCAGTGAGGCGAGGGAGAATGCCGAGACGTACTTTAGTTTCCACCTTATGATCCTATCATCCCAAAAAGATTCGAAACAATTTCTCAGACTATATCGAATGTTTATAGTGAGGTTAAAAAATTAGCCAATCAAAAAGAAATATCACCTTTTTCTTGATCTCACAAATTCTCAAAAAGGTCTCAAAAAAATAGTGAAATAGAAAGTTATTGCTAAATTGTTTAACGCAGGCATCGATCATTCGACAGTCAGTGCAATGTCAAGTGATCTTGTCACCGAGCGTTAAGCGTAAGATGTTTGGCGCTGATTCCCTTTTATTTATGTGGCTTGGTTGAATTGAAAGGTATGTGCTACTAGTAAGGCTTGACATGAAAGCCGAAACGTACGTCTAGTATTATATATGTCATTTTAGAACTCACGAAAGGCTTAAAGCATGTTATCAGATTATATTTTTTTAAGCGAGGTGCCCGAAAACTGTCAAATGGAAATGCAATACTATTAGTACACCCGTCGGCCGAGTATTCCTAAATCAAAACAGAACTCCAATCTGGCGCGACTTTTTCCATAAATAATCCATTTCCATTAAGAAATAGGTAAGATAGACTCACTGCCTAACTTCTGCTAGATTTCACTCTTTTGTCCGCTTTAGTCTAGATGTTAAAAATGTTGTATTTGGACTAACGTGGATCGGCAAGCTTATACTTTTTTGTGATTGGCAAAAAAAAAAACGTCGCAAATTTCAATAAAGTATACTGACGATGTATAGTTCGTCATGTACCTCAAACGATCTAAGATCAGGAAGTAGTTCTGACATGTAACAAGGTCAAGATGACACTTTAAAAGGACTTCTTTGAGTTAGTTTAAAAGTAACGGGAACAACGCAACTGATGCAGTATGACATGTTCTTATAAGTGATTTAAGAATTTAGATTTCTTCATTAATGTGTTGCAGATCTACTCCGAGTTTGTGTTCCTCAGACTTCCCCAGGAGCCTCAATGAAGCTCGTCGAAAATGCAGTAACCAAAGATGAATGTGCTCCAAGCAGAGTTTCGCGAGATACTTGCCTTATTCCAGCCGTTTCCTTAGACATTTTGAAACCAAAAAAATCACATTTGCCTGATAATCATTATTTGAGCCACGCATGTCAGTGGTCTGTCAATGAGGGCTGACTTATAGAGCCCGATACACGTGTTTCGATCTTGCGATCTCGGCAGTCGGGCAGTTACCCTTTCTCGTCTTTTGCTAATCTCTGTGGGTGCTCCAGTCCCCACAATAAGAGTTAGCGACGACGTACGTTTTACACTCTATGTCCAGTGAAAAACTCACCAAACAGAGTGTTGTACACTCGAATGCTCGTGGCTAGAATATTCAATATATCATATCTTTCGTTTCGAGTGTTTTCCTAAGACCACAGCTCAAATTTTTTATATGCCTGATAATCATTATTTGAGCCACGCATGTCAGTGGTCTATCAATGAGGGCTGACTTATGAAGCCCGATACACGCCCGACTGCCCGACTGACGAGATCGCAAGATCGGAACACGTGTATCGGGCTTTATAAGTCAGCCCTTATTGACAGACCACTGACATGCGTGGTTCAAATAATGATTATCAGGCATATTGAAATTTGAGCTGTGATCTTAAGAAAACACTCGAAGCGAAAGATATGAAATACATCACATATTGTATTGAGAAGAAATTTTCGAATGAAGTAGTGAACGTATTTATTAGAAACATAATTAGCACGAGGGAAAAATGAATGTTATAATATGAAAAATGAACTGTCATTCAGGAATGATTTAAAAATATTAGCACAATATGATTTATATATGAGCTCACAAAAGCAAAAGTACCAGAACAATTTGAAGAAATGCTAAAAAGAATGTTCGCTCAAAGAGAAATAAAAGAATCTTATGACTAGAAGAAGCAAATAGCACCATCATAACAAATGATATCTACAGAAAATCCTCGAAATAAAGTGAGGCGGATTCTGAAAACTATGATTCATCAGAAATGAGTTTTGAGCAAGAAGCAGAAAGGTTAAAAAGGGGCAACAGAAGTATGAGGAGTGAATGAGACTAGATGATGAATCATAATAAATCAGCACGCTTGAATAACAAGTCATCAACAGTGGAGTTTTGTATACTCGTCATAAATGCAAAGCTAGAGGAGATTCCTTGAATCAGTACAGCAGAAGATACATCGCTAACGGAGAGATTTTGATGAGATTCGTGAATTACTCGAATGAAACGAATTGGGCACTACTCTAGAGAGATTGTACATATTGGTGGTAGGTGATGTATGTCTTTTTGATCAACCGTACCAGTGGAAGTACATCATTATCGCGCCGTTTGTAGAGTAACTCAGGACAGAAATTATCCTACAGACGACGCGATTCTCGGATGATCACTTCAAAGAATTGGCCGATTATTGGAGGAAAATGCTAGACCATCACCATAGAAATCAAGGCCAACAGTGTGGGAACGTTTTTACTCCTCCGATATCTCATGGTCGTGGCCATCACTGAACCTGGATAGTTCATCGACAGTGCAGTGTAGTGCGAATAGGGAATTCTGCAGAAACTCTAGATAACTGCTCACAAATTTGTCAGTGTACAAATACTAAGAAACGTCCATTCAAGAAGCCTCTAAAGTGAGTAAATCGTGAATAAGTTCAAGCAAAGAAACAGTCACCGAGAGATCAGAGGAGAAGTTTGTGAAACCTCAAGCACACGTAGAAAGCAGAATAGCACATTAGAAGATCGTCATCATAAAGAGATCATCAAGCAGTACAGGTAGAACGACAGTAGTAGACAAATGGCGAAGGAGACTATTTAGTTGAGAAATTAGTGAAATACATGAGAATTTGTGTAGCTAAACATCACAACGAAAGGATATAACAAAACGCTTTGATGCTCGTTATCAACAAGAATATCGGAATGTAATGGCGGGTGAAAATGGCAGAATGACAAGTGTATTTGTCAGTGTGAGTAAAACGTTGAATCACTTGATATTCATCCTAGTAATCTGTTGAATACATTTTCAGTTCACTAAACACCTCTGTGAAGAAAGCTGAAGATGCGTTCAGACGAAGCATATCGTCACTATGATTAGTCACAATCGACACACATCGTTCCCAAAATTTATCACGATCCTAAAATAGTTCAACATGGATTTTCATCACCTCACGCTTGATACTCTTAGCGATGACTTGATACCGCTTATCTCATAAAATTATCAGACTTGGTCCTCCCACAATCCGTTTTTCTTTTCAAAAATGAAACAAAGCTTTGAGGTAGAAAAAAAGGTTATTGACTCGGGCTAATGTCTTGGCGATTTCGCCTTACTCATTGAAATATCGTTCCATATACAAATATTCGGTTAAGTTTCGCAAATGTAACAAAATATAGTGAAAAATCAGTTAAAAACTAACTCTCATATGGGAACTCATTGCAGGGGTATTTGTATGGAGAGCTCTCCGCTGTGTATTCACACACTGTGAAAAGTGAGTTTTGCTCAATCTTGAAAATGAATCTCAAATAAAGTGCGAAGTCATTTGTTATGTTGAGGCACTCGCCACTTCGAATCATTTCTAAGCTCTTGAAGTATATGAAAAACCTAATTTTCTTCTTTAAGCCAAACACGAGGTGTTATACAATTTCTTTATTCATTCAACAGCTGACGTTTCGGCAGTTCACCTTCTTCAGAGCCTGGAAAGGCCAAATTGTTTGCAATCCAATCGATCAAACACCTCCATTGCTTATTCAGAAAGAATAATTTAGTGGATCACATACAAAAAGCGGTGAGCATGTTGAGAGTTGATTTTGTGCCTGATGCGATTGAAATCTCGGTCTGCTGATTTTTTTCTAAAGGAGTTATGGAGGCGCTTGGCTGATTGGATTGCAGACAAATTGACCTTTCCAGGCTCTGAAGAAGGCGAACTGCCGAAACGTCAGCTGTTGAATGAATAAAGAGATTGTATAACATCTCGTTGGCTTAAAGAGGAAAATTAGGGTATATTGAAGCGTGCCGAGGTTGATAGACAGTCGGTCTTGAAAATTGTATGAAAAGCCTCAAAAAATTTTCCACGCCGACGTTTTTGATTCTTGCCGCAGGATTTTTGCTACCACCTCATCACCGCTGTGTCCTTCATCCTATATTCACCCAAATGAGTACTTGTCCAAATTTTCAACTTTCCATGAGAGTGTTCTTCTATGTGGACACATTGTGCAAGCTCCGTTTTGTCTCAGCATTCATCACCACATCTCTTACACGAAATCGTGGTGTATTGTGCCTAAACTCATGTAGTCCCATCTCCAGGGTTACAATATGTTGCACAATCCCCAATTCCTATCGCAGCCGCTATTGCAAAAGTCTATTTGGAACGTTCAAGATCAAAGGCTAGCTCTTTTAGGTTCTTCTCGTGTGAACTTGATATACTGTGACCGTTCATTCAAAAGGTTATAACATATGTCCATCTCTTTCTGTTCACAGCAGATGACAAAACAATCATTGATACTCTCCATTATCTCTACAAATTTTGAACCCTTTGTGGGACAACGCGTTTCCACTGCTTTTTGAGTTTTGGTAGTCATTCGATAGCTTAGATCAAATTTTTTTAATGGTGTACTTTTTCTCTGGAAAGGTTTCTGTTGCGCTGTAGCAGTAAAAGCAAAATTCGTTTTCGCAGTGGGCGCATTTCCGCGAATCTCTTGCTGGACAGAGAATCTCCTGTAGACTTCAGTGATCATTTAATAGCTCAAATTTCGACGAGTTCAATGGTGTACTTAATTTCTGAAAAGGATCTCTTAGTACAATAAAATAGGCAAAAAAAAATTGATCTTGCACCGGCTCGCATTTCTTGTCGGCTAGAGTTTGTGTGGCTGTGTATCGAGCGCAGTTGATTGACCGCATAGCAATTCACATGCAAGGCACGATTTTATTCATCAAATTGGGGTTTGTTCTTCGCTTTCAGAGAAGATTCTAGATCGAATATACGACTACGATACTATAAGATTTCCTCTGCTCGCTCAAACGTTTTCGTGCAAATTCTTAGGCTAATTACCCTTAGGCATATTAGCGGGTTTATCTGGAATGTAAAACGAAAGTAAAAAAATTTAAGCCCACATAAGAATAGAGCAAAGTCGCTCTTACGAGAGTCAAACAAAGGAAACTTAGAAATCTCTACGGGACAATGAAGAAATTTCCAAATCACATAAATACGCTCCAAAGGCAACAAGTGTGAAAATAAATTTAATTTTACCGCTATAGCGCATTTGAAAAGCCATTTTCAAGGTATCGCAGAGCGTAGAAATTACCGAAATCTAGGCTATTGACAGACCATTGAAGTTTAGAAAAGCAAAAACAGCGTTGTTGCCAAAGGGTCGAAGTGCACAGATAACGGAAAAGTACGTACCCGATCATCTGTGTATCGATCGTAAAGTACTGAACCACGACCGATCTGTTACCGCCCTCTACAAAAGTTTCGAGTGTCGCAGCCCCACAATTCCCGAACTGGTGGTAGAAAATGAAGACAAGGTAGAAAAGCATGTTTGGACTCAGCAACTCATGACTGTTCTCAGAGCATGTCTAAGTTGTACAGTTTTAGGTGATCGGGAAGATATTTTGCACAGATCAGAGAGTTGGCAATGGAGCAACGACCAGCACCAAGTGTTGTCATTATCTTCATGTCACTAGTCAAATCCCCAATTCCCAGTCGTGGCCCATTACTCTACTGGTGCTATAAAGATGATTGTTTGGTCATCTGCTCTACTTGAGAAGATGGACACATGTTTTTGAGCTGTTAAATGGACAGTCAGAGAGTATTGAGTCTACTCGAAAAAATCTAGGTGAAAATGGCTCCTTCTCCTGAACGTTCAAACACAACTTTTAAAAAAGGCTATATCTAGAAATGGCATCGAAAATCAAACATTAAAAACATACTGGTGCAGTGCTTTTTTGCTCATCCTTTGCAAACGAAAAAATTTCGCCGGAACATGTACCAAACAGCAAAAAGTGTTTGCACGGTAGGAGAAGAGAGAAAGTAGTCACTACGCTTGACGCGAGAAACAGTTATCTCTAATGGTTATGGAAGAACATCCACTCACATTAGAGCGGAAGGAGATTTAGGCACCATAACGACAACAATAGCACGTCTAACCCAGTTGTGTAGACAGCGTTGAGACTATCCTTTGTTGCAGATGTACACAATATGTTGTGCGATGTGCAAGAATTTGACGTCACACTGGAAGTGAACCCGAATTTAACTTTTTGCGGGGGTGCATGCTAACCAGTTGCACTACCGACAGCTCTTTGCCACTAGCGTTTTCTACGCTACAACGCATCATTCTGTCAGCAACCAACCGCCAACGATTTATCCTGGCAAGCCGGATCAACCGCGATCAATGCCGATAAGGTCTGCCAAGCCAGACCGTTAATGGTTGGTTGCTGACAGATTAATGCATTGTGGCATAAAAAGAGTGATGGCAAAACGGGCGTCGGTAGTGTAGTTGGTTCAAGCACGCACCTCCGGAAAGGATGATATGCAAGTTCGATTCCGTCTGATGTCAAGATCTTAGACATCACTCAACATTATTGAGTTCATCTGCAATACCACACCATCGCTCAAAAAAGAGATTGGATAAAAAAATTCTGGTTGGTTACAACTATGCTTTATATCAAACAAGGTAAGTTACGCGATTTGAAAAATGTTTCAAAACATTGGGCAAAACTCTGCAGGGAGTGTAGAGATTCCACTCATCACATTATGTCGTCGATTACTTTGGAATCGCCTGTGCGACCGTCTGTGTATGGCAAAGGATTGTGCAATACGCTATAATCCTGAAGATGGGACTGCATGAGTTCAGGCAACGCATCCCATGTGAGAGATGTGGTGATGAATGCATAGACGGAACGGGGATGCAAGGAGACTTGCTCAACCAGTATTCTATGCCGTTCAAGAAGAAAACGAAAAGCGAATTGAATGCCAGAAGTACTGGGATAGCTCATTGAAAAAAGAAGATTGTGATGACGGATCAAATAAAATAAGAGTAAAAAATTTATATATGTATATACATATAGAGAGAGAGACACAGCACATCTACGCCCTGAGGAAGGCAAAATCACCGAAACATCAGCCATCAATTTTAAATGGAAAATCATTAACCATGCAAAAGTCTTTTTCTGTAAAAAATCGCAAAAGTTCCGTTTCATTACTTATGTTGAGGTGTTAAGGTTTAGTAAAAGTTGGTCTCTCAAAGTACGACTTTAGCGTTCGAACTCACCAGCTCGATAAGAAAGGCTTCAACGGATAAGAGATTTCATTTCCCATATACGAATAGCTGATATAGAGACATGTCAACACCCAAGCGTGTAGATCGTCAACTGTATGGATTGATTCCTCGTCTTAAAACAGAACTTATCAACTTCAACAATTTTTCTTGATTGAAAATGTTGTCTTATTAAGCATTGCTTCTATATGCATATATACATATGTATGTACATATACAGAGACACATATGCTCACATACATTTAGATATGCAGCGCATATCTATATATTTATGCATTAATTACATATATTATCTACATATATATTTAATTACATATTTATACATATATATAGGTGAGTACACATATTCATATTCACATATAAATATGTATATATATATATATATACATATGCATTCATATGTACATGTACTTTTATGTTTATGCGCGCATACGTACATATATGCGTATAAATGAATAAATAAATATATATATATGTATATATAAATATATGTATAATCGCATTTAGATTACTCGAGCACGACTCACCAGGAATCACTTCCCTTATTATGAGAAAGACGAACACTAAGTTTGCAGGATTGATGAATGCGACGTCTTGCCATCCCTATAAGATTAGCACAATAGCTATTATCAATGTGTACAAGAAAAGAACTCTATCATTATCAAACTCTTAAAAAATATCGCATCACAATTGTCAACTTTCTTCAACAAAATGTTAGTTGGCATGTCCTTTGGTTTTAAACGGATACTTTTTGAAATTCATCATCACTATCGCTTCTTTTCACAAAAAACTGGGCTACCTAATGTTGATTTATTTGCAGTTATCAATTTTCAGGCATCCTAAATAGATGTCGAAAATGAGGAAGAAGAAAAAAAATGGGAACAAGAATGAAGATTAACAATCTCGGTGATAACTGACAATTACTTCGACTTTCAAATTGTCTATTATCAAATCTTTTTTTCCCCTAACTAACGGACGTGATGCTTGTAACGAAGTGGTTAGACGGGTCGTCACCGGGTTGTCGGTACTACGCCAAAAAAGCAAATCCTGTGATCAGCGAACTAAAGTGTTTATCCCGCTTTTTTTTTTTGTTTTTTTCAGCCCCTTAAGAAATATGCACTTTCAAAGTTCTTTTTGAAATCAAAAAAAAACTTCCCGATAGCTGAAATCTTGCGAATTTCAAACGTGAATTTCGCTTCCAAAAAGAACTTCTTGTGCTGTAGCACTAGAAAAAGGTTATATTATACATTTAGGCATTTTTGCTGGACAGAGGTTTTTTTGAACTTTTACTAATTATTCGTGATAGTTTTAATATCGACGATTTCAAAGGTGCACTTGGTTTATGTGAAGAACTTCTTAGTGCGACTTAGTAGCTAGAAAAAAACTAGGTTTCGCACTTGGTTCACATTCTTTGCCCGGCATATGGATGCGATTTCGCAGTATTGACATCGAGTGATCGCGCTTTTGCAACATAACGTATTTGATAGCAAAAATTCAATAACTCTGAAGCTAACTGCTCATAAACTTTGTTACATCGTTCTGTGGGCTTGAGCTTTCATCTTCATTTCCATTGTCAAAGAAACCCGCTAATAAGCCCAGGACTAGGCCTAAGCCTAAGCAGCCTAAGCCGACATGAAAGCACATGAACGTGGAGGAAATCTTAGAATATCGGAGTCACATGTTTCATCCGGAGTTTTTCAATGCGAAGACTGACATGTAAATTCGATGATAAAAATCGCGCGCCACATGTGAATAGCACTGCGCGAACGAATGCGCGCCGAGAGGCAAACCATTTTGGCTGCCACAGCGCACTAACTAAGGAGCCCTTTTTTGAAGCAAATGAATCGCTCAATTTGTCGAGATTTAAGCTATCAAGTGATTACTAGGAAATCTAGAAAAAAAGCTTTGTGCAGAGAAAATTGCTCAAATGAAAAACGTAATTTGTTTTCACCGTCACAGCGCAGTAAGAAGGACATTCTATAAAGAAAGTAAACCATTGAAATCCTCCAAATTTAAGCTATCCAATAATTACTAAAACATGAATAAAAGCAAGAAACACATATGTTCAAGAGGCCAAGACAGGGAGAGTATAATGGAAATGATCGTGAAGTGGTGCCAAACCTATTCGGGAGAACGAAAACACTGATTGAATAGAACTACCTCTGCAATTCTTGATGGAGTAGATTGTAGGGTATATTCCTGAGGAATAGATCATCTCCTAATGCTTCATCTTGTACTTTTGATCTTTCGTTGCCATAGCCCTAACTCTTTACCAACGGAGACCCTATTATGCTGGTGCGCGGTTCGGACGGTTGCGAAGAGCGGCTAGCGGCAGCGCGCGCTTCAATGATAATATGATACTTTGTAATTAAATCTAGATTTTTTTCGCTACTAGGAAATAACATATCAGTAAAAAACGCTTCAATAAAACTATTTGTAGTGGAAACAATACTAATCCTTCCTAAATGTCTGCATTTTTCAGAAAAATGACCATATGGTTATGAAAATGACATATCTCAAACTGTAACTAAACTCTCTATGATAATTTTTATTTAACTTTTTCATATTTCTACCTTATTTATCTCCTATTACTTATGCAGAAAGAACTTCACCTCATGCATTTCCGAGGACAAAAGACAAAGAAAGAAGTAATGAAGTTATGATTTACATAATTATTTTGTAAAGTGTTCAGGACAACGTAATGAGCATTGCGTGCGAGGAACCTAGCGACTTCTACGAATTCCCGATATTTGAGTTGGATTAAAAGAATGATGAGTGGCGAAACACGTCATATTTTTAGAAGGTAGACGACAAGACTGCACAATAAGAGCTAAAAATATGTTCATTTCCCAGCAATGTTTTTCTGACAAAAAATAGCGATTATGCCGGCTAATCGGCGTTCTTATTACCAAAAATACCTTTGTAGAAATCTCATCGATGACATACCATTTTCTCGTTCCTCTGAAATGCTCCTACAATCTAAACTTAACCGCCAACAAAACGTGTGGTGGAGTTAAGAAACGAGTCAATTACCGGAGAAGGAGGCGTATTCTTCTCTTTGTTGGTACTACTGACTTTTGAGGCACTTTAGACACTTTATTTGATCCGTCTTTACAGTGTTTTTTTTGCACTCTGCGGATCCCACTACTTCTGGCATCTATTTCTTTGACGAAGAAGAATACTGGTTAAGCGAGTCTTCTTGCAATCGCGAGAACAGCCTGACTGTGGCGTTTCAGGAGGCGCTGTTCTTGACTGCCGAAGAGATTCGAGGGAGGGGGGACACGGGAGGGGGAGGGGAGTGGAGCTCGATCCACGCGCGCCGCGCCGAGCATCACAACCACTCGACGACGTCGCCCTCACTACGGACTCCGAAGTCCTTTTGTTCAACCAAGCCTAGCACTATAATCTTTATTTTTCGAAATTTAAAATAGCTACTGATAGCTTGGAGAAAACAACGAGTGCTAAACTGATTGTCCGTAAAAATGTAACGCAATAACAATAAACTGTTGACCGGTGATAAACTATACAGCATGCGCTCTGGAAACTTCGTATTTTGTCAATTTTAGCATTGACACAGCACTTTTTATCAATGCTGGAAATGAATTCTTTGTTCAATTTTGGTCTAGAATTTGTTTTATTTACTTATCCATTTTCAGTTGTGCTTGAATTGTGGATCGCAAGACGTGTTGAAAAAGTTGAGTTGCATAAAATGGGAATGAAAACGGCGGCCTTTGTTGAATCGACTGGTTTCAAACTCGCAAGTATTTACAGAGCCGTACAACGTTTAAAAAAGGAATTGAAGACCATCCTCGAAAAGGTCGTCCAATCATTTTGTCTATTTATGGGAACATTTAAAAGATACAGCGGCCAAGTTCAACTGGACAATGAAACCCGGAGCGTTCGATGCGCAAAGTGGCTCAAGAAGCTCAAGATCAGCGAGTGAAGCGTCTGAAATATTGTCAAAAAATAAGCTGAAGCAGCTCAGCTAAAAGATCTTTCGTGTTCATTTTCTTGACGAAAAGATGAGAAAGGAACGACTTTCAAAGGCTTGCCGAATGATTCACTCAATCGCTGGCGCTCGTTTGTCGAGGGTGTTTTTTGTGGATAAAAAGATATTTATTGTCGAACCACTCCACAATCACCAGAATTGATGTCAACTTCTCAAAAAGAGTCAGTAGAAGCTCCAGTAGCATAATTCATGAGCCGTAGACTTTTCCGGCTTCTGCGATGGCCCGAGTCCAGCATTTTCACCAGTGGAAGGCGACGTTTGTCTTCATCAACGGAAACGTCAAAATTATCGCTGGCAGTGCTATTACCAGTAAGTTTTACGAGGCATACTGGAGCTTTGAAGTACTCAACATTTTGGCGTCCCTTACAGAGAGTCATCGAAGACGAACGTTTCACACTCTATGTCAAGCGAAATTTTCACCTAACACAGAGTGTTTGCGCACTCGATAGCTCTTTGGCTGGTATTTTTATCATATTATACCTTTATTTCGAGTGCTTTTTCAAGATCACGCTCAAATTTCAATAGATCTTTTCATTATTATTTGAGCCAACTTGTCATGTGGTCTGGGAGCAGAGCTCCCGAGAGAACTGATTATAAAAATGTCGAAAGACGACGGGTTCTGTCCGACTGACGAGTCTGTAAGGACGAAACACTGAATCGGGCTGTACATGTGCGAGCATCGCTGGAAATTTTCCCAAGCGACTTCATAAATGTATAGAGGCAAGGGGATTTTTGGTAAATTGTTGTAAGCTTTTTTGTTTACTGTTATAACTGTTGATCTGGTGAATGTAATTACTCCTTCAATTGAAAGAATTCTTTTGTTTATGCAGTATTTTTACTGCTGAAATATCTGAAAAATATCAGAGATTTTCGCACACTTTGTAGCTAAAAGAAATTGTTGCTAATCGATGCTGATTGTTGAAGTTGTTGACTGATGATTAAGTACTTTGAGCAAAAGATATACACCATTTCAAAAATATGAGCTGGTAATATGCATTTTCCTTTCGAAGAGCCACTCCACAAATTGATGAATGCGAACTCCGCCAAAGCTCACTTCAGCTACCTAAGAAGACTACCCCCATATAAGTTCATCCTTAAAATCCCAAACTGAGGATGTGTTCTTGAGTTCAACGTGAAAAAGAGTTAGAATTGTACTGATTCCTGATGATGTAGATTTCGTACTGAAAAATAAGAATTTTGAGAGCAACTGAGCGTTTGTCTACTAAAAAACGCTTCTAAAAATCTTCAAAACTCTATTTTTCGCAAAGACAAAGTGTTTCTCAAAGCCAAAATTTGATAAGTATGAATAAATGAGCTGTGACGTTGGAACAGCGGCTAAATAGTCCGAAAACATGTCATCTTTTTCTTGATCATAGCACAAAAAGAGAATGTTCTTTCCAAAAACCAAGTTTACTATCAAAATGCGATCGAGTGACCATAAAAACATGAATATACTAGGAAAAAATATTCATTAACAGTTGGTTTTGCAACGTTGTGCTTTTTTCATTGAGATATAGGAAATTTTCGACACATGGGCGCTACTTTTGTTGAAACTATCCTTATAAAAGTTTCCCTCACCGATACTTTATCACATATTGAAGACAACTTTTTGTTAAAACCTTAATTAACCAGATTCGTACTGGGGCGCGCACCAATCTTCGTAGACCATCCGGACGGTGCGGATAGGCGCACATCGCGTGCATCAAAAAGATGCCCAGGAAAGGTTAATCTGCTTTCTAAGACAATGAAGCTCTCGAGGTTAATGACAGCCTTTATTGATCCTTCTCGGACCACTAGTTGAAGCGTCTACTACGTAAGAATCATTGACTGTTAACATTTCCTGAATGAGAGAGCAACGTTTTCACGAAAACCAAGAATGCACCGCTGAAATTGAGAAAAAATCAAATATTCATTAAAAGCGAAAATCGAGAGTAAGAGTTACTCAGATTTTAGGTAGTGGGTGAGATTATTGAGGCACTGGAATTTTACAAATATCCATAAGAATTAGGAGTGCGTAAACTTTCAATTTGATTTTTTCAAGAAACGTGTTGTGAAACAAAACGATTACAACTAATACAAAATCATTACTTATCTTATTGGTGCCATATGATTTATACATGTCCACCAAGACACCCAACCAAACATTCATTAACTCCTACGCCTATGCCCCTATGAGAAACACAGTACGAGACGAGATTCAATTGCCCTCTCTACTTCTCGTACAGCTTTTGCAAGGGTTGAGAAATGCCCTCAAGCAACTCCCACGAGACGATTTAAGAGAAAAAAAACTCGGTCGCTTCATTTTTACTTTATACCCGTTCAATGAAAAATCAAAGCATGCAGTTATGCGAAAAAGGGCGAAAAAGCGCGAGAAAAAGGTGAAAACAAAAAGGGTTAGAAAGATGGAGAGCGGGAACACTCATTTATTCACTAATTTGTCTAATCGCGGATGATCTGAATAGCAAAACTAGGTTAGTGACGATGAAAGCTCATGTGATTGATATACAAGCCTTTTACGACTTATGATTGTTCAGTTGAATCTGTACCAAAGAGTTGATTTGCTACAATAGAGAAATATCTTTGAGCGTCAGTACCTACCTGAAGTAGCAGAGCTCGATCAACAGTTCGCAACCACATAACCAAGTGCGCAGGTTCAAAAGCTTTGATCTGACTGTTTTGAGCGATGAAATGACCGAGACCCCGCAGCAACTCCGACGTTGACGCCTGGATCACTGTACGCCGTCGAGTTGGCTGAAAAGGTATCGATGCGGAAAAAAAGAGGAAATATTGTCCATTTGAGCAAAACGTTATTGACTCACTTGGAGTGATAAAATCTTCTTCGTAATAACAAAATTCATACCTAATTTCCGGAAATCCCTCATGCTATTTACTTTCATGCAATATAAGATGGAATTAATGGCTTACACTGATATCCAATGTGTTTTTAACGGATTTCTTCTCGGCATTCATATCTACGGGCTTTATCAGCTCATTGTTGATAATCTTTCTATGTGGAACGTCGTTTACCAGGATTTTTGTCGTTGTTCTGGAATAAAAAATTAGAAACCTTTACACATTGTTTCCGTGATATTCCCGTAAAGATCCCAATAGTCAACATTATTAGCCACTGTTTTTTTGATGAGCTGACATGTGGAATTAACAATAAGATTTATGCGATACAATATTAGCTGACATTTCGGCGATTTCACCTCCATTATGAAAAGTGAAAAGAAAAAGTGACACACAATCTACTCACTCAAGCCATTTATACCTAAGCGGAAAAAAGTGGAACAAAAATTCCTTATAGTTTTTTTCTAAACTCTCACCATTTTATTCTTTGTAACTCTTCCCTTTAATTGATGAAGACCAACCGCACAGATCTGCATGAGTTACGACTAAATCTGGTCTAGGTCGGAGAATATCAGCTTGAGTTATGCTTTTGCATTTTAAGTGTGTCTAGTGGACAGTTTTCCTTGACTTGATTGGCATCAGTACAGTGTGACACCTGTGTTCGCAAAACACTCATTCTACCGCAGTTTGTTCTTGGAATTTGGAATGTATCCAAAGTGTTTTTAAAACTGTTTTCCAATCCGGTGCGAAGATAGTGGCTTCCCATTAAAAATCTTCGTTATGCTTCTTTGCCTTGAGAATGTCCTACTGGACAGTTTTCTTCGACTTGCTTAGCAGCTGTAAAACGTTTCTTGAAAAGGCCGGCTCTAAAAAACCGGCAGCAGTGATTGGAGTATCACCAACTACTTTCAAGAGGCAGCTAGTTTGTAACCTATATTTGAGCTCCATACAAAATGCACAACTGCATAAAATGCTCTGACAATAAAAACGAGAGTGCGTATGTTTGGATAGTGTGTACTTAATCCCTTGTGAAGCGTGAGGGCGCAAATACATTGGCGAAGCGTGTAAGCCCCTTGGTCGTTCAAACAAAAAACATCTAGTTGAGAAACCTAAACCTGAAGGCAAATAAAATAATAGTAGACATGCATAGAATTCAGAGAAATAACAAAGTATATTTTTGACCAGAAATCGATATCTTGTCAGAAAAACCTAAATATCTGCCTGCAAGACACTTGAGAATCCAGAATAAGGTCTCAAAATTCAGAAAAAAACACTAAGGAGGAGTGATTAGTGAGCACGCGTGATCTCGCGTCACATTCGAAGATATTCTTTCAGACCTGAGCCAGGCACACTCCTGACCCATGTATAAAGGACTCTGTGGCCGGTCTTCATTATATATCTCGAAGGCTCAAAAAGAACAAAAAAGGACAGTGAGTGAGTGCTCAAATGATAAGGAAGTAAAATCCTAGCATCAAATTATTCAGTTCAGCTAATAAAAATGCTTACCTCGGTAGATTGCGTGCCAATTTTTCTTACTAGGGTCTGATGATGGCGAGACAGCCAAAACGTCAGCCACTATTGTATTGAACGAATGTTAGTGTTAATAACCTTGTGTCTGCTCAATCAAAAAACTGAATTATTGAACAGTGCCGAGATTGATAGGAGTTAGTTCTGGCAAATGCTCAAGTGAAGTTGCATGATTGGGAACGTCCTGTTAAATCTCAAATATTGCCGAGATAAGATTTACATGAAATTACACTTATATCTCGACTAATGTGGTTCAGTCATCATTTCAAAGAAATTATCGAATGCAACGAAGTGCCAGGAGATTTCTTGAACTCTAGATTTCCTTCTCGGTGCTTTCCAAGATTCGAAAAAGCCAATGAACTGCCAAGTCGATACCTTGTATGAGTAGGACTGAGCGGTGTTCGAATACGCTCTACTTCAGGACTGACAAGATTATTGTTGACTAAGTCTTGTTTATTCAATCGTATTTCACGTTTGATCTCCTCACGAATGCTGTAGAAATTCGAGATAACGGTAGTTTCTGGTTCATATCTGAAACATAGAATTAGCAAAAATTTTCTGTAGGCTCGCATTGTTTCATCCATCAGAAAGTCTTAGCCATCCCTTCTTCTTTGACATTTGAAACAAAAGAGTCTCTTATGAGTAGTTGCTTTCGTGATAAGTTCTTTTGTTTCTTCATTTCTCCCTTTTCCCTTTTTCCTTCTTTCACTGTTTCTAGTGAGAAATTTACCACGGTTGGAAAAAAGCCCTGGGGCCCTTTAATAAGCATGAGATAACTCCCATGCTTATCACAGGAATATCACAGTTTCTTATGTGGGATTTCCCACTGAAGGCCTAGATGATATTATTCGTCTTTATTTTCATTTTGTTATAAGCCTCCGCCATATCCAACGATACAATCAAAGTTCATGTTTTTTTCGTAATTATTAGAGAAAAGGTCTTTCACAGCGAGGTGAAGTCGATGAAATAAACGAAATTGAACCTGATGTTCTCCAAGTCGACCAGATCCAAAACTTGGCGGACCGATGGCAGAAAGGTGTAGAAAACGATGGCCTTCATTTTAAAGAATATCAGAATTCTTTGCATTTAATCCCCTTTAGCGGTGGTACGATAATACAATGTACCCAGCGATAAAGAGTGATGTGTAAAAACATTTGCATCAGGTGGGATTCGAACTCACATTTTACCCTATCCGGGGGCTTGTGCTGAACCGTTGCACTACCTACGCCCGTTTTCACGCCATTCTTTTCTATGCTGCAGCGCGTGAATCTGTCAGCGGCCGACCGTTAACACTTTGTACTAGGCAGATGGGCGCGTTCTAGCGTAGAAAAGAGTGGTGTGAAAACGGGCGTCGGTAGTGCAACGGTTCAGCACACCCTCCCACCAGCCGGATGAGGTGAGATGTGGGTTCAAGTCCCAGCTGACGCAAACGTTTCTGAAGAATAGTTAGTATTGGTTTTGTTTGGATTTCATGCATAGTTCTCAATTTTTACAAGTGCCCCAGAACCTTCTTAGCGACCTTATAATTGGAACCGTGAATCTTATCACAATGAGAGTGTACCTTTAAGGACTCACACTATCTTTTGAGCTGAATCTATTTCACATTTTCACGAACCATTCTTATAAAATCGCTGTATGGCTGAATGAATATCAAAAATAGCTATATTTTCGAATAAGCGCTATCGTATGATATAAGTTATTATTGTATCTCTAGTTGTTGTGGCTATTTTACAATTTTGATTAGTGCCGAATATTGTTGCATTACTGTTACTAAGAATTACTAAGTACTATTGTTTTTTATTCTACTTGTATTGATGTATCTGTGGTTATCACTCCTATGTAAGTTGCTTTACCTTTTATAGTTTTGATTATTGTCGAGTGCTACTCTAGCTTCTGAATACGGTAGATCTCGATGCGTGCGATACGACGTCATACTGTCTGTAGATCGTGAACCAATGCTATCTGGAAAATGACGGTATCGTATAAAAGCTCGGTGATAATCTACTTTCCCTAATAGATCTTGGTATTTAGCTTTTTGGTCCTGCCCTTCTGGCCTGAAGTCCATTCAAACCATCTCTAAAAAATTTTGACGTACAGGCAATTTCTTATCCCCCTTCAGAAACAAAGATACAATAAAAAGAGTATATGATTTTCCACAGATATCCAAGAATTTGAAAGATCAAGCTATCTCTGTAGAGATCCACTGTTGCATACTATTATAATGATAACGAGTATTTCTGTATGTTGAATCTTCGAAAACCAGTATAGAATTCTATTACATGATCAATCGTTCTCACCTGTTCCTTTATTGATGGTCTTCCTAGTAACTGGTTGTATGTTCTGTATATTCCTCTTACTCCACTGCCAGCCCTGCATAAGTACAGATTGACGTTTTGGCACGAAAATTGGCGCATCTGGAGGCGAAAACAAATGGTTGCAAACCTGCAACGATGTTCTCTTATGAATTAAATTTCGACTGTTAATTCGATCAAAATGTCAGGATGCCTGCTTGGATTACCGATGTTGGTGGTCGATTTGGTATTGGTGAAGTGAGGCTAGCACCCATTGTTTCGCGACGAGCGCTAAATGAACACATCTATATTATAATAGGCGAGTTTTTCGTGGGATTCGACATAAATCACAGGCTCGTTCTACATCTATCAAACTTTTCGCTAATGTCAGAGATTAAACTAAGTTATAGTTTCACCTTGTTTTAAAAAATGCCTTTATTGCCCAAAGATAAGTTCAGTGGTCATGATTTGGCTTTCAGATTGTAAATTTTCATTTCTCAATCATTCTTCGAGATATGGTCCTCTAATTACTCTCGAGTCAAAGAGAAGATAAAGAGAAACGAGCAGCTATGGGAGGAGATTAAACTTCTAAATAAGGCAGGAAAAGAACGAAAGAGAAAGAATGATTGAGTTGCCAATATTTAATCGTCTCATCGTTGCTGAGAGGCGTTCTTGATTGTCAACAGGAAACTTAGTACAGTAAACTAAATTGAAAACTGGTTCTGCATTATCATCCAAGTATCCAGTTAATTGTAAACCTATGTCAACACTGAAATTGACCATATCCGTCACTGAGGTTTTACCGAAGAGCTTTGTACTAGAAGTATGTTGCTCGTCGTCCCTCAAGAAAGGCTGCGTCACTGAGGAGAGCCTCTGACGTGTCTATATAAATGGAGATGTTACTGGTATCTGCTCAAAGTACTCGATCAGAAACTGGATTGCAGTGATGCCAACAGGTGATAAAAGGACTAGATCCTTCTAACTCGAATATTGAATAAGAGGATAAGAAGAATTAAGCTGTCGGCGTTAATCAATCCCTGACGGAAGTGCCACTCATTCGACTTTGATTTTAACTTCGGGTGATTAGATCTAATATCAGGCCTTCATAATTACTCACGGTGGTCTTGACTTAACTTGACTTGGACGTCTGACGACGCTGATATTTAATGTCAGTGCTACTATTCTCCTACACAAGTCTGGCACCAATTGATCGACACCGATAGGATGGAAGGCTTGGTGAGTTTTATGTGTGTCGCAGAGCACCTTTAACCACTGCGCCACATGCGGTCTATATAATTAAGAAAGATAATCATAACCACAAGAACGCTGAGATATGAGCAAAACTTGGGACCTCAGGTGATTTATTGAACTCGTAATCACATTTTCCGCGGTTCTCATGTGTTATCCTCTACGCCAAACCAGACACTTACTTTTTCTTTCTCCCAGCCGTGTTTTAACATTATTGGAACAATCAGCATACATGCGTCAACGGGATCGATCTGAAGAGCAAAACGCCTCGCAGAGAGGAAAACAGAGTAAAGTTGGTGTAATAAATAGAAAGTGAAGCCCGTAAAATGTAATCAGGTTTTCGAAAGCAACTGAGGTTTCAAATTTTACCTATACTTCAACATTCTTGTAGCTGTTTTCATGTCGTATCCTGCCACGGAAAAGATATAGGCAGCAAGTAAGGATAAAATTGCTTGAACGAATCATGGAGAACTTCGTTTTCTAAACTTTCCAGAAGATCGCGCTCGAGGATAGGACACTTGGCAAGGCGATGTTAAAATTCTGGCAAATAAATCCGTTACCGATAGATGGGTCCCAAGAGGCGACAGAGAGTGTTCGGTTTAGCCGCGAGCGAATTTCTCTCAAAAACACTGAGCGTGCAAGTGACACCTCTAAGCGTATACTTGCTTTATTTTCTCTCGAGAACGTAATATATCTAGATGAACTTATAAACAGCTGAATATTAAAGCTTAGAATCAAAAGAGGAAGCCAAATTAATGTGAAGAGCTTACTGAGTCGTCAAACATGTACTGAAAAAGTCTCAGTCATAGCCGAAGTTCATAAACTCGTAGATGTTTTTCTTAGCCTCGCATAAAGTTGAAAACATGAACACTATTATAAGCGGTTTCGTAAATATGTTCATGGTGACTCAGTGCGTCATTAAGTAGACAATTAACGAATTATCTTCAATTCTATGTATTCCATGAATCTAACAATGCACAATTCTGAAAATCCTACGCTAATAGATGTAACTTTAGACCAATAAAGAAGGTGATCATGATGGACTGGAAAACAAAGCGATATCCAATGAATAGCAGCAGCACTTAGGGCGGAGATGATGTTCAACGCTTTCACCATGGAGACGATGGAAAACGAAATTTAACTTCATCCGAGCAAAATGCTTTATCAATCACAATTTGTGACAGGAGCAAGTGTAAACATTGCCTACGTCCGTTCACTTCCCGCAATGATCAACGAGGGTAAAGGTGGTAAGATGATCGAACATTTGGCGTTGATTCACCTCTTAAAATGCGTCACACATCCGACTCCATCGTGACCTCACATTAAAGTCTGCTACGCACAGAAAAAAAAACGGTGGGATGATTGGTTGACACAGAGCGGGATCGAACTAGCGACAGTAATTGTATTGTACAGCACCTCTAATCACTACATTATAACTGCTCTACAAGTGACACATGTGGCTTTTTTTTCTTCAGACAAGCCTGAACACTGTGCATTAGAAGCATCAATAGAGCGTCATCAAAAACCTCTGAGAATCTCACAAACTCTCAGCTAAACTCTAGTAATCTCGTCAGCATAGTGACAAAGGTTAACTATCAGGTGTATTAATTCGTATAATTAAATATCGACTTTATTCTAACACATAAATTCAATAATTTCAAATAAGGCCCACATGTTGATGAGGACGCAATCCAGCCAGTTACATGCAACGCTTACTGGCTGAATGTCTTTCCACCATGAAGAATCCCAGCCGATTTTAGCCCAAGGTATTGCTGCTTCCTGAAGAAAACATATCTATTGATTTTCTCATTGCACTATCTCAAACAATTCTCTCGGATGAACTGAAAAATTGGAAGTCGGCCGTATGCAAATGTATACGAGTCCTACTACAAACGGAGCAACAGCAGAGTCTTTGAAAACATCCACCTCATTGAATAAAGATATTTGTGAATAACTACCAATATTAATAAGAGTGGTGCTGATGAAAGAAAAAAAAATTTCAGAAAAACGTTCACTTTTCCAGCCCTTTTTCGAATTCTCATTCAATATCTCCTCGGCTAAATATTCGAGCAGCAGTTCAACAACATGCGAAATGTTCAGTGACCTTTCTGGAGGATAAATGCAGGAAACGAGTCCAATGAAAGGGGTTATGGGGTCCGCACAGTAAATTACCATGACAAGTCATGCAAAAAGTGATAAATACATAATGACGCTGTGGTGTAGTGGTAGCACGCGCTCCCGGTATGAGTGAAATAGGGGTTCAACTCTCGTCTGAGGATGGGTTTTTGCTTGCCCTTCACTCTTAAGTGTACTTATAGAACATCACAACACTGCGACAAATTAGTAAAAAAAACAAGAAATTCTTCAGAATTAATCATCTCGAATTCTAATCCTCACGAAGGGCTTAACCCTACGTCATGACGGAATGGTTTTTGGGCCATGATTTACACCGTCTGAAACTCCTTTTAAAGAGTAGCAGTAACGGATAGACAGTGTTCAACACCGCCATCCGAAAATCCAAATAAAGTAAGTCTATGATGGAAGCCCGGCCGTTCAAAGAAAAGACCTTGGCGGAGTATGCCCTTCTAGCTTAAGATGGCTAAAGGATACCACGTGACGATCAATGGAGCCCAGTACTATGCAGCGCCGTAGGGAGCCGTGGGAGTGGAACAAGCCTTACTCATTCGGGAAAATACTAGCCATAAACAGATTACAAGGAACGGATCGGAATGATTTCATGAATTCGGGCCATCAATTCAAGCGTCTTTCATTTCAGTACTATAGAAACACGTGATGAAATCTGAAAACACACGTGAAACACATGGTGATACAAAACACATTTAATTTATTAGCTTATGAAATCGACTGAAAAATGTTGTTCAAGAAATACAGTGATACAGCTTCGAATAAAAACAATAAGTAAATCAAAACAAAGACAAAACTACAAACTAAGCGAAACATTGGAAAAGAAAACGCACGGAAGTAGAACAGAAGACAAACATGAAATTAAGATTTGAAAATGTAAACGTTTTGATGTGGATCTTTGATTAGTTTGTTGAGGACATAAAGTAAAGCGGCTTGTCTTAAGAACAAACAAAGACGAAGTCCGTGATAATTTTATCTGCTTGTAGGAAACTCTGAGAAAAAAACAGCTGTAACACCGGGGCATAATGAAATTACTCATTCGTTATCATGGGCTCTCAGCTTTCACTATCCTTTAATGGATGCTCCGAGCAACCATTTCAACAAGCATCGTTAGAAGTGAATCACTGCACATCTGGACCTTTACAATGACTCGCGATGGTTTACCGATGTATCAGATCAGTGCTGCCATGCTCGCAGACAAATCTAGTACCAATTCGTCAATTCCAGAGAAATAGAGAACCTGGTGAGTCTAGGGCATGAAATCGGACTATCAACCACGTGTGCGTCGCAAGGTACCTCTAACCGCTGCGCCATAAGTGCTCTTATTCATTAATAATTGATCAAAAAATTTTTATCGATTACATCCTATGGCTGAGCAAAACAATTATGATTTGGAATGATGAAGTATTGAACGCAACAGTTAAAAGTACCCTGCATTCCACACATGGGCTTTATGATTGACCCTACCCCCCGGCTGATCAAGTTTTATCTCTGCGAGATTGTTGAATTAGTGAGAAGACGTCCATCAAGCCAAATAAGTTTCACTACATTCAGCTATTTTTCCCAAGCTACTACGACTAATTCTCATCGGCGATTATCAACTAAAAGGCATAATTTAGATGCAATGTTTTTGATTAATTCCTTAGTTGTTTATGATTCCCTTAGAAAGACCCATTCTAAAAGAACACATAAGCATTGAACGGATGAGAAAACAATGAGATTTAGCTACAACTGTAGTAGTTGTCTGTTACCGAAATCGCAAAAACGTGGTAATATTGAAAATGGATTGAGAGGAAATGAGCAAAACGCTTCGGAATGAGCAGAATTTCGTGAATTTGGCGTCGAGAAGAGAAGACACGACTGCTGTCACATAACATTCGGACGTTCATCATCATACTAGTCGGAAGAAAAAACGACGATTGATGGACAACCGACGATGTATGACGTTCTTGAGTTCGATAGGGATGCTTTCCCAATGCAAACAAACACCTCGAGCATCAACCATTCATGAGAACTTGATGAACGAAAATCGCTCGAGTGTTTGAATCTTTCATGAGACCTCCGATCAAGTTTCATCACAAAAACGTTCATTACACTTTGTTCATTCGTTACAAAGACAGTGGCGTTGAAGAACGTCATAAATAAGTCCCGTAAGTTCCACCTATCATTTCAATAACTTATCACTTAAATATTTTTTGAAGAGAATTTTGTGGCCGATATGAGTGTTATATCTAAAAATATTTCTTCAGATCTGTGGATATCTTAAGAAAATTTGTAGTAGATTGTAATTATAGTGAGCATTATCTAATTGTGCGGAATCAGAAGCATATTTCGAGGGTCAAAAACCTTCAGGCTCATAGATTCAAGAATACTCTAATAAATCATGGCACTTCGAAGGCTTGAGTAAACTTCTTATAAGTTTAATCCAAAGCTTTCTTGATTGATTTTCCAGTAAAATTTGAAAAATACTGTTTCAAAATTGAAAGAGGTGGAATCTTACATCTTTTCTTATGAGAAGTTGATGAATTTCTCGGATTATGGAATAATTTTTAGAAAATCGATAATGAGGCTAACAATCAACCTATAAAAGGCCTCTCCAGAAAATTCATGCTTCTATAGTGACATTCTTTGAGATATATAGGAAAAAATGAGATATGGCAAGGTACTCCTTTCTCTTATTTCTGCTACTGAAATTGATTATCACAGATTTTGCGGAGATTATCAACCACCAAAAGTTACTACTGAATAAAGATCCTCATCACTGTATCTAAATAGTACTCTGATGAGTTTGAGATATTCATTTTTCACATAGTTGGTGACTGTCCTCATTTAATAATGGAAGGAAACCCGACTAGTTGTGACTGTCTTCACTTAGTGACGTATGAGACTCGCTCAATTTTTTTCTATAAAGTTGAATTCTCAGGTCTAATGTGAAAGTGACAATACCCTCTCATCGTCCAATGTCTTAAACTTGCTGTTGTTAACATGAAGGATAAATGCCAAGAACGGCGCTGTATTTCAAAGTACTGGAAGATTCGGTGCAGAAAATACAATGATAAAAATGCGACTGAGTAAATGCTTGTGGCCCCTGGACTGAATCAACAGAAAGCCAGAATACTATAAAAAAAAACTCCTTCAATCCACAAAGATGTTAATACTTATGATAAAACCTCTGACACGGTAATCTGAAAATTTTAGCAAGAATCCACTTGAACAGTATTCATAGACATTTATAAAGACCAAATAATCTCCAGCAGTAGTCGAACCTACTTGAAAATGTGAAGATCTTTCTAAATGACAGGTAGAGGAATCCAATCTAAGAAGTATTGCGATCTGCACAATCTATGATATTGGGAGGAGCAAAAAATACGAGAATTCGAAGAGTTTGGCAGATATTCGTAGATTTTATTCTGTGATGTCAAACTGACGCATTCAGAACAGTGAGGGTGTCATGTCACAAAATTCTCTTTAGTTTTGCCCTTTGAAGTTTTCCTTTATCTTAGATTTTATCTGAAGAGTGGATTTTTTTGCTCTTACGTGCACCGCTTTTTCACTATGAACAAAAGCACGATGGCAATAGTAGCAGCTAATTCCTATGAGACGTTCGACTAAGTCCAAAGTCTACTTGAAATGGAAATGTTGACAACAAACTTGGATCAGTGTAATGAAGTGACGATGAACGGATGACCTTGCGCTTCACTATTGCTCGTTGATTACCACCGCATCAATGTCAGCGTTCATCAGCTTTGAGGTCACAGATAGTGCTAGAACGTCTGCGAAAAATGTCAAAAAACAACCGGACATATCTTAGATGAGAATAAAACAGTAGCTTCAGTTTTGAAGACTATAGATGCACTCGTTGATCTTAAGTGCTCTCGTATTCTATTTCTTTTTTATCTCAGGTGAGTTGAACAATGTAAAACAATGTTGCTTCCTTCTATAATTGTTCAGAGGTTGGGCATAAGCACGTCAGCACTTATTCCATTCGGTTCGTTACCTTCAAAGCGAAAGCCTCCATGGAAGTAGCACAGGTGGTATGTGAGGTTGGCTGCATCATGATATCTTGTCTCCTCTTCTTCACAGTGGAATGCTGCTGAGGTTGACTTTAGCTTGAATTGCGACAAAGCCGAGTTAGGAACTTTACAAGCGCTCACCTAAAGCCATTGGGGGTTTGATACCTTGCAGAGAGAACTCCTTCAGGACAACAGCAACTTTCATGATTGTTTTAATCAACTTGCAGCTCACTTCGAAAAGTTCATACACATCGAGAGACAGTGAAGTGGCGGTGATCCTATCGCAAAGTAGGATATTGGATGAACCGTTTCTTTAGAGCTCTCCTGCTATAACACATAGGAACACCTCTCCTAGCTGTTTTTCAAAATTTCTTATTGAATCGACTTGCCCAGTGTTTCTTCCCAGTCATTCATAGAGAAGACGAAATTTTTAAACAGCAGTGGGAACGACACATAAGATGTTCGAAGAGCCCTGCAAACGACGAATGCTAGGAAATTTAGGTAAAAAGTAAAAGCTCAGAACTCTGGAAAGGCTAATACCCTATAGATTAGTTTAACTACTTCGTTTGATGATATCTGACCAGTTCATTTATTGAATTTGGGCATGAGACTGCCATTTATTCAGTTTGTATGGAGATAGTCAATTGATTTTAGTAGAACTCAAGCGACTTTCGAGCAGAAAAAGAAGACTCGAGCACTCAGCTTCACGTCGTCGTCTTCATTAGATGGATAATGAAAATTCTAATGGTCGTCATTCATTAACAAAATGAATAGTCGTTAACACTGGCGATGATGAGAAGAGACAGACACTAGATGAGCTGAGAGACAGACACGTCCTAATCATATTTCATCTCGCATCGTGTCTTCAAGAGAATAACGACGCGATGCGATGTCGCGTCGTCGCGCCGTCATCCTTGATGTGGAATCGATGAGGACAACTTTGAGCACGTTATCCGGCTCCGACACGGACATCGTCACCGTCGCCTAGATTTCAAAAAATTCGGTAGATCGTTGGAAGAAGTATGCAGTATTTTGTTCAAAGGGGAAAACGAACAACAAATGGATGAAAAGTGCACCTTCAATTTCGAAAGTTCAATAAAGAAGAAAACTAAAAGAATCGAACTCAGTGATATCGAAAAGAAAATTGTTTCACGTGACGAAATATGTAGCTAGAAAAAAGCGAAGATAGGGTGAAATCTTAGGATGACTAGTGCTCAAATATTTCATTCCAATTCCTTTTTATGAAAACGATCAATCGTAGTCGTAAGAGGTTCGGAACACTTCAAATAATCTGGAAAATTACCATAGCAAATTCATTTATACGTAACGAATTTCTCTATATAGAATATAATTTTTCAGAAAAGGAACTCAACAGCTGAAGGCAAAATGCTCAACTGTTCTTATATCTCAAAGTTGTTCATAGAACTATTTGTCTTTCATGATTAAGATATAATAGGGAAACTGCCAGCACTATTTTGCCTTCATATTTTTTTGATTTTATTTTTTACGACAGTATTTTTGGCTATTGTGAAAAAGGACGTTTCATTTTCAGAAATGAAGGTATTGCTGTTCATTGAAGATCTATTAGGAAATGGACTTATGTAAAACGAAAATTGAAATGCTTCCACTTTGCTCATGGATGTAAATGCCCGTTATAATACAATTAGAAGACATCTAATAAGCTGAATAAAAATCGCCATAATGAAATTTTCGAGTTAGAATCTGACAAAAACAATGGCGCTCAACACTCCGATACACTGGGATGATGTCGTCGTTCTGAGGCTGGACCACTTTGGAAAACTGACATTTTGTGAATATTCTTTTGAAATAGAGTAGATTAAAAAAATCAGTAGTGCTAACAAGCAAAAATTCCGAAGTCTAAATGAAATGGACAAACCACATAATGAGAACGCATATATAATTCGTTTCCAAAGGTTCCATTTGGAAAAAAAGTGTCTATAAAGCGACGAAAAATCGGAACCAATTACGAAATAACTCGAAACACTCACAAAATTGAGGAAAGTGTTTATAGACACTTGTAGTCGTAATGCGAATTGCTCTCCACTCCAAAACTTCTTACACCTTTAGAAGAAACTCATGCCATAAATGATTGATTCAGTCAGTATCTAGCAGGAAAAAATTGCTCGCTGTTTCTACCAGTAAGAGAGTTGAAGAGATCGTATTAGGCCTCGTTCAACTCAGTGTTGATACATTATGCATTCAATTCCATTCGTCTAGGCTGTATACCTGACCAAAATATCACGTTCAGTAATTCACCAACGAATCAATTCAGCATTTTTATTCTCCCAGATCAGTCACGTATCTGGTCAGCGACCACTAATGGATGTTGGAGCTTGGTGAACCCAAAGCGTGGAATTGAACCAAAAATGGTTTGTGCATTTCATAGCACCTGTAACCATCGCGCTACGTGCTCTCCTATGCTACGACTACACATTGTAATGAATTAAAATGGTTGTCACAATTTAGATGCACTTTCCTTTGAGTTGAGAAGTTACATGTTTTTATGGTAAAATCTCATAACAGTCAAGCGCAGATGTCTAATCCCAGTGCTTGATTTTCTCTTCCTGATTAGGAAAGTAATTCGCCTAGAGATAGCTAGCTTCTTGTTCACTCATATAGCACATGAAAAACGTTCGTTTACTCTCCAGGATGTTTTGGACGGATAGAAACTCTTTGATCAGTTTCAAGCGTTGAGCAGCCTCTTCTAAAAGAAAACTGACGAAATGGAAATGTTATATGGCGAACAAGAACTTCACATATCGTGAGAATACGTGCATGAAGTACATCAGTCATGTACATATAGAATTAACAGACATTTACAAGGAAAAAGACAAAATTGCAGGCACTTTGTCAAATAATGTTAGGGTTTTTCTACTAAGCGATTTGTCATAAAAAGCTGTATTGCTTGCCATTGAAGAATTTCTCGATGTAAGATCCCAGGCAGTTAAAATCCACGAAAGCAGCGGGAATTCATAAGCTACATTTCACTGTGAAGTTTTTCAGAATACGATTTTGGAAAAAGGAAGATGACATTTTTAAGAGGTTTTTGACAAAAAATAAAAGGAACAGAATCGTACTGGGGACTATGAGTTTGATTTCAGGGCAATGACGGCAACGAATTCCTTTGCCATGTCTTCAGACTGGTGACAATAAACCGCCATTCATGTCAGAATTTGCCTCCTTCTCTTCTCGTTCCTATTGATCCTAGTGGTTAGCCCGTCTGTTGCCTGCCTCTACATCCTCTCATCATTGCCGAGCCACCGTCGAGCCTTCTCTCATCGCGTACGCTCGTCGATAATTCTCTGCTATTTGAGTGTACTCTCGTCATTTCTTTCGTAGTCTCCGCTAGAAGCACCATAAGAAGCTGCGCTCCGTGCCATCACAATTTCAGATCCCTTCAGGCCGATGTTCGATGTCGTTGACGAGAATGACTCCATCATGACCCATGAGCTATTATCTAGCTGAACCTCATGAGGGTTCACAATCTTTGGTTCTAGAGATTACGTTGTACAACGCAGAAGTTCCAGAACAATAGTCGTTGACGAGGGGAGGAGCCTTCCAGTAACTTTCACATGTCCGATAATTGTTTGTATTTCGAATTTCGCAGGTTGAGTCGAAGAAATAAATTTTTTGGGAGATTCAGGGAAATTCCTGGGCTTTTAGAGGTTTATCGCACCTGTAAATTCAAAATGTTCCTCGAGAGAAGGGCTAGAATGATAAGAAAAACAAGATGGCAATAGACAAGATCTGACATCTGAAAGTGAGCTATCAAACAAAAATAATAACGATAAATGTAGTCGTATCTCTTTTGATTACTTTTGAGCCATGCATATGGTCTATTATGGATACTTATACAGTGAACTACACTTGTTTCGGCCTTGCAACCTCGTCAGTTGCACGGTGCCTTTCGTCTTGAGTCAGTTCCTTTTGGTGAAGAGCCCCCTACCTAGAGGAATCGTAGACGTAGTATTTACAAACGTTAAAACGTATACTGCACTGTATAAGTGTCCATAACAGACCACATATATGGCTCAAAAATAATTATCAGGCATATCGAAGTTTGAACGTGGTCATAAGGAAACACTTGAAATAAATGAAATGTAGCCGCAGTTTTGAAAACTCTGAGGGCTCGAATTCGAAGAAATACGTTCATCGCCTAGAATTAACTTGAGAAGAAAAAAAAACTTGTAAACCGTGCAACCTCTATCTGCATTTTGGAATATTTAACGGCCTCCAATGATGTATCAAGACGTGTAAGAGAGTAAAACGCAACAGAACAACGTCATTTCGTATGGGTTTTCTTCCGATACTTACAAAATCGTCCGTCCAAAACTAGCAAAGTGCATTTGTACATGACTTCCTGATGAGTGAGTGCAAACTGTTTCCTATTAGAACGAACGGCTCCATCTCAACATAATTCAATTAGTAAGAGACCACATAACATTTTTGAAACACGACAGCTGTTCACCACAGAAAACTATCAAACCTCTACAAGTGCAACACAGGTTAAAACTTGTTGCATGTAAAAAAATCCCCGCACACAACTTAGTGATTACAATAACAATCAAGAAGTAAAAACATTGGTACGTTGCCGTAGAAACACCTTGTTTTGGAAAAGAAAGCTATATCAAGCTAAGCCGACTCACCTAACCTTTTTGTGAACAATGAATGTGCAGTTTGGACTCGCGGTTGCGGTCGAGTTGTTAGTAATACAGACCGAAAGCAAGGTGCTAATTCGATATCCTCCTAACACTCTTTTGAAATCAATCACGAACGCCTTGACATGATGTCCCTGGGGTTCCTCCGAAACTATAGGGAGATTTGGTGGATCAGCACTCTGCATCATTTGTGAAGAAGGCGAAGTCCTCAAAAAGCAGTTGGAACAACACGTGAAAGGCTGGAAAACCTTTGTGAAGGATGTGTGTGTGAGGAAACGACTCGAGTGCTAGAAGTGCTGCGAGCCCGCACAGTAAATTATGAAGACGGATCGTGTAGAATAAGAGAAAGATAGAAATTTTTTGGAATTGTTTGGTTAACACGAGGCTGTATATAACATTAGTCGACTGACAAATGCACGCCTTTGCCGTCTTCTGAGGTGATGCTGCATGAAAAAAAAACCATCTGTGCTGTTTCTTTCACACTTCATGCTCTTCAAAGCTTCTCCATAAATAGCAATTTCGCAAATATTGTTGTGCTTCCGCATTGAGTCGTATTATTATCCACATATTCATATGCACAGATCTAACATGGCGTAAGTTTTTTATACTGAGTTTTTTTAATGTAAAATGAATGACATCGAGGATCGCACTTTTATGGATGGAACAATTGCCCATCGTCGTACTGCCCTAGGACTACCATTCAACTCACATCACACACACACACACATACATACATACACATGCACACACGCACATAGACACACATACGCACAGATGGACACACACACACACCACATAACACACACACACACACACACACACACACACACACACACACACACACACACACACACACACACACACACACACACACACACACACACACACACACACACACACACACACACACACACACACACACACACACACATTATGATGAGCAGCATTCAAATAATGGAAACCTATTGAGGTAAAAGAATATAAGTAGTGATTACACGCTTGCTTACGCGTCGCACCTTCTCTTCCGGGTTAGGTTCCACTAAAGCCTCTTGCAAGTGAGGATTAGACTCCATTCCACCAGTGTAGTCTGCACTGAAGAAGATTTCTCCTTTGGGGTCTCGAGATAGCCTGCTGGGTCAATACCAGGTGCTAGTCATCAGAATTTTTTGTATTTTGGTGATGTCTGCGACCTTGCTTACATTTCCCGTGATGGCAAAACGGCTCCATATGGCAGAGATTTGCTCATATCTGGGATTCTCAGGATAAATGTCAATGACAAATCAAAAATGATTAATAAAAATCCATACGTGGTCATTTGCTGGACTTGTTCTTCATTTGCTGCTCCTTTAAAGATTATTCTTTGAGTCGATAGAATTAACAAAACCATATGAAGATTATAATGCAAAATAACGCTCTGTCATGGCACTGGAGCAGCTGAAAGCGCTATTCTATGATTACGTAAACAAGGAAGAGGTTCGACTGCATTCTTCCTGCATGCAATTTCAACATCTAAGCGAAAACCGCAAGCTTTAATGAAAGAATTATTTTTTGTCGCTGTGGTTCAACAAACCTTTATGCGAAGAGATTGGTTCATATCTGCCGTTCAGCTTGCTTTTCAGTATTAATCTCTCCATATTTCTTCATCAAACAGCCTAATCCTCCCATTACGCCACAATTTATAATTTCCCTCGCGGGTAATGCATGTTTCTGAGTCCCGCATAGGCTCTATTTCTAAACTCAGTCACACAAACGGGGAAAATTTTGAACATTCTTCTAGCCATTAGTGAGCTAATTTCATAAAATGCCTGGCCAAATAACAAGTTGAATAAAAAAGAGGTTACATAGTAGAGGTACCACATCACAATGATTATGACTTTGTGTCTCTTCAGCGAGCGGAACACACTGAGTGACTGCTGAGCAGAAACGAAGTTTATTAGTGCATTATTGAGTTATTCGATTATTGACACGACTGAAAATGAAGCGGCAGTACTACAGAATATTGAAAATCACATACGAATTTCGAAAAGAAAAACGCGGTAAACAAGAAGATGCCCATGGAGTGAGAGGTGTTCAACACGCGGCTCTGATGTGGAAGTGGGATAAACGAAATGTTTGCTGGCAGTTATGGGGCTGTTCGACGACCATTGCCATTATAAATGATAAAGGTGCCTATCAAAGATGGGACGGGGGTCACGTGGCAGAATGGTTGTGATGCTCATCGCGATGCGCGCAGAGCCCAATTCTACCCCCAAACTTTCTCCGGCACTTAACAACGAACGCCCTATGAAACACCACAGCCAAGCTGTCCTCGAGATTGCAAGGAGACGCGCTCAAGAAGTATTCTACGATGTTCAGGAATAAGACAAAAACGTATGATTGCTAAAAGGTATTGGGATATCCACAATGAAAAGACTTTGTGAATACGGATAATAAAGTGCCAAAAGATGAGCATAAGTAAGGGATGGATCAACTCGCTTGTGGTACAATCACGCAATAACAAATACCTAATCAAGCATGATTACATGAGAGTTCAAAACGTCATCGTACACCCATAGAATTATATGTTTTTCATAAAAGTTCAAGATAACGATGGCATTGTTTGGAGATGCAAAATATCTGAAAAACTCTCGAGGGTGATCTAAACAGCAGAGAGAAATGCAACTCCACTCAACTTAGCGTCTAAGTACAGCATTAATTATATAACAACAAACATATGAATCATTTCCCAAGTATAAAGACATTAGACGAGTTATCTGAATACCGAGGAAGTGTTCCATCAAGCAGTGAGGTTATCCTCCATGAATTCAATGATTATGAAATCATGATACTGCTGCAGAAGACCACTTCCATCTGGCGTTAACCTCGTGCTGTCCTTTATCAGAGTTCTCTAGTAAAACTCATTTGCTCGAAAAGGATCACCTAGGATGGCTCCTCCTGTTTCCACTGTATTCTCGACGAGAAAATAATCTTGATAGCTTTGCAGGATTTACAATGGCATAGATTCACTGTTATTACATTTGCGACAGTGTGGACACTAAAGTGTTCCTAATGTTCAAACCTTTCACACATTAATGCAGAGATTTTGGTGCATATAATTAATTACTTTGTCTTGCTAGACCATTTTTGAAAGGCCTTAAGCTTCTTTCGAGCCATTACCCATTCAGTGAACTGGATAAAACGAATAAAACGAAAGAAAACTCGAACTTCGACCTTTTCTGAACCTCGACGTGAGTGAATAAGAATGAAAATTGTTCTACGAACTGTTCTCCTCCCAAAGTTTACACAATGAAATATTGCTTCCTTGAATTCCGTTGGCAAACAATTCAGCAACATCGCCTTCATTAAAGCCTTCTGAAACATTTATATGGGAGAGATCATCGGCTTGTTGCGACACATTGTGAAAGTAAAAAAACGAATCCAGTTCGCCGCATTACTCACTACCACTTTCTAAATAAATACTCATCTCAATGGCCATCCTCATTTCGCTCCAATGATACAATTTGAGTATTTGTCAACCGCGCGAAATTGGCTTTGATCGTGTAGGAGTGAACTGAGTTTAACCCTGCTGATGAATTACCATCACAATTCAAAATCTACAAACAGCTCCGATGAGGCTGTAAGTTATAACAAGTAAGTGAGGAAATTCATCAACATAACGTTTTAATTTTCATATTTTCATGGTCACCCAAGAAAGAGGATGAGGACCGGAGCATAAGATATACTTTCTTGCCTAAGTGCCATATGTTGTTCTATGCTATAACTTGTTAAGAAATAACGCTACATCACGTCAGTGCTTTCTATCCACCGGGTTATGCAAGAAGACCTAGCACCAGATTCCCGCCCATGGACGTTGTAAGGACTTCGTTGAGAGAGTGAGAGGAGTAGAACCAACAATCATACGTATCACATAGCACGTCTGACCACTACACTGCACGAACAACTTAGCCGTTTATCGAACAACATTCGTGAACAGATGACGGTATGTTTGAAAAAGCGAGAGGTGACTTTGATTCTATACTCCAATAACTTACCCTGAAATACAAAAATGCCTATTATTGCATGCTTGGTCACGTCAATGAGAATATTCAGCTTGAAAAAGCATGAATTTACTTTGATGGGGTAAAAAAGTAAGTGGACGCAGTACAAATAGGTGTTACACTAAAGAATGGGAACAAGAGAAAATTTTAAAGAAAATCGTTAACTGAACTGTGCAGTAAGTCATATGTGACCAACTAAATTCTTCTCCTCACCTTTACGCTAGCATTTCAGCTATTATTCAGTTAATTGAGGAATCAGAATTTCCACCTTTGAGAATCTACGACCTGCGTGAAGACGTAATTGTTCAAATGAGGTTGACAAAGGTGAGAATTCGCACAAAGAAAGAACTTACGACAACTATGAAAACAAATATAAATCAAGAAGAAGATCAGGATTGTTGGGCTGAACGAATCACACTCAATCATGATGTTAATCTCTGCAGCGCTTATCCATACGATCAGTCTAGCGGAAATTATGAGAAGCGGTAGCACTTGCTATCGCTGTAAACAATGTAAACAAGCCGAAATACCGAGAAAATTCACACATTCAATCAGCAAGCTTTTTTTTGTCTAGTTTATAAAACTATGTTAGGAAGAATAATCAAATAGACAGGCAAAAATGGATGTAATTATTAAACAGTTTTAGCCGTTACCACGGATCCCCCATAGTTTCCTAATATGACTGTAGAAAAACATGAGAAAGTTCCGTAAATCTTTTTGCTTTGGTGTAAAATCCAATTTTCTTCAATTCTCTCTAGCACATTGGTAGTAGATATTTCTCAAAATCCGCTCAACTCCAATATTTCAGTAGACAGTGAAAATATACATTACGGACATATATATATATATATATATATATCTGTATATGTATATATATACAATATATATATATATACATATATATATTTATATAATGGTTGAAGACACTTGTGGAGGATGACTTCGTGGAAATTAATCAAGTGTTGGAAGTGCTGGGATCCGCACAGTGAAATGGAAAATGGCAGTGGTGCAAAATATTAGGTTTTCTCATAAAATTTGGCACTAGAACAACAGACGCCAAATTTATTAGCTACATGTAATCAAAATTGCTTAAGAACGCAGTTCAAAGTATGCACCCGCAACCTGAACTCATCTCTGCTATCTCTCAGGCAACAAATCAACAGCGCTTTATACAGAACTTTCTGAGCTTTCTTTTGGTACCAGATTTTCCAAACCAGCCGCATAATGGCCGCTAAACGGAGCCTTTATCTTAATTCGCCGTTTTAGCAGTACAAATTGGGATGCGATGCACAGACCGCATTCGAAAGCATCAATTGTGCAAAGGATCAAGAATCTGTGCCCTTAGGTGAACGGAGTTTCGGTGCTTTGGTTAGTTTCGCGCCGGCAACACAACTGGAACGATCAACTGCAAGACAACACAAGGCTGCATGCTGCAAAATTGACAAAGAGATAATTGACCGAACTGGACTAAGAGTTGGGAGATCGACCACCGCCGTACACTACTGACAGGTGACCGTTTGACTGTCACTTCTTCCGGTCGCTGAAGCACTTTCTGGGCAAGAACAAATTCCGAGACTTGAGTCGTGCGCATGGAGGACTGAAAGTTCTTTTGAATCAAAGATGACGAGTTTTACGAGCACGATTTTGATTTGTTGCCTGAGAGATGGCAGAAATGTGTTCAGGCTGATGGCGCACACTTTGAATAATGTTGCTCAAAGGCAATTCAAATGCTAAATTTATAAAAAGAAGCAATAATACGAATAACTGAATTATCATTTTCCTCGTTGATTAATCCTGTAGTACTAAGTTGATAATTAAAAGTCATTTGACATTTAACTTAAAGTAAGTTATTACAATTTATTCGGTTAATATCTGAATATTGTCGACAATTCACTTGAATCATCGACTTTGAAGAAGATGAAAGGCATCGAAAGTTATCCAAACAAATTTTAACGGTTCTTTCCCGACAGCGGGAAAAATGAAAACCGATCTCATTCGCTGGACAAGAGGTTTTCATAGGATTGTTAACAATCATTTGAAAGCCTAAATCTCTGGCTAGAGCTGTACGAGCCGGTTTTTCAACAACCGTTTTGTGACTCTGTAAAATCCAAAATAAGATCATGTATCGCACGACCACGAGATTTTTTCTTATTCCGCTCATATTATGTTGGACGAAACTCCTTCCTTAGAGTGCTAGTACTCTTTCGATAGCATAAGTCACGGAGAACTCAAAAATGTGTTTACTTCGAGAAAGCTCCTTTGATAGCGCTGTAGGAAACAGAAAACATTTGTGCTTTACACCTCACCGGACAGAGCTCTTTCTTTAGAAGATTAGTAATTATTCAGCAGCTTAATTTTCAGCAATTCCAACGCTGTACTTATTTTTATGGAAAGACCATTTTACCGTAGTGCGGCAGGGAAAAGTAAGATCGAGTTTCACATATCCGGCTAGCTTGCTTAGCGGCTAACACGCGTCTTGAGGTGGGGTAACCGATTGATGTTCTAGTTCGTTGAGCATGCGAGGTGCAACTTTTTTAATTGGGAGTTTTTTCTCTGGTTTGAAAGAGACTCCATTTAAGACGGCTGACTTAGATATTGCGAGATTTTCTCTACACGTCCATATGCTTTTCGTGCTCCCGTAATTATACGCGCGAGAAAAATGAAAGCGCTCGGAACGTGTGAAACGTAATTTTATTTCAAACACTATCATATTATAAAAGGATATTTTCAGAAGAGCTATGTTTGGCAGTAGCCAGAGATTTAAGCTTTCCAACATTTACTAACATTCTTATGAAAACTTCTCGACGAATTAACGAGATCGGCTTTTCATTTGTTCCTGTATAACAGAAAAGAACCATTTTGATTATCAAGCTCGTGCTACAGACTCAATTAACAAAAAATTATGGTTGACTGACACTGCTGAGGCTAAAGAAAAGTTGCTGTACGATGTACTCGATTACTTAATATCAGTATTACACGCTTTCAGCAACCAAAATGTTTTTAAGCAGTATGATGTTGTTTGAAACATAAGCATGCATGTGTATTTATGTATGTACATATACATATATATATATATGTACACACACATATGTATATGAAATATATACAAATATATATGTATACATATATATGTATATGTAAATAAATAATTATATATACACATATATATTTATATTTATTATATAATTATGTAAATACATGTATATGAATATATATATATATATATATATATATATATATATATATATATATAGAGAGAGAGAGAGAGAGAGAGAGAGAGAGAACGAATCAGAGGGAGAGATGAGGTTGCTAAAAGAACTACATAAGAATATCTATTAGTCATATATGGCTCTCATTCGACGGCGATAATGGCTTTGACAAAAGAAATTGATTGCCATTAGAAGAGCAGTTATTAAAATCTTTATCAATTCAAATTTGTCTCCAGTACATATAAATGTTAGATTCGAAACAAAGAATCTTGGGTAATATTTTATTGGTTAGGTGATCAGGTTGTTGTTTGTTCTTTAGTGCGGGAAGAGTAGCGCATATTTTCTAACGATGTCACTCGAATAAACGGACAACAATAGCAAGTTGTAGAGGTAGAGGCACGGTTTTGCAAGTTTTTGCAACAATATGAGTGCGCCAGTCACTTTAGCGACAGAATCAAACATAAACGTTGGGCGAATGATAATCACACTAAGATTCTGTTTGGTACTTTACCTAAGGAGTTTACCTTTTCTAAAGTTTTTAGGTATTCTTTTTGAAATCCTATGTGGTGACTATATAGTAAAGTTTACATGTTTAACTGGTAATAAATGAAGAAGCTCTACTGATGTCTACAAACGGATTCATTAGCGTCAGATGGTGTTTTTCAAAATGCGAGACACATAATGTTGACTAAGCGTCGACAACGAAAAGCTTCGAAGCGCCGCTATCAATACTGCACGCCAGTTATTTCGCAAGACCTAAATCCCATTTGAGACATTCGATCCACTCCGAGATGCACCAGGGCGGATTCTGTCATGCTGTCTTCGTACAAATCACGAAACACAGCCCTTCAACTAGTCAGCCAAACAAACGAACTGCCGCCTCGGCTGCAAGTGACAAGCGGCCTTATCTGATGTCGAACTGACTCAGTAAGGGGACTCATTCGACAACAAACAACATCAAGTCACCATTGACAACAAATGATGGACTTGAATGATGATGAAGATAGGAGAAAGAAAAGCAGAGAATCACGAACATTTGACGTCAATGAAGCCAATTACAGAACAAAGAGAAACGATGATGCGAGAAACGTGACATATCTACTTGTTTGTGTTAGAAACCATTTCGTGCTCCATAAACTTTGTGTACCTTTTTGTACCTCAACTATAATTGAGACTGCTGAATTGCACTCATTTTTCCATAAGTAATCAAATACCCTGATGGCTAATTCAGTGAGTGTCTGTGGCAAATTATTTTTAAACTCTAATGTAGTCTTGTGCTTGCTGCATACCGACCCATTTCGTGTCGTTGAAATTACTCGCAAATAAGCATTCTGCTTGGATTCTTAGTGGCTTCCACATTATTCAGTTGTATTAATTTTACAGTCTTTTCAGGAAATTTTATTCCACATCCTCAATATGATATTACAAAAAAATGTTATTGTTTGGTGCCATTTGGAAAAATTTGTGAATATGTGAACTGCACCACGTCGGTGAATTCGAAAAATTTTATTGAATATACGATACAGCTAATGATTGGCAGCCTGTCTGATGCTATTTCCGCGCCTAATGATATTTCTGTAATTCAATAGATAGTCTTCCATCCATTACACGACTAGACAGCTTGTAATTAGTTGGATTTCCATTGACATTCCTAGTATTATGAAGAAAATTAATAATGAAAGCTTGCTATTACATCTGGCTTTATGCAGAAGGTTTAACTTTCACCAACTAATCGGATTACTGGATTTACTGCTCTCATTGAGAAAGTGAAATCGATGAGACACTCTCTCGTAGAGCTCCAGAGACTTGAACAAAAAGACAACACAACAATGCGTACAATTGCTACATATTGTTAAAACTCGACATATAATCTAGAAGTTATGGAAGAAATATTCAGTATCTCAAAAGTTTTTTATATATTGGATAAAATTTGTCCCTTAAATAGCCGCTTCATGAAAACTTCATTACGTCTCTTTGCAGAATTAATCACGAAAAGCAGTTACTAATTTTTGAATAGTTGGAGGTCATGATTTGAAACTGACCACGGCGGTTCTGCTCAAGACGTCTTGATGGTGGACGTGCGAGAAGTTGTTGGGAAAGATCGTGTATAAATGTTTGTTATACCTTGATTTCTTCAATGAGGATCATGTTCTCAAAAACGTCCATCTTTCCATTGAACGTCAACAAGTGCGAAGTCAAGTTAGCAGGAAAAGAGCTGAGCAGAATCATCTTTTGAATAATCTTATTCTTTCCACTTTTCCTCGTCTTGTGGCTGACTATATGCCTACATTTATGATGGATTATCTTCCTGAGTTTTTCTGCTGCATATTAGTACTGCAATCTGCGAAAACCGTTAATTTTGCCGTTGGTCGCAAACAGCGATTCCCATACTTTAGTCCTCATTGGATACGCTGGTTTGTTGACAATGAACAGAAGTATTTACAGCCAATGGTGCGGTGGTGAACAACTCGGAATGGATATCTTCGCAACTCGAGCGTGTACCGTGAGCGTATATTGGAATTTGAAAAATAAAATCAAGGAGGAATGAGACAGAAGAGGGAGACCAGAGGCCGCATTTGTGGCTCTCAAAAGTCACCGAACAATAACGGATTATAAACTACGCGCTAATCTTTCCGATTCAACAGCTTTCGCAGGCTCTTCTGTATAGCAGAGAAGTAAGTGCTACTTGATCACGTAAAGATAGTGCAAACAACTCATAGAACGATAACTTCATTTCGAGTGTTTTCTTAAGACCACAGCTCGAAATTCAATATGCCTTGCAATCATTTTTGAGCCACGCATGTCAGTGGTCTGTTAAAGGAGGGCTGACTTATAGAGCCCGATACACGTGTCTCAATCTTGCGATCTCGTCAGTCGGGCAGTTACCCTTTCTCGTCTTTTGCTAATCTCTGTGGGTGCTCCAGTCCCCACAATAAGAATTAGCGACGGCGTACGATTTACACTCTATGTCCAGTGAAGAACTCACCAAACAGAGTGTTGTACACTCGATTTCTTGATCGAAACACGTGTATCGGGCTGTATAAATCAGCCCTCCTTCAACAGACCACTGACATGCGTGGCTCAAAAATGATTGCAAGGCATACTGAATTTTGAGCTGTGGTCTTAAGAAAACACTCGAAATGAAAGTTATGATATATTGAATATACTAGCCACGAGAAATCGAGGGCACAACATTTTGTGTTCATTGAGTTCTTCACTGGACATAGAGTGTAAATCGTACGTTGTCGCTAACTCTTATTGTGAGGACTGGAGCACCCACAGAGATTAGCAAAAGACGAGAAAGGGTAACTGCCCGACTGACGAGATCGCAAGATCGAAACACGTGTATCGGGCTCTATAAGTCAGCCCTCCTTTAACAGACCACTGACATGCGTGGCTCAAAAATGATTGCAAGTCATAGAACGATGTTTTCTGGAATCTAGTAAGCACCTCCAACGTCTAACAGCCCTGTGAGGCTCAAATTTTCAAAATCTATTCCATCTTTGTGATGCAGAAGAATATAAATCGTTAGCGAAACACAGACGGGTCACTCATATATCAAGAAGACGAGACGATAAATGGACGAAAGGAATTGTAGAGTTCACGAGAGTGCAGCCGTCCCTCAACGACGACCACCTCGATGAGGGCGAAGGTGATCGCATGAGGAATCAATCAACTTTATCTGACAATATATTATTGAGCCTTTCACGAGACCTTTTGTGGGCACTCATGCAGTGCAGGACAATTGTTTCGGCTTTCCAGTCTCGTCAGTTGCACGATGCATCTCGTCTGAGACAATCTCTTGTGGAAAAGCTCCCCTACATATAAAGGAGTGGAGGTTGAATATGTTATGCTGAGCGTGTGTGGAGTCAAAATCTCATTTCTCACTTTCTAGAGATAACACATCACTACATGTCCAGTGAAAAGATGACCGGGTATTGTAATGATTAATAGCCGATAGTTGAAGGCTGGTAAATTTGACATCACCTTCGTATTCGACCGTTTTTTGAGACCTCGCTAAATACAATATCATCTGACAATGTCTTTTTGAGCTTCTATGTAACAGTGTGACATGTACGTCGTCTATTCCTTTCTATGTGAGGGTCCCTCCCTACAAGGGATTGGCTCAGACGAAAGGCATCGTGCAATTGAGGAAGCTGGAAAGCCAAAAAACGTGTCTTGCAGTGCATAAGTGCCCATAAAAGACCTCATAAAGGGCTCAAAAAACATGATAGATTATCTTATTCTGAACGAGATCTCAAAAAACTGTCGAATGTAAAGGTATTATCAAATCAACCAAGTGTACTAGTAGCTGCCTCTCTCATGCATTTTTTTTTCAAGTACAAAACTCAAACATTAACAACAGAGTTTCAAACGCTCAGAATTCCTACCACAGAACTTTATAGTCCCTGTTGTATGTGTTTTCGACGGCGTTAATATTGGGCTTGTTGTATTAGTTTAGAATATTTCGTTACTGAAGAAAAAACCGATGTAACTCTGTAATCCGATAATCATAAAAGGAACAGGAGAAACATCCCGTCAGGACACAAAAGTAACAAAACGAAAGAATTAAGAAAAAAAAGGAAATAAATATCTGTCATGGTTAAGCATCAAGAGGTATTTGGACAAACTATACAAACTCGTAAAAATTCCTCTGGAATACATTCTACATTCGTACTCCCAAACAAAGTATATAGTGTAATATCAAAACATTGATACATGCGGTAAAGAGGAAAAAACTAATTATTCATGGGTCCGCGAAAAAAACAAAGAAAAAGAGAAGAAGAAAATGAAAGAACGAGAGAAAAGAAGAAGAAGAAGAAGAAGAAGAAGACAGGAAAAAGAAAAACAGAAACTTCGAATGTTGCCTATAACGATCAGTATTTCTCCTTGAATAATCAGATACGAAAGCTGTTAACAGTCTGTCCAAAAGAGCTTCAAAGATAACACACCTCACTAGGCGCTCTTAGGCGACAGTTAGTGAGGGAAGATTTCAAAGTGGAAGCAACGATTGTCCCACAGATACATGAGACCTCAGCGTGGAGAGCTCTCAAAGCTTTCTTGATTTTTAGCAAAAATCCAGAAATAAACGGCCGGGAAAATGCGTCCTTCCACGCCGCGTGATCTCGTGACCGGAGGGCCGTTAGACGCTTCAAAACGGTAAGTTCCGAATAGAAGCTGATCACTATGAAACTCAACATTAACGTATTCAGTTTCATCTGATTTGGTTGTGGAAGCATTTGACCACGATCACGTCATATTATCGCCCTTTCAGGTTCTGAATAAGATGAAACCGCTCAAAGGTGGTCGGTCATCAAACAGTTTCGTGTCTGCCCATTAGGGAAGAACAGTTACCAACCACGGATTCCTTTTCAACTCTAGGTGCCACCAATGAGCCCATTGCCGTCCATTTCGCATACTTCAAGACCTTTGAGAGCATCCAAACAAACAAAATACATCGATCCACTTAGTCAGTTTCATTGTTTATTGCGACTATCGAATAATTCGGAAATCCATGAATGCATGGTGCATCCCTCAAGGATTGATCGATGCCAAGAACTTTATTCTTGCTCTCTTTAAGGACCTCGTGATATTAGCTAAATGAAAATGAGGACTACCAGGCTGAGGAGAAAACTCCGCAAAACTCGCTGAAAATTGAAAGTTTATAATCTGACAAAATGATAATCTGTTTGAGTTTGACATGAGCTTTGGTACTGCACTTATACAGTATTGAGCAGACGCCTAATTCGCCCTTCCTTCGAAGTATACGCTTAATTCATTTAATAACAACAAAAGTTTTTCTCAAAGGTAAAGACCATTATTGCCAACGATCTGCTAACGATCTGCAAGCTTCCGAATCTGCTCGAAATACCATTTGAGTCAAGAACTCCTGGCATACCTTTTCAACTTGATATCAAAAGTCTCGTTTTGGCTGCCCCATGCAGGAAATGTTCCATTGTAACGTTTTTTTCTTAATATTCATCCTATGCTTTTGATATCGCCATATTGCTTGTTGTTATGCTATTATTTCTCTATTTAAAGGTTTAATTATGCAGGCTTGACATTCACTCTTTGGCAATATCGTGTGATGAATCATATGGAGGTGGATGACAGTAAAGAAAAGGCATTGTTATCCTGTGTTTGTTCGTTTGTTTATTTGTTATTGTTCTGTCTTAGTAACACATCTCTTTCAAGACCGTGGACCCACGACCTCTGCATCTCTAGCTAGCAACACTGCCCAGTCTGCTCTGCTTCCTCTGCATCTGTACCCACCGGCGTGCCGCGTCTAACAATGGCACGTCGGTGGTTCGAGATGCGGAGGAGATGGGGCAGACCGTCCAGAATTGTCAGCTAGAGTTGCAGGGGCTGTAGGTCCACGATCCTGTAAGGATTGAATAATCAGTTGTTCTCCAATATCTAAACTCATAAATATCCTTTCCAAAAATGTTTTTGTTTAGTTTGCAAGCATGTCGACCCTTGTTTATGTTTTGCTCTCGAAAGGATCTGATCTACTCTAAATTCAACCATTCATTGCTAGAGTTTCTATCAGTCTTCGTATTGGCTTGGAGCGCATTAGGTCCCCAGAATCACACCTTTTCTCTCAATTGCGTTTCCCTTATGCGCGTTCTCTCTTCGGCTGGGATGAATCGTCGCTATCACTATGAAAAACACTCCAGTATCTGTTGAATGATACTTGTCTTTATGGTATTATGTAGTTTGGCAATGGTGGCTAATACGTTTGTAGTCAAGTTGCTTTGTGCTAACAAAATGAGAACATGGGAAACTCATAAGAGAGTTGTGCTGACTTGGTGAGGCTGGAGCGCGGGTGCGTATCAGTGACCAAGTATAACACAAGACACTTCTTAATCACTGCGTTATACGCGTCGTAAAATAGCCAGCAGCTATCGATAAACCAGGATTATCATAAATCTGCTTATGTTTGAAAGGGTAAATTATTGACCCGACATCCGTATTAATGTCATTGCGTGTGGTCGCAAATATGCTAATGCTGCTTTGAAATTTCCATTCGGTTATATATAAATGCAAGATTTCATTATCCCTTTGAGGAGTGTCGTTGATAGGCAGGCGGCGTCACACCGTCCCTTGCGCGGCGGTCGCAGGCAGGCAGTATCTGCATGTCTGTTCATGCATGTCCTGCCGTCTACGCCTGATTTCCCTCGAGAAGCAATACCACCACAACAATAGCTGAGTGAGATTTGACTGAGTCGCACGGCTTGGTATGGAACGTATTATGTGGTTCTTGAAAGCTTATATAGTGACATATCAGAGCATAGACTGTATTAACCAAAACAAAGCCGCCAGAACGTGCTCATTTTTGTCGGAACGATGTTACAACTCTACTCACTGATAATGAGTGTGCAAAACTTCGACGTCAAGCCGCGAACTCAAACATGCAGAGAAAGAGTGTTTGCAAAACAGGCGTCGTTAGTGTAATTGGTTAAGCACCTCACCACCCTCCACCCCCCCCCTCCCTCACACCGGAAGTGGTGGCGGGTTCGAGTCCCACCCGTCGTCGACATCTTGCACATCTTTCAACATCGTTGGATATATCTGTAGCATCATATCACTGTTGAAAAGCGGTCAAATAAGAAGAATTCTCAGCTCGGTATTTTGTACTCTACTTTTTTGACTATTGTTTTCTTTCAATCGTACGGACGATAATAAAAGAATCACTGCTGCAAATTCCTTGTCTTCCTATCAAAGTTTACTTTCCTACTTTCACAAGTCAAACGTCCCAGACGAAATTGTTACTTTAATTTCAGTGGAGAAAGCAGCTCGTGGAGAATGATTAGAGATCGCAAAGGTGTGAATTTAGCTGTCTCTTTAAATTCCACTGTGTTCTCTCTTCGTAGAATACCGTATTTTTCCCTCAGTTTTTTTTCTGGTGAGTGTTTGTGCCCGAGCACCCACGACTTATGTCTGAGCCGAGTCTATCATAAAATCAAAATGTGATATGATTTTCGGAAAGTGGGGAACTTCTGCAACATGTTTTGATTCGCAGTGAATTGTGAACTATGCCATCATCTTGGAATGAGATCAATTTTCCCTGTCAACCGCTAATTAAATAGTCTCTAATAAAGGATTCATTTCTTGCAAATGTAGACATTTTTGCAAACAACAATATTCTTACTTGTTGCTTGCTATTTATAGTTCCTAGCAGTATTGCTAAATGAATTTCGCCTCTCAAAGCCAGATGTTATCACCCAGAGTGTTGTCGTTATGCAGAGAGATGATCACTATGTGCCACTGAAAGAGAGTTGTTTTTCTGCTGTTCATATTCTTCTGTTATGTGTTGTTATTACATTACTATCACTTTAATCAAGCTAAATCGCAGTTCTTTTTCAATGTGCGGGTTGCCGTATTTCTAGCTCAATTCCGCTCCTCACACTCACCATTTACTTATGTATTTCATCTTCTTTCGAACATCGTAGAAAGCTGATCGAGCAGATTTCTTCGCAATCTAGAGGATAGCCGTTCTGGAGCGTTCCGTTGGGCATCCGCCGAGTCTTGTGTGGCCAGATCAACCCTGCACCGAGCATCGCCAGCCAATCGACCACCAGCCTCCATCTACGCGTTATTTAATTATATATTTACACGACTCGTCATCATAACCTTTTATCATGATAATCCCAGTACTTCTAGCATTCGATTCGTTTTTCATCTTCTTGAATGACGTAGAATACTGGTCGAGGATATATCCTTGCAATCTTGAGATCAGCCCGGCTTTGGCTTTCCATAGGGCGTTCTCGTCGATTGCCAGAGAGCGTTGGTGAGTAGAGCGTGGCTCCACGCGCACCGCGACAAACATCATAACCACTCGGCCACGGCCTCCCTGTTAATAGGCTATATATTCTCAAACGTTTTCAAAACGGACTTTTGGAGATATCAGGCAGCTCGGAACTTTTAATTTCAACCCTATTTCGCAAATGCGTCATCTCAGCTAAACGTGATTATTTGTAGCAAGAACACTAGGATTCACACGTTTGGCAAGCAAAAAATAGGTCTATTCATGCCAATAGCGTAAAGGTCCTCGATTTTCGTGCTAATGTTACTCAAAGACAACAGTTTTTTTCCAATTTTATTCATTTCCTACGGGATCTGTTTGTCGATATACCTTGCCTATCCATGTTCTTTGATAGCTTTAGAACGTTTAAATTGCTGTTTTTGTCAAAATATTCGAACAGTTGTACGTATATTTACGCCTTTCAAAGCTATCAGTTCATCATCGTCAGTAATAAAAAGTCGCACACGACATTCTCCGAGCATAACGGTCGAATTGCCGAGATGGGATTTTTGGAATGATGCTTGAGGCTTACCAAGCCCTCCATCTCCTTAGGGTCAGTGAATTAGTACCAGACTTGTCTGAGAGGATAGCAGCATTGACTTGATAAATCGGCAGGCCACCTTGATACACTGTAAGAGCCAAAATTTTCTTCAGTTACCTCGAGCGATGCTTAATGAAAATGAATCCTTAGTGGATCTCCAAGAGATCGATCTACAGCGAGAGTTTCCTATGAACCGTACATCGCATGTGCGTTCATCAACTCTTTGGCTCCGCACTTCATTGACTTTACAAGCCGTCAGCGCTACACTTCGTTCGAATTCGAATACGAAGAAGTAGATTTCTCTATCTCTGTTTTAATGTTTGGATTTAGGCCTTCAGATCTGCCAAAATCGCAAATCGTAGTGCGATGTTACGTAGCTATACGTGGCGATAGTGCTTAGGATGAGTTTTGCAATATATATGTAAGTATACGTATATACATGTACATGTATATGTGCGAGGGCACCGTGGCCGAGTGGTTGTGATGCTCGTCGCAGTGCGCGTGGGGCCAAATCCCATCCCCAACGCACTCCGACAGTCAAAAACGAACATATGGTACGACCAGGTTATCTTTGGGATTGCAAGGAGAAGTGCTCAACCAGTTTATTACGATGTTTAAGAAGAAAACGAAAAGAACGAATCGAATGCTAGTAGTGGAGTTCGCGCAGTGAGAAGAAAATTAACGTGAGGATAGATCGAATAAAAGTGTTAGAAATGGATGTAGATGTATGTGCATCGATGTGTACATATGAACATACATGTGCGTATATGTTCGCATATATATATGTATATGTATATGTATATATATATGTATATATATATATATATATATATGCAGACACTTCATCGATCCGTCTTCACGTACTGTTTTTTCTCTTTGCGGATCCCAGTACTTCTAGCATTCAATATGTTTTTTCGCCTTCTTTTCAAACGTCGTAGAATACTGGTTGAGCAAGTCTCCTTGCAATCTCGAGGGTAGCATGGATGTGGCGTTCCATAAGGTGTTGTTGTTGGCTGCCGGAAAGGGCTAGAGGTGTAGCTCGGGGCCACGTGCATCGCGTCGAGCATCATAACCACTCGGCTGCGGCGCCATATATATATATATATATATATATATATATATATATATATATGTGATCATGAGCAGCAAACAACTTTTCAAACCGATTGGCAGTTTTCGATAACGATGAAAACCATGCTTTCTCTTAAAAGATACGAGCTATAGTCTCTTCTATAAGCCTATCATATTTTCAGCTTTTAGATTTGTGTGCTCATCGAAGAATCATCGGGAACTTGTGAAAAGCTCTGTAAATCCTAGAATTTGTGAGGTCATATTCAATGATGTGAGTAGAATAACAGGTGGGTAATTCACGTCTTTCCTTCCTGTTCATGGAGGAATAAAAGATAATGAAAGCAATCCTTATGTAGGACTTAAGCTTTAGGCGTTATCAATAATTAACATCATTATAAATCTCTATCCATACTTTATGAACAAAAAAGGACGCAGAGGAGTTGCTCATCGAGGAAAAAACAAAACACACAGGTGATCTTGTTCGCCGCGATGTCTCCTGTTGTAGTCTTAGCATTTTCTTTTGAAGGGAAATGGATTCTTCGATAGATGTGACTCACTGGTTCGTTCGACGATTTTCATGTACGCATCACAAGTTCAATTACCTGAGGACCATGTCGATGATGTGATCTATGCCCCCGATGAGATTATTACTGGTAACGGTGAGTCTGTTGTAATCTGTTCACCAATGAAGCTAGGACTGAGTTAGGTTCGTTAATCTATCTATATGATGAGTCTTTCCAAGCTATTTATACTCCGTAATAGGATACTAAATTGTTAGAGCATTTTGCATCGCACTATCCTTGAAAAAAGTCCCATGTATTCGGCTCCATTTGTAGCGTCATGGAGATGACAGGATGCTTTATGGTCTTCTACCTGAGCTTACTATTACTGTATGATGGTTTTTGATGTCTTAACGTTACGTCATGTAAGTGCTGGTATCCTACTAGATAAGTCTGGTAAAAAAGTTTGTTTTCGTTAAGAGAGGAGTATTTTTTTCGACGAAGATATTAAAGGTGTGAAAAAAATTTACGGATAAAAGACGTCCTGAAATTAGTTTGCATGCTGATCAGTCATTTTTTTTTTTGGATGGGGAAATACATGTTCTATGCCGGGCTTGTTATGCCACGTCATTTTGAAACTGTTTCGGAAATTCTCAGTTGTGTTATTTCCAAATCTATTATAACAAATAAACAGTGATGAAGGAAATCCACGGCAAAAAACTCATTTTTGAATCGATTATTGTATTGATATCATATCTTTTGTTTCGAGTGTTTTCTTGAGACCACAGCTCAAATTTTAATATGACTGGTAATCATTTTTGAGCCACGCATGTCAGTTGTCTGTCAATATAAGTGTAAGTCAGCCCTCCTTGACAGACCACTGACATGTGTGGCTCAAAAAGATTATAAGGCACATTGTATGATACTTTTGATCTTCAGTATATATTGGATTTGTAAGGTTGAATCTGTTTATTCAATTGCAATTTGCACTTTATCACTGAAGTAATTGAGGATTTCAATTTATAAAGAAAATGAATAAAATTTTTGATCAACGACCTTTCAGCATTCAACAAGAGAACTGCCAACTCTTCCATTTGCTTTTCGAACGACATCACACGAAGTTTAAACGGCTCCGAAGAAGTAGTAATTGACGAAACGTCAGCTACAAACAATCAGAAAGATCTATCGATCGCCAAGAAGAACAATCGATTGAAAAAAGGCACCAACCTAGTAAAAGCTTAAATTAAAGATTAATTCTAAAGCTGTTCTTCTCTTTTCGCTGTCAACCTCGGTATTGCCATCGATTCCATAGAAAAGAAAAAAGAAATGAGAAATCGTGTTTAGATCAAAGTGGAGCCGTTTTATTTTATTTTTGTTATTTAACACTTTAATTTTTTCCTTTACTATTGTTTTGTAAGGAAATTGTTTTCTATGGTTTTAAAACTCATAGCCTTTCCAAAAAGTTTCATCATTATACTACAAACAGTATACCGGCCTCAAATAGTTATAAAAAATCGGATACTTCCGAATATAAAGACGTTGGCAAGCATAAATTTGGCCTCAGCTGGGAGTTGAACCCTCGCTTCATCCATACCGCGGACGCAGGCTACCACTGCACCGCCGAGGCCATCGCTTTCCCCCCTCATTACTCAATATCTCTCTGTTATAGCCATATCGCTCTACGAACCCAGTCAAGGTGACAGCCATTGAACTTTTATAAATCCAAGATTGCTTATGTTTTTCACTGCTTTTGCGTTTATGATGTTAAAAGGCATAGAAACTTGACAACCTAGATTATGAGTTCATGCTGTCACTTAATTGGGTTCATAGAGCAAATAATAGGGTGAAGGAGAGTGGTGGAAAGCGGTGCGCGGGTGTAGTGAGCGTCCTCGTATGGATGAAAAGCGGGTTCAACTCTTGCCTGACGTGGAGTTTTCGCTTACCACTCAGTTCTCTTAGATAAATGTGAAACATCATAACACTGCCATAAAGCAGTAAAAGCATAAGAGGACTTGTAATTAAAATTATATTGCTCATTTTTTCCGAAAATTTCTCATCTGATAAGATAAATGGCGAATTGCCGAAAAAGTGGGAAATTTATGTCCAAGATTTTTATTCAAAAATTTTCCGTAGATTTTTTGCTACAATAACTTTTGCACTCAAAAAATCCGATAAGCTTCAAGTTGCTATTTTTCAGGGAAGATACGTCTTTCGGAAAATTTGTGTATCTCATTGGGGACTGCATGCACATTAAGGCTGCTATGGTGCTCCGGCCTCTCACGACGATCTGCACTGATTTCAGTACATGGGCCAAGTTTTGGCCCAAAATCTAGCTGTTCAAAGTCTGTCTTTTTTGCTCTTCTGCGAATCATCAAACAGTGGAACAACAAGTTTGAGAAACCAGTTTGCCACGGCTTCATTAATCACTTACTAACGTGGTTACTTGTACGGCCATCTTCACGAACTACGCGAACCCACACACAATTCTCTTCCGTTTTCCTGTTCCCGCGATCGTCATGATCAGTGGTGGTTTAATTCGAGCAAGGCGGTTGATGCAAATCTCTGCATCTGTAAAACATCGACAGCCACTAGTACAGCTATCTGATTTTTGTGACCAACACGTCCGTTCGACGTGTAGAGATGGTCGTTCTCGGGGACGAGTGTATCGTGGTGGAATGCACTCGACACTTCTTTTCATTTATGTCGCGTTCGTTGTTCTTACTTCATGATCAGCTTCATGTTTGTATCGATGCATCATTTAGTAAATCTAGATAAGTTCTCGAGGGTGAATGGAGGGGCGGTAATTAAGTGAGTGGTGACGCTCGAGGGAGGGGAATGGGAGGGGTTGGACCCTGCTAACAGTCCCCGGCAGTGATTCCTCGGACGCCCGTGTAGGAACGCCGCAGCCTGGCTATCCTTGAGATCGCAGACAAAGACGGAATCCTCAATGAAGCGATGAATGCGAAGAGATGAATCGAATTCTAAAAGTACTGGAGAAAGATAAAAGGATGAAGCTATCGGCGTTAATCAATCCCTGAGGGATGCGCCATGCATTCGACTTCAATTTTTAAGTTCGTTTGAGGTGATTGGATGCACATCTGGCCTTTACAATGACTCGCGGTGGCCTCTCGCTGAACCGAGTCAGTGCTGCTTATCCTCCCAGACAAGTCTGAGACCTGTTTGGTACCAATTTATCGACCTCGGAGGGATGGATGGCTTGGTGAGCCATGAGCGCGAGATCGAATCAGTGACCTCGTGTGCGACGCAGGGCACCTCTAACCACTGCGCCACATGCGCTCTGATGTCCACCATAAAATATGGAAATCGGTTTTTAAAAAATTGAAAATTTCTTTATTTATTTATTTACACGACCCGCCATCACAATTTTTATTATGCGGATCCCAATACTTCTATTCATCTGAAGGACGTAGAATACCGGTCGAATATGTCTTCTTGTGATCTCGAGGATAGCCTGGCTATGGCGTTACATAAATCGTTCTTTTGACTGCCGGAGAGTGTCGGGGGGTGGAGCTCGGCCACGCGCATCGCGACGTTCATCTCAACCACTCGGCCACGGCGCTCTCAAAAAAACTGCGGTCCGGAGTGCGTCGACTGGCTCAGTGGACATGTGCAGGACATGAAAAATATGAGGTGAGTAGAATAACTACTGACTTCGCTGCAACGACGATTTACCCTGCTCCAATATCACCAGCGGCCTTGGGGGATGGAAAGGAGAGGCGGGGAGGGGCGGGGCGGGGCGAGAAGGGGGAGGAGCGATGGGCGGAGACAAGGAGGCAGGTGAAGCGTCCACGTTCACTCGTTGGTTCGGTCGCCGTCGTGGTCAGCGGTATGCGAATGTTTTCACTTGTTTTCTCCCTTCCTTTTTTCCTCTATTTCCTTTCTTTTTCTTTTTTTTTTCTTCTCTCACTCGCATTTTCACCTGTTCCTGCGCTAGAGGTTCTCTACTTCTCCGCGTTCGACTTGTTCTCCTCTTTTTTCTTCTGTTTTTCTTTTCACTGATTTTTTAGGGACCGGACTGGGGCCAAACTCCGGGATGTTTTCGTTTACTCTCCACTCGACACGTTCATTTGATCCGGCGGCGATGGACTTGTCGTCGTCGATCAGTAAGTCATTACAAGCGAAATATCAGCTGATGACCTCTCATTCCACCCGCACACCTCGTTCATCCGGTAAAAAACAGCAGTGCTGCCGATAAACCATGCACGATTGCGAGTATGTGGAAGTTCTCGGTTTTTTCTTTCATTTTCTACCGTTTTTTATTATTTATTTATTTTTGAATATTTGTGATTATAAGGAGAAAAATGAATAACCGACCTCATTCGCTGAAACAGAACTTTTCATAGGAATGTTAGTAACCATTGGAAAGCTGGGACTTCAGGCTACAGCCCTACGTCGCCGATTTCTCAAAACACCCTTCTTTTTTGACGTTGCTACACGAGGAGATTTCTTGCGTTGCAGACGCGCAAATTTGTCACCGGACAGAGCTCTTTCTTTGGAGCCTTAATAACCATTCGCTAGCGTAATCCTTTTCTAACTATAATGATGTGCTTAAGGTCCTGAAAAGAACCGTTTCTCTGAAACAAAGCAGGTAAGATAAGTTGGAATTTCCATCCGCGGCCATGGTGGACTTTGGCCAGTTCACGTGATCCTGGCTGAGGCAGCCGATAGACCTTGCATCGGTGACGTGGATGCCTCAGTCAAGCGCACGTGAAGTGACCACAGTCCACCGTGGTCGCAAATAGGAATTAAACTAATTTAGCTAATTAACTAACAATGAATAGATGTAAATGCGTATGATCGACTGTGTTTGTAACCTCGCTTGAAAATCCATTATGGTCTGATGATTCGTTTCAAGCCTTTCTGCCAGTTTGGTGCGCTAGTAGCTTACGCAGGTTTCAGCAGTCTCGCCTGCTTCATCGGAGCCGTATGACCTACGTCTCGCCCCCTACTATCAAGTATCGGTGTCCACATATATAGCAGTCTAAACATGGTGGAGTATCATATGATGTTGCAGTCTAGAATGAAAAAAATAGTTTGGTGGAGGAATTGAACCCGCCTGCAACTTGGTGGACTGGGCCGATTTTAGACGCCTGTCATTTGCTATGATTTTCTCTGTAACTGCTGTTTCAGCAAAGTTCTCACAGCCTAGATTTCTATGTTGAATGTGTAATAAAATGGTAAATATATATATATATACATACATATATACATATATACATATATAATATATATATTATATATATGGAGCCATATATTTTATGAATGACATCAGAGAACTATTTACTCTTTTTTTTTTCTTCAGGTATAGTAGAAGGTCGTGGCGCTTCAAGAGGTCACATTGGTCTGGCTTTGATGAACTTACGTCAAGCAGATGTGGAACTGAACGAGTTCATCGACTCATCCACTTATTCACGTTTGAAGCTGAAGTTGATGATCGCCGAACCTGTTGAGGTGGGACAATCATAAAGACGCTTAGTTTTTTTTTTCGAACTCGAGGTAGAAAAGTTACAAAGAAATCCGGCTTTTTTCCTAAGTTACAGTGGCTTTATATGGCTCATATGTTGCCTATGACTGCATTAGTTTGTGCAAATTAGTGGTAACTATTTGAAATCATGGATTACTAACCGCTTGACAGAGCACGTGTGGCGCAGTGTGTAGAGGTGCTCTGCGATACACACGTGGTCGATCAATTGGGGGTCAGTGGGCTCGATCTCGCGCACGAGGTTCACTATGCCTTGCAGCAGCCACCGAGATCGGTGAATTGATACCAGACTTGTGTGGGAAGTAACAGCACTGACTAGATACACCGGTAGGCTATCCGCGGCTCAGTGTGAAGGCCAGATATATGCATTCATACCCCTCGAACGATACCTGATGAAGTAAAATGCTTGGCGCATCCCTCAGAGGCCTCAGAGGACGTTCAGCCTTAAGTACATCACTCTTCGTACTCAACTGCCCAAGTTCATTTTCGAGCCATGTCATCCCTAGTCGTACATGATTGCAGAGCTTTTGCCGTACGACCGGTTAGCTACGAAGGTAAATGGCTCTCGTTATATGACTCAAAGAATGGTTCTGTTGTTGAGAATAATTATTCATGGACTAACATGTTTGACTTTTGAGAATTTTCGAGTGGTTCTGAACAAAATCGGCAATGAATTTATAGGTGATCGTGGCGGAAAATTATATGGAAAAGTCGTCAAATGCAGCGATGCTGGAAATGATCCGATCATCGATACCAGATGCTTCTATAACAAACATTCACAGGAGGTCTATTACCCTTAATATTGCTGTATCAGTAGAACCTCTTCCATCATTATCTATTTTTTTCTACCCTGGGATTTTGAACTTCTCCATTTTATTGGTTTCGTTGAGATTGTGATAGCGTACAGCTGTGACAGCTTGAGGAACGTGTGCTGCGCAATGGTGAGAGATGCGACCGATCGATAGTTGATGGTTCGATCCCGGGTACATGGCTCACCGAGCCTTCCACTTCTCCTGGATCGGCGAAATGAAACTAAACATGTGTGGGAGGATCGCAGCACTGATTTGATACATTGGTAGCCCACCGGGAATCGTTGTAGGGCCAGATAGCGGCATATAACATCTTCGATCACCTTAAGCGATTTTAGATGCTGACGAATGCATGGCTCATCCCTGAGTCATTTATCAATGCAGGAGCTTTATTCTTTCATTGCTTATAACTGCGAAAACATTTGCAATAAATGTCAGTTTTATAGGTTTTTCAATCACTCCAAAGGAGCTGAACTGGTACTTCACTTGGCAAATGCTGAGGTATCAAACTGTGACAGCAATGTGTTACAGAAGTATGTCTTTCTAATGATTACTTCAATTATTTGAAAACTTTCAATATAAAATCTGGGCGGTTTCATTTGTCTTTTCTTTGCTTGATCTTCGCTGTATTTCATAATAATTCAGAGAGTTTTGTATGCAAAGTTGCTGTGCACTAATCAAATACGTCGAGCAAATTCAGAATATTGTGTTTGCTTCAAAAGCTCTTCGCTTTTTGTACAGAGACATCGAAGAAATGTGCTTACTAGGAAAGTTATTTCTAGTTTCTTCGTTCACATTAACTTTCTCGCTTTCAATCTTGTCCATTGTTTCAGACGTGGGATCGTGGAATAATCTTGAAATAGTTAACACCGATCCGAAAAAGGTAGTGCCTATTTGAAGTACTCAAAATGTCATAAAATATTATCTTTTTCATAAGGCTCGCAATTCACTACTTACGGTCATTGACGAGACTCTAACATCTGGAGGTTCTCGCCTACTTCGCTCAAATCTTCTCCAGCCATCGACTAATGAGGATGTCATTGAGCAAAGATTGGATGCTGTTGAGGAGCTGGTTAACAATCCCCATGTATGGAAGTGCTTCTCATACACATAAGATTTCTTGAATTCAAGTTGTGTAATTATTTGTGTTTTACAAAAGTAACCAAGTCATTGCAAGTCTTAAGTTTTCACTTATTTCAAGGACACTCAATCCCTAAGCACGTCATTTCAGGTAGTGGAAAAATTGCGACAATTGTTGGACAACACCTGTAATTTGGACCATTTCTTCAATGTTTTCGTAGAATCACCACACGAGCACACTTTGCGAACGGCCGATTTCCATGTTACCCAGGTAGCACAGATTGTTTCCTGGCCCATACGAACAGCTATGAATCAGGTGTGCCTCATATGTGACTGGAAAACAGTGTGGCCTTTTGAGCCTAGAATAACATTGAGACTGTATACCCATTGATGTAGAATGATGTGGAAAACTTTCGCGTCAGGCGGGACTAGAACCCGCACCTCATTCTTTCCGGGAATGCGTGCTCTATCCGTTACTTTACTGACGCCCATTTTGCACATCGCTCTTTCTACGCTACATCGCATTTATCTGTCAGCCGCCAGCCGTCAACGGCCTGGCCCGGGTAATCGATCTCGACATTGAACCCAGTTACTAAGATGCCAGTATGCTAGAGCGGTTAGATAATTAGAATTTCTTTGATCTCTAATATCCAATATCTGTCAGTGTAACTGGGTTCAATGTCGAGATCGATTACCCGGGCCAGGCCGTTGACGGCTGGCGGCTGACAGATAAATGCGATGTAGCGTAGAAAGAGCGATGTGCAAAATGACGTCAGTAGTGTAACGGATAGAGCACACATTCCCGGAAAGAATGAGGTGCGGGTTTAATCCCGCCTGACGCGAAAGTTTTCCACATCACTCTACATCAGTGGGTATACATTTGTGTGGCATCATACCACCGCTAGAGCGGTCAGATAATTAGAATCTCATTTGATCTCTAATACCCAACATTGAGACTTAATCTGAATAGCTAAACCACTTTACAAGTGGGATGTGGATGATCTTAGAGCTTTGATGGTGACTCCTAATTTACCATTGATGATGGTCTCACATGCGTCAATTCTGGTCATTCGAACTACTCAGATTTGATCATTACGCTTTGAAAACAGTTATATAATGCAAAAATTTTGTGCACGTCGAGAGAGTGTGCCAAATCTTGCTTTTTGACTGACCAAGTTCCGAACTCTCCAAGTAGTTTATTTGTTGAGTCACTAGTGTAGTTGTGAATGATATGTTAGTGCAGAGAGCAAATCCGGCCTGTAAATTTTTTTACGGCGGAAGAACGAAACCTGTTTTTTGGGAAATCTCCATAAGGAGTTAGGACGCCTTCGCCTGGAACACTCAATGGCCTTTGGGAACATTTAAAGGCTTCTCGAGGTTGATGCGCCAGTGGCTTTCGAAAGTTTTGGCGATAACGCCCACCCTCATCGGAACCACGCGTCCCACACTGGACCCTACTTTATAGCAGAATCGGAGGAAGTTCACATGCACGTGGTAGCACGTGATATTGTGTTATCACCATTTCAGTGAATGGATCAAGGCCGTTAGTAAATATGTAGACGTTACCACACTGGCATTATAATCTGTGCGACTATTTGCTTCTTCTCGTTTATCCAAGCTAATGAATATTCAAGCTCATTCGGTGGATAGAAACTCGTCATAAGAGTGTTGGTAATTATTCGGAATCTTACATCTCTGACTAGCGCGGTATGTGGTCGGTCTTCGTAAACATCCTTCTATGACGCTGGAAGATTCAAAAAACAATTATGTCTTACTCGGCAGCACAATTCAGTTATTAGTTCACTGTAACACGGATAAACACGTGAATCTGTAGAGGAAATCTTATAGTATCAGATTCGACGTATAATATGCAGTTTCTATCAAAGCGGAGAAGAAGTTCCTACTTGGACAAAAGAAAAATCACAGTTTATTATGACTCGCTCAAGCGCTAGTCAGTCGAATGCCGTGTTGAAAACCTGTGCATAGCACCATTCCGTAGATTTGCCAAATGACACATGCCAGTGTACGTAATCAATCTTACCTTTCCTACTGGATTGAAGAGAAACGGTCTATCCAGCAAATAAGTACAGCGTTAAAATCGTAAACCTTACGCAACTGAAGGATTTCTGATAGTCTAAAGAAAGGGCTCTGTCTTGCTAACAAGCCGAGTGTGTGAAGCATAAATGTTTTCCTTTCTTAGAGGCGTCATAAGAAGGCTTTTACACAGAAAACCAGCCGTGTACCGCGCTAGCCAAAGATTTAAGATTTTGAATGATTCCTAACACTCCTACGAAAAGTTCTTGCCCAGCGAATAGGGTCGAATATTCGTTTGTACCCGCACAGCCGAAAAGAATCGAATGTTTATAGCGAGCTAGGTTCATGGTCGATGAAAGGTTTCCACACTTGTCAGCATTTAAATCGTTGCTCTAGACAGTGCATGTTCCAGCTTTTGCGATTGAAGCGAATTCTAGCTGTTATTCCTCCTCTACGTCAAAATTTGAAGAATTTCAAGTGCAAGCTGTTGAGTACAAAGAGTGGAGTAAGTAAATATATGCATAATTTTCCTATTGTGGCACCGATCATCTTTATTTAGCTCCTCAGTGACGGGCGGATCGATACAATCAAGAGCTGTTGGACGAACGATTCAATACAGACAGCTCTATTGGCAGCAAAAAAAGTTCATTGAATCTTAGACATCGAAGGTGTTACGCTATTAAGGTTTTTACGTTGTTATATAGTTTGACTTTAGCTGATCACAGCGCCTTGGAGATCTCGGTCTTTTGTTACAGGAAGGAGTCTCCGTAAATCTCGATATTGCTAGGCGAGCATATGAGGAATTGCTGCGAGATATTGAAGCTCAAGGTGTTTTCAGCGTAATCTCTTTCATATACTTCTGCAGTGCAAAACCGAATTAATTCTCAGTGTTATGCGAACAACTGTTTGGAATACCCATGAAGTTTAGAGGAGGAACTTTCGACACATTTTCCCGGTGAGAACACGCGTATGGCGTTTTCAACTTCACGAGGGTTCCATTACGTATGGGTGTGCAAAGATGCAGGTAGTGTTGTACTACCAGGGGTAAGTTTTAGATGAATCAAAACACGAGTCAACGAAAATTCGTTCTCTATCGTTATCAGAAGTCTAGGCTTCAATTTCTATTCCTGTATTTGATGAAGTTTTAGACATTTATCAATGTTGTGCGTAATCGATCATCTGTTACTTTCACATCTAGAAACCTAATGCGTTACAATGGTCAGTTCTAGTAGTTCCGTTCAATTGAAACTGGATGTTTTTACTGTCAAATATGGGTCGATTTTGCAGATAGAATCGAGCAGTCAATCTCAGAAGTAATGATCGCGACTGACGTTGTCGTGCAGCAAGTAATCAAAAAGGTATTAAGTATTTCCCATTGGTTGGAAGTCCTTATTGTGCTTGAAAGTTTTTATAAGTCAAAACATCAGTCACCATTGGTGATATTAAAACGTTTCGGACGATTTAGACACATATGTCCACTAACTGGCAGAAAAAGACGATCTCTACACATATTTGTTCATTTTGCGTTTAGTAGATTCCACAGTTGTCTTCTACCAGACTAGTTTCGGATAATAAAGATCCAAATAGGAGAGCTGAAAGCAGAAGCAGCTTTCTCTTCACTGATAAGCTACAAAAACATCCTCCGGAACGAGTACGAAACGCGATCCCGCAGACCGAGAGCCTCAATGGTGCAGTGCGATCGTGCTTCTCATCAGAAAGTGTGATGTGTTTGGACTACCTACACACGTCAAATCCAAACTGTGACCGTGAATGAGGCATTAAATAAGAGAGGAACACACGGATGTGATCTACAACAATACTTTGAAATGGAATGTCGCAGACTATAACAACATTCACTGGCAGTGATTTGGCTGGTTCTTTTTCTAATCACATCGATTTTTGGGTACGACCACTGATTGCCGTGCTCTACCATGTGCTAGACTGTCTTTCAACGACGGATATGCTTTGCAGCTTTGCAGTCTACGCCTTCAATAGAAAAGCAGGTATTCTGTTTTCTTGCCAGCATATATTTAATCTGCTCTTTTGATTTATGCCAAGCCACTAAACCCTCCTTTTTCCTCACTGTAACTAATGGCAGATTGTATTCCAGTTCGTCCGCGCTTTGGAAACAACGTGGTTATAAATGACGGCAGACATCCATTGTTGGACAATTCTATTGGAGATAAAACAGTACCGAACGATACGGTAGCCATTACAATCTGCCCTTTCTTTTACTATTATTGAATCCTTTTATCCATTTACATTCCATTACGAAATTGAAATGGTTGTTAGATACTCAAAAGGGCCAGAAAATATGCGTATTCACATCAATTTTCCAGTATATTCCCGACCATTCGCGAACTATGATCATCACCGGTCCAAATATGGTTGGTCGTAGCTCTGATTTCCGTGATTCTAATGGATTCTGCTTGTTCCCCTCTAATCCGATCTGAGAGGAAAGCGTGGATAAATCTTGATCTGAAAGATGACTTATGAACTGTCTAATTGAAGTTGCTTTGAAGTCAATCAACTCCATTCCAGAGTGGGAAGTCAACGTACTTGAAACAGATTTGCCAACTGTGTATTTTGGCTCAAAGTGGATGCTTAATACCTGCAAAGGTAGCAGTTTTACCAGGTATGTGCCGAAAATAGGTGTTTCGAAAAATACCAAAGTGTGCTGTGTATTCTGGATTATGTTGTAAGGCTTGGAGCTGTGTGTGCCGCAGTGACTAGAAAAACCCTGCCACACACAACGTCATTGATGGTCCGATCCCGCATCTAAGGCCCACAAAGCCTTTCATCCCTCCGGAGTCGGCTAATTTGTATCAGATTTGGGTTCTTTTTCGTAACTTGGCACGGGATGAAGGAACGATCCTCTTTCGCTGGAAAAGAACTTTCTATAAGAGTTAGTAATCATTCGAAAGCTTAAATCTCTAGCTAGTGCTATGCATGGCCCTTTTTGTAAAAGTCTTCTCATAAACGCTGCAAAATCCAGCATAAACATGTTTTACATCGGTCGTGTAATTTTAATATGACTTCGCTGAAGTACGAAAAGCATATGGACATGTAGAGGAGATTTTGTAGTATTAGAGTCATACGTTCAATCTGGAGTTATTTTTGAAGCACAGAAGAACTCCTCATCAAATAACGAAAACAGCACTTCACATGTCATTCGTCCAGGCGCTATCGATCGATTGCCGAGTTAAAACCGCGAGCAGTCCTTCCCCTACGCATTCCCGCGTATGTAAATCAGTCTTATTTTCCCTGCTACAGTGTAGAGTAACGGTCTTTTAAGGAAATAAACACAGTGTTGGAATCGTCGAATATTGCGCTATCTAAGGATCATAGTCTAAAGGAAGAGCTCTGTCCTGCGAGAACCATGCGCGTGCTGAAGCGTTTCAAAACAACTTTTTTGAATAGCGGCCATGTACGATACTAGATTTAACTTTCAAACGATTACTAACATTCTCATGGAAAGTTCTTGTCCAGCGAAATGAATCGTATCTTCATTCCCTGCTACCTAACGGAAAAGTACCCAGATTTGTATAGGAGTGTAGCATCGTAGACCTGATGCATCGATAGGCCACCGCGAATCATTGTAAAGGCCAGACATGCATACCCATATCGATGCTTGAGGAAGTCGAATGTAGGGCGCATTTGCAGGGTTTGATTCAGCGCCAAGAACTTCAACCTTTTCGTCCTTTATTGTAGGTATTTTCTACCAATATTATGATGTTTCAGTGTTTCAACGGATATTCTCTCGAGTGGGCCATAACGATAGCTTAGTGAAGAATCTTTCAGCTTTTGCTTTGGAAATGGATGAAATTGCGTTTATACTTCAGTACTCGAACGATCGCACACTTGTTGTGATTGACGAATTGGCTCGAAGTGAGCTATTTTATTTCATCAAATTAGGTTGAAACATTCATAGCTAGAATAAAAATAGTAATCTGCAAATATTTATCCTTCAATAAATTGAAATTGTGCTAATCTCTCGAAAAGAACTTCCGATACATGAATTCTTTCAAAGTCTAATTTGTCTTTCCATTGAGGCTTATATTTTCAAGCGATCAAAGGCACAGAATTCACTTCAGCAGACCTCGACGATTTAGTCCATTGTAGCATTGATTTTGAGGCAGCTTTTTCTGCTCTGAAAGTTCAAAATATTCAGATATCCTTTCTAGCTTGGAAAACTTTGAATCTAATAATCTGTGAGATGCATAAATATACTAGCCTTTGAGTGTTTCGGTTAAGAAAATTGACATTTTCGTAAATGAGTCAGTAGGAATTTTGCTCATAGTTCAACATGCAAAAGATTCTAAGGTTTAATGAACGGTAGATCCATATGGTGCTTGTCCATTATGAGGCGACAGATGAAAAATCCATCTCATTCGCTGGACAGGAAATTTTTATGGGATTACTAGTAATCATTCGAAAGCATAGGTTTCTGGGTACTGCCCCACGTCGTCGGTTTTCGAAAAGACCTTTTATGACGCTGTAAATTTACACAAAACTACGTCTCAGACGCGCATATTTCTCACCGGACAGAGCTTTTTCTTTGGACTATTAATAATCGTTCGATAGCGTAATCGTTGCCGATTCCAACGCTGTGTTTATTTTCTGAAAGGACCTTTCTCTGCAATGCATCAGGGAAAATAATTTGAGTTTATATGCGCGAGAAAAGGGGTCTTTGGCCAATTCATGTACCTAGCTAAGGCGACACATGCTCCGACGATCATCGATTTTCGAGCATATGAACGTGTGGAAAAGTATCGCGTCAGCAGTTCACGTGGCCGCTTCACCCTCCGTCACGTGATTGGCCAAAGACCCTTTGCTCGCATATGTGAATTCAACTTAGAAAAGAAACGATCTTTACAGATAATAAGCACAGCATTGCAATGAGCAACGATTACGCTCGAATGATCACTGATAGTTCAAAGAAAGAGCTCTGTTCGACGAAAAATATGCGCGTCCGAAACGCAAGAAGTATCCTTCTATGACAACATCAAAAAGGCTTTTTCGAAAACCGGGCCAAGTGGGGCTCTAGTTAAAACTCTAAGCTTTCGAATGATCGCTAACACTCCTACGACAAGTTCCTGTCCAGCGAATGAAATCGGCTTTCCATTTACCCCCTCCAAATGGACAAATGCCATCTATCCATTGAATAATGGTGAATATAGAGTTGAGGATAGGTTTTATACAAAGGAGAATGCTCAGGCACTTCGACAGAAGAAGGCATTGGGATTTCCTTCGCAATCATCGAAAAGTTTCTCAAGCAGAAGGTTGTTTTCCCGACGTTTTTGTTGTTTATTACTTTCAGTTTTCTGCGTCAGTCGTAGGCGAATTCTCATCATCATGTAATGCGTGATGTGTTACCGTCTTAATTTTATGAGATCTGAATTCATCTAATTAAGGCGTTCACAATCTTTGCAACTCATTTTCTCGATTTGGCTGCGTTGGGTGTCAATTGCTGTGCTGTTGAGAAGTTGAGATTTCGTTTTCTCATCATCGTTAATTATCTCCAAGTATTCCCTTTTTCAGTTACCATTTTCCTCCTCAGGTTGTTTATGTAAAGGGCCAAGAGCAGTTTTGCCCTACACATCGACTCCACAAAGGTCCTTACAATGGGCCACTGTATGGTGAGAATTACAGGGAATAAGTGCCTTTAGTGCATTCAGTGTAGACGTAGTAGAATTATCCGTGCATGTCATATAGGTTTCGAGCTAGTAGAATTATCAACATTTCCGAAAGAAGTGGTCGAATCTGCGCGTACGCTGGCGCAGCGTCTTCATGAGGAATCTGCTAATAAAAGGTGATTGAGTTGAGATCCTTGCAAGTATTAGAAAACATTTGAGTTTACGAGAATTCATTTTAGTTCACTATTTATACGCACTATTATGACGTAACGATGTCCTAAAAACACTGAGTGCTATATGCAAGATTTCGATGCGGGTTTGTATCGCGTATAACCCTTTCTGGGGGTACGTGTTAGTCACAAAACTATTGGAGCTCCTCTTTCGTTATCACTCTGCACTTTAAGTTATCGATGCTGTCGGCAATCAACCGTAAATGGGTTTGCTCTGGCAATACTTGTCGACATTACACCTAGTTAAGCTGACAACTATTGGGCGCTTCGGAAGGGATGGGGCGCTGGTTCAACTCTCGCTCAGGGCTGAAAGTTTTGCGTGATACTCAGTGTTCTTGGATACATCATAGCTCTTTCAGAGATTGTAGTGTGAAGAGTGAAAACTTTTTTGATATTCTGTTTATTATAAGTGCTTTAACAATTGGATAATCCTTGCATAGTTCAGAGTGGTGAATGTCGACACACTCATGCACAACGTTATAATACGCAGTGCACATAGTTTACGTCAAGCTTGTGAATCGAAGGAATTGGCAAGCAGAGAAAGTTTGATCAAGTTAGTGTAATTTTGAGATTTCAGCAGTTTACAAGCACAACCCTATATAGATAAATACCTATATATACTCAAGGAATGGTTTTTTCACTAAAATAGAGAGAAACAATGAAGCAAGAATGCCGTTCGCTCGCAACTTGGTCGCAAAACTTATGAAGTGTTTTGAGGTCATTTTTTGTTTGGTAACACACGTGAAGAAACAACTACTTTTGCTGGACAAGAACTTTTCACAAGAGCGTTAGCAGCCATTCGAAGGCTTAGATCTCTGGTTATCGCTCTACATGGTCATTTTCCGAAAACACCCATCTATAACGCTGTAGCATCCGAAATAAAATTGTTTTACGCCGGCCGCGCACTCTATCAGTTCACTGGAAGCACAAGAACCATTCACGTGTAGATGAAATTTTGTAGTATCAGAGTCATGCGTTTGATCTAGAGATTCTTTCGAAGCGAAAATAATTGCAAATCGCACTTCACATGCAATCTTCCTTGGCAACATCGGTCAATGTCGCAGCAACCCACCCCATCCTCCCTCCCTCTCTTCACCCCACCCCGCAATCCGTGAATTGGCCAAGAAAAAACTGTCAATTGCCCGCATATGTAAGACCGTCTAGTTTTCTCGGCGTTTTCAGATTATTAGCAGAGCGTTTCAATCGTTAATTTTTTTGCTTTTGAATTATTTCTGTCTGTAGAAAGAACTCTGTCTTGCAGGAAATATCTTTTTTGAGAAATAACCTCGTAGCGCACCAGCCAGAGATTTAAGCTTTCGAATGGTCACTAACACTTTTGTGAAAAGCTCTTGCCCAGCAAAAAGGAACGAAACGGAAAAGTACCTGATTTGATATCGTGAAAAAAGGATGTACTGACGTTGTTTGCAAATGAAAACTCGGCGTTTTTATGTTTGACTTCCGTCTAGGAAAAGCTTTGCAGATGTCTCAAAGATATTAGAAGACGTTTACAAATCAATATTGCCGAAGCCAAAACGATTGTTGACGAGAAATAGCGCTTCGCTCCATGTGAATCTTCTTGACGTCATGTTTCCTCAACTGTGAGCTTTACGCTGTTGTAGTCTCTTCATTAAGATCGACTCAGCATCTCCGATGTTTTATCAGTGACGATTCTAGCCCAATCTACTTTTCCTTCAGTATAACAAAAAAATTTGTTGTTTATAGATATTCAAGATCCGTTACTTAAATGTTGCGCTACGTCATCTAAATCAAAGGCAGCACCGATTCTTGTTATGTTCAGTCCTTTGTCGCTTTCTTTCTTTTTTGTTTTCCTGTTTTTTGACATCCATTGTTTTTTCCCTAATGAGCTGTCATTTCTAAACACAATCTTATCATCTAACGATGTATTTTTGGACCTTTCATGAGGCCTTTTATAGGCACTTGTACAATACAAGACACGTGTTTCGGTTTCGAGCCCCGTCAATTGCACGGTGCCTAACGTCTGAGTAAATCCTTTATGGGAGGGAACCCCATTAATAAAGGAATGGACGGCGTACATGTTACTCTGCCGCGTGTAAAGTGAAAATTTGCTTCACACACTACTGAGATAATACATCACTACATGTTTAGTATAAGGATCACTAAGCATTGTAGCGATTGATAGTCGATTGCTCAAAGCTGGTATCTTTTATAATACCTTTGAATTCTACTGTTTTCAGAGATCTCGTTTAAAACAGTGTAGTTTAACTACGTATATTTGAGTCTTTCACACAATGCAAGACACGTGTTTCGGCATTCCAGCCTCGTCAGTTTCATGGTCCCTTGCGTGTGAGCCAATCCCCTTGTAAGGTAGAACCCTCGTAATGTAAAATGTACGTCGCCGATTTCTCTATGTATGGGGGTTCATCTCTACAAAAGGGATTGGCTCAGGCGTAAGGCACCGTGAAACTGATGGGGCTGGAAAGCGCAGACACGTGTCTTGCACTGTTATAACTGCTCATAAAAGACCTTATTAAATGTTCAAAATTACATCGTCAGATTATATTATTTTGGGCGAGGTATCAAAAAATAATCAAATGTGAAGGTATCAAGCTTACCAGCCTTTAGCAATCGAGTGTTATCACTACAAATGCTCGGTAATCTCGTCTCTGGACATATAGTGATATGTCATCACGACATCGGTGTGAAGTGAAATTTTCACTTTACGCACGAAAGTATCATGTGCGTCGTCCACTCCTCTATGTGCGAAAGTTCTCTTCCACGAAGGATTGACTCAAAGGCAAGGCACCGTGCAAGTGATGAGGCTGGAAAACCGATACACATATATCTGTATAAGTGTGTAAGTGTAATAATAATAAGCACTGTATAAGTGCCTCAAGAAGACCTCATGAAAGGCTCAAAAATACATTGTAATGGTACAATGTTATCCCTCAAAGTAGATCTCATGTGAATCCGACTTTCTGTATGTTTTGAAACTGCATGTAAAGCATTTGCCAGCTCATTTGCTGTAAATTTTGCCCTATATTCGTCCTCACACTAATATTTATAGTAGTAAAATGTTTACTTGCCCGACATTAATCTAGCCTTAGAATTCTTATTTCAATGAGATCTTTGATGTGAGTAGGACCAGTTCTCCTAAATTCGATCATGTTGTGAGGAGACATCTCATTTATAAGTTTTTCATCAGCAGTTCTTCATTATAAAATTTGTTAGGTACTTTAGGTTTTCAAAACCAGTGCTATACACAAATAATTATATGTGGTTTGTGGATGTGGAAACAATTGGTTCAAATTAATTTATTATTTGGCGATTTTTGTTGCTTCATGTAAATTCTCTGTTAATGAAAACTAAGTAGATAATTAAACAAATAATAAATAAACTTTGTACCGGAATATCTTATTCAAAATTTGGCGATTGTCTCGTAGAGGGCAAAGAGCATATCTTCTAGTACTATCTAAGCGTTCTGGTTTTCATAGGAAAAAATTCGATTCACTATGTGCTTTTCTATTCCACTACTTCTTGTTGTTCTTAACGTTATGTTGTTGTTGTTGTTGTTGCTGCTGCTGCTGCTATTGTTGTTGTTGTTGTTGTTGTTGTTGTTGTGTTGTTGTTGTTGTGTTGTATTCTGTGATTATGACTAAATCTTCTGTTTCATGCCTATTGCTTGCAGCAATGAGCATTGAAAAACCGACAGCACAGTTGATTATCATGATAGTCAACAACGTAAGTGTCCAACATTCGAGAATACACTGAAAATTCTCAAGCATTCTTCCACGGACGCGAAATGAATGAAAAAATGTTTCCCCGCAAAACAAGTATTGGAAAAAGATGATATTGAACTCACTCGTTTACAAAACGTTATACCTTTCACTCTGCCATTCTGCTGCCCGGGTCTTACTTTGTCGGTCTGCTTCAATCTCCCTAGAATGCTTGTAAGTGCATTTGGATATCTTTAACGCTTTCCAACCAACTCATTTTTCAATTTGAATAAAGTGTTGTATCTGGGAGCACCAGAGTCTATATATATTTCCCGAGGGATCCGGAGAAGGGCGCGGTGAGCCTGGTTTCTTGAGACAGTCGTTCCCTTGTTTTGTTCACAAAAAGAAAAAGATGAGAGGATTTTATACGTTTGGTCACAAGACTGTCCAATCAATCATGGAGCTCTAGTGTACATGTCAAGTGGGACGTGTGCAATATTCTATGATCTTATCATCATATTAATAAAACTTCTAGGTTTCAATCTCATTAGAATTTTTTATCCTTTTTTTTCGTAAAGCTTGCACCTCATAAAACAAAGGAGCTCCTTCAAAGTTAAGAGGTGTCGTATTTGGCCGTCGTAGTACTTGCGTTGAAAGCATTGCGCTTCGAATGCATTTTCACTCGGCGAATGGATTTGCGAAAAAGCAATGTCATTTTCTATGAAAAAGTCTTCTATTAAATTATGCTGTTTGGAGCGCAGCGTTTTACTGAAAGTTTGTCAAGCTTACAATTTTGACTTATTCGTGGCGACATCACCTCTATGGAGGTCGAATGTAGTGGGGTACAGCAGCTGGTATGGCCTCTATAGAGGTCATTATCTTTACATTGACATATTTTGGTGAAGAGAAGCTTTTAATTGAACTTCTTGTGACTATATTGCTCATTTAGTGCAGATGTTGAACCTCAATTTGTCCTCCAAGATGTGTGCTCTCAATGTCATGATTTTTCGCTAAATTCTGCATTTCCGGTGAGAGATGATTGCTACTAAAGAGAGCCCACAGCTTAAAGAGTGTAGCTAGTGAAGACGCTGAAATGCCTCTGCCTTCACAATGGGATTCATCATGTTCAAACTGTGCCATCATTTTTGACAATCAGTTCGTTATTGTCTGCTTTTGACTGCTATGATGACTTTCATGTTTTATTTGAAACAAAAGGATATCAACCACAAAGGATACATCGTCATATTTTTGCACAACGTGAACAACTTCATTAATATCCCGCGCGTCAAATCACTATTGATTGATGCATAATTGTTGACCACTCCTCTAAGTCAAGCGACCATTATTCCAGAATATGCCTCATAATCATTTCTTGAACCACGCATGTCAGTGGTCTGTCAATGAGGGCTGACTAATAGAGCCCGATACACGTGTTTCGATCTTGCGATCTCGTCAGTCGGGCAGTTACCCTTTCTCGTCGTTTGCTAATCTCTGTGGGTGCTCCAGTCATAATCGAAATACATGATATTTTGAATATACCAGCCAAAAGCAATCGAGTGTACAACACTCTGTGTTCGGTGAGTTTCACTGGACATAGAGTGTAAAACGTTCGTCGTCGCTAACTCTTAGTGTGGGAACTGGAACTCCTACAGAGATTAGCAAAAGGCGAGAAAGGGTGACTGCCCAACTGACGAGATCGCAAGATCTAAACACGTGTATCGGGCTCTATAAGTCAGCCCTCATTGACAGACCACTGACATGCGTGGCTCAAGAAATGCTTATCAAGCATATTGAATCTTTGAGCTACGGTCTTAAGAAAACACTCGAATCGAAAGACATGATATTTCAGAATAACTCACGGATCTTTTCTAGAATCCTACAGCATTTTTAATTTGCTTGGGGACGCATGGTCAAAAGTCGGGATCTCGATCCATTCGAGGTACTGCTGTTGTCAAATGTCTTTATTCTTACTGTCTGAACGTATAAGTCAATATCAGTATCAGTTAGGCTTTGTTCTCCGGCAGCATGAACATCGCCATCGGTTTCTCTGCACAGTCCACCAAACACCCAGTGCTGGGAGCGAGACGCGCCCGACGTGGTTCTTGCGCCTGGATAACAGAAGTAACAAGATGCTGCTATTGGATTTGATGGAAGGAATCCGAGACAAAGAAACCGCCTTCGCTTTCCTGCAGAGCTATAGAGTGGTGCATAACTCGAGAATTTACGCCAATGACCACGAGATGAAGGCAAGCTTCGGAGAGAATCCTCGTTGGCTATGCAACAAGGCCAAATGTCGTACGAACAAGGGGCGCCGGGTGGGCACAATCTTTCAGAACTCAACATGAAGTTCCGCGTGGTGTTCACCTTCTTGTTCCGGTCATGTGAGCATACGAGAAGACTGCCGTTGAGTTCTGTCACACCTCACTGGACATCGCCGCACACACCGTGGTCGATTGGTACAATTTCATGAGAGACATTTGCGCGGAAAGCGTCATTAAGCACGGATAGGTCGTCGTCGGTGGCGAACGAATGACTGAGGAAAATTGGCAAGTCCTTGTTCTCTAGGCGCGAGAACCATATCGACCGTGTCCTTCCCCAGCAGTGAGGTTTGGTGGACTGTGCAGAGAAACCGGAGAAGTGTTTATGGAAAAGATTTCTGATTGTACGGCTCAGACGCTTCTGAAGGTCATCAATCGCCGCATCGCCCTCGGAACGACCATCATAGAGGACAGTTGGAAGGCGTACAATCTGAGTTAGAACCAGGGGGACAAGGACTATGAGCATTTCCGCGTCAATCATCGCCACCAGTTCGTCAACCTAGAGGCCGGTGCCCATACTCAGACGATTGAAAGCACATAGCATCAAGCCAAACGACGCAACAACGGCAGTGTGGGACGAGGCGCACTCTCCTCGACACCTATCTGGCAGAATTTGCTTGGCGACGCATGGTCAAAGTTGGGGTCGCGATCCATTCGACGCTCTTCTCGAGGACATGGCAATGTTCATGCCGAAGGAGAACAAAGCCAATTTTTATTGATTTTGTCTTATACGTTCAGATAGTAAGAATAAAGACATTTTACAACAGCGTTATTTGATTTTTACATTAAAATATGATGTTTAAAAATGTTGTAGGACTCTAGAAAAGTTCCTAACTCACTTGTAACTCATGACTTATTTTCTTTCCATTTCGGAAATTGAACAACACAAAATCAATCGCGAAAAAACCACTGGGCCCCACTTTTTTCCGATTCTGCAAAAATGTGCAATAAATCGGGCGCACACCAATCGCGGTATAATTGAGAGAAATTTTTATTCAAGATAATTTCATCTTGAGACCTGAATTCATTAAATAAATCCTCTTATTTTGATTGCTCCACGCGCCGATAGGATCTTGGGCTCAAGCCGCGACACCGCGCGGTGTGTTTAAATGCGCCACGTTGTACCCAGAGGGTTATTCAAGTGGAAAAAGCGCCGCGCCGATTGTGATCACACATTTCGTCGCGCGCGAACGTATGCAATGTTGAGATTGGTTGAGGGTTAATAAGTTGAATGCTGATATCATAAATCCGCATAGTAGACGATTTTTTTCTTCGCAAACAAGGGTTGTAATGAACAAATAACTTGAGTCGACCTGAAGAGAAACATGGTACATACATAGGGCATGTGATAGAACACTAGTCTCTATCAAAATGCAGGGAAAATCTATTCATATCTGGCGCTTTTTCTAAGTTAGGCGATATTGTGGCGTCACTTTCATAGAGCTCATAGCGAGTCGCGCAGCAAAAAATTGCGCGTCTCTCATAGACACGCCACGATAAATATAACGTTGTTGTGGATAAATTGAAATCCTCGTTTTATCGAAAATCTATGGGCAGTTCTCAAAAGTTTCAACCTCTACGGGGTGTATAAAAGTGAACTGATGGAAATAGAATAGTACTTTTGTAACTTGTGAAGTTTTTATGTTTGTCGTACCTTCACGTGGTGGTCTTGGTCGTAGGACCGAATCGGATCCTTTCCTAGGTGCATCTTCATCTCGTATTTCTTCCCGTTTCACTGGACTTAACGTCTTTCTTAGTCTTTTCTTTTATTTCCGCTTCTGCACCAGCGATTGTCCTCATTCATAGCTATTTTCTTCGCTTTGAGTGTCTACTAATAAACTGCCCTCAACCATGCCGGCTGCTTTAAGTCGTTCTGTTGACAAAGTGCTCTCGTCACATCCGGCTTTTTCTTGCGATGTTGAGTTCTCATTTAATTTTGAGCAACTGTCACTTGTTTCTTGCTCCATTCTAGAATGTCGGCATAGAAATTCTACGCTTTTGCTTTGGTACAATTTCTTCTTGCATTCGTAACTCACCAGTTGCAGTGTAGACAGAGCTGAAAATGAAGGGACCGTGGTGATGCCAATTCTATTATACATATACAATCTGATAGCCTATCTTGAGCCTATCATGTAGTCTGTTATGCACATATATAGTGCTTAGACACGTGCTTCGACAATACAGCCTATCAGTAGCACGGTGCCTTTAGGTTTAGCCAATCACTTGCAGGGGATAAGAATCTACTATTAGTGTCACATAATGCTCTCATTCATAGCTATATGCCACGCTTTTTATCATTACTACTGTCTCTGAAGTTAGAGATTATGAGCAAAATCCGAAGTTTTCATATGTCAGTATTTCACGGAAACTTCATGTTACTCTTAGGTCATACTAATCGCTCGCCATTCAGCAGTGTAAATCGGCAATATATCTATTTATTGACTATACAGTATAAAATGGCCACCTCAATAATGAAAATGCTCGCGATTGACATATCGCATATCTTGGCAACCTGAGTAAAACTTGATGTCATATTCAGAAATAGTACAAAAAGCTAGTTTAGGAAAACTACCAATTATCCTATGAAACCCATTAACGATCTCATACATTCTTTGAAAACCACCAAGCTACGGGGTGATTTTCGCACTAGCGATGTAGGGTTTATATGAGCTGTATACGACTATATTATCGTTATAAAGAATATGTTCACATTGGGAAAAGCGGAAAACTCATGAATTTGAAGAAATGGACGCCATCTTCTGTTTGAGCTTACGCAAATTGTCCTTCACGACGATATTCGATGGATTCAACAGCAGTGATTTTTCGTATTGTCGTTTTGCTTCATCAAATTTTCCATTGATATGCAGTATAGCACCGTAGTCACCGTAAGACTCTGCAGTAGGATAATGGAGTTGTAAAGTCCGTAAGACCTTAAAAAATACAGATTGAAATGGAGAGAGCTTATTACTGAAAAGGATGTAGTGCAGTGTTTGTTAATAGTCTAGAATCTGGATTTTTCTCTTGGTTTGACTCCTGCAATAGCAAAGCTCGCATCCTTCTTGGAGAGGCAAATTTGCTAGACTTATTTTAAACGACAAAAAAATGTTATTTTTTTATTATTGAAAAGGATAAGGAAAATGAGAAGAAGAGCCTAGTTATTCCTAACCTCTTCGCTTTTATCGTATCTTCCTTGTTCTCGAAGTAAAGTCGCAAGAGCCTTGAGTGTTTCTCGATGTGCTCCACCTAGCTTCAAGGCCTTCATGTAAGCTGCCTCAGCTTCAACGATATTGCCCTTAAGTTTTTCTTGTTCAATACCTCATCACTATAATTCACACAGAAAGTTTTCCTAGTGAAATTCACCCGTGAAGCAGCTGCTATTCCGATATGATGGTGGATTTCTGGCAAATGAGGTGCTGTTGCCAGTGCTTTTGAGAAGAAGTCGTTCGACTCAACGGATCGGTTCTGAAAAGTGAGCATATCTTCCTCAAAAAACGACCTTAATAGAGGCATCTATCTTACCTGCTTATTCCTAAGACGAGCCATGGAAAGAAGCGTTGGAATATGATCCGGTGCACTTTCGAGAGCTGCTTGAAACGATAGCTAAATGAAATATACTCTACCATCAACTTTCTGAATGTCCTTTGCCAAAAAAATTTCTTCGAATTTCTTGAAAGGTCATGATATTTTGGTTAAGGTAATTGAAATAGTATGTTCTTTATAATATACTTCTGCTTTAGCATCGTGTCCAAGCATCTCTAATGCTTCACCGTGCGAGTAGAGCAACGAAGCAAGGAAAGGATATTTTTTCCGGTGCTTTTTGTATTGCCTGAAATGTGACCTCCTTTGTTTTGATATATTTTGCATTTCATAACTATTCCTGAGATTATTCACGTTCTAACTCTTATCTGTCAGATTATGTTCACTATCTATTATGTTAGGCCTTCTCACAAGTTTTGGCACTAAAGTGATAAACACCAATTTTACCAACCAGAAGCGATTAGAATTGCTTGATTTTGGTAATGTTCAATTGCGCTTTTTCTTAAGCATTTTAGTATGTAACTTTTCTATACTCGTTTAAAGATGGAGCTGTCTTGGGAACAAATTCGCTTGCTGCTTTTGCACGAATGGTGCGTAGGGGAAACTGCTTGTGAAGCGGAGTGCAAGATCAACTCCTAAGAGACCACGTGTATCAGATATGATACACGACTGTTTGAAGGCCTTTGTTACTGGGTAGAAGTTTTCTTCCAGATATTCGATAATCAGTCGAAAGCTTAAATCTCTGCGATTTCAACAATATGCCTAATTTTAAAGTAAGACTTTTTTATTGAGCTATAGGAGCAAAAGTAAAATTATGTTTCACGCTCAATTTGCCTCATTTACTCGACTGGGGCTTATATGGCTCTTCACTAAAGCTTCATTAGTCATTAGCAAGCCCAAATCTGGAGGAGTTCGACGTTGTAATTTATATTTGAATGGGTATTAGAGAGAGCTGTAAGAAGTGAAAAAGGATCACATTTCATCCATTAGTCACCCTGCCGCTTGGACGTCATAGGTGGTTTATTGGTACTTATAGCTACAGTCTACACGTCAGCGGTATCTTATATTTACTTAAACAATGTGATAACACGAATGAACCTTTTAGAAAGGTTTTTTGATATCAAGAGCGACTACTTCCCGTAAAATCCTTCATTTTTCAGCGATAACACCACGTTTTTGTAAAAACATAAACAGACTTTCAACCCTTATCATGCATTTGTATCGCTTGTCCCGGAGGAACGTGGCACGAAAGCACATTTACAACTGAGCACCTCTTACACCCCTATCAGCACCCACATTCAAAAAAGACATATTTTTCGCTTTTTCCAAACATTTCCGTAGTCATAGATAGCTTGAGTCTCGAGAAAAAAAACGCATGTGTTCTTCTTGAAAGGCTTTCATATTACGCTGAAACAGTGAAAAGAAAATTTTATCTCACACTCAAGCATTTTCCCCGAGCAAAGCTTTTCCTCAAGAAATTCGCTGATTGTCCGATAGCATGAAATTCCACAAGTTCAAACTTGTTTTTGGTTTTTTAGAAAACTTTTTATTGCGCTGTAACATTGAATTTAAGACTCCATTCCACATGCAGCGCACATCCTTTGCACCGGTATGTGGATGAAATTTGCAACATTAGCATCGAGCAATCGCCTTTCAATAACCAGTCGGCGCCTTAAATTGCGAGGATTTTAATGGTTTGCTTTCTTTTTGAAAAAAAGCCTCTTAATGAGCTGTAACAACTCTGAGTACTCTTCGCCAAACACGGTTTTACTCCCAGACTTACATACCCATTCGATAGTGCAAATCTTGGCGGTTTCGCTAGTACGTCCGGTTTTTGAGAGAGACTTCCTACTGCGTTGTTACAAATAAAAGATGATTGAGTAATCTGATAATACTATATCATGTTTGGGCCTATTATGAGGTCTGGTACGGCACCTGTACAGTACTAAGCTGTTGTTTCGCCTTTCCAGGCTTATCAGTAGAACAGTGCCTTTCAGTTCAGCCGACTCCTTGAGACATACCCCTACTCCTACATATAAAGGATTTGCGCCGAGTAACAGATCAGCGAAGGTCAGGTGATAGAATCCCCTGACACTGCAATGACCACAGTCGAGCGCTTGTGGCTGGTAGAGAATTATTATTGTTTCGAGCGCAATCTGTATAAACAGTCTCTAGTAGAGGTATGATTTATTCTCACAGCCAAAAGCTCTTGAGTGTGGTCACTGCAATGTCGGAGGACTTTATCACCTAACTTGCGGTGATCTGTTATTCGGCGTCATTTCCATTATATGTAGTGGGTATATCCTCGAGGAGTCGGTTGGACTGAAAAGTTACTGTGCTTCTAATGAGCCTGGAAGGGCGAAACAGCAGCTGTCTAGTACCGTAGAAGTGCCTAACCAGTCCTCATATCAGGTTTAAATATGTTTCATGTTAACAGATTATCATTGTTTTGAGCAAGGTCTATGTAAACAGTTGAGAGTAGAAGAAGGATATTGAGTTTCACACTCGGCACCGTGTCGATCGAGCAGCGCAATTCACAGTAGTAACGCATCAAGAAGTCAATCTCAAGAACCGAGCATATCTCTTAATTCGTTGGGATTTGTGCTATAGAATGGTTTTCATAATGAATGAATGAAAAACCTGTTAAGCAAAAGATCTTTGAATGTAAAATAAAATTTATTTTTATTCTAGCATGACATAAAAACCATTCGAAAAAGAGATTGTATCTCGAATTTTTAAGATTCAAGCTATTGAAGAATTCCTGAAACGTCAAAGAGAAGTGAAAAATGCGTTTTTTTGATTATGGGTGCTGATCGGGGGAAAGTACCGAGAATACTTCTTTGAAGACACATATTTCTCACCAATGGTTTGCATAGTGCCAATGTTCCATGCTTTTCACTCAAGCACGGTTGTCCCTCCACGCTTATAATTCCTCCACTATCCATAAGTTCTCAATATTTTCTCACATACGTCAACTGTAAATAGGTGGAATTAAAGAAGACTGGTATAAACTCGGTTATCGTGAAAGTTGTCGAAGAACTGGTATCGCATATAGCATACATTATCATTTTGGATAAATTACTAATTAAATTTTGATCTTCATTCGCTATGATAACTCTTAGGTCTTGTATAAGTATAGGAAAAATGATTTTTGCAGTGATTTTCTTTGTACAAATACAATTGACTGCATGCCAAATTCATTATAATTGCGTAGTAAACCAGCGTTTCTCTATATAAGACACATAAATCTAAACCAAAGGAAATGGGCGAGTAGAGAAAGTTTTGCTCTGTCAAACTTACACAAGAATTTTGAAAATTTTTCTCCAAACCAAAGAGAAAACTTTGATCAAACGCCGGAAATCGCGCAATTCGCTCTGCGCGCATTGACTATAGCGGTCCCTTGGGGATTGTTAGGGTTAAAAGTCTTGCGCCCAACGTTGATAGGCAGGGGGCGTCGTGCTTTGACGTCGCGCGGTGTAGGACGAAACGTCTCACATAGCCCTCAGTGTGTTATTAGAGGATCTTGTGGGCGGCCCGAGCGCGATTGATCCTCCAGACTGTTCTCTCCAGCTTTGAACTTTGCGGCATTATTCTTGCGCGCCGCTTCACAAACATTTTCCCCTGCGCGCCATTAGTGCATGGGTAGCTAGCGAATTTGCTCCCAGGAGAGCCTTATCTTAGGTCAAGTATAGGCAAGTTATATACCAAAATGTTTGCAAGAAAATACACAAATGAGCGATGCAAGAATCATGCAGTCTTAATTACTTCTGGTTCGTAAGTTCAATGTTTATCACTCTTGCCAATTTATGAGAAGTGCTATTCATATCTTGACTATTAGTTACTATAGATTTCTTTGCAAAAATCAGCCAATTGACTCTCAAAATTGTAACACGAGTTCTTACTTCTTCTAGTATAAGTCGAGCACGGGTTAGATTGCGTTGCTGCATTAGCAGTTTTCCGAGTCGAAGGCGACAACTTGTCTGAGCGTACCGATGTTCTCGTTGAGCCTTCACCATAGATCCGTCAATGTCGGCACACACCTGCCAAGTTTTCATCGAACGTTGACTGTTGCCGACTGCTTGATATACGATGCCGAGATTCAGATAGGCTAGAAATTCTATCTCAGTTATTTTTGAAAAGACATCTGACTATCATTGTACGCACCGGAAGCAAAGGTTCTACGAATTCCGATGGAGATTTCATAGCACTCAATAGATTTGTTCAAGATGTTCCTTTCTTGGTAAAGGACACCTCTGAAATAAGAAGTAATGAAGACTGTTTGAAATCAGAATGAACAGTGGAATAGGCGAAACTCACAAGTTGTACCATGTGTCAGCCATATTTGGCCGATAGTGCAGAGCATTCTTATACGCGGCTTCAGCCTCATCGTATCGCATTTGTGAAGCATAGACTCTTCCAAGGTTGGAATAAGCTCAAATCTGTTAGATCTCAAAGATGTGTTCAAGGTACATGCTAATATTACTACTCACCTTTAGGCGGATTCAACTCTAGTGCGCTTTTATACAGACTCTCCTCATCCTTCCAATCCATGTTTCTCTTACATGTTCTAGATGCATGTAGGACAAAAACAGTTATGCCAAGTGACGTCATCAATGGCCTGCTATATCTGTAAGCTTACTGAAAGTTACATCATATCCACTAAACAACATTGCTTAAATGGCATTATTTCAAGAATCTTTAACTCGTATTTCTTTCACTACACGATTAGGAAGGAAAGGGGCGAGGAGGTATGTAGCCCACAAGTCATTGCATTGGTCAGAGGTTCATCAGTCTCATCTAACATTGCACAATGGAGTCGAATAGATGGCTCCTAGATTAATCATGCCATGACCTGGACCCTTTATTTTTTATATGAATGTTGAAGTATCAAGGAGGAATTCAAGAGTATGTAGTGTATTTCTAAACGTTTTACTTATGCTTAAGCATAAGATATTCCTTTTAGTTAACCGCTTATAACTCTAGTATGATGTGATAAATATTTACCCATTGATGTAGAGCGATGTGCAGAACTTTCGCGTCAGGCGGGACTAGAACCCGCACCTCACTCTTTCCGGGAATGCGTGCTCTATCCATTACACTACTGACGCCCATTTTTTTGCACATCGCTGTTTCTACGCTTAAACATACATTATCTGACCACTGCCTCGTGGAACTGATCAAATTCACACCATAATTCGCCTTTCACTAGTTTTATGAGTCTCCTGGACCCTGTAATTGTAAAACGTACTCCTACCGTAAACAGCAGAAATTGTACAGCATTCCGACAAGAATACAGTATCCTATGCTCGAAAGGTACAGTGTTCTTTCCGCGGCTACGAATCCGACATAGCAAAACAAATTAGATGCAGGTATAAATGGTAGTATTAGTAGTGTTGTAGCGTATAGAACTTTCTGTGATGCCTGGAAAATATCTTTTATACTTATTTACAAGAATGATAATCATGCATTATCTAACTAATCGTAATCTTAACGAACAGAGATGAACGCATAGAATACTTTTTTCTGTTTTTATGAGATACTCTTACAATTACTCAGTTGAAAGTTTTTTTTGATCTATGCAAAGTCTAATAGGAAATGACCCCAACTCACACTGCTGTGCTGACTCCCAGATTTTGTTGATGAGTTCTTTTGTGAATAGCCTCTGTTTCGTTTCGGTAACCTCCAAGTTGATACCGTACCACGAAGTCTTTCATAAGTTCCACTGTCTCTCAGTAGAACGTTACAAGTGAATATTAAAAAGGAGTAAAATGCCACAGAGATGATGAAACGAGGATCCAATGGAGATGTGACGAGAGGAATGGAATCCATTGACCAGTCAAAGCTGAGCTGAAACACTACGACACTGCATTAGCTGGAACACTACGACACTGTATCATAGTTTTCTAGTGGAAATAATAGCAGTCATTTGCTTTCAGTCTTAATGCGATAAAAAATGTAATACCACCAATGAGGAAGCAGGCTATCTAAAGTTGTCTTCTTTCGTGGGAACCAAGTGCAATTATGTCATCTATCTAAGCTTGTAGAGCAGATTTTTCTAGACGTTATTTGTACATTTCATTACTTCATTTCTTTCTTCACAAACGGCATTCTTGTGGCGGTGAAATGTGTTTGATTGCTTCACTGAATGTATAGTCAATAGGGGTGGTTCATACTGAGGTAAAGTCACCCATACTGCAAATCATCGAGGTAGAGTGGACCTGTGCCAAGAATTGCCTCTGTCTTGGAATAAATTCTTGCCCAATCAAGAGAACGTTAGTAGCAATTGAGATGTAAATCGTGTTAGGGCTCTCACGATTTTTTATGGAGGCGGCGGTCTAACCATTATTCGTGCAGTAGTGTTACTTAGTCCATGCTTTTTTGTGTGTGTTGTCTAATTAGTACACAAAAAAAACTCACAAATTTTGGGCAGATCATGAGTTTCAAGTGAAATAATGGCAGGTAGAGAAAAGTGAGCGTACGAACAATCAGTGAAGGATGGTGAGCAATGGGGTTGTCTGATTTAGAGAATCTAAATGTGAAGTGACACAGAATCATACTGTTGTGATATGTTGTCTGAGCAATTTACAAATTTCCTAAGTTTTTTTTTTGCGTTGTTCTCGTTTTTTTTTTAGAGCTAAGTTGCGTCATCTGGACCACGGTCTTCTGAAATTCCCTTTTCCCGGCTTTGTCCAATCGTAATTTTGCAAATTCAGATGTTCTAGAAGTCTGCATTCCAGTTGATTTGAAGCTCCAACTTACCTGGGTGTTTCAAAATCATTGATTGCGTGGCGAACTGTTGCAATTGCAGCGAAGACAAACACCAAACTGGGTACGGATCGGGCAATATCAGAAGCTGACTGAAATGTTGGAAAAAGCTCAGCTGAAGTTTGATATAGAAGAAATCTGTGCTGGAAATTCCTATCAACGTGTTTTAGCAAAAATCTCTTGAATATGAGAAATACTGTGAAAATGTGTTTCATATTCAAATACTCTGTTGTAAGAAATTTTCAGAGGATTCTATATGAGTCGATCCCGCCTCATCTATACGAAGGCCGAAGACGTTCTCTAATGAAGGCAGTTAATTTCTTGACCTTCTACCTTCGCAAGTCAATTATATGCACCGCCTTTGAGTGGCCGTTTCCTCTGTGCAGATCGTCGGCAGCGATGCGATTCGACGCTCTAATGAATAACACGTCTCTTCACAAGTCAATCCACAAAGGAATCGTTCACAATGACGTCCACCATAAATAACCCGATAGCCGGCGAAACTAGTTATGTTGGTGAAAATCATCTGTTTATAACGTCACAAAGAATTCTGGCGCTTAAGTATTTCAAATAAGCATATTTGCTCATCGTGAAATTAGAGACTTTCAAGACGATAACGCGTTCCACGTTTATCATTTCCTTAGGGATACACCATGCATTCAAACCCATTAGGCATCGTAGATGTGAATGAATATGTATCTAGCACATAGAATGACTTTCGTGGACCTACTGATGTATCAAGTCATTGTTTTTATCATCCCATAAATTTTTGCAACCAGAATTCCCGATCCCTGCGGAATGAGACCCTGGTTTGTTGTCCGAAAGCATCGTACAAAAGACAGTGTTCATTACAGGGCACATGTAACTTCTGTATCAATTTTCATACATCTTTCAAAAATAACGTGCAGTTAAGCAATGTGGACAATTTTGCCAGCTTCTCATTGTTGAAAAGATGACGCCTTTTAGTTAATCTCTTCGTGGAAAAAGATTCGACATGCTGTTTTTTGTACTATTCAAGAACTTAATGAGGTTCGCGTTCCTTCTTGTGCACGAGTTTTCCCTACAAAAGGCCTTAATAATTTTTTTTGGGGACATACTGATACAAATCTTAAAATAAGGAAAAAAGTCTTTCAACTTGTCCGCCGTTCCTTGAATTCACATCTTATTGCAGGCGGAGGACATAGGAAATAAGAGAACATGAGGGTTAGCAAATGAGTATGGAAAAATTTACAATGGAAGAAGAAAGAATATGTGGAAGATATTGAAGGGAAAGCCTAATAAATGTAACGAGCTCAATGGTGAAGTACAAAAGCGAAAAGAGTTACTATGAAAACGAGTTTTTGAACGAACCTTTTTCGAATGCAATAAAACGAAGGCGATGAGAATTGACGGTAGCATAATACCTGTCTCTTTGAAACATGTTGCTATTGTAGTACAAACCACTGTTATGGCGGTGCTCTGCAAGCTTTTGCAGATTCAAAATCATTGAGAAAAACATAGTTCACGTCACTCAGCAAACTCAGAACCTTGTAATTGTTTCTTACTGACCTCATGGCTTTCGTACAGTAGTATCCCAATTAGCACGGTCATAGTGGCCAGAATGTCAGCCCGTCCGACTACACCTGCCACTGCTTCACAGTGAATTGGATGGACGGCGAAGAGCAAACTTGTGAAAAGCGATGCATCTGAAAGACACTAGCCTCTAAAGGCTATAAAGTCTTGGTACAGAAGCTTAGACATATACTTTGTGGAGAAATGATGGTTGTGAGATATTTAATGCTGCGATGGAAAAGCCACTGTGATGGAAAAAAAATGACTAGATAGAACCAAAATACAGAAGAACTGAAATAGTGATTGTCTACGGTGTTCATTTGCACATATGATTGTTCTCATAAAGGTAATTTCATCTCTCGACATATTACATATATATTCATATGGTGCGGGAAAAGTCCTGGCAATTTTCTGATTTGTTAATTCTAGCATTGAAATATATTTTTCATTAAGCCTAGTAGCCTCTCCAACTCAGTTGCCTATTTCAGTTATACTATAGTTGTTGGATTATTGGTTCAGTTTGGGTCTAGAATGTGATTTATTTATATATCTATTTCATGACTCATCAATCAACTATCTAGTTCAGTTATGCTATAATTATGAATCGTTATATGGAGCGTATCGGAATAACTGAGTTGCACAAGGCGGGAATGAAAACGGCCACATTGTTAAATTCGACTAGTTTCAGGCCAGCAGGTCAAGCCAGTTTCAGGTGTTACAGAGGTGTGAAACGTTTCGAAGAAGCTGGAGGAATTGAGGAATCTTTGAAAGAGGTCGTTCAACCACCTTATCTACCTCGGAAAAAAAAATTATGAAGACCCGATAGCCAAGTTCAACGCAATCCGGAGCGTTCGATGCAGCAAATTGGCTCGCGAAGCTCGGGAACGGCGAGTGGAGCATCCCAAGCATTTTCAAATATAAACTGAAGTTGTGTAGTTACAGATCGCTCGTGTTCATTTTCTGAACAAGAAGATGAAAGAAAAACGGCTTTTAATGTTAACCGTGACTCGTTTGATAGCAGGTGCAATTTTGTTAAGGTGCTCTTTACGGATGAGAAGTCACAGTCAAACTACTCCACAATCTCCAAAATCGACGTCAACTTTTCAAGAAGTGTCAGCAGAAGTCCGTAATCGTTTTCCGGCCTCTTTGATGGTCTGAGCCGACATTTGAGTCAGCGGAAAGACAATGTTGGTCTTCATCAACAGAAACGTTAAAACCAGCGCTGCCAGCTATCACCAGCAAGTTTAACGCTGCTTATTGGAACCTTGGCGTACTCAGCACTTTAGCGCTCACGGATTTACCCTCCACCAGAAGTGAGCTCTCGTGCATACGGCCCATTCAACGATTGCATCTGCGAAGGGCTGCTTCCAGGCTTTTCGCGGAAGGACATTTGGCTGTCAAACTTGCGAAATCTCACCTCAGTGGATTACTCCGTGTGGTCCATAATGGAGGAAAAAGTCTTGGCTACTCGCTCCACTATTGTAGATGCGCTTAGAAACGGCTTTGACACGCGCCTGGGACAAAATTGCGGTGGGAACGTGAGAGAGCATCTTTCGAGTTTTCGCAACCGACTTCGTAAATGTGTAGAGGCCAAAAGATGCAATTTTAAGAATTTGTAATCCTTTTTGTTTAGTGTTATTGATGTTGATCTAATAAGCGTAACTATTCATTCTGCTCAATAACTTCATTTCATGTAGTATTTTTACTGTCTAAATATCTGAAAAAATTGGCAGAACTTCCCTCAACCTTGTATTTTGTATGCATTCATAATTATATATTTACACAATCGTATGAAAAAGAGCATATTCCCAGTTAGCTCTTGACTTTCTTCGGACGTCATTATAGCCTAAACGTAAGGGTTTATGTGAATGATCTATATAATGAAGCCAATTAGGCTCATCATAGTACGAAGCGTGTCTTGAGTGAAGAACTGAACAGTACAGCATGGAATTCATTACTGCGTACGATTCACGCAATATGAGAAACGACTCTGTGGAGTAAATCAAGGGTAAGATTGCCCGTACATGGAAGAAATTCTCCCAACCAACAAAATGTCGGAGAAATGTGATTTGAGCTAGTGACCAGTGAAATTTTTTTACGAAGATGGCTATTCAAATAATGATGAAAGTAGTGAATAATTGAACGAGTATTTATCCTGTAGTCTACCTTCACTCTTCACGTCTACATAAAAAATATGCCAATATGGTGTTTCAATCAATTTCTTTACAATGCAGTAATCGTTGGGTAGTATAGAAAATTCTCTGATTTACTGATCTAGATCTGTTAGGCTTAATCAGGAATTTTGAAGACTTACAGCCAACATTAGTTCCTAATTATCTACTAGATCGCTTCTTTGTATCGCTTTGGCTCACTATAGGCAGGGGAAGGCCCAGGTCAAGATGATTGGCTCGAATTGAGATTAGCCGCCATTCATTCAACTGTGAGGTCAATGTCGTAGGCAGTCAAGAGGACAACATTAGAGATGAAGTTTGGTGAATAAGGATTTTCTGTACAGGGTAACAAGTTTAGTTTCCGCGATAGATATTGTAAACAACTGCCAAGTAAGGTTCTTTTTGACGAATTTACACAGTACGATTTGAATCTCTTCATGAAAATTCGAGTAGTAATAGTTTGCTGTTACTAAGGACCTTTTCCTTGCGCTGAGCGAACGACATATTTTTGAGAAACCGATTCCAGTCAGATAGCACTGGACTACTCGGTTAGGAATCTCTTACATGGCAGTGTGTTCAAGCCGATGATATACGAGGCTTAATGTCACATCCACATATTTGGAATTGAGAAACATAATATAAGCGATTTTGTACTTGCCGTGAAATTCATCCCGAATTCAGTGGATGAACTCCCTCTCTTGGCTATATTCAAATGACCTAGATTTTGAGCACATAATCTAGCGCTTGAAACGATTCTTGTGGCAGGCTCCATATGTTTGTAAGAGACTCAGTTTCAATATATCTAACTGCGCGGCGAAAAATCTGTCAGTTTAACAACATCTGCTTAAGTCAAAATCAACGTAAAAATAATGCTTTCTTTGCAGGAAGTATGACAGTTCCTTGACACACTTGTATGCCTAGTCTCCTGACTGCCGTGCAAAAATAAACGAAGGCTTTTTCGCTGTCAGGCAACTCAGATGAAGATTGACGGAGCGATTAAAGGTGATAGAGTGGCATGACCCGTATTTTTTCCTCTGATTTTTTCCAAATGAATCATCTATATATCAATGATCTACATCTTTTTGGAAATGTTGGGAAGCTACACAGAGTTTTTGGGATGATATCTCCTAGAATGGTACTTTGAGGTATTCGCAAATGTCGGTGATTAATATTCACTAACCTTTGTTTCTCGGGAATAAATCAAATCGTCTGATGAACAGTAACACAAGACACGAAACGACGGCATGCAGGAGTACGTTAACCATATGAAATCTGAAAAGACGTCCGCAAATGAAAGTTTTGGAGTGAACGAAATTTGAGATCAAGGAAAATTTGACATATTATAATCTTGAAAAGCTCCCTCAGAGTTGGATAAGAAGTAGAAAGAGGTTTATAAAATAGAGTGCGTTTTTCCTTGCAGTGAAGAGTGTGATTGCGCGCCGCTTCACCATGCTTTCCATCTCTCCGGGGTCGGCAAACTTGCGCCAGACGTGTTAAGATGGTTAGCAACACTGATTTGATACATCAGTAGGTCTGCATTCAGTCACTGCATTGGCCGGATATGTATTCAGAGGTTCCTAACAGTGTTTGATGAAGTTGAATGTATGATGCTATCCTCAGAAATTGATGAACAGCGAGAGCTTTATCCTTTTATTTTTTTGAACTTTCTCACTTTTCATGTCGAATTTTAGTAGCATCGCTTTCTTTACTAGTTAATTAGTTCAAAAGATACTATGAGTTGTGCGGTAGGCTTACGATATGTGTTGGCTGAACTTTGGGATCGGACTTGACTCTGTGTTTTATCCAATAATTTTTCGTTCAAAGAGACCAATTAATTTTTGCATTTTGATTACTGCGCTGATAATAACGAATTCTACAATAGGGAGAAAAAAAGACAATATCAACTGATCGTTTCACTTGACGAGGAGTGATACTTCTTTGGCATCGATTCCTAATAATGGCAGAGGTGAGCAGTAGGACATGCGGTACTTACTGATGGGGCGCGCGAGCAGGCCGATACGTCCGTATGCCACTGGAGATGTCCCAGATTTCTTGAAAGGCTCAGAACGTTTTAGCAGACTATAATGAGGATAACGTTATACAACTTTCACGTGTGATATGGGAAATGCTGGTGATAATGGTAAGAAGAAAGCAGAGAATTCAAGAGGGATTTTTGCACTGAGATTTATATTATTGCTCAGCTTCAATCTCCATTCAATTTTCGCCATCCCATTACGCCGTTATCGAACTCCCTTGCCGACACTCGCTCTGTAATTCAATTTACCAGCTAGATTGGTCTTTAAATCCGGGCAATCAAGTCGGCTTTGATGATAGTAGGTAGAAATGTACGATGGGCAGGAACGGCCACTACTAGAAGCTACTGTTGAACAATTTTAGTTATTTATGATATTTTTATAGAAATAAATGAGATGCAGAATTTCTACGAAAAAGAACTATCTCTTTTCAGTTGAGAAAATTACCTTGAGAATTCTTGCAAATTGAAGTGATCTAGAGAAGATTACAAAGTATTACGACAACGATAATCCATGAACGCTTGACGTTCATTAGATCCAATTCTCTAGGTGTTACATGAATTTGATTCCATATCTCAATTCAAAGAAGTGATTGACTGTCTATTCAGCTCATAAAGCAATTCGCGGTCGCGCATACTGTATCAAGTCAGTATTTCTATTCTCCCAAAAAGTCTTATACCACTTTGCCGAAACCCGCGTGAGGTGGAAGGGTTAGACTGCCCTGTGCATGGAGCTGAACTAGCGGCCATATGATTATCGCGGCATACCTCGAATTCGGGAAATTTGATTTGATATTGTTCATTACGGGCTTAGAACCTTATATTCGTGAGCGCTTTTCGGTAAACTGACATTATAACCGGTGACATTTCCTGTTATCTTCGCTACATGTACCGTACCCAAGGCCTAAGCCCCATTCACATGATAAGCATGAAGTTCAGCGTCAGTACAAAGAAATATGTGTTACTACCAAAAGCAATAATAAAAATGTTAGTAGCAGTGATTTTAACAGTAAGAAAATTGATATAAAGCAATGGCATTAATAATAAAGGATAAAGCTCTTGGCGCTGATCAATCCCTGAGGGCTTCACCAAGTATTCGGGTATAATTTTAACTTCGTTTGAGGTGATGAATGCATATCTGGCCTTTACGATGACTTGCGGTGGCCTCTCGCCGTATCGAGTCAGTGTTGGTTATCCTTCCATACAAGTCTGAGACTAGTCTGGTACCAATTTACTGACTCCGGAAGGATGGATAGTATAGTATGCCATGAGCGCGAGATCGAACCTTTACCTCGTGTGAGACGCAAAGCACCTCTAACCACTATGCCAGTTGCGCTCTTCGGTAATAATAATGAACGGTAATAATAGTAAATAATAATTACTGATGATAATATTAATTAATACTAAGGTACAATCTTGCAAAAATGCCAGCCAAGAGCAATCGAGTGTCGAAAATTGCCGATCTTGTGATTTTCACTTGACGGCAGCGCAGTGGAAATCGTTCGTCGTCACTTATCTCTGAGAGTGGGAGCTCCCGAGGGGATTGGCTAAAGATTAAAGACGAAGGGTTCTGGCCGACTGACGAGACTGTAAGGTCGAAACATGTGTATTGGGCTGTACAAGAGCCCATTAACAGAGCACATGGCATGTTGGCTCAGATAATAAAGATGGAATAATATTTAATATTGGTAGAAATAGTGGTATTAATAGAAAATGACTATATTTACTATATTTTGAAAATGATAAAAAGGAACGCTACTTCCCAATCTGTATTTTCTCAAGATCCTTACATCCTTTGCGCGCCTTCTAATTTGTCTCTTCACATATGACGCAAAGATATCCGAGAGGCAATCGCGATACGATGCGATAATTATCGGAAGCGGACCAATCGGATAGCAAATGAGTAAACGGAATAAGAACGCTCGGACATGCAAGCCGAAAACAAAGCACACAACTTTGCAGTCATTGGTGACGTTATGCCAGTGGAACACAAAACTAAGCCGTCAACGAACGTTCTGTCATCATTTCAATTGTTAACAAAACATCAGTACATACTTTTCGCATACCTCTTACTGAAAATTCCGATATAAATACCTACGAGTACGGTTTCATGCCAAAAATTGCCGAGTTTAGCCGAAAGCTGAGCGTAGTCAGCGGTCGATAGCTCTTATGTGAACCACGACTCATGGGGTGACCCCAAAAGTCCACGCGCCATACTTCTGATGACGGTAGATCGCCGTTTACCACTGGATTCGTGACGATTGCTTGACTGAAATTTTACGTACATCTATTCACATGGTTTGCGTCTATCTGTAACTGAGAAATAATCATGTTTTATCTAAAAAATCTATCAGGGAATCCGTGAAGTGTTAGAGGTACATTGATAAATTTTCATAAAGATCAAGTTGGGGGCATTTTGAAAGTTATGTATACCTTTTTCGTGAATTCGAAAAATGAAGGCGCAAGTAGGCAAGTTACAGGAACTACCCAACTGAATATAGTGACTTCTTAGGAATGAGAGTGCTTCACAGGTCTCAAATGGTTAGCAGTTCTCCTTTTTTTCGACAAGTAGAGAAACGGAACTTTCAGCGTCTTCTATACGAACAAATTCTATGATAGATAATCAATTTTCTTACAGTCGTTCGACTAATTCCTTATCGATGATTTGAATAAGTTTCAATGCCCACATGAAATATATAAACCTTATAGAATACAAAAAAGCTTCTAGAGCATTGTTGTTCCACAACTCTTTTGTATATTAATATTTGAGTGGAGATGCTTGATGGCGCAAGTCTGACCTTCAACGCCAAGACGTTATGTGATGATTAGATAGGGTTTGGCATCTTTCTAAGGACGTCGGATAGAGATGAACATCTTTATCATGTAAGTCAAGATTTACATGCACAGATACATTATAGAAGCATACATAAACTTGGAAACTCTCTAGAAACTCAGTCAGGCAAATTTTACCTTTATTTTCTGCCTAAATCATTTTTAATCACAGATCCTATTTAAATTTTAACCGCAAGGGTGAAGATACGAGCAAGACTTGGAACCTGAGATGGTTGCGGAATCACTAATTTATTCTTTCCGGGAGCTCACAAAGTTTCCCACTGTAGCATTGAGGGTCTCTCTCTGCCTATCGCTCAGCCTTCTTTTAACCTTGATGATTGTCACCAATCACCCCTCAGCGGTAGTGATTTGTAGAGCGCAAATCGTCATAAACTTCAGTTAGAAATGGACTACATCGTGTTGGGAACAAAACTTCTGACGGTTTGTTTCACTTTGATGAGTGATTACGAACGTTTAACAGTATGAGCTTTCGAAATGCTTTCTCACAAGCATCTCCTCTGCGATATTCAACTGTCCCACATTAATTTTGAATATGTTTTCATTGATTTACTTGAATGTAAATCAGAAAAAGATTTGCCATTGATTAAGCATAATCCAACGAAATCACCATATGAATCATGAGTTTTCTATGAATAGAAAATGACTGTGATAATGTATGTGCTTATGATTGATTAGCACCAGATAATACCATTATGTATACTTTGCGTTCCAATTCCGAGCTAAAATAGCGAGGATTCAGATGGATCTAACATCACTTCCCATGACAGCAGCTGCAGTAGCATAATCACCCTCTATGGACTTGTTGTGTTATCCACTGCCAGTCAGCTCAGCAGGCTATCCATCAACGGTCGGACGTCACTTAGACTAATTTACATGTGACAGACATCACAAGTTAATCGAAGATCACATGGCATATATGCGGATTGCACCATCGTCTACTTCCATCAATAATAATTACCCTTGAACTGAGTTGGAATTGGTGATCTACTTGGATGTGTACATACGTATGTATCCGTGTGTATGTGTATGTGTATGTCTATATATGTGTGCTAATGCATAAAACAAGTCGAAATCTGATGACTTATAATTATGGTCATCTTTCGGATTATTACCGAATAGGATATACATTTCACTGCATGTCTATGTTGAGTGGCATCTGCGATTTTATTGGCTATTCGTAAACTGAAATTTGATAGACAGAAAGAAAATTGAATAAAAATGCGAAAAGACTTCCATTTCGTCGAACTACGGAATGTCGAACGAGTGCATGTTAGCTGTAGCGACTAATCGGCTTTAGGCTTATTCGCTTGTCATTCATCTCAAATGCGTTGAAAATCTGTGGATATTAAAGGATTTAAAGAGTGCTTCTAACTCATATAACATCGCTGTGACATCGAGAGAAGGTGATACTGGAAGAGGCTTGTGATCACTGGATCCTTCGACTTGAGTAATTTAAGTTTTCTGGATAAGATGAGGAGATAATTATTCTTGGCGATATCTCCAACGTTTACTTGATACTCTCCAAATTATCCGACTGTACGCTTGGAGAAATTCGCTCAGCAATGGAGGAGAGAACAATCCAAGCACTTTACTGCAAGTGATGGTGCAAAGCATCTCTCCACCGTGCAAATGCTCAGTCTGTATTCATAGACAGGTCACTCTTATTGGGATATTGTTGCGGTGGTTGACATGCTCTAGTCATTTCACTTCAAGACTGACTCCAGAAGTGTCATTTCAAACCAGTACATCCTTACAATAGTAGTTGGATTCCATAAAAGTGATTCATTCTGCACAATCACCTTGTAAGCCCACCATCGTGCGACTGAATTTACATTTTTAGGTGTGGAAAAAACCATACGAATTGAACAGAAATTCTCATTAATATGAGATGAATAAGGTTTGTAAGGAAACCTGCCCTTTTCGGGGAGGTGAAGTTCTAGCTCTTGTTAGAAGTTTGAACAAAGTTTGTCACAGCAAATAGATTTTCGAAGGCCCCAGGAATTTCTGTACCACTCATTAGCAGGCTTTGAAGTTTTTGTAAGAATAGAGCCTTTCTTGTATGATTCGAGTCTATTTGCTGAGAACTTAAAAAAAAAAGAATCTATGTCAAAGAAAAGATAGGAAACTTGCGCATCTTGCTACATTTCCAAGATGTTTTAAGATGCGTCAAACTACCAATAATTGAACTAGTTGCTTCTAACCACTTTAGACATCATCAAAATATCTAAAATATGCATAAAACTATCTTCACCTGTCATCGTAGACAAAATCTGCATCGAATGTGTTACTGAACACGAGAACCGAAATTACGAATACGATGAAATAGTCGAAAAATCTATAGCGACATAGCATCGACGAGCTGACGATAGATGTCATTAAGCATTAGCCTGACGAAAGGTTTTCAGTCCTGAGGGAGATTTGGAGATTTCTGCCGTCTACGAACGGAATGAGTCGCCACTACGGCGCCTCAACTAAAAGCAATAAGCGACTGCCACGCCCCACATAAGAGGCACAATGCTGGTAACTTAGGTAACTGGTGCTCCAAGAACAACCACAAACAGGAATTTAATGTGTAAGGTAGTATATAAAGCTTGACTAGCAGCTTTTACGCTATTTATATATACCCACATATATTTACATATATAAACATTGATTAAATTATTAATATCTATCAACAGTAGCCGTTTGCCAAGCGAACGACAATCGACAGTCGATCACTCTGGAAGAACGTCACGGTGATCCTTTCACTATGCACAGAGTGTAAATAGTTCGGCGTCGATCCCTTTATATGTAAAGGGTGTTTCCTATTACAAGAATCTGACTGAACAGAAGGGCACCGTGTTACTGATGAGGCCGAGAGGCCGAAAAACGTGGCTACCACTTTGTAAGTGTCATAGCCGAGCTCATGAAAAGCTCAAGAATATGCTCTCATAGAAGGCACATAGTCGGTTATTTTTATGCATAAGATGTATTATGAGTCCATGTGATCTCTGCGCGGTGGTCTCCACTTCAACAACTCTGTGGAAGGCTTATAAAGACCAATGAGGATGTTAGAAGTTGATTTTTGTTCTTCATGCGATGGGAATCTATGTTTGGTGATTCTATCTAGCGAAATAATGGAGATGTTTGGCTGACTGTGTTGCGGACAACATGAACTTTTCAGGCTTTAATAAAACAACAGAACTGAAACGTTAGTGTTTGAATAAATTCATTATGAAACCTCGTATTTGGTTCAACAAAATATATAAGGAATTACTGAGGAATGTCGAGGTTAAAATATGGTCACTTCTGGGATCTCAAATTGATTTTCTGGAAATTTTTTTTCTGTGCGGTACAATTATTCAACTGTTACAACACGTATCGCCGGAACATTCCTTTTGCATGCTTGGTGAAATTGTGTGTACCAGCTAGTGTTGAAGCAACTCGCCAAAAATTTATATTCCTTATGAAAGGTTTCCATAATTCCCATTTTTCCACTGCGAATTGAATACGTATTGAAAGTATTATCTGTGCAAGTATGATTACTTTTTTGGTTATTTTGATGGAATATCCTTCATTCTTACTACTTTTGTGTCTGCTAATATCATCATATTCTTTTCTTTTCCGACTGAGTGTCATCTGGTCGAAGGTATTTGACTCCTTAATGCTTCCAAAAGAAAACTGTCTTCGCGTTGCGCAGTCGCCACTGTCGGTTCTTCATAGAGATTTTAGAAACGATGTGGTGGGTGCAACAGTTGTAAGTTATAAACTAGAGTGACTAAAAACAGTTACCGATTGCGATTTTATTAATGCTGTCCACACAAACTAAGCCTTAGTAGATAGATGTCAACAACATTCGATACGTATTCACATAAGTAGTAAGTAGAATTTGTTCAGAAGTTCGGAACTTCAGAAATCTTGAGAAAACCTTGATCTATCGCACTTGGTTGCATGGACAATTTATATACATTGTCTTTGGAATTTTAAGAATTTTATAGCTAAGACCGTTAAAAAAATTAAAGGAGAAATTTGGAACTATAAAATTTCTAAGGTATTGGCGATAGTTTCAAAGATTAACGATTCATTAGGAAACGCTATGTTGTCCTACTCGACAAAATTTCGCGTCTTCATGAAAAGCAAAAATTGTATAAACTTATATAATAAAATAACTTTTAGCATAAGCAAACTCTATAGTTTCTTGCGACGGTAGTTATTGAAATTGACTATGAGCTGAGGCACGTTGATTCGAAGTCGAAAGTGGCATTATTATTGAAACGCATAACTTCTACAGATGTCAATTCGTCGCTTAAGGATTGATAAAATCACTCAGAGATGGTATCATTTCTTTTAGACAAACTTTTGGAGCAATCTATAGAAGACTTTGATCTACAGCACTTGAATTTGTCAATTTTACAGGAATGAGCCTCTAGATTGCAGAATCAGCTAGTTATCGCTCATTAGGGTGACAAACTGAGCTTAAATGAACGTTATGACTTCGATTCTCTCACAAAGCGCAGAATATGGCCATACGTACAGAGCCATGTCTGATTTTATGCACATTTACTGAACTCATGGCTGCAATCTCATACGCGTTAGCAATTATCCTATAGATTTGAGTGAACTGAAATAAAAATTAGGAATCGAGTAATCCGAAATTATAAAAACAAAGACGTTTATTTATCCACATGTCTCCATTTATACATCTTTTTTCAATCGAACTTTTAAAAGTTGACGTATGGAGACTGTTGAGAAACGACTGTGAACTATTGTTTAAAGGGTAAGTATTGCATCTTTTTATCTACACAATTCTGTCTGTACAACTCTCTCTCTCCCTCTCTATACCTAAATCTCTATACCTCTCTCTCCCTCTCTCTCTCTCTCTCTCTCTAATGAAGTCTATATCACAGTTGACATTCAATGACTATATACAGACGATTTTGACTAGTGCCTAAAGCGTTGATGTTGTCTTGTCAAGGTTACTTTATCTTAGGCCGATTAGTATCGAAATTTTGTTAAAAATCTGAGAAACAACTTGGATTTGAGGAATGTTTGTTGCAAACATGCAGCAGTACTACAGGATTGAGTAAAGAGTTTTGGGAAATTTTCAGAAGCTTCATTTCATATTCGCAAATTATCAGCAAAAACAATGATAACTATTCTTCAGAGTATGCGTCAGCATTTTCCACGACTTTCTGCCATGCTCTGTAAGATTCTGTATCGCTTAAACTACCATTCCGGCCCCCTTCGAATCGAAAAACTCTTGAGATACTTCTTCAACCTCATTAAAGATTCAAATCAACAGCAATTCAAAAAATGTTACATTGATCGAAAGAGGCTATAATTGGATGAAGCAACGTGTGTAGTGCAGGCGGAGTGCGGAAGAGCTTTGACGCCATCCAACTCTTCAAGCTTGTCCTAGGTATTGTTTCCTGTAGGCGATTCGGCATTATCCTGCTAAAACAAGGCGCTTTTGTCGGATCAATCTGGGACACTTCTCCACCAGTTTGTCATAGACGCGATCCAACTGCTGGCAATAGAGCTCGGCATTCATGGCACGACCACTTAGAACGAATTCAAGATGCTAAACGCCTTCAGAATTCCACCACACGCAGATCATGACTTTCTTACCGAGTCGATCGTGCTTTGACTGATGGCATGCTCTGGATGCCTATTTGACTCCACGCTTGTTTCCGTGGTGAATGACTAAGAAATCATTTTCTTTTTCGATGTTACAATAGCTGCCAGAATCGGTCAATGGATTGCTAAGTAGTTGGCGACAAATCGCAAATCTTTTGGCGGCTTGTGCTTCGATCTCAGCTCATGTAGATCCTGACAGGGCTTCTTATAGACGAATTCAAATTGGTGCAACTTGTTGAACTTGGCCAGGACGATGCATGTCTTCGAAATTAAAGTTACCTTCCTGGAACTTTTTTTTATCTGTTCGCACTCATTTTCGTCGTCGTGCCTTCAGACTCATTGATTTCATCAACGGTTTTAAGACTCGTTATGTCTCTTTTCCAATAATAGTGGATCATCACACGTAAATCATATTGTTCAATGGGCATTTTTGAGCTGTAATCAATGAGCTTGACAATTATTTGCAAAACTATTAGTAAAAAACGGCACACAGATTTCAAAAAATAAGATTTTCAAATATTTCTCAGAACTTTTTGTTCAAGCTAATACGTTCATACGAAGCGCCCAATTCAATGAAATCCCATTTTTCTCCGTTCACATCGCTTTTTGGATGAGCTGCTTTTGCTTCAGCTGATACGATCATTAAGAGCTAAAAAAAATATATCTGTTCAAAGCTGACAACCACAAATATTTTCAGGCATATACGAGCGGAAATGAATTAATATTAGACTTTACGCGTTCAAATATGGGATAAAGCTGCACTAAGTAGCTAGCTGCTTAGCGCTGTTGAATGTTCCCTTATCTCGAGGTTGGGTTTTGATGACTATTTCTTTAACAGCTTTTATGATCAAATATGATTAAGGTGTTAATGAATAGACACAGCATTTATACAAAAGTTGACGTTAGTAAGACTATTCTGAGAATATAATTATCTTAACACACGACCAATCGTTCCACTGTGATATCGAATTTCCCCCTATCACATTTGATTCTCAACATTAAAACTATAGGAAACAGACCGATCTTTGAAAATATAGCTGATTCAACTCACGCTAGCAAGGAAATATTTCTATTTTGCAGCGAAACACCTTTTAGTGTAACTCATTTCTTCTACTTACAGCATCGTGGAGCAGTGGTGCGAAAATTAGTTTATAAGTTTCAATTCTACAATTTTCTGGGAATTTCACAGCGAGCCTTCCTGCCCCCGTTTCAAACCAGTGCAGATGGCTTGAATAGGTGACGAAACTTAAACATACTGAGAAAAAGGTAATGAAAGGGCCGGGTGGTGAAGTGAGTAATACGTGAGCCCCCAGAAAGTGTAATCACGGGCTTTAAACCCCCTACCCCTGAGGCTCCGAGTTCTCTTTGTATCTCGGCATCAACGTGGCTGTACTTACTTCACATCGTACCTCAATATGAGAAAGGAATAAAGGTAGGTAAAATCAAACTTTCACTCACGTACCATACCTCAACGATTGATAAAAGGGAAAGCCTCTTACCGCCAAAGCATCGTCAAGGTGACTGAATGCACATTTGGTCTAAGAAATGACTTGAAAAGACCTGCTCATGCATCATGTTAGTGTTTCTATCCTCTGAGATAAATCTTATTACCACATTGGGAATTATAGGGGGAGGTTAGTTATCCTGAGCGCGTAGTCGGACCAACCATTACATTTGTACTGCTTCAAGCGATGCGCTACACAGTCGTCTCAACAATTGCAAAAATGTCGACCTTTCTTTTCTCTCGTTAAGGAAGAATTTCTGAGAAGAACCATGAAAACGCATTCCGGAACTTAATCACTCAGCTTTTACACGGTTTTTTTTTGCTGCCATCCATCGCTTGCGCTGAAATTGTCGCTGAATTGACACTCAGACAAAACATAGCGCAATGTAATAGTAAGAATGTTCTGGCCATAATCACAGTTTTTACGCTTTGGCTAAACACACACGGTTCATCCCGACAGTGTTCGAAATTGTCAGCAATCTCTCAATCACTTTTGTCCCTTTGGTAGTTGAGTGGTTCGACTAAGTATCAGTCAAACCAATTATTCCGTTGAGTGCAAGACTATGCAGTGAGTTTTGCTCAATAGATAGAGAAGCGATAAAGGAAAAAGTTACTACGTTTGTTGATTTCATTCCTGCTTTGGACGTTTTTTGTAGCAACATAGTTGAGGGTAGAACGCTGAGCTTTGACAGTAGAACAGCTTTGGCGTCAACTGGACATTCAACTGGAAATGATGAACTGCTCAGCTCAGATCGAGGTCCTCACGTTCATATCTCTTCAGTCATCACATGGCATAAACTATCATAATAGCAATATCGCTGTAGTAGAAAAATTGCTTATAATTAGAATAATTACCACACTACTGCTTGAGTGAGTGAGCCATTTCTGTATTACGTTGAGAAACCCAATTTCAAGGATTTTCAGCACAACTGTAATATTGGAAGAAATTTTTTCAGATGTTCAACGCTACAGGCATAAGTATGTAAATAAATTCACAAATGGTTGAAACAATTTTCGTTAAAAATTCCTTGAGGGAAAAAAGTTTTCTAGTAAAAAAATCGTAGATCAGTTCAGCACAAAATTTTGAACCACTCAGGTAAGTGTTGTTCTGAAAAATACAATTTGAACGTAGTTCGCCTCCTATCGAAAAATCTCCCATTGTTCACCATGTGTTCTAATCAAAACGGTCAATTCGTCTAGACAGAAGGTTACTTCTGGTTCCATCTAGATTCAATTTGTCTGCCGAGAACTGAGAGCTATTTCTCATCAAGACCTCCGTAATTTCATGTAACATGAAAAAGTTTTTCTGCTCGTACAATTACATTCAAAATAAATCAAGCAAGAAGCGATGAATGTCTGACGAAGGACTGTTGTAATGCCAATTGAAAATAACGAATATACAAATGGCCTGTATCATTTGAGACTTTAATGAAATTATGATTATCTCTTAGAGGCCTACACAGCATCAAACGGATAGCCAAAGTGATCTCGTCCAGGAAAGAAATAATTTGCAATACGTTGTAATGAAGTAGTAAGAGAGCTAGCAGAGTTAATTAATAGTTCTGAGTAAAGCTGGATTAAGAGGAAGGGTGGCGCAGGGGTAGTGATCCCGCTCGTTACGCAAACTGACCAGTTCACTTGAGTGCTGGTTCGAGCTCTCTCCAGGCCCTTTAAGCCTCTCATTTCTTCCTCAACAAAAGGTATCAAACTTCTCCTGAAGAAAACAACGCCTTCTACTCTATGCGGACACGCTATATTCGGCTATCTTAGGACTCGAGAAGAGTCAGTTTGACCTGCAATCAATGATTTTAATAAAAATGATAAAAAAGTCTTTAACAACAGTCGGACACAAGCGCACACCAGCGTTCAATGATCTGTCTACACGATTTAGATCACAGTAGTAAGACGAGACATCATCATCTACTACGTTCGACATTTCATGATGACGTAGATGTGCTATCCTTAATTTCTACAGGACTTGATTATATTTTGTGTGAATTTCGTCGATACTACATTTGATTTCTTGTCTTGCATCCGTAATGCACAAAAAACTTAGCATTTTATACGTGCCTCTTAACGATTTTCGTCTTCTTCACAAATGTCGTTGAACACTGCTCGAGTTAATTAATCATGATGTCCTAAGATAGCTGCACTGAAGTGTTCTCAGATTTCCAGCACAAGTAGTGATAACTTTTATGGATAGGAGAAAAGAGCTGATTCCATTCAAGTCTAGCACCAATTGTCCAACTAGGCCGGATAGAACACTTGGGCAGAAGGAGCAATCCAAGCCAATCCTTTGCTCGAACTGAACTAACATCACTATCACTCAGCCTCCAGTCCCGCCGTAAGTTATGACTAATTGACAATATAAAGTTGCAAAGATGTTGTGGATACAAAAAACCATCATATCTCTTTTTTATACGGTGAGCCACCAAGAAACGCGTCTACCACATTGGTAGAGGGCATGCTACAATACGGGGCGCGGAAAAAGTTGGAAAAAAAAATGCTGCACAAAAAATGGATTCAGTCAGTTGAAGGATTAACTACGTTTATTGGATCGACAATTGTAACAATAAATAAAAAAGCTCATAACAAATCCTCAAAATTGCCTCTTCTGGCCTCTGTTTAATTAAGAAGTCGCTTGCGAAAATTTCCAACTGTGCTCGCACATGTTCCACCATCATTTCGTCCCCGAACGCGTGTCAAAGCCGTTTTGAGCGCGTATAGCTGGTATAGCGAGTGACTGAGCCTCTCATTTCCTCCAGTATGGACCACACGAAGTAAACTATTGGGTTTAGATCAGAGTCTGAAAGCCAAATGTTCTAGCGCCAAAAGCGTAAAAACACCTCTTGGCAGATGACAATCGCTGAGTTGGCCGAATATGCAGGAGCTCAGTCCTGCTAAAGCGTATGCTCGTCAGCGTCAAAGTACTGAGTATTCCGAAGCTCCAGTACGCCCCGTGCAACCTGCTTCTGATAGCTGGCAGCTCCGAATTAGACATTTCTATTTGGAGAAGACCAACGGCACCTATCCGGTGGCGCAAATATTGGCCCAAACCATCAAATGAGCCGGAAAATTATTTCGGCCTATAGATTTTGCTACTACAGACTTCTGATAACTCTTCTTGAAAAGTTGACATTGTTTCTGAGATTGTGGAGTGGTTCGATATTGAATATCTTTTCATGTGCAAAAAGCACCTTCGACAAGCAAGGGCCAGCGATCAAAAGAATCATTCGGCAAGCCTTTGAATGCCATTCTTCTTTCATCTTATAGTTCAGAAAGTGTATACGAACGATCTTGTAATCGCGCAGCTTTAGCTTATTTTTGACAACTTCGGAAGCTCCACTCGCTAATCCCAAGCTTCCTGAGTCATTTTGCACATTCAACACTCCGGATTTCGTCGAATCTGGTATGGTTATTCTGTGTTTTCCAGAGTGGAGTAGGCGCGGTGGTGGCCACCTTTTCAAGGACAGTCCTTAATCCCTCCAGTCTCTTTGAAACATCTCACGGCTATGTAGGCGCTTGCGCTTTCAAACCAGTTTATTTAACAATGTTGGCCGTTTTCATTTCCGTCTTGTGCAGCTCAATTTCTGCGATACATTGATTTTTACGATGCATAATTTGAGCACATCTGAAAATAGACAAATAAATAAAACAGACTCTAGAACAAAATTAAGCGAAAAGTCCAATAAAATTATCAGCATTGATGAAAAATGTCAAAATACAAATCATCACATCTTCTTTTGCACGCTATATAGAATTGTTGTTAATTCTTCACTCTTTATCAAGCAAGTCCACCATATTTTAGGTGTTGGCTCTGATTGTTATAAACTTGTTTGAGAGAATAAAAGTACTAACTTGATATATCAGTCGACCGACGCAAGTCATCATATGGGCGAAAGACGCAGTAAACCATTCCTATAATGCTACGAATAGGTATGAATGCACAGAGCTCGTCAATAGGTGAATATCGAATTGTCAAACAAATCACTATCTTTAATCTCTCATTATCAGATTAATTTGAAATAGAAAAAGAAGTGTTTTCCAAGGAGGTGACGACACAGATTTGAATTCGGAGAGAAGCTGCCAGGAGAAGTGCGAGTTGAAGAGATACGTTAGTATTTTGTATTGACATAATTGTTGTGTTTATAAGAATATGTGACGTTTTCAAAAACACTAGAGCTAGTAAACTAGAACTAAAGACACATTAAATGGAATAAAAAGGAGAAATGCGCGTTTTTTTCAGCACGAGATGCATGTTGCAGCATCTGAAGACTAAAGCGATATAAGAACGGAAGCATAAAAACAGCAGGACTCGAACACTTCCTAATTTATCCGACTGATTAACACATTCTGGACAGCGCATTTTTCCGTTCAATTAAAGCACATATCTGTTTGCACAGGAATCAGTCTACGTTGTACGTTGGCCCCAAGAAAGGTGGAGACCCTTAGGTTTTTGAGACAGTAACGCCATAGTCCATTCCCAGGAAGGAAAGAGAAAAAAGGTACAGTCGAGTCAAGCCAACTTCTAATGGGGCGAGATTCAAAGATTGTTTGATCTTGAGCAGATATCGTAACGTTCATATTGTTCGGAATGTGTTAAGAAGAACCGATGACAATTCAGCGGCTATGTGACGTGACCCCAAGAGAACATACATCAGTGGAGGTGAACATCAAGAATTAGGTGATCAGGCGTTTCCTTATGACGGATAATAAGAATAAGTGGTACAAAATTGATGCACACGATTTCCGGTGATCAGTACCATGTTGATTAAGTAGTTGCCTTATTCAAAACCACCAGTTACGAAAACGACTCAGCTCAAAGCACCGAGAGTAGGAAGACTACAGATCACAACGGTGTTCACTAAAATCGAAAAGAGGAGTGATTCACGGTCTTATAAAAAGAGGTGAGCATGAAAAAAAAAAAGTACTCCACAAATAATACTTCGTTTGAGATTCAACCGATGGTAACTGTGTCCTCCAAGAAAACTACAAAAATACTGGTTTCAATCCTCTCAGGACAAGCGTCATTATTCGAATTTAATCAACGTCACTTTCTAATATTGAGGCAATTTTCGGTTATCCGGGACCAAAATGAAGAATAGGAAAGTTTTTGCTGGACAAGAACTTTTCATAACAGTTTATTAGTGATCATGCAAAAGCTCAAATCTCAGCGAACTGCTGTACGTGCTCTTTTTTCTGATTTTCTGAAAATTCTTTTTTTTACAGCGTTGCAACACTCAAAAAATATGTTTTACATTCCCTCTCCACCTTTCTCAATATCCCTTGTATTTCCTGAGGCGAGACTCTTTCCTTAGAATACTAGTAATTGTTCAATAGATCAGACCTTGGAAGAATTCAAAAATGCGATTGTTTTTAGAAAGGCTTGTGTGCAGCGTTCTAGTAAATAAAAGTTTTGTGTCTCACATAGCGTAGTTCTCGCAAGACAGAACTCTTCCTTTGAAGTATTCGACAACATAAATTTCGACGATGCCAAAGCTGGGTCCTGCTTTCCGAAAAAAACCGTTTCTACGGCGGTGCAACAAAAAAAGATTAAGATTTATATAAGCCGCGCATTTGTTTGTCGGTTGAGTGAGTGTTGGATGTGAGTCGGCAACGCACGACCTGGAGACTATACAGAAGCAATTCACACGTGGATTGCGATTTTTGTCATTCAATATAAAATTTTTTCCTGCTATGAAAAAAATCCCAAATAAACGTACTACTCTGATACTTGAAGATTCCTCTACAACGCTCATATGCTTTCCGTGCTTCCAGCGAATTATAAGCGTGATAAAATGAAAGCGCGCGGCGGGTATGGAACATAATTTTATTTTGGTTGCTACGGCGCTATAAAGATTTTTCGGAAAACGAGCACGTGCGACACTCTTCCGAAATTCAAGCTTTCGAATGACTACTAACACCATAGGCAGGCTATGTAATTTTGAGCCTTTCATGAGGTCTGCTATTGGGCCCTTATACAGTGCAAGACATGTCTTTCGATCTTCTCGCCTCGCCAGTTTACTGATCACTAACACTTCTAAAAAGTTGCTTATCTGGTGATAATATTAGGTTGAAAAGAAAGCTCTAGCGCACTGAAAGAAAAGTGAAAATTTATGCATGAATCCTAGGTCAAAGTAGTGATAGCCATTCTTCACAACAAAAAATCGAAAAATTCTCAAGTTAAGTTGGTGGAGATGAATTGGCACAGCTGTATGAGAAGCATCAAGTTCGGCTGCCAATTCGCAAGCACTTGACGATGGTTTATCTTTCAAAGAACCAATAAGATCTTGGTTGTTCAACTTTCTGGACATCCTGAGCAAGGCTTGTCTTCGAGGTCAAAATCCCGGCATTAAAGCGCTGAAAACGCATCAGTTTGCTTATTCTGCCTTCCTGTTCGACTTTGCTGATTTCATCGACTGCAGCTTGTGTGAAAGACCCTTCTCCAATATTGACGCAATAAACACGGTCTTCGATTGTGTCGTTGGGCATGGCGGAGGCTTGTAAGGAAGTGACAAAATAAAGACAAGTAATATCTAGGCCTTCAGTGGAAAAATCCCACATAAGAAACTATGGTATTCCCATGGTATGCACGGGAGTTATCCATGCTTATCAAAGCGCCACAGAAATTTCTTTTCAACCGTAGTAATCGTTTCTTCACTTGTTCTCGGATAACAAAACAAGACCAATATTGAATTCATATTCAACACCACATGGTAATCTGACCGATTTTTGGCCAATGAGAAACGTTTTCAGTAACTTTGTAGGTGTGCTTCTCAATTGATGGTAAAATAGTAACATTGATGATGTCCATCCTCCTGCTGGTATATTCCGGAACAAGTGAAGAATTTTTTTTGCCGTATTTTTTTCACTATGAAAAAGTTATTGAAGAGCAAGTAGTGAGTTTGACTGTATTAACCAGGTATTTCAGTCATTGAATTTTTAGCAGAAAATGCTCTTAAGGGCAATGGTGGTGCTTATGCTAATGATTACGTTAACATCGACACCGATTATCGTAGTTATTTTGCATTGGAACGGTTCTGTGGATTGGATTCCAGGACTTTCGTTCGCATCTCAAGAAAAGTGACAAGTAGTGACTAGATTTAAAGCATGCGGATTATCATCTATGATCTTTCAAGTTCAATACGAAACGCTACTTTCGTCTGTATCTACTCTTAATAAAAAGTTTTATTATAACATGTAACAATTTTACCTTGGGCAGTTAAAGATTAGATGATGTAAGACAAGCGGCAACATCTAAGAAAGAGCCAAACGAATGACACGGGTGAGCAATTAAATAGGTATAATGTAGGGTGATGATATACGCTACAACACATTACTATTTTACTTTATGCGAAAATTAATTTGTAATCTCAGTACCCTCTCGAAGTTTAACGTTTCACCGTGACTAGGAAATGTTCCGTATCAAACTATTGTGTACAGTGGAAGTTTACCTTTCAAAAGAGTCTCCAAAACGGAAAAGGAGTCCATCGTTTCCACTTAGAAATACACCTAAGAGCAAATTTTATTAGGAATTATCATCGTCATATTATAAACTAATCGCTCAAGGTAGCAAATCTATCTCTGATCTAAGAGAGTCGGCGACTGCCTCGTGTAATGAAGACATGGGAAGTTTCAGCTGGGTTTGCCATGAATCTCCACAGAAACAACAACGACTTGATTTGCAAATTTTTTGCCTCACTAACTTGCACACTCGGTACTTCCTCTTTCGACGTCGGGCAATGGGACGACCTTTGAGAAGCAATAAAGTTTCGGGTTCGATGCGACGTCATTGGAAATGTGCAGAACGAACACGCTCACAACACGAGATGGTGACTGCTTCTAGATTTGCACCTATTGCACCAGATCAGTCATTTTGAACGCCGACAATTACAACATTCTCAATGGCTGTTGGTCACATCAAACTCCATGTGATCGCCCTACAAGGAGCCGAAAAGCAGGAAAACCGACATATAGTAATTAGACGGTGAAGCTCTCGCAATTTACGGAGAGATATTTTGTTACAAAATGTCGAAAGCGTCGGCTTTAAAAAAATTTTACCACCGTGCCTGACTATGATTCGTCTCCAATTTTCGTGCTAAAAAAGTTAGCATTATCAACTAATTTGTATAGCTGATGAGAGCTAATTGGAACGAGCTCTACAAGTTGGAAGAAAGTCATCCGTAACGAGAAGTCTTACAAATTTGTTATTGAAGACTGGCTGCTCGATCAAAAACAGCCAGCGAAACTTAGTACTGGATAGGAAAATTCGAGATGAGAGAACGAAACAAGAACAGAAATTGTCTCGTAGAACTGTTGTTCACAGTACATCTCCCCGTGGAAACTCATTGGAAGTATATATCGTAGAATGCCTGGTACATTTTCAACGATGAAGAATAGATTTCGAATATAGAGTCAAAAAAAGTACTTGTGCTATGTCGGGATGACAAAGTGGTACAAAAATTTTATTTATATTTTGTACAATTTTGAATGGCATATCACAGAAATTTACCCCTCGAGAGAGAAAAGATTTGAAAAAAAAAGCAAAAGCATAGCGTGAGGTATGACTAAGGAGAGTCTGCTTTCAAACAATTATAAGAAATAGAGAAATTGAGAGGGAAAGTGAAAAAAAAATTCATATCCGAGGTTGCTACGTGAAAACTGCACTGACTAGAGACAAAACCGCGAAACTTTACTAAAATTAGGCAGTTATCAGCCAGAGCAAAACCAGCATAGTACACCTTCTTCAACAATATAATTATATTAGGCAAAAATGCTGTCTCTACCTTTTAAAGGCTACAAAAAATAGGTATTTCCAGGAGAATCAGAAAAATGCCGCAGATTATGAGGTAGTGAACGGCAGTAGTGAAATAAATGTTCAACACCAACGTACCACAAAATCACACCGTCATACTAAGAACCAGTATTTATATGGTAATCAATGATCACTAAAGATCCCGCAGAGTAATTGTTGAGATTACCATTCTTTTTCGGCCCAAAAAGTGAGGAAAAGGGCTTTATTCCATGGCGATCGTCCAGTCGTCGGAGACGCATTGGAATCAATATTAATTTTGGAAACAACAATTACTTCCAAGCGAGAAACTGGTATTCGGCTCACAAAATGGTAAAGAGCTTGGAAATAGTTTTAAAGGGCTTTTCAATAGAGTGAATGGGTAGTGCTTTATGAATTAACAAATGGTGTCTCATAATTACCGTACATAAGGTAAGTTAGGTGTTAGAACGACGTAAGCGTAGTTAATTCGTTGTCAAGACAGATTTCTTTAGAGACAATGGCTCAGTCGAGCTTGAAGTATTTGTCAAATTTCCATCGCTGGCTGGCTTTTCCCTCATCACAGTGAGAGAATACGATGATCTCCACCAGATTCCACTCCGTCAACATCCAAACACAATCCTCGCTTTTTATGTTGAAGTACACCACCCTGTAGAGTGAATGACATTAGGGTACTACTACATGAACTATATGAACAGATCGAGAAAAAGAAGCAGATGCAAAAAAATAAGGCTACTTGTTGGAAAAAGTATTGATCGCTAGTGTATAACTTCGTTCGGAACAGATAGATCAGAAGTGCGGAACTTTTAAAAGATGGTGGGACTGCATACACCCTTAGTGGAGATAAGATTATTTTATCAGGAAACCGGCCGATATAAGTATTAGCTATGCAGAACAATTAATTCACTCTAAGTTACCCACCTCGATGTGTTTGAACTCCACCGTGGAATCTTCTCGACAATCCTGGAGTACTGCGTTGTAGACATCTGGACGTATTAGATCACCTACTTCCACACATGTAGTTTCTCTGCGTAACTCGTGCTGCTTCGACAGCGAAAACATCTGCAGTGTACAAAGTGACATATTCTACAAAGTGAACCGTCTCTACAACTGCAACCAAAATTACCTAGTCCAGCTCGCAGAGCTCATTCAATTTGAGATCGATATCTAGAGATTTGGAAGGCTAAACAGAAACACACCTGGGAAGCGCTCCCACCTTCTTGACAGGCAAACACACCAAGTATCACAGTACCCTACAATAATAGCAATCATTTAGATTCTTAGATTCAATTTGGACCTAGTGAGTGATGGATAGGTGCTGGTGAATCAAAAGTGGCAGCTTGTGTGTGAAAAATTTACGAGCGCCAATTTTAATAGTCTGTTGTTAAGAATGCAGTTACGGCCTCACTGAGATTGATACATCAGAGTCACACGTACGTGTTTAAAAGTGTCGCTCTCTTCAACAGTGACCCACGCCCCACACTTCTTTAAAATTCTCATTATCTTTCGATTGGTTGAAATAAGAAATTTTGGCATAAAATCAAGGGACTGAGGTTTGAAAATTACTCTCAAACATGCAGTGAAGTAAACTACATTGGTGTAAACTCGTGTAATGAGGATGAGGAGCCTTGAGAATACTGAATTCTTAGAACCTCGTTTACGTTTTTACCGCGTCCCATTTCAGTCTCATTTCGACCGCCTATAGAACGACTACTCATAGTGCTGCAAAGAAAAACCCTGGAAAGCACTGAATTAGATATGGACACTATAGTGTCCATATGATCACTTAGTTCAAGCGGGCGGAACGGACAAGAGAACTCAAGAAACGTATTTTACTCGTCATCTTCGTGAAGTCTCGTTTCTTGAAGATAAAGCAATGAAGCAAGCGATGTTCTATACATTAGAAAAGTTTGACGACCCAGATGCGTTATTCACGTTTGTGATTATTCGGATTTCGTTCAAACTTCTAGTATTTAGGTCTTTGTTTTCACTTCCTCTAGAAAATCAATCGTGTGAAACTCAATAGCAGTTATGAAGAACCCTGTTTACTATATTATCGGCCTTGTTTTTATTTTTGAGCCAAACACGAGGTTTTCTAATTCATTTTTATTCCAACATTTATAATTGTGTTTTGATAAAGTGATTTGTAGAAACTTCGCTTTGGCTCACAAATAAGAATAGGGTATATCCAGTTGGCTTATTCGCATAGTGATGTTATATTTTCAAAAAACTAGGCCTCTATCCTTTTCATATAGCATTTTGAGTGCAGATTTCATTTTATATTTACGTGCTAAGGTTGATGTTCCTATAGTAAATTCTATATTTCAGTTTCTATAGTAAATTCTATAGCGTTTCCATAACATGTTTCTATGTTTCAACCCAGACTCTGAGATTTTGTACGTTTTGCATCTAAGAAAAGCATATAAAAGTTTCACCAGTTAAGGACAAAACCCAAATTTTTTGATTTCTTCAACTCAGTACTACCGAGAAGAGAGAAAATACCGAACCTTGTTCTCAAGCCGCTGAAGAGTGTCAAGGCAAAGACTGCGTTCGGATCGGACACGACCATAGGCGTATACATTCTCATCGGGAACAAATTTTTGTGGTATCACATTATCCAAATACCACTTGAACGATCTGCACCTCAGACGTTTTCGTAGTTGTTTTCGTTCCGTCAGATCTCCGACGTCTAAATCCTGAATTTGAGAAATTAGCTTCTGACGCTTATAGACAGTTGTTGATTCTCGTTTTGATTATCCAAAGAACGACGAATCCAATAATAGAAGGCTTGCATGATAAAAAATTACGCATAATCATTGACTTATTTGTTGCCTTTTAACATGCAGAACTTTTGTTCAACGTCGTGACATTCTTCACCATGACCCCTGCATTTTGAACTTTCAAACTTGAATTTCGAACACGAAGCAGAAGCCCAAAACCAATGAGCGATCACTCACGACGGAAAAAATTTTGTTATTTCATCGGGAACTTAACCGAAGATTGCGAGGTGAAGCGTCATCGTTTCGGAGACTGATGTTGCTACATGAAACGATAGAGCCGAGTCCACCACTTCACATAATCCTCATACAGAATGTGTTTCAATAACGCTTATAGGTCATAACCATAATGATTCACTAATCATTATGAATGAGAAATTTCTGGATTCTTCTTAGTTATCCGTCTACATATGAAACCATCCCATTCTCTTCACAAAGACTTTCCCATTAACTCTTGGTAACTCGAAAGCTTAACCCCTCTGGGACGGCAGCTGATCGATCGCACATCGCAACTCGCATGCGGCGCGTGATTTTCGTTATTTCATTAGAGTTTTTCTCCATTTTTGAAGTAAAACCTTAGTGTTTCTCTGTATATCTGATACCCTTAATTTTCTCTACACGGTCATATGTTTGTTGTGCATATATAACATTGCCGCACGATAAGAACTTTCGCTGCGAAACGTAATCTTTTTGCTCTTACAGTGCCATACACAAGCCTCAGCCGAGCAAATAAAGAAAACTGAGTGTGAAAAAAATATTTAATTTTCGCTGCTACTACGTAATAAAAAGGCTTTTCAAAAAACCAAACATATTGTTGACAACGCAGAGATTTAAGTTTTCGAATGATTACCAAATGTCTAAGAGAAAGGTACTACCCAGCGAAAAAAGACCTCCAAACGATCGTGTACCTCAGCTGGAACACGCGTCCCTCAGGAGTTATCTTTAGTTACTCCGCTATGTTGCCTTTTGTTGAAAAAAAACTTTTTATCCAGCTCTTGTAAAAAAAAAGATTGGCGATTCATTTGCGCATGATTCTCGCAGTACAGAACTATTCCCTGAAATTGAGAGTAACGATCAGATAGGGTAAGTTTCGACAATTCCAACGCTGACCCTGATCTCAGGAGAGACTCTTACTGCAGTGTATCAGACAAAATAAGATCGAGCTCCACATGCAAGGGCATTTGTTTTTCGTATGTCTCTGATACTACTAGATTTCGTCAACACGTTGGCATGCTTTTCGTGCTTCCAGCCAAGAAAAGTTAAAGGGCGCGACAGGTGCAGAACATATTTCCATTTGAATTCTAAAGCGTTTTACAAGAGTCCTTTTACGGAAGAGCATTTACCGCATTAGCCAGGAATTTGAACTTTTGAATGATTACTGATATTCTTGTAAAAAGCTCATGTTTACAGAGGTCATTTCTTCGCCTGCGGATAATCGAAAAGAACCGTTTCTGCATAGAAGTCTCGTCCTAAAAGAATGGACGGAGCTTCGATAGCCCGGAGAGAGCGTGAACCAATGGTACGTCCTATTTATTGCATGGTATTCCTATTCACAGTCATTTCGTTTCTGCCATTACTCACAACGTGAAGGTGAATAATAGTCTCCCAAGTGAGGCAAAAAGCGTGAGACTCAATGGGAAATTCCAACCAAAATCTTTTTTAGTTAGGATACCATTACATATCGCATAAGAACCAATGGTGCATAGACGGTGTTCAACGATGAATAGAAAATTTCAACAATGTGGACTGCACATCTAAGATCGGTGCAAAAATTATTGTATATATATATATATATATATATATACATGTACATATACATATACATATATATACATGTATATATATGAATAAAGATGTACATATGTACCGTATACATATGTACATATACATATATATATATATATACATATATATATGTATATGTATATGCATATATGTACATGTATATATATATATATATATATATATATTGTTTCAAAACCCAGCAGTTCCTCCTCTCAACTTGTTTCCTCGCATTCATCAACTCAAAAACCTTCAAATATTTTACGTGCTGCTTCGATCGCTGCCTGAGGAATTCCTCCTTTTTATGCATGTCATAGAATTCTGGCCATAATAGAATTGCCTTTGCAATCTCGGAGGTAGCCGAACTAATAAGGTCATTGAATAATTGCAAGAGACTATTGCTGGAGGGGATCAAACTAGCGCCTTGTTTGTCACCTGCTTCTCAAAACACCACATCACGAACCACTGCACTACCAAATCTCCAATGAATCAATCCACCTTCTGAATCTCCCGTCACGATTGAGCAGTTTTCCAACGATGACAGTGTATCGTAAACCTCTCGAGACCCCGTTCATAAATACACGGAGAACTGCTTGAAATTCTTGATCACAAACGAAGGATTACAAACATAGGACCTTCAGCGTTGATCAATCTCCTAGGGATGTGCACTCTTCATGTGACTGAATTCACCCTATATAGAGGTATTTATTGAACACATATTTGGTCCATAAAATAACTTCTGGGGCTCTAGCAATATATTGTCAATCTCTCTGAATACCGCAGAATGCGGTAGAACAAAACACAATACATGGCTCAAAAATGACTATAAGGCACAAAACAGGATTTGTTGTTGATTATATATATATATATATATATATATATATATATATATATATGTATATGTTGATTATATGATACATATATATATATATATATATATATATATATATATATATATATGTTGACTCCACGGACCTCCCTCTTTGAGGGATCCCGCCCGGTTAGTCGCGAGGGCACGTGGCGTGTCCCCAAGTGGTGGATAGGGGACTAAAACGCAAACCAAAAGCGACCGTGTGCTTCCCAGAGACGCAGGTGAATTCAGGGGATGAGCTCCCTGCTTCTGCAGCGCCGACTTGACAAAAACTCTAATTCCAAGAGTCAAGTCGGCCAAAAGCTTGCAATCAAGCGGCTGGGAAGTACATGGGAGGCGGTTAGGAGTCGCCTTCAACAAATAAGCTCCTCTAGCTCTTCCGAGAGAGACTGGCAAGCTATACGTTGGGTATCAAAAATGCCAAAAACAGTAACAAATATGGGCCTAATTCCCCTGACCCCGAAAGAGTACCTGGTACGGCAGCGCCAGGTAGGACGAGTACGGAGAGGCTGCTGAAATCTCAGGCCCGAACTAGGCTGCCAAAATCGAAACGGACTAAAATGACGGTCTGTACCTACATCGCAAGAACCCTTGCTCATCAATCCGCTGTAGAAGATCTATTGATTCAAGCAAGAAGAATAAGGTACGACGTCACTGGCCTGGCTGAGACAAAATGGCGCCATCCTTCACGCTGTTTATGACACCGGAGAAGAACTGTTCTTGGTACATGCGATCGCAGAAGTGTCGGCGGCGTTGGCCTCCTCGTCAAATCGAATTTGACCGTGAGCATTGATTTGTTTGAACAACTAACCCGTATCGGACGATTACGGTTGAAACGATGTGGTTCTATGCCGGCTTTGACCACCTTCGTTGCTTACGCACCAACATCAAGCTATGACGAAGACGAAGTCGAAGCGTTCTATATGGACATCGAAAAATTCTTCGGAGAAGATCGTACATTGGTCATTGTCGGAGATTTAACGCAAAAATTGGACCTAGAAGAACGTCTGAAGAACGTCACATAGGGACCCACGGACTAGAATGGAATGAACAGGGTGAGAGGCTATCCGAGTTTATCATGACGACCCAAACCATCCATGGTAACTCGCAATTCCAAAAGCCTCTTTCTCAGCAATGGACGTGGGATTCTCCCAATGGAGAGTACCATAACGAAATAGATCACATCTTAGTGAACGAAGGTATTGCCTGACCGATGTCGCTGTTGTTCCTAAGTTCTACACGGAATCAGACCATCGCCTCCTTCGCGCAACGTTCCGATTTTCGAGAAGAGGAGAGAAAGCCGCTAAATTCAAACAACGAAGTCCCAGAACTACCATAAACTGGGATGTATTCAAATCATTAGTCGGCTCTTTGGAAGATACGGTTGCCGACAACATCGACGAAGAATACGATCGACTCGTTGAATATCTTCACGTTAGCGCTATAAAAGCCGAGAGTCCTAAGGTCACGAAGAGACGCTTGTCTCCGCAGACACTCGAGCTGATACGTCAACGTGGAATCGCACGAGCTACAGGCAACCGAAACCTTACGTCCGAACTTGCGAAACGCTGCAGAGAAGCGATAAAAGAGGACCTCAAAGAGAGAAGAGCAACAAGTTATGGCAGAAGCTGCAGAAGCTGGGAAGAGCATTCGCAAAGCCCAGCGAGGCTTCGCCAACTACAAGACCAAGATGATTGCACTCCGATACCCTGACGGGACACATACAGCTTCGAGAAGGGCTATGGAGAAAATCATCCACCAATACTACTCGGATCTCTTCGCTAGCCATGTCCTCTTACCGTCATATAAATTGAAAGAGGACGAATATGTCGTCCCACCGGTTGTCCCTTCCGAAATCCGAAATGCTATATCGTCGGTGAAGAACAAAACAACACCCGGTCCAGACAGGATTAGACCAGAACACCTGAAGAATCTGCCGCCAATTCTCATCAACACCCTGGCTCGGCTCTTCACTTGCTACCTGTCAGAATGCAAGGTCCCTATTCAGTGGAAAACCAGCAAGACCGTATTGTTGTTCAAAAAGGGAGACCTTCACGACACAGGCAATTATCGCCCAATCTGCTTGCTGTCCGTTGTCTATAAACTCTTACTCGAGTCATCCTGAACAGGATTGACAGAACACTGGACGAAGGACAGCCATGCGAACAAGCAGGGTTCCGAAAAGGATTTAGTACCATGGACCACATCCACACGATCACAAGACTCATTGAAGTTTCGCGAGAGTACAAACAACCACTCTGTCTCACTTTTATCGATCTGAAGAAAGCCTTTGATTCAGTGGAAACAGAAGCGGTTATAGAGGCTCTGGATAACCAGGGCGTCCCTACTCGGTACATAATGATCCTTCGTGAGCTTTATAAAGATTTCACGACCAAAATATCTCCATTCTACAACAATATCACCATTGACGTAAGAAGAGGGGTTCGACAAGGCGATACAATTTCGCCAAAACTATTCACTGCCACCCTGCAAAACGTCATGCGAGAATTAGAATGGGACGAAATGGGAGTGAAAATTGACGGTCGACAATTAAACCATCTTCGCTTTGCTGACGATATCGTTCTCATAACACCAAACATCAGCCAAGCGCAACGAATGTTGACCGATTTCGATAACGCCTGTGGAAAGATGGTCTTCAACTGAATCTGACGAAAACAATGTTCATGAGGAACGGATGGGTTTCTAATGCTCCATTCACGCTCAACGGAACGACAATCTCCGAATGCTCCAGTCACGTCTATCTAGGTCGTGAAATCAACATGATGAACGATCTAGCTCCAGAGTTGAGCAGGAGGAAACGAGCGGCTTGGGGAACGTTTAAGAGCATCGAAGATGTAGTGAAGAGGACAAAGAACATCCGACTCCGTGCCCACCTTTTCGACTCGACAATTATCCCTGCCCCTAACGTATGCAGCAGAAACCTGGTCGCTACGTAAGCAGGATGAAAGATCACTTGCGTTATCGAACGCGCAGTCGAAAGGTCGATGCTAGGAGTATCCCGTATCTTCGCAAATGAGAGAAAGGATCCGAAGTTCCGACCTACGTCAACGATCGAAAATCAGAGACGCCGTTCTACACGCCAGTATATCGAAAATAAGGTGGGCCGGACACGTGATGCGCTTCAACGACAACCGATGGACGAGAGCCGTTACCGACTGGATTCCTCGGGACGTCAAGCGCTCTAAAGGAAGACCACTGACCCGTTGGTCCGATTTCTTCACGAAAGCGATAGAAGAAAGATATGATGCTCGCGAATCCCTAGAGCGAGGAAGGACCCACTGGGCTACTCTTGCACGCCACAGGGAAAAATGGAAGAGTTGCTGGTACCCGCTCGAGTCACTCGACGATCAACGGGACGACAGGTGATACAGGTGATATGTTGACTATATATATGTATATATATATATATATATATATACATATATATCAAGACATTTTTACGCATAAAGACAACTCTGATAGCAAATTGCCGACGTCGAAGACATAGGACGTATGGTTAACCTCTTGTGCGTGGAACAATGACTACGTTTGAACATCAAAGTACCTCAGACCACTGCGCCACAAACATTGTTTGATGAAGACCAGAGTGGTAATGGAATAGTGGTGCAAAAGCTTACTTTTAGACCCATTCGATGAACGTAAAATAGACGACTATAGTCATCCATCCACACATCTGCCAATCGCTTCGAATTTGTACCATGCACATCTTTGTTGCCATTTCTACCTATACATATCAAAGTAGAATGTGATCTACAAATTACTGAACTGTTAAGAATTCAAAACAAAAGAGCTATTGAATATTCTTCATTATTATTTGTGCCAACATGTCATGTGGTCTGGTAAAGGGCTCTTATACAGCCCGATACACGTGTTTCGACCTTACACTCTCGTCAGTCGGGCAAAACCCGTCGTCTTTCAGTTTTTTTTATTAGTCACTCCTCTCGGGAGCCTGCTCTCCTACAGAGAGGCATCGGGTGAAATTATCACCGAACTTATAGTGTTCTACATTCGATTGCTCTTTGGTTGGTATTTTCATCGTATTAAACCATTAATTCGAGCGTTTTCTTAAGACCACGCTCAAATTTGCTAGATCTCTTCATTATTGAGTTCGATGATAATTTCACTTTACTTACAGTGTAAATCGTTCGTCTTCAATACTTCTCTGTAACAGGGAGAGCAGGGTTCCGAGAGGACTGGCTAATAAGAAAAACTGAAAGACGACAGGTTCTGTCCAACTGACGAGACTGTAAGGTCGAAACACGTGTATTGGGCTGTACAAGAGCCCATTATCTGACCACATAACATGTTGGCTCAAGTAATAATGAAGAAATCTATTGAAAATTGAGCGTGGTTTTAAAAAAGCACTCAAAATAAAGGTATATTACTATTCAAAATTGTTTCTAGAAATGTCCTCAATAATATTATTACCTCATTTTGGCACCACTTTGACGGTCATTATCTTAGCATAACCACTAAAGTGCTCTCTCAAATCTCCCGGGACATCTAACATATTTTCTCGCTGAAACCAACATCAAAAGTGTTATGTTACCTGTCATATTGTAAGGATGTCCTGGACGATAGATATGCCCCACGTGTGAGCACGGGATCAACTCAATCGACCCTCCACACATCCATACCTCAAATCACTACATGAGGGAAGTGTAACTTTGTAGCAGGAAAGTGAAGTAAATTACGAGAGCAATGAATATAACAAACTCGGAAAGAAATCTCCAGATTTTCGCCACCCCAAATATCCATCTCTTCATCGTATCCGCCTACTTCAAAAAAGTATTCTCGATTAGCAGCGAATAAACCACCAGCCATTGTCGGTGACCTGCAGTAACAACAATTCCATATGTGATTAACGGTGATGTTTAAAGCCAGGATGTATTGTATGACAGATTGAAAATGAAGAAAACTCGAAGAAAAAGAACACACCGGATATAGTCAGTTTGTGGATTTTTTCTTCGTTCAATTTCACTCTTTGGCATCGGTCCTTCGTTGTAGTGTAGAGACCACCAAAATATTCCGACTCCTAAATTCAATTAAAAGTTGAATGAAACGTCCAGAATGATTCTGCGCAAACATGCCTCCGTGTGATCCTCCAAGATAGGCTAGATCGGTGTTGGAAATCGAAGTCGATGATTGGACAAACGACGGCTGTCCGTTGTTCCTTTATACGTGCCAACAAAGGTTCAATCCTAAAACATTATTTGGAAATTCCGTCAGTCAATAATTCGATCAGAAAGGCAGCGAGGAGCTTGTACTATCTCATTTTAGAGGCAGAAAAGCCAAGAAAGTGTGCCTTCAGGTATTTATTACAAATATCCTTTCGCAACTACAATGAGAAATCGCCGTGGGCAGTGCGATTCACAGTCGAACACGTAAACTTGGCTATTTGATGAGAGTTTTTCCTTTATTCTAGGAATAATTCTAGGTTTTTTGTATCATTTCGATTCTCCACAATCTTATATACACGTCTGTAAACTTTTGGTGCAAAAGTCATTCTTATGTGTGGCTGCAAGCTCTCTCTCCCTACGGTTTGTTGGCATATTCTGTCAATTGTAGTAAGTTACACCAAGATATTACGACATAAATCTATATTACTTTTGATGTTTTGTTATATACGTTACTCAAAAGTTATCCTGGTGACTGAAAATCAGAAAACATTAAGTTCGTCAGAGATGATGTTGCACGGTGCATGCGATGCCAGAGTCGTCCAAAACGAAACGTGGAAAAGCCTTGTTGGGACTGAAGCTACTTTTCACGGAAGAATGCTTTTCTCCAGACTTCTAGTAGCCGATCGATAGCTTGAATCCTGGCGGTTATGGTAATTTACATGGCTCTTGAAAATAAGTATTTTCGGGACGTCGAAACAGCGAAAAACGATACGCCTCAGACCTAGTTTAGTTTGTTCACTCGAACATGGTCTGTAGATACCTTTCCATTCAAAGTTCAGTAGCTAATTTGATAGTATAATCCGGTATTCTAAAACTTACTTTTCTTGCAAGAATTCCTTATAAAGTGTTTTAAGGGCAAAAAAATTAGGTTTCACCCTCACAGTTTTCCTCGCACATAAGAGACATGTGCATCGAAAGCATACCAGCATGTATAGGCAATCGTGTTATATCAGAACATCAAGATAAATCCAAACATTTCTTCGCGCCAGAAGAAGAATTTCTGAATAAACTAACGAAAGTCACGACCTGTCTCTGATGGCACTTGCGCGCGAACGATTTAATTACCGTCCGGAAAGGACGCGATTTTCGCTAATTATTGATATAAAAATTTTCCTTCGTTTTGTAAGAATTTTGAACTTTCACGCAACTGTAAAGACTTTGCTTTATCGTTCTATAGATATTGGCCTTATATTTTAATTTATAGGATAAACACGTTTGAATTTCAAGTCAATGGATTAAATACTTTGAAGTGCAAAACGTAATTTCTTCGCTACTACACCGCTCCGTGAAAACTTGAGTTCGAAATGAGCCAATTGGCATCAAAGACTTTGTACTATCAAAAAGCTGTCTAACTCTATGCATGTCTATAAAAAAGCCACGACATAGACGCCAGCCTTGAAAATAATAAATGTCAAAGGTGAAACGTAATTTTTTCTTCGCCGTACAAAGCACTTTTAATTTAATTGATCCATCATCACATTGCTTTTTTTCACCGTGCGGATCACGGTACTTCTAGCATTCAATTCTCGTTTTTCATTCTTCTGATCGGCGTTGAATACTGGCTGAGCGAGTCTCCTTGCAATCTCGAGGGAGCCTTGCTGTGGCGTTCCGTAGGGACGATGTTTCTTCACTGTCGGAGAGAAGTGGGAGGTGAAGGTTTGTCTCGACGCTGCGCCGTGACCGAACATCACAACCACTCGGCTACAGGCGCCCCCATCTAGAAGCTCGAAGTTGGGTAATTAAACCATTAGTATAATTAATTAAACCATAGTACAAAGCATTATAAACCCTTATAGGAAATAAGTCCGGTATTAGAACATCCACTTCTCAAGCTATCGAAAGATTAATTATACCTGAGTAAAAACATTCTGTCTGGCGGCGAAAAAGCCAAGGAAATCACAAGTGCAAAACACACTATACACTCGTACAAGCGAAGTCATAATTTTCTCGTCGTTGCTACGGCGTACCAACAAGCCCTTTCAAAAAATAAGCCTAGTATTTGTATCGGGAATTTTCGAACTACTGAATGATTACTTGAATTCCTAATGAAAATCTGTACCCAACGACGAAACCACAAAAAGGCAGTGTAGAACTGTTGGTACATCTGATTCCGAAAGGAAAAAGCGATACTACAGCAATACTCTTCGTCGTTACTACAGCACAATAAAGAGCTCTGTTTGAAAATCAAAGTCCACATTCAGAATAGCCGTTTCGCAAGTTGTCGAACAACTACTGAAATTTGGTGAAAAAAAAACTTTGTCTAATGCGAAAGCCAACCAAAACGAGTGCAACATACATTATACCTTTGGAAGAGAAAACGTAACTTTTTCTTCGTTGCTGTAGCTCACTGGAAAAGCGTTTTAGAAAAAAACAAACATAGAACTGGAACTACAACTCTTTCAGCTACGAGTGAGTACTAAAAGTTTAGTGAAGAAGTTTTGTCTGGAAGCCTACTAAACACGAGTTCAAAATACACTACACTCTCAAGAAAAACGTAGTTTTCTTTCGTTGCAATAGCTCACTAGAAATACGCTTTTCAAAACAAACACATCATTAGAATTGTAGTTCTTTCAGTTATTGAATGAGTACTAAAAGTCTGCTGAAAAATCTGTGCTCGACGAGGAAACCACGAAAATGCGTTTGTACCATCAGTAGTACACGAAGTGCCGGAAGGGTTAAAGACCCATACTCCAGGTTTTGCTTCTAACCAAAAATATATATTTTATTCCAAAATCAATCATTACACGTGCTTATTCCATACTAGGAGCAAATGGTTTTTGAAGCTGTTATTTTACATACACGTTCTTGTTATCAAATGTTGCACATACACCTCCAATTCTGCTTAATGTTTGAAAAACTTCCATTGAAAGATACTCCAAATTGAGCAATGATTCATTTGATCTAACAAAACGACGAACCACTGCCTTAATAACTGCCTCTTCTACTCTGAGCATGGTTTTTTTTTTTTGATAATAGCGGTTGGGAAATCTGAAAAATGAAGACGCCCTGAGCCAGAATAGTCTAGTTCTCAACGTCTGTTGAGCTCACCACCTACAGTACGACAAACTCACCACTGCCTACAGTAACCTATAGTAACTCTCTGGAATAAAAAGTAGTCTATTCGTTAATTATTTCTCCATATCTCAATCAGATAAACTATCGTTGCTATAGAAGAGCGTAGTATTCTATATTAACCAATAGGAACGATTCCACTTATACAGTATCTAATGTGCTGTGGTTTGAACGTCTAACTCTCGGCATTTGGAGCCTTTCATAGGCATACTAGCGACAGACTGATACTGAATTTAACTGGCTATTGCAAACAGCTCACCAGCCGGAATTTGCTTCACAGTGTGAATCGAGAAAAACTAGCACATCACCGATCGCTTCTTTAGCTCCTCGTAACTTTGCTCTGATCAAGCCAAGCCTTTCCGTCGAACGAATTAATTTCACCAGTGAACCGAACCTCTTCAAGTGTTCAACTAGCGGCTCACCAAGTTCTTCTGAAATGTTTGACGTTAGTCATCATACTTATCTAACATAAAAATCAAGTCAAAAAATATTATATCTTATACTACTCAACTTATGCAACGAATTCTTTAGAGTAATTCCTATAAGCCACATGTAGTTCACGATTTTGAGAAATGTCAAAATTCTCGAAAACATTCCAGGAGGCATGTCTTAAAGTGGTCTGCTGCTCAGTCAAGCTTTTTTATGAATCGTAAGCTTCAGATATAGGACCAAATGATAAAATTAGAAAACTCCTCTCCTGTCAACCGAACAAGACTATGTACTGACTAAAATTTCTCTTAGAATAAGATCATATTTCGAACAAAACACATCACACTATATGCTCTTCGTTCTAGCTGTTATACCGTCACACAATCATTCATTAGAACTTTTATGAGATATTTCCAAGGGAATATATATATATATACATATATACATATACATATACATATACATATATATCTATATATATATATATATATATATAAGAGTGCATGTGGCGCAGTGGTTAGAGGTGCCCTGCGTCGCACACGAGGTCAACGGTTCGATCTCGCGCTCATGGCTCACCAAGCCATCCATCCCTCCGGGGTCGGTAAATTGGTACCAGACAGGTCTCAGACTTGTTTGGGAGGATAAGCAGCACTGACTCGGTTTAGCGGGAGGCCTCCGCGAGTCATTGTAAAAGCCAGATATGCATTCAATCACCTCAAACGAAGTTAGAAATTGAAGTCGAATGCATGGCGCATCCCTCAGGGATTGATCAACACCGAGAACTTTGTCCTTTTATATATATCTTTGAGGAAGCCATAAAAAAATTTTGCGTTTGAAAACTTGACGACCCTGCGCTTTGATATCAATGCGCACGCTTTTCTGGCCTGTCTCACCACACAAAGTTTTTCTCATGCATTTCCTGGACTCAAACGATAGTTTGTCGGAGACAGATTTAAGTCTAAAATCAGTGCACCTTTCAATACGTTACACCTGGAAAAAGACGTCTCGAATTTTAGGATGGAACTAGCGAATATAACAAACATAAAAGCACAAATATACTTCAGTTATCACAAAACTGATGAAAGCTATTAACACTGTGGCAGACTATGCAGAATTTTTTCAAGAACAAGAGCCTTTTCTGCCAGCTCACGGACCGTACATCTTGTCTATCACTGCGCATTCGGATTGTTATCCAATCACACGCATGCGCTGGGGCTGACATTCCAAATGGTGGCGGTCTTGTGAGCTGATAAGGATATAACATGTTTTGAGCCGTTAGGTTTAGTGCTATTCAGGCGCCTGTTTCGTCCTATTGAGACTCATCAGCAGCATCCTTCTATCGTTTGAGTGGGTCTATAAAAAAGCGGTCGAAAGTAGAGGTCTTTAAAGCGTTAGAATCATTTTGCACCGTGGTGCACTAATTTAAGTGCACAGTTTCCAAAGTAATGCACGTTTTCAATTTATATGAACACCCCGCTGCACATGCCAAAAATTAATTCCTTTTGAGTAAAGCAAATAGAGCAATATTTTTGTAATCGACAACTTTTGAGCCCTCGCTTAAAATTCAATATAATCCGATAGAAAGCTTTAAGCTTTCCAGAAATCTGGTATAGTATATCAAATGTCGCCCCTACAGACCGCGATGTCAAGTGATCTTTTCAGTTGACGTCACTGCTACCCTTAGCCGTAAGGGAGAACCGAAAACCATGTGCTATTGATGAGGTATGCGAGAACAACGAAACGTACGTCTAGCACTAGAGATGCCATACCACACCTTCGAAAGGATTGAAATATACTATAAGATTATAAAGCAAACAGAGTCTAAAGCCCTTTTGCAGCAAAATACACAAGTCCCCTGCATTGAAACTATGAGGCTTTCATTCTCTGCAGCCTATCGACATGATTTTTAGTTTTCTTGTAGGAATCAACTTGTGAATGGCAGGCGACGTCGTGCCGTTACTCGAGCGGCAATCAGACAAGCGCCTCTGCATGTCTGTGCACACGTGTCTGGCTATCTGCCTGTTTTCCCACGAGACGCCATCACAGTAGCTGAGTGAGACTTGACGTCGCGCGGTGAGCATTAAGAAAGTCTCCCAAGGTTTTCGAATGGTTTTATGACGTTCAAAAAAAATCCATTTTGTTTCCAATTCACTGAGAATTTCTCTAATTCCAAAAGTGGAGAGTTTTTTTTTTTTATTTCAGTGTGTACAAAGTCTTTGAAAACTGTTGTGCAAACCCAAACACTTCATGCATTCAATTCGTTTGCTCCCATCCATCATCCACGAGAAGCCTTTGAATTTTCGCACGTGATTTCGGTCACTACTTATGGACTGTGATGTTCCTTTGAATGTTGTTGAATACTCGTCGATTCAGTTTCCTTTGGATTTCTGGATGGAAGAGATAGAGGGTCTCACTTGCATGAAGAACGAGTTGTTCTCACAGTGATCTGCCCATCTTTTTCAGACTTCACAGCGATGAAAAGCTAGAGGCTGGGGCCGAAACAACACCGTTCCAATGATAAACGGCTAACATTACCGGCTCCATAAGTGGAAAAACGACTTAAAAAAATATATGTACTTGTAAGACCATAAAGCCATGGAGCGAAGCCTCTCCAGTCAGTCTGTCAGGTCTCAAACTCCTCAATTACTTCAGTTATCTAAAAACTATCGGCTATTATCGCAAAAGTAGCATCGTCGTCAGTGTGCTCACACTTAGTCACAATCTTAAAGCAGACATGCGCTTGTCCTCCAAATTTTTTCATTTTGACTCTCAATCGCTTGTGACAACAACGCGTTTGTTCGTTGTAAATAGTTAGGCAAAGCGCTTCCGAATATACCGTAGAGATTACTCACGACAAAATGTGAAAAGGCGCAAAACAAACCTCTATCGCTATTATCATCGACGAGAATAATTTCTTTCAGCAAGTGTATCGGCGTTCGATTGACCACGGAGTGAACTGTACGAAGAAGCGCTAAATAAGATCTGCTAAATTGCATGTTGAACTAAAAATTATAGCAAATGACAACACTCGTAGAAGCTAGATGAACTACTTATCCAGTAAGTGTGTAAGAAGTCCGTGCCGTTTCGATTTCTCAATATGGTTTTTGCGGTACTTTGTTACGAAATAAAAACAAAACTGATATCAAAGCATCTCCATCGACCTGGACAACTTCCTGCCACTTTTGGGGTACGAAACCAAATGTTGTTGATGGTCTTGGAACAACAATCGAACTCTTCGGGTAGCATTCGCCATGTCATTGAGGGTTTCTCTTCGACCATCTCAAGGACAGCTTGACGACCAACTTCCTGTAAACGGTCTGGGCGCGACTGATCCTCCAGATTGTTGTCTCCAGCTTTCAACTTCACGAACCACTTCCTAGCCGCCATCCTTTCTGCAACCGTATCATCACTGCAATCTCCGTTTAACTTGCACGGTTCCACTTCCATTTCCTCCTACGCGCCATTCGTGCATGAGTAGTAAGCGAATTTGTTCCTAGGACAGCTCCATCCCGATACCAGTATAGGCAAGCTGTACACCGAAATTTTCGCAAGAAAATGCGCAATTGAACGATACGAAAATCATGCACTTTCAATAATAAAAGCATATAAAAAAAAACCAAAACGGCACGAACTTTTACACAACCTATTATTTTACAAGATCTGTCACCAGAATTTACTCTCCGTACCCAAACACTTCTCGCATTCGTCCTCTACAATGGCCTTCGAAAATTTCGCGCGTTGTTTCGAGCTCCTTGAGGACCTCGTCTTCTTCATGGATGACGTAGAGTGCTGATCGGGGTGACCCTTCTCGCAATCTCGGAATAAACCAAGCTAGGAAACGCCGTTGGACGTTCGTCCAATGACTGCAACCGAGTGCTGGGGGGAGGGTCGAACCAGCCCTTTGCTTCCCAATAGTCTGCATCACTAGTCACTAAGGCATTCGCCCTCCACCAAAACTCGTGCACTAGATCATAATCAGAATCTTATTTACATAAGAATTTTATAGCCCAATGTTTCGATATTTCAGCTCATTTCGTGTAAGTCAACCTTCTCGTACCATACAAATTGTGGGAAAGAAGCGTTTTGTGAACACTCTGTTATATTAAATATCCAGATGAATTGGCAAGCAGTGGTCGGAGAAGAAAAAGAACAAAGGAACAACTCACATGAGAAAAACTCGTTGGTGAAGACAATAACAACAGATGCTGTAGGAAGATCTCTGGGATAGGAGAGGCTGAGACATTCACGTGGTCTTGAGTCGGGGATGCTTCGATCCAAGGAGATCTTGTCACTAAATGATACTCATTGAAGTTATCCTAGCACATACCGTCCGTATAAAGCAACAAAGAACCTTGCCAAGACATTCATAAAAAATGTCTTTATTTGCTCTTGACCCTTTTTCCACTCTTCGCCTTCTAGGTACACACCTTCTCCATTTTCACCAGGTCCAAATCGTCTCTTAGAGGGAGGTACCTGCAAATGGGTAATAAAGTATTCGTGAATATTGAATCAAATCTCAGAACGTTTGATGTCATGAAGTACTCTCTATCTCAGGCGGAACTGAACCCGTGTTTCACCGTTGCCCGGAGGCGCGTGCTGGCCGCTACACCACTGCGGCCCTTGTTCTGATACCACTCTTACGGTGATATGAGGTATCGGAGCTGTCAACAAGTAAACGTCAGTGGGTTTGATCTGATAAGCATATATCGGCAATGAGCCACTTAAGCAAAAATCAATGGAGCAAGGGCTTCGATATTGTGCTGATTAGCACGCACCGCTGGTACGAGTGAAACGCGGGTTCAACTCGCCGACTAAGCTTGCCAGTTTTTCTATTTACGCGCAATAAATAAAATATGATACTAGTCGATATTTTCGATTGGAGACCAGCACGTAGAAGGTGTATGGAAGCTTAAATGTGGTGTTACAAGTAGTTTTTATGGAAACGAGATCTCCGAGGTGTGCGCTTCCAGTTACAAGATATAACACCACTGAAACCAATTTGTTGTTCCAGAGACCTCCTCCACGATTTGGCAAGCATTAACTTAGTGAATGAGAGGGTGAAACCACGCTATAGCAGGTATTCTCCGAAAGGCGAGCGTGGGCGCAGTGGTCTGGGGTGCTCTGCAACACACATGTAGTCGATGGTTCGATCTCGATCTCAAGACTCACTATATCTTCCGTCTCTTCGGAGTCGGCCAATCGGTACCAGACAGACTCGTTTGAAAAGATAGCAGTACTGACTTGACACATCGGTAGGTCACCGCGACTCATTGTCGAGGTCATATATGCATTCAGTCATCTCAAGCTGCTAGATAAAGACGAATGCATGGCGATCCCTCGGGGAAGTACACTGATCGCGATAATTATTGAGCCTCATCGATGAAGTGGCATGACGTTGTAGTACGCAATATCATCTTTGACGTATAAATCATCGTTTTGTAATCGTTTCGTTACGCCCGACCAAAAATGGCCTTACTAAAGTCTCTCCTATCTATTTCACCATTTGGTGATAACCAAACCCTTCTTAGTGGTGGTAGCAATTTACATTCCATTAAAAACTAACATTGCCGTTGTGACGGATTGCGCCCGTCGAGTTCACCGTGTGACTGCGCCGCCTGCTGCGGGAAGAAATCAAGCAGTACCCAACGGGTTGACCCGGTCGAGACCTCAGTTGTTGGGTTGCTCAGCGCGATTCGTAAGCGGGGCGCCATTCCCGTGATTTAATGAAATATTTTCTTTGTATAGAGGAAAGCTCGACGCTTTCTGTGTGACAGTGATACTTTTCTCTATACGCTCATAAGCTTCGATCCATACGTAACGCTTACGTGCGAAGGAAACTCTGAGAGTGAAACGTGATCGTCTTTTTGCTCTTACAGCGCTATATAAAGGTCTTTCTAGGAAACAAACCTAGTTCCAGAACCATCAGGATTTATGCTCAATGGTTAATAGATTTGCGATGAACAGCCCACATCCACAAACCCTAACCGAGCAAAAAATGTGCGCCAAGTGTGAAGCGTGATCTCATTTTCGCTGCTACAGCGCAATGAGAAGGCCTTTCCAAAAATCAAGCACAAAATTGAAGTTGCCGACATCCAAGCTATTGAATAGTTACTGGAAAATTTAAGGAAAAGCTCTTCCTAGCAAAAAAAAAAGCCTTCAAATATTCGCTTACTCTCAAAGGCACACGCCGTCCCGAACGCGTTATGATCTTTCGAGATTCTAGATGGGTGCTAAACTCATACTAAGACTTTGAATCAAACACGAAACGTTCTTCTCGATGCGCTCTTGGGCCCTAGAAGTACGGCAGTTTCGAAAAAGCTATCAGTAACCCTTTTTAATGGAGTACTCTATAACTTCACATCTAGTACTCTGTATAATCTTCAACTGCCGTAGATGTATTAGAGCACGAACACAAGCACCACTTACCGTATGAGTCCTTGAATGACTTGTACCCTGAGATTTCTCGGCTCCCATACGGCTCCATGTGATGAAGAAATATGTAGCAATACAGAAAAGGATCCAATTAAGTAAACGAGACCGCTGCCTCTGCGTTGATAGCCATCGCATTACTCTCACTACAATCCACTCTGATATCCTTTTTTAAAATTAGCCTGCTTGAAGAATTTCAAACAAAATAAAACCAAATTCGGGTGAGTACTCATTATGTACGTTGCCAGAGGAAACAATGAAGCAGTAAAGGGTATAATGCCCGTTAAAAACTCATTTTATCTAACAATTTAAGGACAAAATGAGCATATTCACAAAATAGCTATCTCTTCTTATCTCCAAGATCATCGATCATATCTTCTGAGACCTAAAAAAGTTAGTAATAACAGATTATACAAAATACTAGGGTGGGGAAAGAATTCCTTAACACCCGCTGAAAACTCGAAGTTTATACATAAATTCGATTGAAAATAACAATTATAATTCTTCAAAATAAAGACCATCACTATCCCGACGATCTTCTGCCAACGATCTGCAAGCTTCCGGATCTGCTCGAAATCTCCATTCCTTGGGCTTTGAATCAAAAACTTCTGTCATGTCTCTTCAACTTGATCAAATGTCTCAAATCACCGTCCACGCGGGAAATGTTTCACTGAGCGGTAATCGAACCATAATCGAACGGAGCAGCATCTGGAATGGAGGCTGGGTGTGAAAAGACTTCGACTCCGTCCGATTCATCGAACTTTTCCTTAATCTTCTTTATGGAGTAAGATTTGGCATTATTTGCTGCAAACCGCACTTTCGACAAACCGATGTCGGGTACTTCTCCTTAAACGCATCGTAGACTCGGCCCCGCTGCTCTCAGTACAGCTCGGCATTAATTTTCACAGTTCCTTCAACTCTGGCACCACAGGTCCTTCTTCGCAGCATCTCTTGTCGAGAGGTGTCGCTTCGAGCAATACTCTATCAAAATTCAAAGTTCAATTTTGTATATCCTCATCAGATATCCGAAGAGTATATCCGAAGACAAAATTTCACGCACTATAAGCACCGTTGCCGTGGGAGTTTCTAATGAAAATGCTCCTGAGATATTCCACGAATTAACATTAATCGATACTATGTGAAACAAACATATGATTTGAATTTTTCGCGGGTACTAAGAAACTTTTTGCTCAACCTGATAGTACATGCTAAGCAGTTAGTATGGAAAAAGCACGTAGATCAGAAAATTAATGAGAGTTTAACGTTCGGAATTACCTGGGGCCATTTTGATGGTATAACGTCAAATAAGTCATCCTTCACATCACCCTGTATAACAATCTCATCAGCTCCCGTTACCGAACTTCCACAAGCGAACTTTTGAGCAAACAGCTTTGACGCTTGTTTAAGGTCGATATCTGGAATATGCACCCGTAAATCCGTTGACCATCAGCTAATGACGAGAAAACAAAATTTTTTATCAAAAATAGAAAGCATAAAAGGACAACGCTCCTGGCGTTGATCAATCCGTAAGGGATGCGCCATGCATTCAACTTCATCAAGCATTTTTACAGTTGATTGAATGCATATCTCTCCTTTATATGACTCGTGGTGGCCCACTGATGTGTCATATCAATGTAGAGATCCTCCCAGAGAAGTCCTGTACCACATCACCGCCCCAAAAAGACGGAAAGCTTGGCGAGCCTTGAGCGCATGATCGAAAAATTGGCAATCAATTGGTTGACCACGTAGGTGTCGCATAGCACCTCTAACCACTGCGCCACACGCACTCCTCAGAAATCGTAACCAATAAGACTTAGAGCGAAATCGAGAATAGTCCAATCTCACCGAATACGGCAAGCCCTCGGATTACTGTAACGCTCTTCTTCCCTCGTGGTTCACGTTGCAGTGTCACTTTTGCGTCGGCTGTCGGTTTCTTCTTTTCGGCCTTAATTCCATGAGATACAAATAAATGTTGTGCTAATGAACACTAATCAATACCTTCACGATTCCTTTACCACCTCTCTTCTGATGCTTCTTCTCGTCAGCATTCTCTGAAGAAATCTCCAGCCCATTGAGTGCTTCTGGAGCATGCTCTTCGCTCCATTTCCGACATTTGTCGGTCATCCCAGAATATTCACAATATTCCAACGGCATAGAGCATTCTGAACATGAAAGACCTAACTATGGTAGGTCTAAAGAACTTCTCCCAATAACGGTACAAAAGGGAAACTAAGAATAACATCCGTATGGTAATACCTCCGCAGTAGACAACGTTCAGCGGATAGGACACATCAGGAAGTGGTCCGGGTCCGGTTCCACACGGAATTACTTCGGCATCTCCAGAAACGCTCATCCTGTGAACAAAGGGTACAGAATAGACGTCTCTGTCACTACGTCAAAGACACCTACTCACATTAGAACGCATAGAGAATTATCTACCAAGCAATAGAAGTTCACATAACTTTGTGAGGCAAGTTTTGACAGTCATTTCTCCAAAAAAATTTATTACTCAATACATACGCGCATAAACATCCACAAATAGTTATACAAATGAGGTACTTGCACAACCTAATACTTATCACAGAGATGATGACTCGATTTGAACCCATAAATAACAATAACAATAGATAAAGCCTCTTAGGGATAGCTGACTAAAATAAATTAAGTATGAATCACAGATAACAGAAATTTCGCGAGTTTCGAGAAGTTCAAGAATTAGTGGTAGCGCCAATGTACCTCAGCGGTGTAGTGTTAGCACACGCCCCCGGTATGGATGAAACGCGGGTTCCACTCCCGTCTGAGGTCGTATTTTTGCTCACCACTCAATTCTCTCACAAATAACTAAGCCAAGTGAAATGATAACAAACAACAAAACCGTCTAGAAGTACATCTCAGCTCCTTGGATCAACGAAATGCCATTTCTGATGCATACTTTGATCACTGCATTCTTCCATAAGCACATCGTCACTACTCTTCAGTCCTGATGTTGACAGACACAAGCCAGTCCTGATCTCTTTGAGCATTGAATTCTAAACAGAGACAATGTCTGGAGGAATATGAAGTAAAAGATATAAGATAAAGTTCGCGATGTCGATCAATTCCCGGAGACACGCCACGCAGTCGACCTCATCAAGCATCGTTTGAGGTGTCCGAAGAAAATTGGGGCCTTTACGATGACGCACGGTAATCTACTGAATCGAGTCAGTGCAGCCATCCTCCCAGGCAAATCCGGTACCAATTCATCAACCTTGCAAGCATAGAAGCTTTGGCGAGCCATGAGCGCGGGATCGTACCTATCAACCACAAATGTGTTGCAGGGCACCTCTGACCACTGTTTGACACACGACGCTGTTTGAAGCAGATTTAGTTAAATGTTCAAAAGAACTCACTTTATATTCCCAAACGGGACTAGTTTCTTCACATGCAACCATCATAACTGCACCTGCACGAGGATTATGATCAATCTTCTCCTCCACCCTGGCACAGTTTTTTTCTCTACGCAAATGACCATCTTTCGAAAGAGACATCAACTAAAAGAATCAGTTGTTCTTTTGACGAAGACTAGTGGATACATTGATGAATATCTGAGAAGGGAAATACTAGAAATTGTAACACACTAACTTTGAACTGGATACCTTGAAAACTAGATCACAACGAAGAAAGGAACAATACTGATTATGGAGCACTATCTTCACGTAAATATGTCTAGACTTTTACAATACCATAATAACGGCACAATACTTACCTGTGAAGAGCTACCTTTACCTTGACAGTGGAAAACGCCTAACATATGAGATGCGGACTCATCCCGTTGAAGAGTGTCCACACACATACGAGAACCATCAACAACAGTGAATAGCTAAAAAGAATCCATTACCTACGCAAAAAAAAGTTTCAAACACTACCCTAAACATTCATTAAACATTTCTAACTTCACACTTTTCTTTCTAAACCAGGCTCGAGGTCGTTAACGATACTGTTTATTCACACAGCTGAAACTTTCGGCGTAGTCACCTTCTTAAGAATCTGGGAAGGCTTCGGCACTAGAGCAACAATCTCCAAACTCACTAGGCAGAAGTATATAAAATTGCACGATTTTGGCGCAGTTCATCTGCGCATATTTTTGCAAACATTTTGGTATACAACTTGCCTATACTTGCTTTATGAATGGAGCTGTCTTAGTAACAAATCCGCTTGCTATTCATGCACGAATGGTGCGTAAGAAAATGCTAATGAAGTCACGCGCAAGTTTAATGGAGCTTAGGGTGACAATACGGTTCCAGAAAGCATGACTAGGAAGTGTTCGCGAAGTTTCGAGGCTGAAGAGAACAGTCTAGAAAATCAGGCTCGCTCAGGTCGTCCACAAAAAAGCTCAATTAATCTTGCGCGCGTTTCACTAGCATTTCCCCTGCGCGCCATTCGTGCATGAATAGCAAGCGAATTTCTTTCCATGACAGCTCCATTTTAAGGCACGTATAGGCAAGTTGTATTCCAAAATGTCCGCAAGAAAATGTTCAATTGAATGAAAGCAACATCATGCAATTTTAATTACTTCTGGACAATAGATTTGGTATTTCTTGCTCAAGTGTCAAAACTTATGGAACGATCTATTACCACCGTTTAAGTACAACTCAAGAGTGCATAATATTCCATAACGGTAGAGACGGTGATCGAATGACCATAAGTGCAGTTTATTTCTTATGAAGCATGCGGCGCAAGTACATCGGCGAAACGAGTGGGCCACTCTGTGTCGGTATAAAATGGCAACTAGTCGGCAAACTTAAGGTTAGATAAAGTTCTCCCCTCCCCCTCTAGGCTCGCACAGGACACAGACATTCAATGAAAGGGCTTTTGAAGTATGTAGAAATCACCATTTTCATACAGGAACAAAAGACATCAGTGCGTAAGATTTTGGATGAATACCATCAATCCAAGCATGAACCGCATGGAGAAATGCCTCGTAATCATACAGGGTAAGAAACAGCATATAGGGCTGCTGTTTTGATATAAGAGGGACACTGATAGTCCATATGATCTCCGTACGGTTGGTCTCCACTCTTACAAGTCAGTGGAAGACTCATAAAAAGCCGTGAGCAAGTTGTAGGTTGTTTTGTGTTTGATGCAATTGTAGTCTTGGTTTAGTAACTTTTCTAATGAAATGATGGAGGCGACTGGCTGCCAGGGTTGTGGACAACTTCATCTTTCCAGCCTCTGGAGGTGGCGAAACAGCAAACGCCAGCTGTTTGTATGAATTGTACTCACCAAAATCTGGCTTACAGAGAAAGAAGTGTGAATTATCGAAAAATGACAAACTATTGGGTAATCGCTCTGAGATCTCTCTAATATGATCAAAACACTTATATCTCTGCTTCCTGCTTGGATATTTAGAATGACAGTTCAGTGGAATCGTATACGATAGAAAACAGTGAACGAACAAACCGTTCCATAGGCCATGACATTTTCGTCTAGTACAAACTTCTCTGGAATAACATTATCCAGATACCATTTGAACGACTTGCAACCGAGGCGTTTCCTTAAAGCCTTACGCTCCGACAGATCACCCACATCAACATTCTTAAAGCAATAGCACGACATTAAAACGATGTTCAAGAAACTACGTAGGAAACGCACTAGTAGATCGTGTCTGTGAAGATAATATAGTCTTTTGTAGTCGTCCATCCAAACCTCAGCAAGTCTTTTAGAGTTCGTGCCGTGAACATCCTTATTGCCTCCACGACCTGAAGTATACAGGGGATGAAACTTCAATATCGTAAAGGATGACCATTCGACTTTCCCTCGCTCTCGCAAGCATTAATCTCTCCAATTCTTCTTGCAATTAGCCTAGAGACAAGATAAATCTAAAAAAAAAAACAGACCTGTCATATTATATGGATGTCCTGCACGGAATATGTGTCCAACATGAGAACAAGGTATGAATTCAATCGAACCACCACACATCCACACCTTAAAAGGGTCGGCATTGGTGATATATGTTGACGTGTATTTCAGAACAGATACGGGAAACCAATGATAAGCTATATCAGGAGCAACGGAAGTACTAACTCTAAACGACATCTCAAGATTTTCGCCGCCCCAGATATCCATCTCCTCGTCATATGCGCCAACCTCAAAAAAGTACTCTCGATTAGCCGCCAATAGTCCGCCAGGCATAGTGGGTGATCTAAATGGAAACTTGTGATAACAGATCAGATCTTTTCTCTTCTAACCCCTTTTTAAATTGATTTCCTAACAAAGCGACGTCCGGGGGTCTGTGAAACGTCAGAAGATAAAGCTCCCGGTGCTGCTCAGTCTCCGATGGGTGTGCGAAGCATTCGTGCTCACCTATCATGCTTTGAGGTGATTGAAAGCATACCTAGCCTTCATAAGCGGTGGCCTACTGACGTATTGAGTCAGTGCTGCTATCCTCCCGGACAAGTCTGGTAGCAGTTCGCCGCTCCTAAGGGATGGAAGACTTGATAAGCCTTGGTCGCGAAGTTCAATTGCTGACCACGCCTATGACGTAGAATACCTCTGAGTACTCTGCCACATGCGCCTCAAAACTAAGATTTCAGGAATTATGTTTGCATCGGAGATTTCCAGGCAAAATATACACTTGACGTTTACTTTATCCCAATGTTTCCTTGTTTTTTCTTTTTACATTCTTGGTTTACATCCGCAAGAAGAGATGAATGGAAAATGTGCTGGGATCCGTATACTTCCTCAAGACGGACCGTCCAAGTATCCAAGCATTCTTGGCTTTCCAAAGACAGATGATCACTGAGTACAGCCTAAGAGAAGATATCTATCCACTTCAAGTCATTTCAAATTGAAATTATCGCAGACATACTGCTCTATCCGAAATGCTGCCTCTCATACAATTAATAGAGAATTTACAATGACGGGAAGAAGGAAAAATTTTACTTTTCCGGATGCAAGCGCATGGCCCAGCTTCACTGAGCGTGGATTCAGCGAAAAAAATTGAATTATATGTGACGAAAACTACAAACCTTATGTATTCCGTTGGACTTTTTCGTCTGTTCTTTTCCCTTTGTGGCAAACCTTCCCATGTAAAATGAAGAGCCCAAGAAAAACCTCAAACATAAGGGGAATCTCAGAGTACAACTTGGTAACAAAAAAAGAGATATAACAAGAGTAACCTCCAACTGACGTAGAATACTTATCGCCACCATATCGCATATTTTCGGCTGATATGTCGTCAATACTGGGACAGATTACGGCACTTCGTTTTTCACTGATTCGTTGAACTAGAGGCTCCAACCTGGAAAAAATTCGGTCAACTGAACATTGTTCGAATAGCGATACGACTCTCCTTGCAATCTCGGATGTAGTCAAGCTAAACAATCCTAGGCGCTGGCTGACTGATCCATAGAAGTTTTGCGGAAAGGATCGGACCACCATATTGCTTACTGATACACTGCATCATTATCTACTGCGTTAACCGGCCACAGAATATACATCTAAGTCTCTGCGTGGTTAAATTTTGAAGAAATAGACTAATGAACACCAAGCTCTTAACCACTTGACCTTGAGGAGGGATGTCTCTGGGTATGAAATTGTAGCGGCTGCTCGTCTTACCAATCACGAGTTCCAACTTTTACGTGAAGAACCAGGTGAAGTAAGGAAAGATTTCACTATCCATCTGCTAACAAGCTAATCAGTAGGTAATTTGCCTCCTCAAACCCATAAAAACTGTGAAGACGAGTTGGGATGGTAAATGCTCCGCTATGAAACTACAGGGTACAGAAAGGAAAAAATTCTCAGAACTAAAACGATATGAAGTGATCTGAACGAGAAAGAAGTGTGGGAATAGGATACCCAATTCAAGGATAGGATATTCAAGGATGTCGACAGAACATCCAAAAACTTTCCCTAAACTCAGAAAACCTGTAGAAGACTTTCTTTTCTGTACTACGACGATAGAAAAAAAATCTGTTTCAAACAATCTAGTAAGAACCCACCATCCAGTAGTAGCTTCACAGTGCGAATCTAAGAAAACTATCACATCTCCGGTGGCTTCACGAGCTCCGGCCAATTTAGCTCTAATCAATCCATGTCTGACGCTTTTCCTCACAATACGCACTATTCCGTTGAAGCGACGAATATGATTCTCAAGGGGCTCTTTAAGCTCATCTAAAATAAGCAAAAACTGATTCATTAGAGCGACGAAAACCGTCTGAACTCACTGTAGCCGATGTGCTTAGTCTTTATGACAAAAATAAAGCATAAAGCTTTCGGCGCCGATCAACCTCTAAAGAATAAACGATTCACTCGACTCTGTCATGCACCGTTGGAGGGTAATCACATGCATATACGGTCTTTACAATAACTCATGGTGCACTACAGATGCATACAGTCAGTGCTGATAACCTCCTAGGCAAGTCTGACACCTATTCACCGACCACAGTGGGATGAAAAGCATAGTGCGAGATCGAACCATCGAGCATGTGTCTGTGCGTGCGCCGTAAGGTACTTATAACCCTGTGTTACACACCCCTATCTTTATGGCACTATTGGATATTTTCAGCTGAGTTCAGATAATCATTACAAAAGGTTTCTCAAATAAAAAACGGCCCTTCAGTTCAAATAATATAAAAACCCTTTGAAAAACTGCTGAAAAGTTGCACCGAGCTCTTAGATTGGTGCACTATGCGAACCCTAATGATACTTTTAGATGGTCTTTTTACTTGGATCGATTCCCAGTATGAAAGTGAGATATCAAACAAGACGATGTAACTACAAATATGCCTGATAATCACTATTTGAGCCACGCATGTCAGTGGTCTGTCAAGGAGGGCTGACTTATAGGGCCCGATACACGTGTTTCGATATTGCGATCTCGTCAGTCGGGCAGTTACCCTTTCTCGTCTTTTGCTAATCTCTGTGGCTGCTCCAGTCCCCACACTAAGAGTTAGCGACGACGAACGTTTTAGACTCTATGTCCAGTGAAAATTTCACCGAACATTGATAGACCACTGACATGAGTGGCTCAAATAATGATTATCAGGCATATTGAAATTTGAGCAGTGGTCTTAAGAAAACACTCGAAACGAAAGTTATAACCACAGATAATCTAGTAGAATTATACCTAACTATATAAAAAGTAGCTAGCTAAAAAACATATCATACACTTCTCATTTACTGGTCGATCTGCTAAGAAAACAAAAGGCAACTGATCACTATTGCTTCTACTAAATGAACCGACAAAACGGTTCTGCAAGCAGGCTTGGAAACGTTGAAAAAAAAAACTGATTTGGTCTATTCACATTCAAGTGTTGAAGGTTCATATAACGCAGTGCCTAGAGGTGCCCTGCGACGCACAATTGGTCGATGGTTCAATCTCGCGCTCAAGACCCACCAAACCTTCGCTTCCCCTGTGGCTGGTGAAATGGTACCACACTCACTTGTCTGGGAGTATAACAGAACTGGCCTGATACATTGGTAGACTAAGGCGAGTCACCGTAAACGTCATGTTGACATCCCACACCTCCGATGCTACGAATGAAATCGAATGCGTGACGCATTTTTTAGAGCCGAGGGCCTTATATTTGATCCTTTATATCCAACTGATTCGCTTCAGATTTCTTTGACTTCAGAAATTTCATGCGTTGGAAAGAAAATAAAAGCTACTACATATTCAACGCGTCATAGCAACTTTGCTTTTCATAAACGCAAAGAAACTTGCTAATAAGACAATCTCTGAAAACACTAGCGATGAAAGGAATATTATGAAACACTGTGACCTCAAGCTAAATAGGATTTTCACAACGACCTCAAAAGATATAATTTAGAAGATTTGCATGTTCTAATAGTTTCCAGAAATGACACGACGTCATAAATATACATATAACAATGCTGAGCGGTTTGCAAAACGTTGGACATCAGGCGGGAGTTGAACCCCTGTTTCACCTACACCGGGAGCGCTTGCTACCACTATACCACCGATATCACAGCTCTGCTACTACTCTTTCTTCTAAATAAGATATCGTGGTTGTCAGCAATCAACCTTTGAAGGGTTTGGTCTAGCAATTACATCTAGAGAAGAAAGAGTGGTGGCAGAGCGGTGAAGTCCGCGGTGAAGTTGTAGCACAAGCCTCCCGACATGGCGAAATGCGGGTTCAACTCCCGTTCGATGTCGAGTGCTTGCATACCACTCAACATTCTCTGATGTATATTTAAAACATTTGATGATCGTACTTGTAGCCAAACTAAAGTAGGATGTAAGTTTTAGACCAATACTCCAACAAGAATACAGCAATTCGTGAGCGTAGTTCGCAGTTAGAAAGAAAAAACGCTACGAAAAGCCATGAATGCTGAGTGATATGAAGAATTTGAATCCTCAGCAGGGTTCTTCCTTAATATAAGGGGATAGCTGAAAATCCGATTTCTTTCGCTGGAAAGGAATTTTTCATCGAAGTGTTAGTAACCATTCAGAAGCTGAGACTTCAGGCCACAGCCCCACGTCGCCGGTTTTCGATAAAAAAAAACCTTTTTTGCCGTTCCTACAGAAGGAAACTTTTCGTGTTGCAGAAGTATGAAAGCTTTTTCGAAAACCGGCTATGTAGCGCTGTACCCAGAAATCTAAGCTTTGGAATGATCACTAACACTCCTATGAAAAATTCCTCTCCAGCGAATGAGATCGGTTTTTCATTTGTTCCTCATTGGTCAGAAAAACAGTCAGCATAAAATTGAACCCGCGTCTCGCCCTTTCCGGGAGCACGTGCTAATACTGCACTACTGAGGCTTCTGCACTGCTACCACTCTTTATGGAGCTTCAAAAAGTAATCAAAAGATCACTGATATTGAAAAGATATGTCAAGCGTAAAAGAAAAAAAGAACCTCGTTGACTGTAGTCATCGATGAGAATAACTTCTTTGAGCAACTGTGGTGGACTCCTATTAACGACAGAATGAACTGTTCTCAGCAACGGACTCCATGCCTCATCAGTGAAGATGATAATCACCGAAGCCAAAAAAGTGGAAGTTATAGTGCAATCAAGGGAAAAGTCAATATGGGAGGCCAGAAACCGACACATACCTGAGGCAAATTTTCAAGATCGTAGTGAATATCGAGGCATTCTTCTCGTCGAACATCAGGAAGGCTACGATCCAACGAGATCATATCACTGAAATGCCAAGACGGTTAAACACTATCACGATTTATACCCACTGTTATAAAGTGATGTGCAAAACTTTAGCGCCAGGCGGGACTAGAACCCGCACCTCACTCTTTCCGGGAATGCGTGCTCTATGTCTACAACATCATACCACTGCAAAAAAGGGGTTAAATAAAAACAATGTCATCTGATCTATAATACCCCATATCGTCAGCGTGACTGGGTTCAAAGTCGAGACCGACTACCTGGGCCAGGCCTTTGACGGCTGGCGGCTGACAGATCGGTGCGCTTTAGCGTAGAAAAGAGCGGTGTGCAAAATGGACGTCATCAGTGTAACGGATAGAGCACGCATTCCCGGAAAGAGTGAGGTGCTGGTTCTAGTCCCGCCTGGTGCTAAAGTTTTGCAAATCACTCTATAACACTGGGTAAATATCTATAACATCATACCACCGCGAAAAAGCGGTTACATAAAAACAATTACATTTGAACTATCAAGACTGAACTCTAATAGGTTGTGAGAAATTTTCCAAACTTTTTCGTTTTCTTTAATTATTTTCCACCATTTGAGCCTGTGTTTTTACTATCGTCTAGAGCAGCTTCTTGCGGTTATTTTGACATACAACACTTGTACATTTGTTTTAAGATGGAACTGTCCCGAACGTAAAAAAAACGGATTATTGATGCTACACGAGCATCGCTGGGTGCCAAAGCAGCACTTGAACCCACGCGATACTCATGTGTCATCAACAATCGTTTTTGCCCTGAGAACAATTCCATCCTGAAATAAATGATAAGTGTTGTAAATCAAAATAACCGCAAGGACCTGCTCTAAACGGCAGTAGAAGCTGAAATCGAATGCATATAAAATAATAGAAAAAAGGCGAAAGTCCGGAAAATTGCTTGCCAATCCAACAATTTGTTGTAGAAGGAATCTATCGGAGAAGCTCTATGAGAGCCAATCAATATTATCGATTGATTATCCTTTCCCTACGGGATAAAATCAATATGAAGGTTCTGCAATCAACGACAGTGACACGTTGTAATGCTCACTACTACGCAATCACTTCGGCCAGCGGATACCCGATGAACAGCTGCTCTCAGAAAAGAAAAATCAAGCTGCTAAAATTCTTCTTAAGATTCGCCACGCCGAAGAGTCGACGGAATTATCGAATCTCTTACATTAACACTGATATTAACTTCACCAAAAGTACTAGAAACATCTATTTTTTCCAGCTTCTACTTATAAATTATAGTATTCCTACTGCTTTTTTCGCAGTGTTATGATGTTACTTGTATAACTAAGAGAATTGAGTGGTAAGCAAAGACACGGCCTCAGGCGGGAATCGAACCCGCGTTACATCCTATTCAAGGACGCGTGCTCTACTGAGACGACGACGCGGACGTGCTTCCACTTATACTATTTAAGCTTAATGACTGAAGCTCTCGATGATATCGCTCTGTCGTACCTTGCTTTCACATTCATGAACCACTTCTTCATATCCAACTCCGCTTGTTTTTGATCCTCTCCTTTAGAACCACCCCGCGGCCATTTTCTCCTGGACCATCCGCACGTTGTGATCCGCGATCCCATGTCCATTTTGTCGGTCGGCTTACCTTTTGGGCTAAATAATGAAACTTCTTGAATGTTTCCGTGAAAAGAGAAACCACACATTTTGACACCGTAATGGAAAATCCGTAAGAGTATGGCACAATGCTTAGAGTTGCCTGGGATTGACATGGTCGCTAGTTTGAACCCTGACCTGGGGGCCATCAAGTTCCCACATCAATACCGATTGTGAGGTCAAAAAATCAGTCCGAGACTAACTTGGGAGGCCAAACACTGCCTACGCATAATCGAGGAACCCTACCAAGAGACATGTCGACGTTGATCAATCCCTACAGGATGCGCGTTGCATGCATTCAATTCGATTCGTTAAAACATATAGGCGATTGGATGCATACCTGGCCTTCATAAGAACTCGTGACGGCCCACCGGTGTACCCAGTCAGTACTAAAGTCCTCACAGGCATGTCTGGTACCAATTCGCCGACCCCGCATGGGTGCGGGATTGAACCATCGACCATTAATTGATCAACTACGTGTGCACTTTACAGCAGCCTTAACCACTGCGCCACATGAGCTCTCCAGTACTACTACTACTACTAAGTGATACCATACGATAGAATGAGAGCTACTATGAGACTTCGGATGGGGATATGCGACATCGTGGGATTTTCTGAGCAAGGGAAAACACACCTACCTCGACCGGATCGTTCATAGTAGACGAATACGAAGCAGCACGCGATGATCAGGATGACCTTGAGGAGAGTGTCTTTACGTCGTGGTATGAACGCACGAAAAATAGCGCTATTCATCGTGGCCTAAAGTGAGCTTCTCCGTCGATCGCTCGTGAAAATAAAGAGTCCACGAAAAGATCATTGAGAAAAGGGAGGTATCAGACTGACAATAGATCAAACAACGTGATATTTCTAGGGCCCCATATTCCGCTTATGCCAAGTTTTCTACTTTCCTGCTCTATTTACTTCCACTTGGATAATCTTTGACCAATTTTTTTTCGATAAATCTCGTGTTATTAGCTAAATTAGCCGAGGAAATCTGAGTGATTTATTGGAATGTTTAGAAATCCGCGAAATCCCCGAGATAGTTTTGATCCATAGTGGATCTACGGGCTATAGTCCGTGCTTATAAGAAGCCACAGAGAGGGTGAAGAATTGTTGACTTGATGAGTAAGGGACAAGAATGAACCTGATAGTCGCTCTACTACTTCATCATGGACAATTTGGTGGACCAAGGCCAATTTTTGGACCAAAAACCATCCGACGGCTCAGACATTGATGGACGAATCAGACTCGACCACGTCCCACTGAGCAGTACTGTGGCCTTGTGCAGTTCATTCGTAGCAGGACCACATGTTTTTTATTATCTTCTCAATATCTCGTGGACAAAAATAAAATATTTATTTAAAATATTCATTTATTTATCTATCTGTATATCTAGAAGAGCGCATGTGGCGCAGTGGTCAGAGGTGCTCTGCGTCTCACACGAGGTCAATGGTTCGATCTCGCGCTCATGGCTCACCAAGCCATCAATCTCTCCGGGGTCGATGAATTGGTACCAGACTGGTCTCAGACTTGTCTGGGAGGATAAGCAGCACTGACTCGGTCAAACGGGAGGCACCGCGAGTATTGTAAAGGTCAGATATGCATTCATTCACCTCAAAACGAAGTTGAAAATTGATAGACGAATGCATGGACGCATCCCTCAGGGATTGATCAACGCCGGGAGCTTTATCCTTTTATCATTATTATCTAAGAAGAGTGCATGTGGCGCATGGCTAGAGGTGCTCTGCGTCGCACACAGGTCGATGGTTCGATCTCGCGCTCATGGCTCACCAAGCCATCCATCCCTCCGGGGTCGATGAATTGGTACCAGACTAGTCTCAGACTTCATTCACCTCAAAACGAAGTTTAAAATTGAAGACGAATGCATGGCGCATCCCTCAGGGATTGATCAGCGCCGAAAGCTTTATCCTTTATCCTTTATATCTAGGTGTTTGTTTGTTTATTTGTTCATCTGTTTAACTACTGATTATTCACCCGCTTATTTACTTACACGACGCGGCACTTATTTTATTTCGCGGACACCGGTGCTTCAAGAATTTGATTCGTTTCCTAACATTCATTGCTTGCTTGAGGTCCGTCTTTCTCATGAACGTCGTAGAGTGCTGGTCAGGCAGAGTGCTCTTTGAAATCTTGAGGATAGCCAGGCTGGAGTGTTCCCTAGTACTCCCGTGGACTGGTTGTTGGAGCGCTGAGGAGAATCAACCTATACCGAGTTTTAGTAACCACTCGACTCTCCCTCTCCTGATGATCGAAGAAGTTTTTAGAATATAGAAATCGATCATTATTCGACGTCGACGTGAACAATCAGTGTTTTTTTTTCGAGTAATTTGGCTGGTATTTTCAAAATATATCTTTCGATTCGAGTGTTTTCTTCGGACCACAGCTCAAGATTTCAATATGCCTGAAAACCATTTCTTGAGCCACGCATGTAAGTGGTCTGTCAAAGAGAGCTGACTTATAGAGCCCGATACACGTGTTTTAATCTTGCGATCTCGTCAGTCGGGCAGTTACACTTTCTCGTCTTTTGCTAATCTCTGTGGGAGCTCCAGTCCCCACACTGAGAGTTAGCGACGACGAACGTTTTACACTCTATGTCCAGTGAAAATCTCACCGAACACAGATGTTTGTACACTCGATTGCTTTTGGCTGATATATTCAATATATTGAAAATTGAGCAGTGGTCTTAAGAAAACAGTTGAAACGAAAGACATGATATATTGAATATACCAGCCACGAGCAATCGGGTGTACAACACTCTGTGTCCGGTGAGAATCTCACAGGACATAGAGTGTAAAACGTTCGTCGTCGCTAACTCTTAGTGTGGGGACTGGAGCACCCACAGAGATTAGCAAAAGACGTGAAAGGGTAACTTCGCGACTGACGAGATCGCAAGATCGGAACACGTGTATCGGGCTCTATAAGTCAGCCCTCCTTGACAGACCACTGACATGCGTGGCTCAAGAAATGATTATCAGGCATAATTTGGAAGGATTTCCGTACGTATAAGAGTTTAGTATTCATTCGAAAGCCTGAATCTCTGGCTAGTGCCATGTACAGCTATTTTTTGAAAAAGATTTTTTATAACGCTCCAGCGAAAAGAAAACATTTGTATTTCACACGCGCATATTTCTCACAGGACAAAAATCTTCCTTCGGACTACCAGTAATCATTCGATAGCGTAAAATTCAATATTTTCAACGCTGTGCTTATTTTCTGGAAAGACCGTTTCTGCAATGTAGCAGGATAAGATTATTTCACATAAGCGGGCAATTGCTTCTTTTGATACGCTACGGGTTGGGAGAGGGGCGCAGCGGGGCTGCCCGCGGTTATAACACGGTGATCGATCGATAGCGCTGATGCGTTACACACGTGAAGTGCGATTTTGTTATTTAATGGGGAATTTTTTCTCCGTTCTGAAGACAAATCGGGACCAAACATAAGACTTTGATACAACAAGATTTCCTCTACACGTTCATATGCTTCTCATGCTCCCAGCGAAGTAATAGTAAATTTGTCGCGGCCTATGTAAAACAGTAGTTTTACTTTGAATTTCACAGCGTTATGAAAGGGTCTTTTCTAAAAGCGACCACGTACAGCGCTAGCCAGAGATTTAAGCTTTCGATTGATCACTAACATTCTTATGGAAAATTCTTGTCCAGCGAAAGGATTCGTTTCATCACCCCGTGCTACCAAACGAGAAAGAATCGGATTGTCTTTTATCTTTACTGCTCTAATAGCACTGGTATGATGTTGCAACTGTTATCACATCTTGTTGAGTTATATGCTGTAAAATTTGACTCCCAGGCAAGAGTTGAACCCGCGCTCTCCCATAGGGTGGCGAGTATTATCACTACATCCTGAAGGCCAGCGCCCTACCACCACTCTTTCTTTGAATGTCTGTTTTTCTTTCCTTCATTTTTCGAATCTTTGTGTTCCTAATCTTTCTTTTTCTCTGTATTTTGAGTTTAATGTATACTTCCGCACTGTTATCTCCGGGTTTACTGGTTCTTCAATTACCTCTTGGCAATAAATGCACTTCGTGATGGCAGAACAGGAGCGCCGGTAGTGCAATGGTTAGCACGCTCCTCCGGGAATAGTGAATCGCGGGTTTGAATTCCGTCCGGCCTTCAAAGTGCTGCATACACTCAACATTGTCGGATATATAAATGCACTTGTGATTATTCCGTATGAAGATCGACTTTCGATTAATTTTGGCATTTGACGGATGATTTATCGCTTTCTTGAGGAGCAAACACGGGGTCGTTGAGAGCAAGATTTGCGCAATACTATAACAGCTGACGATTCGGAGGTTTCGCTTGTTTTGAAATGGGCAAACTGGCATGTAATCTACCCAGTCAAACACTCTCCTCGCTTCAACAGCAAGAGGAAAAACTTGACAAATGAGCAAATCCTAAAACTGACTCTCTATCAACTTTAGCATTCTTCAATAGATCACAGATTTTCCTTTGTAAGCCGACCTTTTCAGCGGCCCACGCACCGCACTGTGCCCTGGGATGAGGAGACGTTTATTTATAGTGATAGCACATGATATTGTGAATATTATATTACCATTCTATCGACTAAAAAAAAAGTGATGAGAACACAATATTGCATGCTATCACAATAAATAACGTCTCACCATCCTAGGATTCAGCGTGGAACTTGAGCCACTCATGAAGCGGCGACACTGCCGAAACGTACGTATGGCTCTGCGTACCAACCTAGAACGGGCTCTAAGCATCTTCACAGACTGTATTGAATGTTTTTAAGCACTGTGAAAACCACTCGATGGATGGACTTATGACTGTTTAGCTGAGTAGACTGCGTGCCTTCTTTACTCTTCCCAGGCTTTGAAAGTAGCGAAATCCGCTGGAATGTTAGCCAGTTTTGAGCAAATCTCGTATGTAATAACCTCGTAACATCTAAAGAGAAAACATGAGTTACTGATTTGTGTCAAGGTCATCAGAAAGCCGCTTCCGAAACCCCATAACTTAAGCTTTCACGCGTACATGATTGGGCAAACCATTAAGATGTTCACCTACAGCTAATCGTTTTTCCGATATTTCACCATAGATATAACCAAAGATTCGGGTCTTAGGAAAACCTTCACAATCCCTATTATTGAGTGTTTGAATCCTTTTGAGCTGTGTCTGCTTTGGATGTTTCACATGTTTCTTCTTTAGATTACGCGCTACCAAACCATCATCGTTTCAGATCTTATTGACCGATCAATACATATATTATCCATCTCTGGAGGTCCTCTTTCGGGATACGATTCACTTAATTACTAGTAGGAAAAGAATGCTCCCTTTGACGCATCTGTCGGCTAATCTATTTGGTCCGTCTGATGTTTTTCTCATAATTCTTCTGTTGACTTGTTTTATCGTTTGATAGAACTATCAGAGGGATTATAGGACTATTCTTGGGCACGTGCCGCGTCGTGGCAAGAGATAGCGTTACGCACATAGTCAATGGTTCAATCCCGCCCTCAAGGCTCACCAAGCATCTCATCCTTCTGTGATCAGCAAGCTGCTATCAGGCTTGTCTGTGAGGATAGCAGTATTGACTTGATACATCGCTAGGCGACCGCGAGTCATTCTAGAGGCCTATTTTTGTTTGTATTGCATTCATTAAAACCGCAAGGTATACGTAGGTTGACCCAAAATGTACTTATTTTGTGCGGATGTTGTCAAATACTTCAGCTTCCGTGTAGCGCAGTATTCCAAGAGGTGTACTGCTAGTATACACATGATCATTGGTTCGATCCCACAACCCGAGCTAATATGAACCTTTCATTTTGTAGAAATCGGGCGTTGATACAGACACATACCTGGATGGCTCAGGAAACCGACGCTAGTTTTTGGAAAAATCACTGTATTGGCCAAATATGCGTTTATTATCTATACAATCCTAAGTGAGGTCTAGTTCATGGCGCCTATCTCAAGGACTAATCGGCGACGAACTTTTTATAATTTCAGGGTTTTGATTCTCACTTTAAAAAGACCACTTAGCCTTCATGTAGACTATGTTTGAATGAAATCTGTGCGATAAGGTCGTGACGGCAACTCAGTCTTTTGGTTTACTATCGAGTTTCCGTTTTCAGTCAGTTTACCATATCACAATTGTTCAGCTGTTTGATTTTCAGATGGAACCAAGAAGGAATTGAAGCTATCTTTCCAGAATTGTTCCTGATTTCTGCTAAAAATAGGTTCCAGAGTTGATGAACTCAAACGTCGTTGTTTCGATCAACTGTTAGTCAAAAACACATGAGAATTGCTGATTGGAAAACATTCAAGCGAAGAAACTACGACATAAGTATCCAGTTTTATCATAAAGAAAAATTTTTCAAGTATTCTTCTATAACACGAAACTATCACCGTTAGAAAATTCCGAATATACCGTATGTCTTACAACGATTTGAGCCAAATTTCAATGGGGATGACATCTTGGTCAACGAGTTCAAGACAATTAGAACTAGAATTGTTGACCATTGATGAACATTTGAGCAATACAGTCCATCCCAGCATTAATTCATTAGAGATAAGTGTGAAATCAAAAATTGAATTATAGTATTCAGGCACTCTATCATAAAAAGTCTGATTATTTTCTTTTCTAGATCTCTTACTACACGTAAGCACTAAAATTAACATCATCACTATATTACTGATCTGAAGCTATTAACATGATAAACCTAGAAGGTCCAAGTCTGTCGCAAATTTGTCATTCCTGTCGGGCTCGAACTCTATGCAATTGTACTCTTAGAATGACAGTGACACCGTTATGCGACGTGCTTGCAAGAACTGATGACCGTCAACTAACACCTATATAAGGGAAACAAAACAAAGACTAAACGGGCAACATCTTTGAAGGAGAGATGTCGGTCGACAACACGAATCAAAACCTCGTCATTCCTAACGAAGATGTGACGCTTGTCATAATATTGCAAACCAAACGTGTTTTCGAAGCGCACAAATGAGTTCAGTTCCACTTCTTCTGCTGCAACTGCTGCAGTTCCGATGGTTCTTCCACTGAAAAACTGCTGAATGAACATAACAAATAGAAACGATTCACCGATACATGCATGCCATAGCCCCAAATTGAAACATAATGGTTCATGCATAGGTGGTAATGACATACAAATTTTTTCACATCATACAGAAATTGAATCCGCACTGCGCCCTTCCCCTTATGGGAACGCATGCTGACGAACTACACAACCGAGGCTACCGCTCTGCTATCACCAGATATTGGGCTTAACGCTGATATGTGCTGATTAACCCGAATTGTTGACGATTGCCTGATAGCAGATCGATACCCTATATCGCTGAAGAGTGATAGCAGATCAGGAGCGTCGATAGTTTAATTGGTTAGTATGCGCCCAAGTAGAGTGGAATGCAGATTCGATTCCCGTCTGAGAGGTTCAATGTCCTGCATATCACTCAACATTGTACATACATTGGAAGATTGAAGGATGAACTTTGACTCGTGCATATTTACAGCCTCGCGGTTTAGGAGAAGTAATTCTTTTCAGATTTTCCAATTAACGTACACTTATATACTGTGACACTGACGAACGAAGTGCTCCAAGTAAATCCCTCATGCCTCACATCGACAGAGAAACAAACATGCAAATTCAGCTTTCAGACAAAACTAGGATTAACACGTATAGCTGTACCATGCATAGCTGCACTAACATGCATAGTAAATGGAACTCAAGAAACTCTTTCCTAAATACAAATTTGAGGATTTCCCAATAGAAATCCTTGCAATCTGCAATACAAGTACACCTGGATAACTATTTTATGGTTGTTATTTTTGATACTAAGAGGAACACATCACACAAGAAATTAGTTACCTATAGATGGATATAATTAAGTTCTATCATGTATTAAATCAGGGTAAGTAAAACAAAGGAAAATAAATTATTATTATTATTCCTCTATAAAACAAACAAAACATCGCAGAAGTGCATAACAAAAGTAGAGACCACCTGACTACTTGGTCAGTTCACACTCAGGATATCACAACTAGGTACGGGGAAATAATTACTGGGTGAGTGAGAACATTGCAAATAAGCTATGAATTCAGCAACTAGATGACGAGATTAGAGACGATTCGACGGAAATGAAAAGAAGAACAACATGAACGGATTGTATCAAGAACATAGATATAGATAGATCAACGAAATAATAGGTGAAAAGCAAACAGGAAGACGGATAGAATCCCGCAACAAAGCACCCGAACGCTATAAGCTCGGACTGCCAGATAAGTAGGGGTTGCAGAACGAAGGACAACGATTAGCCTTATGGTCAAATGCACATATATATGTGTCCGTAAATGATAGTGTTGGGAAGGCGCTATATACCCTTGATTTTCGCGGACAGCGCGCATGAGCAGCTTTCAGAATAAGAGCACGAGATAGATGGATACCCCCTATCTAGGTCTGTTAACAATGACACACCATTCGATTAGTAATGAAGAGGGAAGACATGCGTCATCAAAATAGATTAGCAAAATATTGAGGCTCTATAACTCCTTATGTAATGGTATAGTGGGGCCACCAAACGCACGCTCGATCTGTTTTGTATAGGGGCCCAACATCCAGCCAAAATATGCACACCAAATAGCTCCGAGACCAGCTAGCGATATGACAGCTCGCAAACTGGTTGCACGTGTAGCCGGCTTACCGTCGATATAATTGCGTGCGACGAATTTAAGAATTTCATCAAGAAATATGACAGGTATCGAGATCTTCAAAACAGCCATCCATTCTGCGAGGCATAGCGGTGTTATCTGAAAACGTAATTCTCAAGCTGAAAATAAAAACGAGTTAAATAGAATTTTTGCCTATCATACTTGGAAGATAGTTGCCATGATATCGACATAGAGAATGACAAAGTGAAGCGACATTGATAAAGCTATGGCCGCACATAACCATACGTTCTTCCACGGCGGCATGACAACTACTGATTGGTTTTCGGATAATCTGAAGATCAACCAATCTCATTTTATGAGTATCAATTTCCTGAGCAATTAGTGGGCATGATATGAAGATAACTAACGAGTTTACTGCGTTGAGCATCTCGATTGTTACAAGCACAGAGAGAGCCATAGCATTTGGATGGTTATCTTCAAAAACAGCACAGTCCAAATCAACAAAGTTTTCAGGCTCGATCTAAAGCAACTTCATAGAGTTTGTAATTACAAGTTGAACTCAAGAATAACCTCGCATCTCATCCAGTGAGTTAGCTGATAATACGTGATTTGTGGTCCATCTTCATACAGAAGGAACCACCACATAGATGCTCCAACAGTTGCAACTCCGACATAAGCTAGAAAACATCAACTAGAACACTGATTATCATCAACTTTGCTAAAGTAGATCACGAAAATTACTTACTTCCAACTGCTAAATAACGGAAAAACAGCCACTTCGAAATCAGACCATCGCTTGCGGATCTCGGATGACGCTCCATGATATCCAAGTCGGGTGGGTTGAAACCGAGAGCTGTAGCAGGTAAGCCATCAGTGACCAAATTAACCCATAAAAGCTGAACAGGGATGAGGGCTTCTGGAATGCCGAGGGCAGCCACCAAAAAGATTGATACGACTTCTCCAACATTGGAAGAGATAAGGTAACGTATAAACTGCTTCATATTGTTGTAGATTGCACGTCCCTCCTCAACAGCAGCGACAATTGAAGCGAAGTTATCATCAGCAAGTACCATCTCGGAAGCAGATTTCGCGACAGCTGTTCCTGATCCCATAGCAATTCCAATTTCAGCCTTTTTCAACGCAGGAGCGTCATTCACACCATCTCCAGTCATAGCTGTGATCTGCAATACGAAAGTATATCTTGAACAGTCACAATGACTTCAGAATGACAAGACCGTAAGGAAAACAAGATAAAGCTCTCGCGCGGTGTTGAGCAATCGCTAAGACTAACGCCATGCAAACAACTCCACTAGACATTTTTGAAAGTGACTTAATGCATATTTGGCCTTTACAATGACTCTGTGTGACCTACTAATCTCTCAAGTTAGCGCTGATGTCCTGCCAAACAAGTCTGGCATCAAATTGACGAACCCTAAAGGAATGGAAAAATCGATGTGTCCTAAACACAGGATCGCATCAATGACCCACATGTGCGCTTCACGACGCCCCTAATCAGTGCGCTATAGATGGATAAAACTTCAGTTTATAAGAACATGAACACCAACCTCTCCATGACTCTGCAAGATATCTACAATTTTGGATTTGTGCGTGGGTTCAACACGAGCGAAGAGCTTTGCTCGGCGACAAGCCTCTGACTGTTGTTCTGGCGGCAGATCATCGAATTCTCGTCCAGTGAAAGACTAAATATGGAGTAAATAGTCAGAAATCATACAAACACATGTATGCTTACTAACAATTCCAGTGGTATCCTCATCCTCAGTAAAAAGACCAATACGTCTGCCAATAGCTTCTGCGGTGTTCTTGTTGTCACCTGTGATCATGATTACTCGAATACCAGCATGAGTACAATCCTTGATTGACTTCATGACCTAAAACTCACTTTATTCATTAATATTGCTAGAATAGACTGCATATTACTTTGAAAACCGTACCTCAGTGCGGGGAGGATCGAGCATTCCAACTACGCCCACAAAGGTGATATCCCGCTCATATTTATTGAACTGTGACGATTCTTCAAGGTTCATGCTCTGTGGCGATACTGGGTTGTCGATAGTTCCGAGAGCCAAGCAACGGAGTGTGTCTCGTCCAGTACCGTACTGCACACATTTCTCAACGATTTTCTGAGTTATGGCCGGAGTAAGAGGCACTTTTTGATTGTTCACGCGAACATGACTACATCTGCTGAGAACTCCTTCAGGAGCACCTTTCACAAACATCTTAGCATGCGAACCACCAGTGGCTGGGACACAATAAGAGGACATAGATTTTCGATCACGAGAGAACTCCAACGTGAATTCCTAAAACCGAAATTCAGTAGTGCACTAACATGCAGTTTTTGAGGAAGATGATCAATGTGTTCTAAATGCAAAGCACTACGACACCTACCTTCTTCCATTTCTGTTGAATGACACGGTTACAAACATTGCCCAAATCACGTGGAGACAAACCAGATTTCGGTGTACCGTAAACATTCATTTTCTCAGCCAGAACAATGAGAGCAGTTTCAGTGGCTTCTCCAACCTGTAATGCGATCAAGTATGGAACCAATGGGAGAATAAACAACGCGATGATGTTTTGCACCACCCTCAACTATTGCCTGGTAAAAGCCAGCACGAACATAGTCTTTAGGCTGAAAATTAGGCTTCTCTCATGCGATGAAATGCAAAACTAGGTGTCACTGTCAATATTTTATATGGAGACTTGAGATTGGTTTCTTGATAACTGGCCACAAAACTTCGACGATTGAGCAATTGAGAATTTAGCCCCTGAGAGGCTGTCTCTAAGAACGGCGTGGTATTGAAGGTCTTTTTCGCGAAAAAGCTTTTTTACTAGAATCTTAGTAGTCAGTAGAAATCTTTAATTCCGGTCAGAGCTTGATTTTTGAAAACGCTTTCTTTGTGCGCTGTAGCAGCGAAAATTAAATTATATTTCACACCAGAAGCGCTTTCTTTGCATACCTAGGATTTGGATGGCTTTTACTTGAACTGATCTAGTACTCATTCGAAAGTATAAATCGGCAATTCCAGGAGTATTTTTGATTTTAGAGGAATTTGAAGAGACTTGATGGAGCGCAAATAAAACACGTTTCATACTAAATGTTTTCTCCACATACAGATAGGAGTTATATATGTACAAAAGGTATATGTGCGTGTATAGAAAATGATGGAATATCAGAATAATATGGAAAATATGAAGTTCACTTCAAAATAAAGAGAATAGCGCGTGAGCTGTGAAAATCGATCGAAGCCGTTCGCAAAGGGTTAAAGAAAATGTCCTATCCTATTACAATAAAGAGGTTTTGGTTTTTTCTCCTTCAAATGTGAACTTTTGTAGAGCTCAAATTAGAAAAAAAATCTGTCATTTCAAGACTCAAACACAAACATAACAGGCGCAAACATTAACGATATATTGAGGAGACTATTGTACCCGTTTCTAGGGAAGAAAATGAAAAAAGTACATGGTAGGCTTCGAAAAATTGGAAGTTACTCGCAGCAATATGAGGATAAACTCCTCGGCAGCGATCTGCTGATTTTGATGATTTTTGCCAAAATAATAAAGCTCACTTTGAACTAAGACGGCTCAAACCTGGAAGGCAGAAATAATTTCGAGAGCATTTTTATTATACACCGAGAAAATATACACATACCTTCAGACTGATTTAAAATTCCATTGCAAAAAATTGAACTCTTTAGAAACCAAAATTCATAATCTTCCGCAAGGTCATCATTAATGAGATGTTTGCAATGATACGTATTTCGATGGAAACTACTAGTTGTTAAGAAATAATGGGTAATCAGATATGGAGCTTGGACAGAGCCGACTTGGCTCCGATCTCTAATATAACTGGAAATTGAATAGAATTGAAGAGAATTCGAGTCCACCTGTTGAAAGAAACAGTAATAATTTTCGAAAAAAAAAACGATGAAACACTTTTTTTAACCTCAAATGATACAAACCTTCTCATACATTTTCTTGGTATCATTGTAATCAACCGCTGAATCATTACACATAGCACAGATGGTTGCCAGTTCGGTAAGTGCATCAAATCTCCACCAGCGCAGTTGACCTGGAACATATCGTATAGGCTACACATAATATCGGTAAAAGTGATGGCAAAAGATACCTCCTTTCCGTCAAAATAAACTTTTCCAGATGGTTCATAGGTTGATCCTGTGATAGTGAACTCATTGAAGGTGATGTTATCGTTCGAAGCCGACTCAGCGATGAACATCTTCGATACTGACATCTGATTCGTTGTCAATGTACCAGTCTAAAAAAATCAATAATTATCTCGGCAATTTGCCTTTCGAAGCCTAAAATATGTGAATATTTGTCAAATTCACCTTATCAGAACAAATTACAGAGGTACAACCGAGAGTTTCGACCGAAGGCAACGATCGTACAATGGCATTCTTTTTCGCCATACGTCGTGTACCCAGAGCAAGACAAGTGGTAATAACAGCTGGAAGGCCTTCAGGAATAGCAGCCACAGCAAGAGCAACAGCAATCTGTATCACTCAACACTTACTCCTTACACTAAACCACTGAAAATATATAAACAAACCTTGAAATAATAGATAGCTCCCTTGATCCACGACCCACCGTGTGCAGGATCATTGAAATGACCTATGTTTATGGCCCATACAGCAACACAGATGATTGAAATAACCTAAAATAATATCGGTCGACAGCAATGGACACTTTACAAACTATGTTGACTTTGTAAAAACTTCATTATCATGTTAACGACTCCATCAAGCTGAAAAATTGGCAATAAGCGTGACGTACTCACCTTGGACAACTGCTCACCAAATTCATCAAGTTTTTGTTGGAGCGGAGTTCTTTCAGATTCGGTTTCTGCCATTTCAGTTCGAATCTTTCCAATTTCAGTATCTAATCCAGTACCGAACACTACTCCACGAGCCTAAACATTCTCTTTTCTTACAGATGTAGCCTCTGTGAGAATATCAAACGAGAGCTCACTTTTCCAGACGATACATTTGTCCCCGAAAAGAGACAGTTCTTCTTATCTTGATTTACAGCACGCGGATCGGGAACAGCATCAGTATGCTTGATGACTGACACTGATTCTCCAGTAAGAATAGACTGATCGATACGTATGGTTGTGGAGTAAATCTTCAGTAGCCGAAGATCAGCGGGAATCTTATCACCCACTAAAATGAGTATTTCTTTAATTGGCCTTATAATTTTCAAGTCTAAGAACTTCTTTTCTCTTGCAATAAATGCACTGCATTAACAGTAAAGAATTTCTCTAGTATTCCAAATCATTAAATTCCTCATTTACATTTTGACGCGAAAATTTACGACCAGGTACTTAGCTGCATTCAATCACAATTTCTACAAAACAAGTTGATCCACTCACCAGAAACTTCGACGATATCCCCGGGCACCAACTCCCGTGCTCGTATCATCTGGATACCTTCGACTCCCGCTCGCACCACTTTGGCCATTTCAGGTTCGTATTCTTTCAGTGCCTCTATAGCTGATTCGGCATTCCGTTCCTTAACGGTACACTTGAATTCGAGAATAAATGTCACGGAAACTCTACTGAATCAGACCGAAAAAATAAAAACTGGATCTGAAATCGGCGATTAATATGACAAATAAATTCAAAAAACCGTATGAACTCCCAGGATCAAAGAAGAAGCTCACCTGCCAAACACCAACTGTGGCATTAGCTATAAGAATTAGAAGGATAACAAAAGGTTCAACGAAAGCGGTAACCGCAGCTGTTTGGTCATCGTGCTCTTCGAATAAAGCTAGAACCTAAAAACATTGACCATAAATCATATTTTATGACGAAACAAAAAATACACTTTGAATTCCAATCTTCTGAGGGAACAAAAAGACCTTCTAAAACACCAATTGTCAAGATTTGAAATGTAGACTTTTGCTAAGCAAACGCAGCTGTTCAGTGATGGTTGTGTGGCAGTAGGCGCAAACAAAAGCTAACTGATAGTAAGAATTTTGATGAGAAAATTTGGCTTGATAATTTGTCATGGAAAAGAGATTCAATGAAATGAATGGAGAGCATCTGCACTAAAGAGCGAAAACAGGTAAAAATAAGAAAATTACTAATACTGAACAACTCAATATTAGATTGTAAATATGTACAGAATGAAAAGCCTGCCTTAGGACAGTGCAAAAAAGATGGTAGAGCGAAAATATTTGAAACGATTTGCACTGCAAAGTACTGAAACGGGAACTTACAAAGGAAATTATGGCAGCCAAGAGAAGAATTTTTACAAGGAGATCATCAAACTGTTCCAAAATCAGTTCCCAGATTGTCTTTCCGACTTCAGCAGGCATTTCTGAAATCCCTAACTTATTCTCTAGACATACATTCTTAATATTTGGATTGAAAATCAGAATGAAAACATATACTGATCGGTGAATTACACCCAGATACTGACAAAAAATATTGCCGAACATTTCTCCAAATCGACGTTTTCGCATCTCCGTAGCGATCAAACAGGCTCGAGTTAAAACTTGGCTTGATATTCCTCACCGTGAATACAAATATTACACATCGTCATGTCGCATGGATATTTGTAAAGGAATACCGGATATCTGAGACTGAAGCCCTGGAAGGCTCTTGAGAGTCGAAGAGCCACTAGTGTCAACTAGACGATAAAAAGGATTAAAAGCTCTCAACGTTCACCAAACCCTAAGGGCTGCGCCATGCATTTGATCCTACTCAAAGCATCTTAGGATTTACTGAGTGCATCTTTGACCTGGTACAATGACTCGTGGTTTCCTAACGATGTATTAAGTGAATGCTGTTATTCTCCTAGACAAGTCTGGCATCAATTCAGCGACCCCGCAGAGATGGAAGGCATGGTAAGATTTGAGCGCGGGATCGAACCATCGATCATCGATCAGTCGACCACGCGTACATGTCACCGAGTATCTTTAACCACTGCTTCTTGGGTTTTCTCTGCTCCTATTATAGCACTGTTCCATGCCATAACTTCACATCTGAGGATGCTGAGTGGTATGTGGCAGCCTCGGGGGTGTAGTGGTAATACGCGTCTCCCACATAATGAAAAGCGGGTTCAACTCCCACCAGGCTAGAAAAATTCTGCAGATCACTCAGCGAACTCTGATGAAACAATGGCATGTGTTTAACGATGAATAATTAGCACATTTCCTCAAATCAAATCAAATCTACAGCTGAAATTCCTACAGAAAAAAAAGAAAACTAACCATTAAATCCATACTTTTCTCTCTGCTTTATAATCTGTGTTTCCGTTAATCCATCCGGACCCACATTGAAGAAGCGGCAAACCTGTGTGCATTTTTCGCTCACAATTATAAGAGAAAGACTTCCGGAGTAAAAAAAAAAGCAGGTAAACAAGGAAAAAGAAGCCATACCTCCTCGCCAGACTTCGCATGTGCGTCTTCCATTCTCGGCGGCGCTAATTCACCCAAGTCGATCTTCTCACGATACCCACCGTATCCTACTGAAAATTCAATAATCATTAAAGAAAACCCACACCGCAGTGATTACTGCAGCGCCAATGAAATCGATACACAGGTAGAGATACCACTGAAACGAGCTCGCCATAGAAATTAAACCATCAGAAAAACAACGCAAAATAAGTGGCTATTGACGATTGGAGGGCGATTAAAATCAAAACAAAGCTCGCTTATGGATTAACCCAGTGATCTTGAGTGGTGCGGAAAACTCTGACGTCAAGCGGGACTTGAACCCGCATTCCACTCTTTGTCAAGAGGCGCGTGCTCTAACCCGCTGCACTATCGACGCCTGTATTGTCAGCACTCTTTCTACGCTACAATGATACCGTTCAGGAGTAGTCTTTCGATCGATTTGAAACTTGCTCAAGGATGGTACTTCTCCTTCGAATTTCGGTGGCTTGCGTTCTATAGATTTCGCCTTCCTCGGGGCCCCAGAAGACGTTTTACACCGAATAGCAGGGAATCGATCGGCTTCTTTCCTACCTCTAGTTGACGGACGAGTTTCCTAAATTTTCACCAAATCCAGGAAAAAATAGAGACAATAATTCGGTATAAAACATCTTTTGAGGCTCTGAGGAAGGCGAGATCGACGAAACGTAAGCCACCGAATCAAAAAGGAGAAGTACCACCTTGCGCAGATTTTAAATAAGAAAAAAAAGGACAGTTCGTAAAATGCTATCGAACCGTGAGGCTAAGATCAAAAAGAAAATCAGATTTTTTAATATGAATAATCGATCATTCCAGAAAAATGAGGGCTCCCATCACGATGTTCGAAATGGAGATCAAGACCGGTAGAAAAACTGGAAACTGCGGGCTAAACGAACACGATGGCCGACCGGCCGGCAGTTGTCGTCAGCACTTGATTTACGGTAATTGCGTTCCAGGACCACTTCGATGCTCACGCACGACCCGCCCTATAAAATTATCGACGATCGGTGAGAAAAGTGGGCGTGTCGATGCGGGTTTTTTCGAATATATAGGGGATTATTGGTTGTTAGGCATGAGTGAGCCGCGGCAGCTTCTGTCAGCCAGTTGTGGTGTGTGTGTGTGTGATGGCGCAACGGCGCGGCAACGGCGGCAACGGCGGTAGGTCGCGTCGGTGTTGGTGTGGGGGCGGAGCCGAAAAGCCAACTGTCTCTCTCTCGCTCCACAGATCGGAGGAGGAGGAGGATCGCATCCCCTCATCGTCATCGTCGTCATCACTCTGGGAAAGAAGAGAATAAAAACAAAAGCAAAGACACTCTATGGACGACGATACGTCGGGATCATGGAGAGAAGTATAGCTAACTATCAGGGCTATGCCCCCTGAAAATCAATGATTTCTCCCAATTTAGATCGCGTGCTTTTAATGACAAGGAGGAAGTCTAGAATACTACTAGATTGATGACCTCGAATAGGGTGCGCCGTGGCCATCGGTGCTCGCCACGGCGCGCGAAGAGCCGTGCTCCACCTCCACAACCCTCTCCGGCAGTCAACATCAACGCCTTATGCAACGCCACAGCCAGGCTATCCTCGCGATTGCAAGGAGCCTTACTCAACCAATATTCTACGACGTTCAAGAAGAAGGCGATTGAAACGAATTGAATGCAAGAAGTGGGACCTGCACAGTGAAAAAATACACTTGAAGACGGATCAGTAAATTATCAATAAAATAAAAAATAGATAGGTAGAGTGAGAAAAATGTCGAAAGGATTCGACGAGGAAAGGTTAGAGCGCTGCAATGAACAACTGGTGGCGCATAGTGAACAATTCAAAGATCTCAGAGGGAGCAGCTCCGCCTTCACAGCTTTGATGTAGACCACATGTGAACCACCGACGACGACACTGCTCACTCAGCCGAAAATGTTTGTAGATGAATTAGAAGTGAAGCATTACATCAATGAAGATATCATAAAAAAACCCTTAGCTACACCATTCTGAGCCAAAGATTTATGAGCACTTGATCCGCTGGTTTCCAGGTATTCTACGAATTTTTCGGTACTGTTCTATTACGGAGGCGCCATTTAAGGCCTTCGGTAAAAACGTAATTTTTGCTTTTGCAAAACTATTCTGTAGTTTATCGATAGCTTAAATCAAAAGAATTCTAATGGCATGTTTATTTTCTCAAATAGCTTATTTTTGGCTCCGTACCAGTCAGAATGAGATTTTGCTTCACATTTGGAGATACCCGAGATTTACTGTTCCATCACGGCGGCGCCACTTGAGACCTTCGGTAAAAAGGCATTTTTTGCTTATGCAAAACGTTTCTATGGTTTATCGATACTCAAATCAAGTTTCTAAGGCGTATTTTATTTCTCATATTGCTTGCTTTCAACGCCATATCAGTCAAATGAGAATTTGTTACACATTTGAAGACTTCTCGCCTGATAAAATTTTTTCTAACAAAATTTTTACAATTAGATAGAACAAGTCTTTCTGATTAAGAAAATATAACTGCTCTTTGGTATCAGAGCTGTACACACACCTTAGCCGACAAGCGCTCACTGAGTGTGAAACCCAATTTTCTTTCGATCGTTACAAAGCTCAAAGAAGTCCTTTCCAAAAATTAAATGCACCATTATGATCAAAAAAATTTCCTCTATTTAACGACCATAAATTCAGTACAATAAAACTTTCATCCAGTGAGAAATCTCAAATGAGAGACAAAATCTTATTTTGACCGGCACGGCGCCAAGAATAAGCTATTTGAGAAATTACATGCTATCAAAATTTACTTGATTTGAGCTATCGAAAAACTACAGAAACGTTTTGCAAAAGCAAAAAATACGTTTTTACCGAAGGCCTCATGTGGCGTCGCCATAACAGAACAGTATCAATTTTTTTTTATCTAATAATATATTTTGAGTCTTTCACGAAGTCTCTTATGGCACTTATATTGTCCAAGACGCGTGCTTCGGTTCACTGCAGTCTCATCATTTACACGGTGCCTTTCGTTTCAGCCAATTCCTTGTAGGGGAGGCCCCCACATATAGAGGAATCGACGAACAACTTACACTGCCGTGAGGTGAAAAGACCGCCCGTCGTGCGGTGCTTTCAAAGTCGATTGCTCGTGAATGGTAAAACTTGTCATGTAATACCTTTACTGTTTCTAAGTTTCAAAAATAAGCATGATGTCTTATAGTTACTTCTGAACTATTAATGAGATCTGTTATGGCACTTGTACAGCTGTACACGAGTTTGGCCTACACGCGCCTCTAAGTGGTGATATCAAATAACTACAAAGCAAATTAAAATTTGAGCGAAATCGAAGAGATGATATTTCACGACTACCAATCAAGAGCAATCAAGTGACAACACTGCCCTTCCGATAATTTTATCACTTAACGGCGCGTGTAAAACGTTCGTCTTCGACGGAGTACACCTCCGAGGAGCTGACTGAACGAAGAGGCACCGTGCAACTGACAAGGCTGCAAGATCGAACGTGTAATGCACTGTATAAGTGCACATAACAGACCACATGCATGGCTTAAAAATAACTATAAAGCATATTAAAATTAAAGCGAGGAGCAAGAATCACTTGGAACGAAAGGTAAAATAAGCATTTTTTAAGTTGTGGTAAATGATGACCTATATTATTTATGCCGAGATTCATAGATAACCACTCTTCTGACTTGTCATTATCCTTCAAATTTCAACAAGAAGCCATGCATAGATGAGAAAGAATGGCATGCACTGTAGACACGAATGTGCCCCATGTGTCTGTCATAAGAGCCACGCAGACATTTTGTGAAGTAGCTTAATTTGCAGCGATACACAATGATTTGTGTGACGTTCTAGAATCAAATGAGTGAAGGTGTCCTTTCTTTGGTTGAAAATGATTGACAGCGAAACTCGTCTCCACAAACTAGTAATTTCTAGTTAGGTAAAACACTTGAGATGTCACCAAAAATGATGTATAGGATGAAAATGTTTGGTCGCATTGAATTGTAACACAAGCCTCCTTTGATTAATATCAAGAGCATTCTTTTCACGTCCGAACGAGTTTGTTGACGTAAGTGGTGTATTATGTAATACAAAGTGTATAAAAGGGGGGCGAGCGAACTAGGAAAGTGCGATCAAGTTGAAGTGTATGAACATTCATCTCTATACACATCTGCTTCGCTCTAGTGCTCCGACACCTGTTGAACAGCTTAGAGACGCACTTAAGTAGGATACCACCGCTGGAGAACGATTGGTGAGGCCGTTTCAACTGTTCGAATGAGCGTAACGCAAGTTGAGAAGATTTACGACGCTCTAGGAATCCGGACGAGCTCAAGCACATGGCGACCGCACTCTCAACTTCGCTTGTATCTCACCATCGACTGGCATCTCGACTCGTTGCTCTTTCGCAGGTAGGCTCTGGCGTAACGTCCTCTAACTCCGACCGAAAACAACCGGCTCATGTGACTCAGTATATGTAAAACATTATTGCTTCATATGAAGAAGAGAAGTCGGTCAGCTACAATAACAATAGTCGTCATGTCCTTTCACTCCCCAGCAACGAGAGCGTGTTACTCAACAGAATCACGATCCACACAACTTAGCTTGTCTTCATCCCTTAATAAGAATCCCAAATTTATCCAGGAATTGTTGAGCTAGGAGAAGGCGATTCCAGGCATCTCACAGGATGGTTCCACAAGCTCGCTATAACGTGAAGACCATTTGAATTGTAGGCTGAACGTCGAAGAGCTCACTCACAGACGATTAGAGAAGTACCGCTGGACTCCGTAGCCCACCCACCGAATGCCAGAGTCATAAAGTCTAACTTGCCCTGTTCTCGATCATAAAGATTCAGCAACAAGGATTGCGAAAAACAAATGAGAATAATCTAATGTGCAATCCAAAATACTTGAAAACATTTTCGCCAAATTTATGGAATTATAATGTTTGTTTCGTGAAGATAATGTATTCCAAGACCTACTCAAGATCTGCATACTACCACGGACGATGGATGCTATAATTAGAGCTGTTTGAACATCGCTACAAAGTTAAGATAATGTGTACTTACAACTTTTTTATTGACTCGAACAGTTTGATTGGGATTGAGTGTCATAAAATATATTGATTCTGCCTTCAATAACATTTTCCGCTGATTTTTCTATCTTAAAGTCAATCGTTAACGCTCATCGAAATGTTCTTCTACGAATGCCCAATTACATCTAGTCGAGAAGACAACATCATGATTGACCTAGCCCACAGTGGAGCAAATGAAAGCTAGTGGTTTGGGGATCGTTAAAGAGCATCGAGAGTGTACCGAACAGAACGAACAACATCTAACTCCGTGCCCACCTTTTCCACTCAACAATTGTTCTTGTACTACGCATGCATCACAAACCTGGTCAGTGCTTGAGCAGAATGAAAGATCACTTGGCCTTATTGAACGCGCAGAGTCGAAAGGTCGATGCTAAGAGTATCCCGTATTATGCTAATGAGAGAAAGGATTCGAAGATCTGAGCTACGTCAGCGATAAAAAATGAAAGATCTGTTCTGAACGCCGGGCTATCAAAAATAAGGAATGCGCTTTCACGACAACCGATGAACAAGAGTCGTTGCCAATTGGATTTTTCGGGATGTGAAACGCATCACAGGAATACCACCGACCCAATGGTCAAATTTTTTCTCGCGAAGCCTAAAGGAAAGATGAGATGCTTGACGATTTCCTAAAGCGATGAGGACCCGCTGGGCTATTCTTTCATGCGACACGCAGGGAAATGTGGAAGTACTGCTGGTGCTCGCTCGAGAGACTCGACGATCAAGAGAACGACAGGTGATACAGGTGAAAAGCCATCAACGTTGTACTTATTCTTAGCTTTGTTGTCATTTATGCTGTCATATCCGATTCATCAACTTTGCAAAAGTGCTCATAAGAATCACATACTCATTCGTCTGTGCCTCCATCCATCCATCAATCATTCAAAAATAAAGCTCTCCTCATGACTACTGATATTTCCATAGATTTTTTTATGAAATCAATAACTTTGATATCGTTCATTGAAATAAGTTAAAAAACTTCTTGCCTGGGATAATCGTTGTCCACATTTCTTTATGAGACTTCCTACACGTCTGACATTGTCGGTAACAGACTAAAGTGCTATGACACCTTTTATTTGATGCCATTTCCTTTTTCATAGCAGGGTATAATGTTGAATGCAACCACAAAGATGTCGAGATACAATCAAAACTCGAAAATTAGGTGGGCCTCGAACACGGAATTTCCCTTTCCGGCGTATCAAACTAACCACTGTCAGTGCTGTCGCCGATCATTCGTCGAAAGGTATGGAAAATCATGGATGAGAGATAAACAACGTAAATCTCAGCTGGCGTAGTAGATGGTACGAGAGCCCACGGAAACGGTACTGATGTGTTCGGAGCCCACTTGGGTCTCCGGGTTGTGTTCATATCAAAAACTGGAGCATTATTCTTATCAGGAGATGGTCTTGGTCATTATTTTGACCGACTCCGTTTTCCTACACAGACGGAATGTTATCACGTGTATTGGCGAAAAGAGAAGTTCGATTCACAGGGCGCAATCCGGAAAGTTGTCGATGAGTGTCCATAGTTCATTATGGCGTCATGGTTTTGTTTCACGACGTGTCTTCATCGCAATCAAACAAATGTCACACATCGTGGAAAATTCTGCTGCCCTTCAAGTGTGCGCACTTTGTATTTGAAATATGCTCTGTGCTTCATCGAAAAAAACTAGTTGAATGACGTCGATATCGGATAATTTTCTCGGAACAGAGAGAAATGGTTACATATAAACGGTCAAAGATTTCAGAAAAAAAACGAAATACGTGCTCCTCAAAACATCGTACTTCGAATATAGTGACATGTGAATACTATAAAGGCGTAGATGTGCTGCAATTCTTGAAGTTTCAAGGTCTGCGAATAAATGAGCATTATAGTCGGGACAGATTTTACATAAATTATAATGAAATTTAAGTTATACCAACTATACTAATAGATTAAAAGTACGTCTAGGTTTTGGGGAAGATGAGGTCGCCAAAACGTCGGCCATCGATACTGAGGAAAATATATTAACCTCGCGGATTCTTTCAAATTAGAACAATTCATGAGATGGCGCACAGGCAGAAATCCGCGAATCTTCGTAGTTTAGAATACAACGACAGTTAGATTTATGTAACAAAGCCACCGTCAGATAATGGTGCTTTTTAACAGTAATACACTTGTGAAATTTCGGTATTAAGAACAATAACGGATCTTTTGGAACAGCAAAAGAAAATTTATGTTGGCTTAGGTTACTAGTTGACACGAATGATTGTGAAAAGGGATGTTTTACAGAATATTTATTATTCACACGATCCGTTGACACAGATTTCGGCTTCCACATCATCCATGAGCGGTCGGTCGATTTTCTTTCCTACCTCTGCAATTGATTTCGACCTAAAACCATCTCCGAATCAACTAGTAGGAAGCTCGGCCGAGGATCCATAGCCGAAACCCATTCATTGGAAACGACATCATGAAGGCCTGAAGAAGCCCTTGAAAGGTCACGTCAGGAAACCAAGGATTATCATATGCACGACCTGCAATATACCCTTTGGTGTATGTGCTGAGGTCCGCACAACCAGTGAAGACTGACCACCTAAGCATCGAGTATCAAGCTGACACAGTTCAGTGTGAATCCCACCACTTCTTTCATTACGCTCACACTCTTTCTACACAAAGATAGTCCAATTATATTTTGTCAATTCTGGCTTCTTCATGAATATCACATTGGTCGAGTCAGTTCTCCTTGCAATCTTTGAGATAGCCCTATGTGTTGTACAAGAAAATGTTGGCAGGTGGTCGAACAACTACTTGGCTTCTTGATAGATTGCATCATTAACAACTTCACAACTCCCCTCGCCGTTTGGAAGCTTTTGAAAATATGCAAAAGTTTGTTGATGGCCATAAACTGAATAAATAAAATCGTTAATAGACACTGCAATAAAGATGTCGAATTTAAGGAGAATGTACACATGTTGCCCTTTAAGTGGTTTACCACTTCACTCTGGCGAACATTTGAAAGGAGATCAAAAATACCGAACTGCGATGTTCCAGAGGAGAAAATCCTTTACCTTAACAAGATTATCGAAATTAAAAGGTCGATCTCGACATTCTAATCTAAATACCACTCAGCTTTGATATATTGCATGCCCGAGTTCAACGTGCTACCAATGACTCCTTTGCGCAAAAGTACAAAGAATAAAAGACTTTGAAGAAGAACTGTGATATGTCGTCTATCAGAGAAGGAATTTAGGTTATTAAGTAACTCTGTCAGATAGGAATGAATGGAGACTCCCTGACAGCAGCTGAGAGCTAACGATGGTTAACGAGCATTACAGAGGATAGAGATATACGACTTTTTTTTTGCTGAACTACACTATTACTGCAGAACATTATGAGACGAATTGCGGATGAAAACGGCTGCGATTGGATGTGTTACGTCATGCTTCTGCACACAAGCTGTCTCCCTGTGACAAGGCAAACACTCCGAAGAAGAGACAGGTATGGCCGAGCTCTTGCGCTTGAGCTTCTAGTGAAAACTTTATGAAAAACCGATTTCTTGAAGAGATTTTCGCTTAAGCTTTCAATTTCTCTCGTCCTATTTGATGAGAACAATTCAGAAAACGACTGAACATTGTTTTAAATATTATCAGAATAGGTAATTATAGTCTTAGAGCAGATGAATTTGGTGGAAAACTATTACAAATATAAGCGATGGTAAGCTTATGAATTTGAAGTGAAAGAAATATACACAGTGAAAAATGGTGAGATTGAAGCCATGGAAAACCAAGAGTAGTTTTCTCATATGGGAAATATATGAAATGTTCCTACATGGGAAAGTTGCGAATGAAAGTATTGTCACTGACGTGAATGGCTTAAATAGCTTTTTCAGTGAAGGTAAATCTAGAAATATTTTATCATACGACAATCGAAATGATGCGACAAAAAAGTATAAAGTGATCGAGACCAAAGTTCCATATCGTACTGAAATTACCTCGTAATCAGCAGAAGTCTTAACAAGTGCAAAGGGATTGTTAAGGCTTTTTTTCTAAAGCAACAATACTGACATATCGCAAAAAACACCAGCATGTATTCAAAATTCGAAATCGTTTCAGAGCCTATTGCCCTACTGGATAAGTCGATGTCGATTTAGCAGAACGTTTTACATGCGTGAATGTGTCGTAGTATAAGGATGTCATTCTTTCCGTAAGTTTCTCGTTTACCTAATCGTTCCAGATGTTTTGTGTCATGAAATGTTACCATAGAGATAAGAAAGACAGAGCGTTCTATACCGAATTGAAAAAACGTCAATAGTGGCGAATATCGACAGAATTTTCATCGGCATCAAAAGTTCAACAATGAAAAACATTCTTAGACCTAGGGAGTTCGGAAGTATTGTAACGATTTATCAGTTCGCTTGTACTCTTAGTTCGTTAGAACTATTCCCGGTCCAATTTCGGTGACGATTGTCTCATCAATATTTTTTTATTGACATTGACCGATTTAGAACACGAATTTCATCTTCCCATTAGGGACAGTGGGAAAGATTTCTGGATTCACATCCTGAAACGCAGATAACATAATACTTAACCAAGTAGTTTAGACGAATTGAAAGAAATCCACGATGAGATATCGATAAAACTCCTTTGAATTCGCAGACTAGGCGACGATATGTGATGGTGACTAGCTCTGGGAGCGCCTCGAGACGGCTATCTTTGTACTCCTGAGCAAGAATTTTTTGAGGCACTAGTGCTTTCAAAGACGAATGTTCATGCAATGAGATTGAAGCTGATTCACAACACTTCACCAAAGCATTCTGTAAACAAGAAGAGGTCGCTGTCTTAAGTACTCTTAAACAAAAGAGCTTGTACTTCAAGGTCATTAGGTGCTGAGGTGGATTTATTTCAAATCGCAACAGATATCGATTCCATCATTTCCATTCCTTTTCTCATAAATCCTCAGCCGATTTATTGCTGCGTCGGAAGTACTTGTGTACTTTTGGTCAAACGAAATTAATCTCCGTACATTGCGTGTTGACGATGTTGCAGTATCTGAACACATCGGATAGATTATTTGTCAAATAACTTATTGTCGACCATCACTTAAAAGGGAATAAATAGTACAACATAAGTATCAACCGATAAACTCGTTTTTTTGTTGACTAATTTTGGGAACTAATTAGGAGGAGCTCAAATAGAGGATTCAAAAAAAAAAATCGGCTTTATGCACAACGTTCGTTGTCAAGATTGAGCCGGCTGGAAATCAAAAACGATTTCTTCAACTCAACGAATTATTTGTCGAAGCTGTCGTTTGATACCTGAGAGGGTACTTAGCTCGTCAGAGAGGAATGAGATGAACTTTTCACGATGAAGGTGCAGTGTAAAGTTGGGAACTAACAGGATTGTAGAGAATCATGTGAGGATCTTGTGAATAGGGGATAGATGCCTTGTTATTCTTCTTAAGTTTACAGACTACTTATACACACAAATACAATTTGAAACACAAATACACGCATACATACACGTATATCCACATGCATACATACATACAAACTCTAGGCTTTAGGCAACTCTCAACTTATAAAATTTCATTCACATAGAAGCTAAGTATGAAACCAAAATTAGACATAGTAGTGATAATTTTTCAGGAAATGAAATGTATATATATATATATATATATGTGCATGTGTGCGTGTGCCAGATATATATATATATAGTATATATATATATGTATATACATATTCGAGTACATATATGTATATGTACATGTACAGAAATATAAATGTGGGCGTATGTACGTATATGCACATTATATACATATATGTACATATGAATATTAATTTATCCATTATTTATATGTGTGATATGTTTAGTTATTATTTATATATGTGCTATTTATATATTGACAGAGCAGATATAAGTATTATTTATAACGCGCCATCTGATGAGAAATTATAGATCAACTCGTCAATAAAATAATAAGAAGATAAAAAAATGCGATTTAACAAAAATATGGATACGATGAAATGGCGAATGCCATCCCACGACACACATACACACACACAACACAGCTGCGTCGACTGACTGGTTTGTGACTTGATGTTTTTTCCTTCTGAATGATTGATAGATGAGTGAATGGAGCGAATGAATGAACGTTACGAATCTTATGAGCACTTTGTTAGACCTTATAAATCAACATAGCTGAAAAATGACACGAAGATAAGTGCATCACATATGGAGCATGCATGAGAAACTAAACTAATAGCTTAGTTTGAATATCTTTTGGCATCATTACAACTTGAGTGCTATTTATTGTTGTTGTTAATTCTGAGATAATGATGAGGATGTTTAGGCAGTAGATGAAGATCTGCAGTAAGCCAGAGTTGGTTGAAAGTCAGGTAGGTGTGTTGATCTCGAACACGGATCCTCGACTCTTATTCACAAAAACACTAACATCGCCACAATCATCATTAATATCACCTCACATGAGGCGATCGATGACGATGACAGCATTACAGCAGCTTTTCTCCCTTGTCTTTCCCATCTTTCCCTCTCGATCTCATATTTCGGAGGTCTAGGTGTGTTTGCAGAAGCGAACGAATGCTCAGAAACCATAAACAACTCATTTTGTTCAGATGAATAATGTCGTTATAACGCCATATAACAAGCACTCACATAACTATCAATGTCTCTTTTTCTCACTAGTAAACGATTTTGTGACATCTTTTTTTACTAGTTCTGAACGACACCCAACCACATTTACGCTCCTATTTTTTTCATAGATAACGGATTTTGTGGCATCCTTATTACTGGTTTTGAATCACACAGCAGCATAGATGCTTTCGTGGCTGTAATCCTTGAAAGAACCCAGAATTTCCGAATAATAAACACTCCATTCGACGCTACACTCATGACTGTGTAGAATGAGTTCCAGTGGTAGAAATTTAGCAAAACAAATGAATATAACATTTGTTATTTCTGCGATAAGTGTTGTAATCCCTGTCCGTTGTCTATCGTGTCGCCATGACAATGAGAGATTCCTACGTATATATTGCGATAAAAATACGGTAGTGGGTTCTCATATTTCTGTGTAGGATCACCAATTTGAAGAAGAGTTTGACATTTTCATTGTAAATCCGATCAAAATTTATCCGTGAGCCGCTTCCGAGATTACCAACCTACACTTAGATATCCTTTTTTTGCTAGATGCTAGAGGAATATCGCAACAAACGTGAAGTGTTCTCTGTCCACTTTTAATTCAATTGTTGCAACGTGATCGGCGGTTCAGACAAGCAATAGAAAGGTATGACAACTGTTGGTGGCTGCTCAAGTTACCCAGTGATCAGTGGGATTTGATGTGAACAAGAGAATAGTTGGGTGGAAATTTTAGGTGAACTCAGAGGTGTTGTCGGAGAATTCTTGTCTACAAATGATCAATCTAATAACTCTTCTATCTGGAAAGCATTTAATTCGAAAAGGATCAGTTCCTTATTCATGATCTTGAACACTAATGAGTGAAAAAAAGTTATAGGACTTTCGGAGTAATACATATCGGCCATCTATCAACGTCTAAGCTTTTACTCGGACCTTTCAACCCATGCTTTCTAATGTTAAAAAAGATCACAGAAGCGAAACAGTTATTATAGTGAGTTTCTCTGACCACAGTTAACTCAGTTTCGCCCTTTTTCCAATATTTATGATCCAGTTCTCTGGGAAGTGTGTTTTCGCTCCTACACACACTTCATTAGTCAAGGCGTTGTGTTGGTAAGCAAACAGGCATTTGTCAGTTACATAAATAGTTCTCTATATCAAAAGAGTCTCTTGCAAAAAGATCGTAGTTATTTCAATGGAAACAGTACAGGGATCAAAAGTCAACTAATAACGTTACTGTTACTGGAACTTCATTTATTTATGAATTATTGTTCTTTGATTTTCTAAGCCTAGCTCCACTCCTTAACTAATATACATCATATTTCCTGGTAATACTTTGAAGATACAGTAAGTTGTGTCGCATTGCACTGTTTCTATGAAAACCCATTGCACTTCCAAATTTTATGAAAATATATCAAAATATAAGAGCGCATAAGGCGCAGTGGTTAGAGGTGTTCTGTGTCGCACACGAGGTCAATGGTTCGATCTCGCGCTCATACCTCGCCAAGCCAACCACCCCCTAATCACAAACTTGTCTGGGAGGATAAGCAACACTGTCGCGGTACAGCGGGAGGTCACCGCGAGTCATTGTAAAAGCCACGACAGATACACATTCAATCACTGTAAGCGAAGTAAAAATTGAAGATGAATGCTGGCGCATCCCTCAAGGAATGATCAACGCCCAGAGCTTTATCCTTTATCCTTTATACCAGAATATGACGACTAATTTGCACATAACACTTGTCACGTTAGACTGATTTATTGATGTTCTCACATATTCACAAGACTTTAGATATTTGGTATGTGTTGCGAAAAATCGCAGATTTTATCTAACGCTTGTATAGACGTGTGCAGTGGGAGGGACATGGCCGTTTGTGAAACTGTTGTTAACCCTTTATAGCCCCAAAGTCCTTCGTACAAGTCGTGAGTACAGTAACCACGTCCCTTCAAAACCATTTTTCGAAGATCCTTAAGCCTTTTTGGTATGCTTTATGATTTATGAGCCTAGAAATAGAACGATGATCTTGGGAAACCAGTTCACAGAACCTTAACTAATTACTGATTATTTAACACTTTGAAAACTAGATTGATTTCAATGCTAAGTTGTATCGCGGCTGCATGGGTCGAATTGATGAAGAAGGTGATCAGTCGGACGACAGTATTAGAAGCACATGATTAGTCAGGCAATATATTTATTTGGAAGGCGAAGACGGAAACTCGATAAAAAATGCAAATATTCCGGCTTTTCTAGACAGAAGTTTAAGCACGGATCGAATTGTCGGAATTGAAGAGTTTCTCAAACTCGTAACAGGCGAAGTATCACACTAGATGAAATGAAGGTCTATATTCACAATCGAGTTCGAGCGCTGAGACTATTCGAAGGCTCAATTTGCCGTAGCAAACTCAATTCATCTAATAGCTTTCACTTACTCTACCACCATAACGTCGAGTTTCAAACGTATCCGGCGCTTTCCTAGATTCCAAGGATGGATCATGCACGACAATATTACTAGTCAATATCAAAGATGAACACCTGATGATATCTTTTGTTTTTCAGTGTTTAACTTTTTGTCTATCGTGTTTTCTTAATTATTCATGTAAGAGACTTGTGATGCTCAACGCAAACAATCTCCGCCGGTCAATGACGAACGCCATTCGGAACGCTCTAGCCTGGCTATCCCCGATAATGCAAGAAGACTTACTTGACCAGTATTCTACGACGTTTGTGAAAAAGATGAAATTCTCAAGCAGACGAGTGACGAGTGGAATGCTGGTAGCGCTGAGTTCTTCACAGAAAAAAAATGTGACAGGGGTCATTGAAAAAGGGTTAAAGAAAACAAATTTCTCAAATGTCGGACTTGCAAAAATTACTAAGTGATTCACGTAAGTGTTGAGAAAATTTGATGCTACTGCTACTTATATTAATGTTAAAATTATTATCACACTTCAAAGCACTTGTTTGTTTCAGAAATTTTTCAGGGAATGTCCGATTGGTGGTGGGTCAATTCATACATAGCATAATCGTGAGCGATTTACTCAAAATAAAATAAAAGCTGAACCGTGCCGCCGTTGAAATCTGAGGTAGTCGAAATCTGCAATTTGTGGATAGTAGTTATAAATAAGGGCAGTGTAGAGCAGTGCAATGGATGAGAACGAGAGGTGAAAAGCAACGCCTTAGCTCGATCCCCTACCACAACACACTTTTTCGATCAACGAACGCCTTAGCTTGGCTTTCTTCAAGATAGCAAGAAGATCCGACTAGACCAACAATATGCAATTATCATAAAGAAGACGAAATACTCTATTTGGAGACATATGTTAAACATGAATACTAATAAACGAATAAAATGCAAGAAGTGCCGAGATTAGCACAGCAAATTATGACAATATGGCGTATGAAATAAAAGACTCATTGCTATTTACGCTAATACTTTCTATAAGCCATTTTCATCAATATTACCACTATTGTATTATTCTTTTTGCTGTCATTATTATTACTATTATTATTACTATCACTTTTAATTTCCAAATGAGTCATTCGCTTTAGGAAAAAAACGACGTAAGTTTCATTATCGGATATGAATTACATAGTTATTGAACTCGTCATAATTTTTTCAAACGTCTTCAAGTCACGCGATCTCAACAACGAGTAGTATTTTTTTAGTAGGCTGCCCGCAGGATTTTTTGATTTTCACATTTATCAGAATGGATCATATATTTAATGAAGTCCCTGCTATTTTTTTGGTTCTTTTCTGTAATCCGGAAACAGATGAAAATTCGACTCTCTTTGCTGAATGTATTTTTTTTATTTTCTCGTATTAACACATATTTACAGCACTCTGAATCGAGGTTAAGAAGCTTTTTTGAAATGATAGGCTATTGACGAGAGCAACTCCACATTTGTAATTAGCAGTATTCTACTCAGAGTGATATGAGTATTCAAAATTTTATTCAATTTCGCCTGTTATTCGTTATTACGGTTTCGATTTTCGGTTTTTTACATCATCCATGAGCGTTCGGTTGATCTTCTTTCCTACTTCTCCATTTGATTTTGGCCCTAACATCATCTTCGAATCAACAAGTAGTAAGCCCGCCCAAGGACCCATCGCCGAAATCCATTCTATGGAAACGACATCGTGAAGACCTGAAAACGCCCTTGCAGGGTTACGTCAGAAAACCACGAATGTCGTATGCACGACCAGCAATATACAATTTGGAATATGTGCTGGGATCCACACAACTAGTGAAGATGGACCATCTAAGTATCTAAATGAGTAAGTATCCAATTTCTTTTCCATATCTATCTCTTTGATTAATCATTTTATGTATATACTGTACTTTATATCTTAAATGTATATTCCTTATGAGCGCTTTTCATAGTATATCGAGTTTGTACATAATGGATAACGAGTTCTGTCGACACGTATATTGCGAGTATATTTGATAACAAGTTTTACAATCTCAAGAGTTTTTGTGCGCAATCTTTAACCTCTCTTTTGCTTAACTCTGTTTCCACATGAAGCTGCTTTTTCCTAAAAATTGTTGAAGTGGTGCTCTAAGAAAAAGAATACCGTATGATTTTGCTTCAACGTTTTGTTCAATGCTTCCATTCAAACACTTATTCTTATTTTGCTCAAGAAAACTGCATATGAGCCGGATTTTAGAGTCTCAAATTCGAATAATAGATGCTTCTTTCTCCCTTATCTATGCGCAAGCAGCGCAGATGATCGGTATACCACAGCTTCCTTATAAGTCGAGAAATGCACATATTAGGCTTTTAGAACATTCATGTTTTGCTGGTATACGACCGATGTGCAGCTTAGTTGTCTGAAACGCTGAGAATTTTCTCAAATTTCTAACCTCTTAATGATCTTTGAACATAAAAAGTGTAAACAAAGCAACCTATTTCTCCACCAAACACGTGAACTATACAGATTTTTAGAACAATGTTTTTTCCTTGATGCTATGGTGTCACGATTCTCACTTTTCATATATCTCTCTCGTTGACACAGTCTTGAGCTTGTTTTTCGAGATATTTTGACGTGATCAGTTGACGGATAGATGTCGAACAACGAAGGACGAGGTGTAGCTACTGCGTCTGCTCCAGGAGAGAAGGTAATTCCGGTGGATTTCCTTCATTTTGTCTGCAACGAATTGATTTCGGTCATCCGTACGCAAATCATTAGGTCAGGCGTTTGCTGATTATACCAGGCAAGATCCACATAGCTTCGTGGTTAGGATTACCTGACATGATAATATGTGTCATTGGTTTCATCAAAAGTTTCATCCTTACAAGACGTGCAAAATGGTGTTAAACTGAGCTGCCAAAAGACAGAGTGAGACTTCGATAGGCAGGCGGACATCTTTTATAGGGTAGATACGCTAGACGCCTCAACTTTTTCATTTTTTCGGACATGCAATTAAGGCGTGCATGGATAGGGAGTCAGTCCCACCTTTCAGAAGCCAACCCTTCATCCCTTCATCAAGCTTTGGAAACTTTGATAGGCAGTCTTGAGTAACACACTCTCTCCAGAGCAAAGCCTCATAAGCTATTTTCACGGCTAGCATCTCACCAAAAGCTGTGGAAAGGTGTGTTGCAAAGAACGTGTGAAGGTATTCGGTAACTCGAGCTTATTGAACAGCCAAGAGGAGCAACAGCAGCAGAAAGAGCATGTGTTGGCAGATAATTGCTTGCAACAAGATTACAAGTGGTTCAGACGAGATAGATGTATTCTAGAAAGAAATGCTCTCTGTAATAGTTTGAAAACGGATAACTCAGGAATGATTTTCTCATTACTTTTCATTCTCATCGACGTCATTAAAGATGTCACCAACTTAATGTTCGCCTTAAAACCCGGTCATCTGTTCCATCGCGTTACACACTATCGTAAAAAAAAAGCTGCACGGAAACGATATGCACATGTTTTCTGAGTGAAACGTCCCAAGGGATAAGCGATGTATTATGTGCTTGATTGCTGAATTTATGGGGATTTTTTGCAACTCTCCATTTGATTGACAAATCGGACCTTATCCTGCGATGACTACTCATCGACGGACTGATAAATCACGCTTTCCCGTTGACTTGAATAGAAGAAGATCAGACCGAGAGCATATTATGCTATCGGCATCCAACTAAAATAATTTACTCCAGAAAAATTACTCAGGTTAAAGTATTTTTAATTAAGAATGGCTGTCAGGCTTTGGAGTTGGATCGAACAATTTTTTCCAAAAAAATCATGGATCAATCACATTTTTACTGATAGAGTTGTTCTACACGATGTCTTATAGTGAGCATTGTTTACTTCTCGACAATCAAGTAAGCTCATTACTTCTGAGAAAAAGATAGATTTGACCGCGTGAATCAGTGGATTGAGTTGTTTCAAAGGTGTGCTGTGCCATCAGAAAAATAAACTCGACTTTATTGAACTGCACTTTTCCAGCTGTTGCAGCTCCTCTCACCAAATGCTTAAGAATGTTCGGAAAAAGTGGGGCTTTCGCAAATGAAAAGCAAATTCAATGGCAATTTGCAGCGACCGCTTCTCATACTTTTTGCTCCAGCTTATTTAGTTTCTCAGAGTATTCCAGTAGTCGAATGAACAACTAATAGCCGCCCATATTGCTGTGGAAGTCTTCGTAGTTTTTTAATGAGATTTTATTCAAGGCAGGACTGTCTAACAAGGAAACGAGTCCAAGAAATGTATCCGAAACGAAGAAGGAGTTTTTATCTTAATGCTTCGAAAAAACCTACGTTAGTGAGACATCGAAAAAGCAAAGTACTCACAGCTCTTCTTTGGAAAATCATGACTGACATTAATCCTTACCTTCAATATTCACAATAGGTTCTGAATGATAAGCATAGCAATAACATGTTTGAAAGTGCATCGAATCTTTGGATTCATACATTTGATTCGAAGAAGGATCCAACACCAATGCTGCTTATGTTAAGGAGCATGAGCGTAGCGGCTAGAGATACTCTGCAAAAGACACGTTGCCCTTGGCTTGATTGGCTTAAACAATGATCCTCGTGAAACGACGTCTGGATCCCTTCGGGATCTGAATATTTTGATGTCTCGGAGTATAACATCAATGACTTAATATATCGACAGCACCTGCAATTTATCAATTATCAACGAAGCATTTGGTATTCTCTGCGATGTCATCTATAGATTCGACTACATGGCACATCTCTGAGAAATTGGTCAACACAAGTCTTTCTATATAGACTGTGAATATTTTTGAGGCCTTATCGAGATTGGAACGTCAGAACCTCACCTAGTTTTCGTCGGTGTCGCCCGCTCCATCAAAGGCTCATGACCACAGTGAAGGCGACTTTATAGCAGGGATGAGGCGACGTCATTTATGGCGACAGAACGTGATATTGTGTTGTCACCATTTTTTCAGTCGCTATATTACGGCTGGTAGAAAATATGTAGAGATCTGTCTCACCAATTGTTCTTAAACATCGCTTTAACATCCAGTATAGTCTGTGAGAATGTTTAGAGCTTCGACGTTGGTACTTGTACCATACGTACGTTTCGACGGTCGCCTCTTCATGCCTTGGCCCTACGCCTCATAGTGAACCCTATTATGTAGCAGGGATGGAGCGACATTATTCATAGTGACAGCATGAGATATTTTGTTATCATATAAATAACGTCTCCGCATCACTACCACAAAGTAAGGTCCAGTGTGGGTCGTGAGCCTCAGATGGAAGCGGCGACATCGTTAAAACGTACGTATGGCTCTGACATACCAACTTCAAAAAGAAAACATTATCACAGACTATCTTGGACGTTTAAGAGAGGTTTAAAACCAATTGATGAGATGAAATTCTACGAGTTATTGTACCATCTTCTTTTCCTATATGCTGCGATTGATGTTTGATGAAGGATAACGCTATAAAGTAATCGCTTAAGGTAAAATTGGTTATTGATTCTGATCTGTGCATGATAGCAAATCCAGACCATCACTTCGCCACTCATGTTCAGACTGAAATTTTCGAAACAAAATCGGCTCTAGAAGTGAGATCTTACTAGTGATTAGACGTATAACGTAAGAGGCTACGAAGTGTAAACTCGTAAAAACCAAGTGATGGGCCAATTAAAACGATCGAGAACGCATTTTGTCTCATGAGAACATATGTAAACTCTAACGCGTAAGATGATGTATGTATCTTATAGTACAGTGGACTTAGATAGGTAGAAAAAGCTCTTACTTGGTGATCATGCAGTCACAGATCGTCGACTGTGTTGAAATTCCTAATTCAGTCGAACTGGTCAGCCAGCAGGAATTACGCTCTTGCGTAATTCGAAAAGTACTTGGGCACCTGATTACTTGAACGGTCCATCTTCACAAATTGTACGGACCCCAGTACATTTTCCATACTTCTTTTCGCGATAGTCGTCCATGATGGTGGTTTGTTTCGAGCATGGCGGCTGGCGCGAGTTCCATACCGTGATCTGTAAAATATCGGCATCTGCGAGTACCTTGCTTAAGGACACACACGCACAACGTGTAGGGTGTATTCTTGTAGGGTCCACTCCAAAAAAAAGCGTCCGTCGTCTGGTCCTCTCACCATGTGAACGGTCCATTTCTATTTCGTTACCGATATTAATTCTTTCGGATTACGAAGATGAGATGGGTTTTGGAGATCCTAACAGCCCAAGAACGCTAGATGTTGTGAGTGCCGACTGAATCTCACAAGACATCTTTCATGCGTTCTGTGGATTGTTCGCAGTAACCTTGACTAGGTCAAAGTATCAGCCTACATCTCTACATAGCATACTACATAGCAGAGCGCTAAGAGGACTAATGAATCGAAAAAATTAGCCCGTAAATTAGGGTCCGTTGTTTGGTCGGTGGCTTTTTTGATAAGCCCGAATGCGACGCACCCTGCTTTCCTTCTTCTGTCAAGTTCCTCCTCATGCTGTTCCCCATGCTCAATGGACTCTCAGGTACATGTATGAGGTGATCTCCGTAATCGGAGAACGATTCAGTACGAATTATTTCTCGTTGCACCATTGGTTTTCCATGAACTGAGTCTTCTTTGATTTATACATGACTCTGTCTTTTTTGCCCCTTGTTTGAGATTCTTCAGCGTCGTTTCTGCTTCAGCACTTCTTTCGAGAATAGGACGACGTCATCAGCAAAACTAAGTTTTCATAGATTTTCTCCATCGATGCGTATGCCCTTTCTCCAGTTAACCCATTGCGCAGAATATCTTCGGAAAAACCATAATAGCGTACTATCATTTCCTATTGTGCTATGAACGTTGCTCAAAAACAATAATAATCTGCTAACCCAATAACATGATAACATGTTTTGTGTCTTTTATTAGCTATGATTGGCGCTTGTACAGTGCTAGATGGCCGTTTCGCCTTTCCAGGCTCATCAGTAGCACGGTGTTTTTCGGTTCAGTCGATCCATTGCAAAAGATATACGTCTTACTTATAGAGGAATAGACACAGGATTATTTGAATCACCGCACGCTGAGTGAGAATTTTCCTCCAATTACTATTGCTTTTAAGCGAGGTCTTGTAAACAGTCGAAAGTACAAAAATGTTCCATTCCACCACCCACAAGCGCTCGGCCGCGTTCACCGCAATGTCGGGTCATTGTTTTGCAATTAGAATTCGTATTTGTAACTTCAAAGCGGATTTTTTGGTACTGGATATTAGGATCTTGATTCTCGGGAAGTTTTATCTCGAAAAAATAGATTATGATCAAAAGAGCTTTCATCAACGTATTTTTGGCAAGAATAACGCTCTATTGTCTAAATACATTGCTTTGCGAAACGGTTTCTGTCGCATGCAGCGGCATTCTGTGAAATGTATTCGTAAATCCTTGATTATTTCGAGAGAGAGCTTTTTTCGCCAGGTTACCAATAGCCACTCGATAGCCCAAAACTGGATATTGTGCCACCAAAGTTGGTTATCAGGAAGGACACCCACTGCTTGCGCTCTTAGGAAAAAAAAATAACATTTTGCTTTCAGAGCAGTCAGCCCGCCCTTTGAACTTTACAACGAATTCATTGGCACGTATGTAGTAGAATTTTGATTTTACGAAAACCACATCGCTACGAAGAGGTAGGTGGATTAGTATTAGAGGGACTTCTACAAGAGCAATTCGAAAAGCACCCACTTTCTGCAAGTCTTCAGTTTCCATTACGAAAACTTCACCTCTGAAAAAATTATATGTTATCCACTGTTCTAGAAATGCGCCTTTTCTAAGCTATGTTTTGCACAATGCTGATATGATAAGCGTTCCACTCAACATATTCATCCAACAATTAACCACCTATACCAACATAATCATCATTTAATTTTCAATCCTACTTCAGTTTTCATACCAAGGGAACATCCATTGAGACGATATCCCTGAAATGTAGGCAATTGATATTGATCTTTCAATGATTAGCGATGGTTTCTACCTAACAGTTATTCCTCAAAGAATTATTTTCTGATTTTTTAACTCATTCCAAATGACCTAGTATCAAATTTTGTTGTGCAAATCTCAGTATTTCCAGCAATCGAATCGTTTCCCCGTACTCATCGTGTTGAAAGTCTTAAATCGTTCCGCGTGTTGTTTCGACTGTTGCGTGGTGTTCTCGTCTTCTTCGCTAATGTCGTAGAATGTCAGTCGGCCAGATGTCCCTACAATCTCATAGATATCCAAGTTAGGGCAATCCCTGGTGATTGTGAGAGTGTCAGGGGAAATTTGGGATCAGCACATAGCTCCATGATAACGTGCATCACAATCACTCAGCCACACCGTCTCTTCCCCCGTCTCCTGTTATTCCCCTCCCATAAGGTGCCATTGCTAACTTGTCATCATGTTTTCATTAGTGCGACTCCGGTATACTGATGGAAGGCTGCAAGTGGCTGAAGATGGTCTTATCGAAGTTAATTAAGGAGCGGAAACTGGACGAGGCACAGAAAACACAACGCTTACATTCGATTAGAAAAAAAACTATATTTAGGTCGTGTAAAATGGATGTGTCAGATTTGGTGTCAAAATACCTGCGATAAAAAGTGCTCCCAGTACAGACTGCACAGATAATTAAAAAGTTACATCATTTATGAAACAATAGAGCAAAGTTTCCTATACAATCCAGTGGACATCCCAACTCTGAAGTACACTAAAAATCGAAAAATTTTTGAGAGGAGCCGATGAAGTGAAGTCGCACGCAATGAGGAGCGCCACTTTGGACAAATCGTTCATTGTTTTCCAATAATCAATCATTATTATTAATTTTGTGTATCTCATGCAGTCAAAGTATAAGAAAATGAAAAGATCTGTAATAAGTCAAAGGTCTCACTTTCTCCAAACCTCGCCAGGATTATAGAAAATGCAGAAATTCCTAGGAACTGCCCATTTATCAAATTAGAATTTGCGTTGGTCTCAGAATTTTCTAATTCGATTCTTTGCTGTAATTCGGGCTTAGGCTTCGGCATAGGCTTAGGTTTAGGTTTAGGCTCAGTCTTTGGCCTAGCTTAGGCTTAAGTTTGAGCTTAGGCTTAGGCTTAGGCTTAGGCTTAGGCCACGTAATAACCCAGCGCATGGGAAGCAATTTAATTTTGAATGCTACTGTGTTATAAAAAGGCTCCTTCAAAAATTAGTGCTTTTTGAGCTCCCTGGGATCTACAGTATTTTGTGATCGATTGCAGTCTGGAAAAAAACTTTGTCCGGCGAAGTATAAGCGCCATAATAATAGAAGTTCGTAAAGCGTGGGAAGTAATTTTATTTTGAATGCTACACGGCTTTAAAAAGGTCTTCTGAAAAATTAGGCACATCTCGCAGTTCCTCGAAAGCTCAGCTTCCGATCGATTACTTACACTCTTGAAAAATTTTTGTCCAGTGAAAAAGTTCCATTCACAAATTCCTGCCAGATAACGGAAAGGAACCCAATAAGTTATCAGCACATATTTCATGGTATGCAATCGGACAACTCTGATACTATTTTGCAAAATTGCCTTGGTTGGCTTCTGGAGCGTGATCGAACCAACGACCACATGTGTGTAGCAGTGCCACTTCTAGCCGCTGCGCCACACTCGTCCTAATCCCTCGTAGATGTGTTGATCTACAGGTGGGAACCGATCGGACAAACATCCGTCGAGTATGGACCAATGTCCGCAACTGAATCTTGTGTTACGGCTGCGATTCGAACGCAGAGGTCGTAATGCATAAAGTTGTGTTCAGTCCTTGATCATACTGGTCGTTTATCGATTGATTCCCTAAACATTGCTATCTTATTCGGATATTTAATCAATATATCGATTGAGAACTTGTCACTATTTTGGCGAGCAACTACACTACCGTTCTTTGTTTTCAGTATAGAGGTCTATAACGACTAATTTGGGATACGGTGGCTGTGTTTAAATCTCTTTCACTGATTAAGACAATTACATTTGAACCCTTTCGGGACGGCAGTTGATCAGTCGCAGGCGCAATCCGCTAGCGGCGCGCGATTTTCTTTATTCGATTAGGGTTTCTCCGTTTAGAATTCAAAGAAAACCCTGGTTTTTCTTTCTACTCTAGTACTCCATAATTTCCTTTATATGGTCATATACTTTTCATGCGTTTATAGCTTTTATTCACAAGGAAATCTCCAAATGCTAGACGTAGTATTCTTTGCATTCTTGCTGCATTCTTTAACCCTTTGCGGCCAGCAGCATGATCGATATTTTGCCAATGACGCCGCGCGATTCTCGTTCATCAACGTGGATTTTTTCGTTATTATGGAAAATACTTTAGGTTTTTTCGTGCAATTCTGATAGAGCATGATTTTCTCTACAATCTCGTACACTTTTTGTGCATATGTAGCCACTACGTGCTAAGAAAACTCCAAATGTGAAATTTAATTTTACTTTCCTCTTAACAGTTGCGCCATGAAAACCTTTTCGCGAACGAGTTCAAGCTTCAAATCCGCCAAGATTTGTACTACCGAATGAGCATAGTGAGGTCCAATAAAAAGCGATTCAGAAGCCTCAGCTGAGAAAATAGTGCAAAGCGAGTTGAAACATAATTTTATCTGATAAGGATATGACATATTTTGAGCCATAGGTCTAGTGCTATATAGGCGCCTATTTCGTCCTATTGGGACTCATCAGTAGCACCCTCCCTCGGTTCCGTCGATCCCTTGAGGTGAAACAATCCTCCAAAGGAACCGACGCCGAGTAAAATTAAGCACCCAAAGTAATACCATCATCCTACTTTGGGTGCTTAATTTTACTCGGCGTCGGTTCCTTTAGAGGATTATTTCACCTCAAGGGATCGACGGAACCGAGGGAGGGTGCTACTGATGAGTCCCAATAGGACGAAATAGGCGCCTATATAGCACTAGACCTATGGCTCAAAATATGTCATATCCTTATCAGATTAAATCATTTTGAGCGGGTCTGTAAAAAAGCAGTCGATAGCAGAAACATAATTTTATTTTTGCTGCTTCAGCGTACTATAAAGGCATTTTTGAAAACCAGGCAAAGTATCGAAATCTCCGAGACAGAGCTCTCGATTGATCATTTAACTAGGTAAAAGCTCTATTAAATCAAAAGAAGCCTTTGGAAATTTGAGAGTCAAGAAGACCCTCATCAGCCGCTAAGGGTTAAAGTTCTTTTGAAAACCTGTTTTCGCTTCAGACTTGCCGAGATTCAAGCTCTAAAAGAACCCTCTAAAACTCATTGGAAGGCTATCCTCAGGCCTCAACAGAGCAAACAAGGCATAAGAGTCTTAGTAAGCGTTCGATAGCTCAAATCTTGGCGATTGCAATGGTGACCTTGTCTTTGATTAGAACTTCTTGTCATACTGTAGTAGTCAAAAGAAAATCCGGCATGTTGCAAAAAGCGCGATGACTTGGTGCTAATGTTGCGGAATCTCATTCACGTACCGGAGTGAAATGTGCGCGCCAAGTGCGAAACCCACAGATCTTTTGGCTGTCACTGCACACTAAGAAGTTTTTTTCAAAAGCCAAGTTTACCATTGAATTCTTCGGGATTTGAGCTATCGATTGGTAACTGAAAGCCCGGGAAAGAAGATCTGTACGGTGAAAAATGCTTGAGTGAGAAAAATAGTTTTATTTCTACTGTCACAAATTAATTAGGGGGGAAAATTTGAAAACAATATGCACCGTTGAATTTCTCGAGATTTGAGCTACCGATTTACTACTGAAGCTGTGAAAAAAAATCGTAAAGCGGGTTTTTCTTATTGACTAAAACAGAGTAGAGATCACGGAAAAGTACCATTTCGTATGTCTCTGAGTTCATAATTGGGGAAATTTCCCAGCAAATTTCTCGCGTTTATGGTCTATTTTATTCCTATGACATGATTTTTTCTCAAGCGGTCTCTTCACATAGAGTGCTGGTGCCGATAGATCCAAAGCTTGACGAGAAATAGTACTATAATTCAGGACTGGTACTGCTAGCAGTCCTGATGACTCGCCATGGAAAGAACTGCACAGCTGCGTCCGTGTATTCGTATCATGAGCGACAACGAGATGCGAAAGTGAGTGGATATGGGACGCTTCATGCCCGACTCGGTGCCGATTCAATCAAAGGATTCGACTGTTGTTCGCTTACTCTGCAACCTTGCAAGTTAGCCAATTAGTAATCTATCATATCCTCCAGCAAATTTTTGATTTATAGTAGTTTTTTTTCTATCTAATGTCAATCGGCTTCATTTTCAGTTTTGTATGAGATTGACAAGAAATGTTGCGGACTTTTTTGTTCCTCTTGATCATTTCCATGCATTTGTTTTTGTTTTTTATTATGGTTCAGGGCAGCTTCTTGCGGCTGTTTTGATCTATAACAATTATACATTTGTTTTGAGATGGAATTGTCCTGAGAGCAAAAACGATTGCTGATGGTACACGAGTATCGTAAGGTTCAAGTCTTTGACACGCAGCGATACTCGAGTAGCATCACCGATCGTTTTTGCACTCGGAGCAATTCCATCTTTTGACAAATAGGTAAGTGTTATGTATCAAAATGGTCACAGGAAACTGCCCTGAATAGTAGTAAGAACAAGAACTCAAATGCGTGAAGAATAATCAACAAAAACGAACAAGTCCGAGAAATATCTTGCCAACGCGGTAGTTGAATTGACTCCCTAAGAGGGCGTGTGGTGCAGTGGTCAGAGGTGCTCTGTGCCACACATGATCGATCAGTCGATGGTTCGATCTCGATCCCAAGGCTCACCAGCCTCCCATCCCTCGGAGGTCGGTGAATTGGTGGGAGACATTCGACGATGGCAGCACTGATTTGCGTTGGGCCACCGCAAGTCATTGTGAAGGCCATAAATGCATTCAGTCATCTGAAACAAAGCTGAAAAATTGGCGATTGCGTGGTGCATTCGTTGGGGAATGCTCAGCGTCGAGAGTTTAATACTTTGTCTTTTCATAATACTTTCCTAGGGATCCTGTTATTACACCAAACGGCTATCTTTTCGATCGTCAAGCGATTCTGGAGTACATCTTAGCACAGAAAAAAGAGATTGCGAAGCGAACAAAACAGTGGGAGAAACAAATGGCGATTAACACTGAAGAATTAAAAAAGGTTTGTGACATTAGAGTGGAAGTTAATCATCTCTTTTCCCGCATTTTGATTAGTTGGCTAAGTTGGTCAGGCCCTATGGCTTTCATAGCCTGCATGTACTGTGAATAGGGATTTTCTAATCATTTTAGGCCCAACAAGCCGATCAGGAACAAAATATACGAAAATTTGCTGAGGTTGCTGCTACTCCTGTACATTCAGGGCAGAAGACAAGTTCCGAAGAGGCTCGTGAAGGGAATTCGACCACGAATCCTCTGGTATTTTACTAACTTTCTATTCTGTGCGAATTTCTACAATTTTGTTTCCTTTTAGAAACGCCCAGGAAGCGCAATTGTTGTCCAACCTGCTCAAAAAGTGAAAGCTATCGGAAACGAAGGGGATATCTCGAATATGAAAGGAGAGAGGTCTGATATCTATCTTATGATTCTTCTTTGAAACTTTTCCGTCTTTTCTTCTATTACTAGGTCGTTCCATAAGTTCTCGTACTACAGCAGTAAACACCAAATCTATTAACCGGAAGCATTCTCCCCTATGCGCCATTTGTGCATGAGTAGCAAAGCGAACTCCTTCCCACGACAGATCCATCATAAAATAAATATAGGCAAATTGTATACCAAAATATTTGCAAGGAAATGCGCAATTGAACTATCTCAAAATTATGCAGTCTCAACAACTTCTGGCAAACAATATGCTGTTTATTGCTCTAATGCCAAAACTTATGAATCCACCTAATATATAGGACTAATGGGAAATATACATCCTGACAGCATATTTTGAGCCTTTTATGAGGTCCATCATGACGCTTATACAGTGTAATACACGTGTTGGGGCCTTGCAGTCACGCGGTGTACCATGTTCGTCGACAATTCCTCTATGTAAAGGGATTCTTCCCCGAATTGGATCAGCTATCACGGAGGGCACTGTGTAACTGACAAGACTGCAAGACCGATACACGTGTATTGCACTATAGAAGTGCCATAACAGACCTTATGAAAGGATCAAATTTTGCTGTTAAGATGTACTAGTTTTGAGCGAGATCTCAAAAATCACTCGAATATAAAGGTGTTAATGGGCAATCGTTTTCATGTCGTCTGTTTTCACAATCTATTCTTCACCTTTACCAATGCTTTGGACATATGCTTATTCTTTATTTTACCGCTTTGAATGTGGTATGATGTCGCAATTATTCATAAGAATGTTGAGTAGTAGGCGAAAATTCGACCTCGGAAAGGAATTAAACACACTTTTCACCCTTGTTGGGAGCGCGTGCTACCTCAACACCACCGAGGTCACCGCTTTGCTACCACTTTTTCTTCCATATGAACTGTAGTAGTCGGGAACTAAGCTTTTAGCACTCTGACTTATTCTAAGTCCTTGGTGTTATACTCACTAGTTGTATGTTTGCAATTATAAGTGTCTTACTTTGTGGTATTTTTTGGGTCTTCAAATGGTCAAGAGTTAAATGTTTACTTACCAACTATAAACTAATTATTAGATCCAATTATACTTCAAAAAAAGGGCTCTTATTATTGAGCCCAGGATTTTTGTCGTTTTTAGCGTGCATGTAGCAAGTAAGTTGTCTTGTCATATGTGACGCAGTGCTTAAAGGTGCCCTGCGTAGCACTCAAGGTCGATAGTTGGATCTCGCGCCCATGGCTCACCAAGCCATCCATCCCTGCGAGGTCGCTTAATTGATACCTGACTGATCTCAGACTTGTCTGGGTGGGTAGGCAGCACTGACCCGATACAGCGGTAGGCCCAGCGCGATTCTTTGAACAGGTCAGATATACATTAAGTCACCTCAGGCGAAATTAAAAATTGAAACGAATGCATGACGCAGCCATCAGGGATCGATCGACGCTGAGAGCTTTATCCTTAATCCTTCTATCAGAAATTGCCATGGCATGAAAGGTTGCGTGAAAGTTTGTGCTGTTTCAATTTTTCAGATATATTCGCAGCACTTTGTTTCGAATAAAAGGTAAAGCTAATAATCAAAATGTTCTCCATCGACCTTGATAAATTCCTCTTTCTAGCCATCCTTGCTGCAACCGTATCATCACCCCATACCTCCATCAATCTTGTGCGCCGTTTCACTAGTATTTCCCTTGCGAGCCATTCGTGCTTGAGTAGCAAGCGAATTTTTTCCCAAGACAGCTCTACCTTAGAGGAATGAAGGCAAATTGTATACCAAGACGTTCACAAGGAAATGTGCCATTGAACGATACCAAAATCGTGCAATTTATTACAAAAGTCATATGTAAAACCAAAACGGCGCGAACTTATTTGCACAACCTACTAATTTCTTCGTTGTTCAGATTTGATAGAGGAATTTCGAACTTGATTCCGGCATACATGAACCTACTACAAAGCGAATCCTATGCTACAGATCAGATTTCTACACTAAAAGCACTTTTGCCATGTTGGCGTAGGAGAGCAGTAAGGATACCGTTGTCGAGAGTGACATGAATGCTCCGAAATAGGGCGTGATACTTCTAAATCTCATCCAACGTGATAGAATAGCATGGATTCGAATAGGCACTATGCCAGTTAGCTCAGTTTCTCTGTGAAAACTAGATTTACGAAGTTTTCAGCAAAACCTACGCTTCTCTAAACTATAAACCCCATTAAAATCTTGATTATTTCTTAGGCCAGCTATCTATTCAGGAGTAAGCATCTACCAAGTTTTTGGATCCCTGAACTCAACCCAACTGCGGAGGCGACGAAATTGGAGAAACCGGTGACCTTTTCGTCAATACAGTCTTTTCTTTTTGCGTTTGTCGTTTCCTGTGAATTAGTTAAAATCTTCTGAATTCCAGTCTCCAAAAAGTGTTATGTCCATTGTCAGGAAAACCACTGAAGTTGAAAGATCTTATGGACGTAAAATTTACGCCTATACCAAAAGATGATGATAAATCGCTGATTGTAGCACAGGTTTGACCAACAGCATTACAAGAATTCTAAATGTTTAGCTATCCGATGTGTAGTATACTGCTTTGTTTAGACTCGTTACATGTGTGCAGTTACTCATGATGCCCTCACGAATTCCACAAGATGCGCATATCTTAAGAAATCGTGAGTCCTACGACTATCATTTCTTACTTGCTCACACATCTTCCAGCGACATCGAACCTATTCGTTGAAGGAAATGTATTGTTACGTGGGATGTAGTAGAGACCTTGATCAAGAAAGACTGGCTGGACCCTATCAGCGGTGATCCAATGACTGCAGATGATATTGTTGAGCTTCAAAGGGGAGGTGAGGATCTTTAGTATTGTTTTGTAAATAAGAACACACGACTCAAATTACCAAACTGCTGGCGGTATAGCATGACGAGGGCAGCATCACTACTACCTTGTCTCATAAACAATTTTGTTTGTGCGTCTGTGCGCTAGAGAAAGAGATTTGAAAAACTGCATGCACAAATCCGTTCTTTCAGGTCGTTCCATATGTTTTGGCATTAGAGAAATATACCGAATTTATTATTCAGAGGTAACTAAAACTGTATGGTTTTGGTATCGCTCAGCTGCGCGATTTCCTGCGAACATTTTGGTATACAACTTGCCTATACTTGCTTTAAGATAGATGAGCTATCTTAAGAACAAATTCGCTCGCTACTCATGCACTTGGCGCGGGGGAGAAGTGCTGGTGAAGCGGCGCGCAAGATTAATGGAGCATACTGTGAACGACCCGAGCGCGACTGATTCTTCAGAGTGTTTTCTCCAGCTTTGAACTTCGCGGACCACTTCCTAGGCGTTCTTTTCGCAACTGTATTATCGCAAGCTTCATTGATCTTGCGCGCCGCTTGACTAGCATTTTCCCCTACGCGCCATTCGTTAATGACTAGCAAGCGAATTTGTTCCCTATACAGCCCTACCTTAAATCAAGTATAGGCAGGTTGTATACCAAATTGTTCTCAAAGATTGCTTTATTGAACGATCCCAAAATCAAGCATTTATAAGTATTTGGGCTCAATCATTGGGTGTTTATTGCTGTAGTGTTAAAGGTTATGGAACGACCTAATATATGAGGCTTAAACTGACACCTAAAGAAGGATAACAATGGGAGTGAGTAGACGAGTTTGACTGAATTGTAATCCACTGCGATAGACTAGCACTGAGAGAACGCTCTATTTCGCAATATATGATACACACTCTTTACTTATTTGCATTTTTTAGGAACTGGTTTCGCAGCTACCAATGAAGTGAAGGCGAAATTGATACGTCCGCAGCTAGAACTTCAATAATCTTTCTCAAATGTCAAAGTAAATAGCCTATTCTACTTACTTCTATTTTGTCGCAGTCTAACAATTCTACGTGGTTCATTTCATTATTATGCAATGCACTCACAGAGTCACTGTATGATATAACAACTTTTTCAGAATTTAAACCGTAATCTAATGCCTTAAATCCATTATTGCATGTGGTATCCGTAAACATCCTACGAACAATATTCTTTCAGCATTTACTAACCGTCTTGGGTGGTTGATATAGAATACTCTGTTATGGAATATTTTAGTTATGCAATGACCTAGTATAGGTCTGTCAGAATAGTCCATAATATCATCCATTCAAACCTTTTCCTCATTGCTGAATCCAATGTATCTCTCTGTCCTCCCTGATGTCTCCACGCGTTGGAGCGTTGAAAAAAAATCTTGGAAATTATTTTCTGCATGATTGAGCTAACACAATTTTGTGTAGAAACTTTTACTCGGTTATGTTTCGGTGGCTTCGCTTTGGTCTGAGTCGACTGAGTCGATATTCCACAGCTGGGTTGTCGCGATGAGGGTGTTATAGTCGCACTGAGTTAATTCAACCGGGATAGCACCGCTCTATCAGGAATCTCACTCGAGTTCTCGCCATTCAATATCTCCGTTAGTGGAGATGGCGGCAATAGATCCACATCCGTTTAGAATAAAAGGACATGTTCGATTGCGGTGCTTCCTCCATTGGACTCAATACAATCCGACTACGAACACCGACATCGCGACAATAACAAGCTGTAGACCATCGGTTCGGATCGACGTGGCTTTGATGTAGACAATGGCGTCAAAACATTAGCCGAATGAAAATTTCGTATACCAACATTGTGTCAACTGAATTATGTAGAAGGATATTAATTGTTTTGCTGAAATTTAATCAAAGTCGTTTTGCAAGATAATGGAACTCGAAAGGAGTTCGTGATGTAAAGAATGTAAGACATTGTTCTGTTACTGCTTTCTTGAGTCAAAGATTTTATCCGATCTCTGCTGAAGTGTAGATCATTTAAATAAATTTCTCTTTGGTAGCAAATGTAATTAGCGCCTTCAGTGATCGGAATTTAGCTGTAAGTGAAGTCAAGATTGTTAATACAAGTTCTCAGTTTTTCGAATGATAATCCTGATTTAAAAGATCGACTGTTTTTGAAACCCCCAAAAAACATTCAATATAATTCCAAAAAAGAATGATTTAAGCTCAAAAAGGGGTTGGTACGCCAGGGTCATACACCGGTGTTTCGGAGGTTCGTCCTCCTCATCAGTGACTCTTTTTTGGAATTATATTGAATGTTTTTTGGGGGTTTCAAAAACAGTCGATCTTTTGAATTAGTTTTGATCTAACAGCAAAAATCTATCGACTGAGAGGTGGTGATGGTACAGTGTCATAGTACACTGTGCCATCACCACATACGCCTCTTTCCTTGCTTCAATGCAGGGCTGAATGTGGGGCGGGGGTCACTGATGAGGAGGACGAACCTCCGAAACACCGGTGTATGACCCTGGCGTACCAACCCCTTTTTGAGCTTAAATCATTCTTTTTTGGAATCCTGATTTAATCGATGAAAATTCAATGAGCTGTTATTCAAACCATATGTCGGTCCCGGGTGTACGAAATGTCAAAATGAAAATAACGAAGATAAAGGCAGTTCTTAGAAAGTTCTCAAGATACATATCAACATTACGTCATCAACTTGTTAGGCTTCATCGACGTGGATTTCCGACGTGGCCTTTTGTATCGTGGTTCAAGGGTTTATCTTATGATGAGCGTTATGAAATTAATACAGACACTAAGGTACTTGTTGTTGGTGGTGTTAGGAAGATGACATTGTCGCGACTCTGAAGGTGGTACATGTTCTAAATATGATCTGAAGCATTCCTAATCTATCAAATTCTGGTAGTGGCGCGTATATTTGGTGTTTGCAATGGCAGCTCACTGATGTGACAGTTGGTGTTTTATCCTTGCAGGCTAGGCCGAACCTTGGAAGAAAAAACTTGATTTGCTTTGACGCGAGAGAGTACCGACAACGTTGTGTTTATCTCAGGGCAGCTCTGACTATCATGCTACAAACATAAATTTACAAATTAAGAGTAAATCTATGTTGTTAATGGTTTACTAGATTTTACTCTGTGTGATCATCATGCCACAGTGAAGCGAAGGAACACGGCGTGATATAGTTCCCATGGTTTTTTTGGAATGCTATTATATAACGGAATGCTAGTTGGAGTGAGTCAGATGGTGATTAAACCCCAACAGACCATACCAGACCCCTTAATCAGTCCACAAGGGTGGACGTTTGTCCACTCTACAACTACAATGGCGCAACTCACGACGTCATTCAGTATTTGATGGCCAAAGATTATCACTCTGTTCCAGTTCTTCTGTCTATTCAGCAGCATTAGGACTATGAGCATTTATAATCATTCAAAATCACATTGTTTCAAACATTGTCCTCATGTCTTGTACGGGTTGTAGTCTCCGTAGTGACTGCATGGTTTCGTTTCCATTCATTGTGACCGAATGAGCGAGAGAAGAAGTTCAAAGTTCCAACATATGCTAAGACGAAAAGTAACGATTCGGCTGAACATATGATAAGTTTTAGTGATAACGACCTGGACACGATCGTATCGGAATTGACGTCTGAGTGTCAGTAGGTGTTTGGCGCACTATAGTAAGACCGTCAAACAAAATGATTAGATTTCTTTATGAAGATTTTCACTAGATAGGAATGTCTGCTCGCGTCGCCTGAGCAAGTAAAACTGATTTGAATAATAGCTGATTTACTTGAATCGCTTTTTCCACTGGTCAACTTTGAATCACCGAATTTCTCATTTCAGCGTCCTCATGATTGTAATTCGCATCGTAAGCTTCCATGAAATTAGCATAATCGATAAATAAAACTTAGAATGTTGTGTTATTATTTATTATTATATTAGACCGTTCCATAGGTTTTGGTACAAGAGAAATAAACAGCAAATTTATAATCGAAAAGTAATTAAAATTATATGATTTTGGTATCGTTCGATTGCGCATTTTCTTGCGAGGATTTTAGTATGCAACTTGCTTATACTTGTGTTAAGATGGAGGTGTCCTGGGAACAAATTCGCTTGCTACTATGCACGAATGACACTTAAGGTAAAATGCTACTGAAGCGGCGCGAAAGACCAGTGAAGTTGGGGGTGGTGATACGGTTGCAGCAAGGACAACTAGGATGTGGATCGCGAAGTTCAAAGCTGGAAAGAACAGCCTGGAGGATCGCTCGCGCTCCGGCCATCCACAGGAAGCTCCATTAATTTTGCGTACTACTTCACTAGCACTTTCCCCCTACGCGCTATTCGTGCATGAAAAGGAGGTGAATTTCTTCCCGAAACAACTCCATCTTGAAGTAAGTACAGGCAAGTTGCATACCAAAATGTTCGCAAGAAAGATTCGCAGTTGAGTCATACCAAAATGGTGCAAGTTTAGTTGCTTCTGGTAAGTAAACTTAGTGCTTACTTTCCTAGTGTCAAAACTTATGGAACAACCTAATATTAAGAATTGGAATTATTATCCTTTACATGCCTTTAAGTTCAGTAGAAAGTGCGTTTGTTATTAAAAGATCTTAAAAAAGCGATGAACATGAGATCAAACTGTGAGCATTTGAAATCCAAAATCCTATTATGAGAAAACCTAATTAAATACTGTGAATTCAGCATAAGGGCTATCATCATGAAAAGTGTAAAACAGCCCCGTATGTAGTTGAACATTAGCTTTTAGATATCGCCTGGACACAAAGACTATTAGGCAGCTGAATTCCCATATTTCCCAGCTTTTAAATCTTAGAACTTTTGAACTTTTCTTACTGCTGTATACCTGAATTTGTAGATTTTACCTGACGAATGAACGTGTTGAATTATAATTCGTATCGAAGAAGCTTTTTCCTTGTACTAAATGTATGTGTAGTATTTTTCGATGATAAAGTTAATACAAGAAGTTGATAAAAACAATCGACAATCAGATTAAATAGGACAGTTGGATTGAATCATCAGCTCTGAAGAAGACATTAACGTCAAAATGTTTGCCGGATAACGTTTTTCTTTCCACCAGCCTCGTGGTAATACCCGTTCACCAAAAAAAGGTAGCGCTGAGGTTGAAGAAAAGTTGGTTTATGAAGAATGATTACGACAATTGGTTTAACACTCTGGTTATCGCGTGTGCACATTAGCCACCTTCCAAATGACTATCTTGAGACCTCGCTCAAAAATATAGTCTGGTAGAATGTTTCAAGAGTTTCAGAGGTCTGGTATAGCATCTCTAGTGGTAAACCGTACGTTTCGGCGCTCTCACACGTGTCATCAGTATCGCATGTCCTACGGCCTACTCTTTCTACTATTAACAGTCGGAACCGAAGAAGTATCACTTTACGTCAAGTGAGAAGATCACTTTAGATGCTGTACTAAACGTCTGATACGCCTGAAAGAATCTATTAGAACACATTTGGATACAGAAATTGCACCACACGTGCCGGGTAGTTTGAACGACACGCGCCGTAATGGAACTGGCGACTTTTAAGCACGCCGACATGATTGTCCACATTCCTAGCATCGTATAGATTCACGCCATCTGACTATTCGAAATGTCGTTGCATTCATATTCTCAGAATTCATGATTTCAATCGAATTTCCTATATCCTTGCACTCGAATCAGTAGCAATTCTATCGATCTACTTGATATCTGATTGGTTTTACCATTAGCTTATAATCTGATTCTGTTCCAAGCTTTTGAGAGATTCGGTATGTTAGCGGCTGACGTACGTTTCGGCCGCATCTTCCACCTCATCAAAGCTAGACGCATCACCAGTCGCCTCTCAAGGAATGGAGAAAGATGTTTCAATCCAGACAATGTGAAATGTTGTTTTCTTTAGTTAATAGCTTGCTGCTGTATCAAAAATATGAAAGCCGCCTTTCAATCGGTTGCTTTTTTTTTAAACCGGCGAAACCTACGTAAGCACTGATATAAAAAATTGCAGAAAAGCTTAAAACAGTCTATAGAATATATCAAAATTTAAGACTTTTCCGTATGGTGGTAAAGATTTCCAACTATCCCTCAAGTAGGACAAACTTCATAAAGGGCGTTAATAATCATTCGAAAGCATAAATCTCTGACTAGCGCTGCACGTGACGGTTTTTTTTTTCTTTGAAAAGAGTCCCTCATGATGTAAGATTCAAAATAAAATTGTGTTCCACATTTGTCGCTCTTTTTAAGAGTGACTTCGCTGGAAGTACGAAAGGCACATGAACCGTGTAGAGTAAATCTTCAAGTGTCAGAGACAGACTTTTAATCTGGAATTTATCCTGAGCGGAGGAACAATCCTAATAAATGACTAAATTCGCACTCCACATAGGCGCCAGCAATCGGTAAATCGCGGCAACCCCCTCTATCACCACACCGCATCCCGTGAAATGGCCAAAGAACACAATACCCGCTTATGTAAATCAATCTTAACGTCCTTGCTACACTGCGTAGAAGCAGACTTTCCAAAAAATAAGCGCATCATTGGAACCAGGAAATCTTACGCTAATGAATGATTATTAACAAATAAAGAAAGAACTACGTCTTGATGGGAAACAGCGTGTATGAAACACGAATGTTTATCCTTCATTGAGAAGTTATAATAAGCACTTTTCAAAAATCGGCCACGTACAGCGCTAGCCGGGTATTTGAGCATTCGAATGGTTACTAACACTCTTTATAAAAAGTTTTGACCGTCGTAAGTAAGGATTAAGCATGGAAATCTCTGTGTTATCAAACGGAAGAGTGTCAATTTTATAACGAGATTATGAAAAAAATAGTCGATTGAAATGCAATGACTTATAAGCATTTTTCATTGAACTGCTAACTTATTCATATGATCCACCATTCATTACTAATGTGCTGGTCCTAACACTTTCATTCGATCTGCTTTTCGCATCCTCCATTCACAGAAGTATTCGAACTCGTGTGCCGATTCGACGGTGATTATTGGATTTTTGGCGACTTTCTGAATGTAGATGAATGCTGGTCGTATCAGTTCTTGATAGGACAGCCTTGAGACGATGTCTTAGAAATCTCCACCCACAGATAGTTGTCAGACTTTGCGTATTAAAGTCAGCTCTCTTCTAAAAAACTGTGACAACGTTGTCCTGATCCAGCAGAAATGGCGAGCTTGGCTAGGTCACTTGCGGCAGAAACAGTAACTAAGCGTCTGTTGCACGATATCTCTAGCCACTGTGTTTCTCGTGTCCTTTATGTTGAGATATTTTTGTTTCAAGTGGATGTAATCGTAAATTTTCCAATATATTCTTTTCGTTTTCTGAGTCATCCCAAAATCTTTTTGAATTAGAATTTGACAATAGCGGTGAGGTTTTCTTTCTGTGATATTTCAGTGATTTTTCTTACTCTAAGCATTATTTGTAGTAATTTCAAAGTTATTAAGACCACTGTGGTATAATAACCAGTAGATGTTCACGGATCGTTGTCATTATATGCCACCGGTTGGCTGCCATGGTCGCCTATTGTGAATCACAAAAATTGGACTGCTGTCTTTCTGGCTGATTATTCACTCACATTTTTTCTCTTTCAAACTCGACTAGCGTAATGACTGTGATCCTGTTCACTTCACGGACTGCTCGAGCCACTCAAGCTAAGATGTTGCCGCACCGCTTTGGAAACAGCTCAAGCCGTACAACGTGGGCATGTCCTAGCGTGGTCATTTTAGGATGCCAATGCGCAATCAACTCGAACAGTACCTAACGGCCTTTGTGGTGAAAAGGAAAATTATTTTTATACAGCGGCCACAACCACATGCGAAGAAGTTCGAGAACCTTTGCAGATAATGACTGCGAAACAATAGATACTAATGCAAAAAGTTCTGGGATCCGCGCAGTGTGAACTATACCATGCTAGGACATCGAAGAGATTATAGAACAATATTCTTTATTACTGTTCACTTTCAATCACTTTCCTCTTGTCTTTTCCTTTATATCGTCTCAAAATCTCAAGCAAAGCAAACAGATAGCAAATGGCCAGTACACCTGAGAGGCTTGTCAATGCTTATTTGTCGCCTTCATATTCGTATTATGATGTTTGAATTTTCGCATATTTCATAATTCGACTTATCGAGTATTCGAATTACAGTAATGTCCAATTTTACAGGTGTATTTCGAACAGTCAAAACTTGGTAGAAGATTTGAAACACTTTGAAAGTTTTTCAATGAAAAAGTAAACATTACTAGAGGTATTGTTTTAGAACACATCATTTAGCCAGCCAAAAGTCACCTTTTCAACGCCTATCCACTTTTTCTTCTTACCCCTTCTTCTCGACTTTTTTTTTATAGAAAAAAATACCTTTCACTGACATTGTTAGCGTTTCAACTTTATTCTTTATATGGGTCAAAATTTAATCCTGGAAAAACTGAAGGAGGACGAAGGGTGAGTTCCAACCAAGCTTCGTTTCACTATTAACGATGACATAATTTGAAGGACCAAACGCGCGTTGTCCGGCTTGCTGAGCTTCGGCGGCGCTGAATATCATGGTTTTTGAAGTTCGTCAACGTTGCAAATTACCGTCGTTGATTTCTGTGCGATCCTGCTGCGCAACGAACTGATTGTTATCTGATGTTATTATCGTGGCCTCCACTTTGAAGCCAGAAAATCCTAGTAATGTTTCGTATATTCGTATGCAAAATTTGTCTTTTTATTTGTTCGAAATCATTCACTGTGTTAAGTCAATAATTGCTGATGCCTCTCTCGGTTGATTGCTGAAGTTTTAACGACAATTTCATGAAACTGTAGCATAAAATTGCTGTACATCATTCACTATGGAGATCACAACATAGAAAAGTCTGCATTTTGATTCTACTCTCCCAGGCATAACGTTTAGTTTAGGAATAAAATCCGAATTTTCTATCGAAATCATTGTAAAGTATTGAAATCGCAATGTTTCTACTTCGTCGCGATTACCGTTGCCAAGAACTCATGTGATTTCGCCTTCAGCTTAGCTAAATACTAATTTTTGTTGCACAAATTATACAACTTATAGACCCAATAATGATGTAGAGTGGTGTGCAAAAACGCTTGCGTCAGCCTGGATTTGAACCCAGATCCTACTCTTTCCGAGAGTATGTGCTAAACCGTTGCACCACCGACGCTCGTTTCGCACGAGACTCTTTCTATACAAATTATTGTGTTCACCAGATAATTCTTGCTGATGGATGATTGCTGACAACAATGATGAAGTAAGTACATGGCTTACAGGAAGGCAAACCAGGAGGCCTAGTGCTGAAGTCGGTAACACATGAGCCTCTCTCGTTGAAGGGTAATCGCCAGTATGGAGTTCACTTGAATCTCTGAGTTTTACTCATAACTCATTATTCTTGTCATCGGGTTACTATTTGCTTGAATGAAAGTTGCAATAAATTATACGAATGACTGGAAGCAGAAGAGACCCGGACTTACCATCGCATTCCCTTATATGAGACGCCTCGCTGCATTACGCTATCGAGGTCATAATGAAATAGTAGCCAAACTATCTACAAGCTGGTTCAAAATCTTACAAACTCCTGCAACTCTTGTAAATGGCCTTTCAATACAGGCTTTTTCATTTGAATTCAACTTTTTGTCAGTTGATTTTATTGAGACTTGTACCTTTTCCTGGCCTTTTCAGGAATTTCCGTATCCTTCGCATACGATCAAATCTAGGCCTCAAGTAAACCAACCATCCACCATTCTCACAGGATATAACTGGTAACCGATTGAGAGGTTGAAAACACTGAATTGAGACATTATCAGACTTCACAAGTCTAGGGCAGCTATGTCATTCAGTTACCTCCATGATGCTACTGATGTAGTCGAATGCAGGCCACACCTCTAAGAGATCGATCCACGCGGAAAATCGCCCACTCACATTATTTTTATTGAGAACGCTCTTCAGAAGACTAAAGAGATGTCGTATTGTTTAATTGTGGTGGAGGTGAAGGTTCAGACTTCACTGAGCTGAACGTCGGATGTTTGCGCGACAGTGTGTGTGTATGTTTGAGTTGTCTTTCAGCAGCCCACCTCACCTCACCTCCCACCCCCCTCATCTGGCTGCTATTCTCTTCAACCTGTCCCGACTGGCGACGACATTACATGGCCCACTTAGCTTAAGCTAATCTAAAAACATGATTATCAAGATGCTCTACCTCTCATCAGGGACCTTATCATTACGCACTAGAATGCCAAATTGAACCATCTAACATCATGGTTATTTCTGGGATCACAGCAGACTAGTAACCCGTTAGTTCTTCACTATAGACTTGATCATCTACTTGTTTTGTAGAGAACTTTTTCGCATAGTTCAATTCATGATCCTTTATCGTAAACATCTCCTCTGAGCTCGTATGTGTACACAATAGTGTCTTATCATCACTCTTGGCATTGCTTGCAATCACAGCGATTCGTCAACGCATCAGGAAATTTGCTGAGACATAGTTCTGAACTAATTCTAGAAAAAGCAAGCCTCCTTTATTTTTTACAGTTTCGCTTTTTCATAACAGTATCACTGGCCCAAGAGAAACGACACCAACTTACCCGTTGGTAACTTGATAACCCTTTACGTGAATATTTGGCCATACGGACGACCCGCCCTTTCCAAAAACAAAAATCGCGCGGACTTTAGCACAACTTCTAATCAGGTTGTTATTTGTTGGATCTGTGCAAAGTTTTCGATCCATGCTTCCAGAAAACCATACTTGGGTCGTTTACAATGTCGTCAGCACTTTGGTTACAATTGTCTGGTTAATTACACATGAATGGACTTCCGATTGCTAATGTCGAGCTCATTCTCAGCTCAAAAGACTCAGAAAAGTAGATGAACCCCATTTTTTCATCGTAATTCGACGACGAAGAACACCTCCAATGCCGATGTAGTAATGGGGGAAACTTTCACACAAACGAATGAAAATGTTTCCACATTTTCAGTGACATTTCTTTTTTTAAAATTTTTTTCATATCCATCTTTCCAGTACAATATGTCATAAATATAATACATCTCAAACGAGAGCACTAATATCAAGTAATGGAACAAAATTTGGCTACTGACAGCGGTCAGGTACCTATGTATTGCATTTCGGCATAGGTTTTCCTAAGACCTCATTCGTTTCCTCTATCAATTCACTCAAGATAGATTTTTTAATGATTATGCTAATACCACGAGGTTGGTAATTACCTCATTTTGCTAACGTTTCGATGTCTTTCGTGCTCTTCGCAGCCAATGAATTGAGTCGATTCTCCGTCGTTCTTTGTCTTCGATGTATGTCTTTGTTCGTTGTCGTTAAAACTGAATCTTATTTGGTTCAGTCCGCTCGAAATTTTTATTGAAAGCATTATCGATGGCAATGCCGAAGCTGATAGGAAGTTGCCCTCGGTTGGTTGAAGTATGTGTTCAACTCCCGCTTCGGATCAAATGTTGTACAAGCCATTCAACATTCTTAGATGTGTATTTATAGCATCTTAACACTGTTAAAAAGCAGCAAAAACAAGGAATTCTGAAAGAAAGTCAGTTTGAAAAAATTCTCCAAGGTTCAATCAAGAGCATGACAACGGGACCCATTGGAAATTGCTACTATCGAGTTCTCGAACTCAGCTATTCCACGCTGCCCCATTGTTGGGCATCAGACTCATCTGAGAAGATAACAAAGTGTCCATCACCCCAAGCAACTCATTGTTTAGATTTGCTGGAATTTTAGAAGTTGAACTAAAAAAAATATGGTGCTGAATACTCATGAAAGCGATCACTCTGTCTCGCCTGGATATGTGTAATCTGGAGGTAAACTTATTGTGAAATAATGACTTCACTTCGCTGCTTTGTTGCTTCGTATTGCCATGTTGTTTTTGCGAAAATGTAAACAAATTCCATTCGTAGACGAGAATGGCGAAGCTGGAAGCGTCTGTTAGCAATCAATTTCCCAATCCTACTCAGAATCAGTTGTAGCTATTTATCAATATTCATTAAACTTACATAAAGCTGGTCACTGGTCAAAATTTCATTATCACTTATCAGAAGACAAAGCAGTTGATAAATTTCCAATAGTTTGAAGAATTGAGCTTAAGTTTGAGTTTAAAAAAAACCAAGTTTAGAAAAGTCAAAAATTAGGAGTTGAGAAAAAAATCAAAAAGAAGCCACTCAACGAAAAATCTTCCTATGAAATAAATGTCATCACTGCTATTTGTCAGTTCAATCGGTCATCGGGACTTTTATGATTATTGTCGATTATCCGGAATTTGTCAAATTTTAAGCAAATAGAGTATCTTAGAAGTATCCTAAGATCTCATTAGTATCTTAAGCAGCAAATTTTCAAATTCCTTCTCTATAAATTCTCAATCATCGCAGTGATTTTGATGATTTTTCGGGTTCTTCACAGTTTTCTACGGAATAATTGAATGAATCGATATCTGTTATTTATTTCAGAGTGGAATCAATATGTCGTATACGAACGACTACAACTATCAGGTGATTGCATTGTTTTAAGCATCATTTTGAAATCTTTCCTTCTGCGGCTTTTTTAAACCTGTGAAGCTCTTTTCTCAATTCAGTAAACTCTACAGGATCTCTCTTATGATTCAATTGATAGCTAATAGGAAATTCATAATGTCGTCAAATTATCGAGTTTTCTCTCTTCTCTTATATCTTCACAATGAGTTCATTTTAGACAGATCCAAGAAGCCTACGCAACTTCTTTCATGAAAAAAAAAAGTCTTAACATTTAGGAGACGGCAGTTGATTGATCCAGCACAACTCGCAAGCGGCGCGCAAATTTCTTTTAAAATTGGAGTTTCTACCTCCTTTCCGCAAAAAGTCTGGCTTTTTGTGTCATTGTGATACTCCATGATTTCTTCTTCATGATCATATGCTTTTGCTGCATATAGCAAATATCCGCGAGGAAAACTATAGGGGTGAAACATAATCTTTTCTCGCTCTTACAGCACTTCATCAAGACCTTCTTCAAAATCAGACATTGTTTCGGAATCGACGAAGTTGAAGCTATCAAATGACTGCTAGAAGTTTGGAGAAGTCATGTAAAATGTAGTATTATTTTCTCTGCCACGACGCATCGACAAGGTCTTCCCAATAATAAAGTAGATTGCTGAAATCACGATTTTTCAAATTATCGAATGACTATCTAAACTTTGAAGGATAATTTCTATTCTGGCTGAAAAGCTGAAGAAACAGTCATGGATTCCTTGGAATTGCTTTAAGCAGTGACAAAGGAGCTTTATGTTTTCATTCGGGCAACCTGGAAGGGCTTGGCTCATCTGGCGGTTGATTGACTCTCGACGGCGACGAAGGATCGGATGACATCGCCGTCGAAAAGGCGGCATTCATTCAGTTACAAGCCATGTACGACTACACTTCGCCATTTCAGATTGCCGTCATATTCGCCATTCTTCTGGAGGACTTCTACTGCTTGGTCTCGTTGTCGGCGGAATCTACTTCGTATGTGTAAGCAATGTACGTATGAACGCTTTCATTTCAATCATCTCATCAAATCTTCATAAGTTTTTTTTTTCACGAAACATGCCACAAACGTTTTCTATTCCATTCCTTTTCCTCTCTTTTTTTTTCAAATGTTGCATCAGAGTTCAGATTATCTGGGAGTTTCTGTCCTGGACATTGGAGAAAATCGTCTAATCCGAGTTTCTATATCGATAGAAGCAAAAAATACCTGTGAAAAACAGCATTACAATTGCTAAGAGCTGCGGAACGGAATGTAATGTCCAAGGACTCAAACTGAAGCGTTAGCCATCAAGAAACATTATCGATCACGAATAACGTCGTAATTACTATGTATCTCAAAAAACTTGTGACTCGAGTTTTATTACCAAATATAGAAATGAAGAGTTTTGAGAGAGGCGGCAGGAAGAAGAAAATAACGGCTGTGTTTCTTTCTAATCTTTCTGCTTCTCCCTCCTCATCCCATTATCCTTCTCTCTTTTTCTCTCTCTCTCTCTCTCTCTCTCTGCCCTTCTTTCTCTTACTTCCTATGTCTTCCTCGTTCTTTCTTTCGTTCCTTCTTTCTTCTCTTTCCCTCCTACCTTCTCGTTGCTTATTCTTCTCGTGCATAAGAATCTAGAAAGTCAATATGAATGATTTCTCTTAACACGACAGATGTATAAGAATAAGTCTCGTACGTGTGGCTATTCTTGGCGATAGGGTTGCAGAACATAGAAGACTGCCTGAGAGCGATCATGGGCTACTCTCCTGGATTGCCTACTTTAGTTTGTTCTTCTGTCGTTGATCGAGTGACTCAAGCCGCGAACTCCTCAGTCTTCGCTCGTCAAAAACCCACCTAACCGCTAACTCAAGCCTCTGCTGAGACGCGGGTTGACTTCTAGCTGGGTTTGCCCATGCAAATTCCTAGCTCTTCAGTTTGCACATCTCAGACTCGGCTAAGCGAATGAGCTATTTTTTTGTACGTTGAAATTTGCCATGTTTGAGTGTCAACTACACACACTATCACAGTATGTCCGTATAACATTATTGAAAGGAGTTATCCTGATAGAAACTCATAACGACTACTCTCCTAAAATTCTTCAGATAAAAAGATTATTGTCTTTGACCACATAATGGAACGGTACAAATTCACTGACGGGAATCGTTAAAGGATTCCTTTATATATGCTCAGCGTCTTGGAAAATGCGATAAAACTTGGCATTATTGACTGTGTTCTCACGAAAAAAATTGTTGTTTACCTTGCTCAAACGGTGAGATAAGTGACAGTGAGAAGGAAATATTTATTGACATTTGACTTTCAGAAATTCAAATCAACATTTGATTGATCGTCCCGCTGTTTTGTGAAATGATTTAATTTCACTAATTTGTGAAAATCGTTGTGAAGTTTATTTCATACATGGTTTCGCCACCACGTCGCTACTGCTGATAAACAGCACACATAGTTGTATACTGAGATGGCCATCGTTACGAATGACGAGACTCGCGGCGGCGTCAGAAATGTTGGTTGAACAAGCCTGCCTAGGGGTTTGAAGGCATTCGTAGTTGGCACCCTTGTCCTCTTGAAAATTGTGCTTGTGTGTCGTTCTTGTCAGGACAATACTGCTTCTTGACACTGATGAAGTCTCAAGTGGAATATTATCTCGAAACTTTGAACCAATTATGAGCTTGGAAGATGCCACTGAAAGGTACGAAGAAAAAGTTCGAACCCTAGGGATTTCTTCGCAGTACATCATAGTTCGATAAAGTGAAAAATCGCATGATTGTGATAATGCAAGGAGCCACAGAGATATCGTAAGAGAGGACTACAATTCCCAAGACCGACTATCTATTAATCTCGGCTTGCTTCAGCAATTCCTATATTCCTTCTCAAGCCGGACACGAGGTATTATAGTACTCTTTATTCAGCAGTATGTTGAGATGTGCTTGATGCGATTGGAATCTAGGTCTGGTAATTTTATCTAGGAGAGTAATGAAGGTGTTTGAATGATGGAATGTAGACAACTTGACCTTTCGAGTCTCTGGAGTAAGCGAATTGCCGAAACATTAGGTGTTGAATAAAGAATACTATAAGATCTCGTGCTTGGCTTGAGAAGAAAATTAGTAGAGTACTACATTATATCAATCAATTTGATTTGAAGTGGTTTCTGATAGATTATGAATTTGCATAGCATTTCTATGGTAATGTAAACACAATGACGACATGTGTTGCACTTTTATGTTGTGGGAAAATAATTGCTCATGTGACGAATCACGGTTGAACGACAAACACCACACACATCACAAATGCACGACCGACTTCCAAATGTTGTTCTGTCACTGCATTGATGTCATTCAGTGTTTATGGATTGATCCATGGACCCTATGAAGTAACATTATGGATCGATCGGGTCGTTATCAGAATAGTTATCATCTTATTGTTTGAATGATTCATTTACTGTCCGATATGCCAATAACTCGTATAGATAAAGGCGATGGTGGTCGGTCGTACGATCGTATCGTGTCGTATAGTAAGCGGCGTTAGAAATTCATGGCCATGTGAACGGACACAGCCAGACGCGGGCGAGGGTTGGGCGAACTGTTGCGCCATGTTTGCTTAACAGCCAAACACCGCCGCCACTGCGTCGCCGTAGGGATCGTCTAACTAAATCGTGCTGAAGACGATGTTCAGCACTTATGGGAAGTCTGATCCGATCATACGCTACAAAGCGTTCAACAAACGGCGAGCAACGTTCGTACCATAGCGACCAGGTCATAAAGTCCTTCATCGCGATGTTTGGTGTTGAAAGGCAGTTCGTGATTCTGTTCTGAAACTTCTGGACCCCTGAAATTGGTGGAGGTTTTCAAAGAAACTTAGCAATAAGACACAATCAAAACTCATTGCAATAAGTCAATTTGATTAAGTAAATTTTGGAGTAAATAGTTAAGGTTGAAGTAAAAACGGCTTTTCTAACATGGGAGCACTCAGCGTTAGAGAAACTTTGACTATATCAACTAAAGCTGCACGTTTAAACACCGATGTATGAAGAGGTAGGCTATCCGAAAACCTAGTTGAGATCGAAACAGTAATGGCTTGAAATAGTAAACCACGAAAATGATATTGAATAGAGCAGATCCTCCCAACCAAATTCAAACTTGTCTTACAAATGATGACTTTCAAGCAGAGCTTCTTGATTATAGTGTGTTCGAAGCACACTTCTCAGACAATGTCAAGTAGATCTTGATGTTAAAAAGCATGAATTACCGCGGTAGCGTTCGACAGGAATTGTCAGTAGAACTTTGATACCAAATCATAGCAATGTTATTGAAGATGTAGTGTGTGGTCCTAATTTTCTTTAAGGAAGTGTTTCACTCTCGTCTAATTAGTTTAAAGAACTAAGCTCCCATCCAGGTGACACTTCACCGAACACAGTTCTTTAATTCGTTTCTTTTTCTGTTAAGATAGCAGCCAATGTGTGTATGAATGATTAAGACATTCCCCTATTATCTTTGATAGAAAATCCCATTCACTAATACTCTATTGCACACCTAATCTCTAAAAAATCCATATCAGATAATCGGTGTTAATATTCTTTTAAGATGCGTGACAATGACAAAAAACGAATGCATTCGGGTCGAAATTCGGCATCAGCATGGCCAGTGCAGGTTCCATCGTACAGTACACCATATCGCGAAGGACGACCTACTACTACTGCGGTGCTCGGTCCAGCTACTCCTGTTCACAGCTACGAGTAAGCTTCATAAGTAGCTATCAATATAGACAAATATGATCATATGCTTTGAGCCTTTATGAGGTTTGATATGGCAGTTATACAGTACCAGACAGGCCTGTTTCGCCTTACCATACTCATCAATTTTACGGTGCCTTTCCGCTCAACCACCCTTTCAGAGGGATATACCCCTACTTATAAAGGAATTGATGCCGGATTATTTGAATCACCGCATGTCCAGTGACAAAATCTCCCAACATTGCAGTGATCACAGTCGAGCGACTGTGGCCAGTAAAGTCAATCATACTTTCACTTACGACTGTTTAAATTATCAGATTATCACTGTTTTTGAACGAGGTCTATATACACAGTCGAAAGTGAACGTAGGTAAAGTCGTCTTAATCACTAACTAAGCACAGATTTTGGGCTAAATCCGACTTCTTGTTGTCCATTTATTAGATTGCTATATCTGTTTGGATCAAGTAAATGTTATGCGAATAAAATGGGTATATTTAGTTTTCCTCCGCAACAACCAATTTCACAATCGCCAGCTAACGTTAGCCAGCAGCAATTCGCCCCTCAACCGCACTACTCGTCACAGGTATTTATGCGAAGAACACTATCATACATTTTTTAGTGTAAACGGGTCGCATTCGACAGTTTTCTTTACTCTTATAACCAGTGACTACAGTTGAGAATAGTATAATACTACGTAAACAGAACTGAAACTAGGCGCGACTGACTTTTTTTCCTTTCGAGCTTTATCTCCTTGATCACCAACAAAGTCCTGAAGCGTCTATTAATAAGGTTAGATGAACGTCTGGTTCTTTCTGATTAGGAGGGATTGAATAAAAATCAATTTCAATCGCTGGAAAAGAAATTTTCATAAGAGTGTTAGTCACCATTCTAAAGCTGAGACTTGTGGCTACAGCCTCACGGCGCCAGTTTTTCAAAACACTCTTTTATAACGCTATAATATTCAGAATAAAACCATGTTTCATAAAACCAAGTGTTTTTTTTCTCCTATCTCGCCTATATTTCGCTGAACAGAACTCCTTCCTCAGAGTACCAACACTCAAACCATAGCACCAACTTCAAAGAACTCAAAAATGTGTTTGCTATTCGAAAGCTCCTTTGCTCTTCTGATCTCCACTGATCTTTGATTTGTGCTCTGAACCTCGCCGGACAGAGCCTTTTCGTAATCGTCTGATAGCGAAATATTTTCTGATTCCAACGATGTAATTATTTTTTGAACATACTTAAGATCGAAATTTAAATTTTTTTGATAACGTTGTTTACAAGCTACTCGACAAAGCGAATGCCTTGGCAAGGGGCGTGGTATGGGAGGGGCGAGGCGGCACGACCGATACTTTTGTTACTCAATTGGAAATTTTTCCTCCACTTTGAAAGAAACTCCAGATAAAACGATTGACTAAGATACTGCAAAATTTTCTCCACACATTGATATGATTTTCGGCTTCCAACAAATTATATCCGCGATAATAATTAAGGTAAAAGGCGAATGTGAAACACAATATTTGATCTGGATTTAATAACGTTACAAAAGGGTGTTTTTAAAAGCCGGCAACATGAGGCAGTAGCCTCAAGTTTCAGCTTTCGAATGGTTACTAGCACTCCAATTAGAAGTTCCTCTCCAGCGAATGAAATCGGTTTTTCATTTGTTCCCTCCTCATCAGAAAGAACCAACGCCTTTGTGAAAGGATTTCGAAATGCAGTCATAATAATGCGAATTTGTACCGCCTGACAGTATACGCTGGCAAGTCCCAATATGCATGTGAACATAATCACCACAAACAACTTAGCTAGTTAATATATATGATATACTGTTGAAGAGTACCCAAGTGATATGGAAGAATCGTTCAGGCCCCGCTGGTCATGCCGACTCGAGTCGAGGATCTTGGACCGAGCGGACAATATCGCCCACTCCAACCAAACATCATCTACACGCAGGCTTGTTTTCTGATCTCTGATATTTTTACATTATTCTTATTAGATTTTCTTTAATTCCAGGGTCCATCCAGCTATACACAAACTATTCCCGTCGAATACACGATCCAACCAAGTCTTCCCACATATCATCAGTCGTCAGTCTAAAGATTCAACGCTCGTATTTCCAGAGATTTATCTACATATGTATCTATTACACTAGATATTCTTCTATATTTTGACTGTATGAAGTCACTTTCACTTGACTTTCTGAAGTCGTCCTTCGCATGTGCTCCGTTTCTATCGAACACTACTTAGCCTCCTTCATGGTCTACAATAGCATCTCAAGCGACTTATGTAACTTGAACTCAAAGCTAACAATCCTTTTACTACAAGCGCTGCGTGATAACTGTACGTTGAACGTCCTCAAATAGTTAAACAACGCTAGAAATAATGACATAGTAACGCGATCAATACGTATACTTAACACTGCGTCACCTGCTCATAAGTGTACTTGCATGACCAAGTTTGTATTCATAGCACTATATAACAAAACCTATGTATCCCTTTTCTGATCAATATCAATCAGTGCTAATAACTTACCTTCTCTCTCAATTGGACGATAAGCCTTGATATGGACTAAGATTTTTTGCTTTATCAGCCTTAACCTGGAGTTCTATATCTGTATCCTGTAAGACGATCTCGAACAAAGCCTTTCCTAATAGTGGTTAGCTCGTGATATTTAACTAGCAAAATGCTTAAAATTTTTGATAACACAATGTCCGCGATCATCCAAGCACCAGCCATGCAAAGCATAGTTATTGATCCATAACTGCCATAACATTACTGATCCATCAATATCATAATCGTACATTCATTGGATGCATTGTTCATTAATGAGAATTCTATGAAATGCATTCTCACTTGGAGAGAACTTTTTGCTTTATTTTCTACTTACCTAACATTTGCTCACCGACTGAGTTCTCAGATTGTTCAGTTGTACTTCCTTCATGTGCATAATTGTTGTTCATTCTTGACGTACAATTTGAACTTTTTCGCAATTTGGTGATGTTCTTATAGATGTTCTATTTCATATATGCCCAATTGTGATATGTGCTAAGCATAGTTTTTGATCCAGAACTGAAATCCGTTTAATTCATTCGTGATCATATGGACGCTGTAGTGTCCTTTTCACACCGGCCATGCAAAGATTTCAGTACTCATGCCTTTTGATTTTGGCAGTTGACAACAATTTTCTAAGGCTCTTCAATTCTTTATGAGCCATTTTCTTATTCTCTGGGCTAGCCAATAGAACGATGATCTAGCGAAACTAGTTACCCCCTCTCTACCAATTACTGATTACCAAAGAAGTATATGCATTCAATCACCTCAAACGAAGTTAAAAATTGAAGTCGAATGCATGACGCATCCTTCAGGGATTGATCAACGCCGAGAGCTTTGTCCTTTAAAGCCTTTGAAGAAGTACTGATATCGATGCGCTTTTCGATTTTGAGTAAATGACAAGATTTAAGTTCTGGCCAGTCGCGCAAAATTCCTTGCGATCACGAATATGCTGAAAGACCTCAAGAGAAAAAAGTCACAGTGATGATCGAAGAGTCGCAAATTATTCAAGATTTATCAATAAAAGGTTTGATAAGAAGACATGTGATTAAAATGGAGAAAAATAGTTTCAAAAAAGTTTAAACTCTGGTGGGTACTGATAATGATGTGATAAGGATAAGAAATTGATGTTGTACATCATGAACTCAGAGAAGGGTGGTTCATTCACTCTAGTATATCGTCTACTACACAAATCACACAGGAAACAAAATGTCTGAAGGAGGAGGTAAGTTCTCTACGCTTTCTTTAGTGGATTTCTCTGTAAGGGAAAAGAACACCGATACAAAGTTAAGTAGGTAGATTTTTCTTCGATCAGTGTCGATTGGAGAACGTATATCACAAGGATGGTGACCGATGAGAAGAAAAAATTTGATACTCTGCCTAGAACCATCATTCATTTGAAGAAACCTGATTTAAAAAGTGTGGTCCGAAGCGCGTTGATTGATTAATCTCAGAAATCAAAAGCGGTGTGTAAGATGATTTTGTGCAAAGAAAGAAAAATGGACAGATGTCAGAGCACTTGTTATTATTTTTTATTTATTTTGAACGACCCTTTCTCATAACTTACTCATCGGATCCCAGCACTTATTGGGTCCATTTCACTTCCTCGCATTTGTCCTTGACAAACACTTCAAATGTTGCTCCAGCTGTAGTTTGAGAATTTAGTCTTTTTTGAATGTCAAAGAATGCTGGTAGGACAGATCTTGCAGTCCCGGAGATGGCCCAGCTAAGAGATTCCTTAAGAGCGCTTGTTGATCAATTTTAAGAGAGTGTTAGAAGAGGCGATCAGCTTCTTGCTCATCACCTTGCTTTCTGAAACACCTCATCTCTACACACTAAAAGAGCCCATCCCCATTGACAGTGATTGAAGAAATTTCAATCTTAATTATTACTTTTCATGAGAGCCGTAATAATGGTATAGGAATGGTATGCACTGCTCATTATAGTGGATATTTGTTTGCAACGAAAGTTCTCAAAGTTTTAGACTGCTTCTCAAAAGTTTTACCTAAGATTAAAAAGACAAAGAATTACATTGCTGAGAAAATCAATTTCAATTATTATGAGTGAATGTCATTTAGGTTTTAATTTTCGTCGTAAATTCTTATTCAAAATCCAAGAAAAAGTGGGAAATGTTGAAGAAACGCAAATGACTCCAGAATTCAATAATGTAAGCCTTTTAGATGATACAGATTACGAACTTCTAAATCCACTGACATGTGTCATTTTGAACCAATGAACCAGAAAAGATCTATATGGTTCAGAAAAGAAAAAGAAACAGCAAAAGACTGTAGACTCTTTTATTTCAATGACAACATAGGAAAATCCCCGTACAGATTCCTTTTCAGAAATTTGACAAATTATCCGAAAGAAATATATATGCTCATATTTAGGACGTGCAAAGATACGACACATATCGCAACTCAGTCATCAAGCTTGTCGAACTGCTAGAAGCTGTCAATCAACCAGATCCGGCTGTTCTTGCCACAGGAGTCAGATTACCTTACATAATATGAAACTGTAACCTAACCCTATTGCAATTGCAAAACAACTGATTTAGAAAAAAATTCCATCAAACTGCAACTTTAGGAGCCGAAAAGACTCATTTATTAATGGCCAGTCTTTATAAGTTACATTACCGCATTGTTGAGTGTTCATCTCTTACACTTATAAGTCCTATACTTATAAGTCAGTTGGAAAATCGATTAGCTCATTCAAGCATCAATACAACGCCGAAGTTGTCCTCGATTGCTATGAATTCTTCAGTTGCTTACGTTTTCGTTAAAGAATTGTCACAGTAACTCGCTAATGTTGTCGTTGGAAAGTGAAACAATCGCTGATGTCGCTAGGTTATTTCAAGGAAAAGCTCAGAGTTCTTCGCAAAGGTTGTTTTTGGATCAACTTCTTATCTGAACTCCCAGACAATATTCTTTCTTTTGGCACCGTTGAAAGTTTCACGTCTTTTTTGTCCCTGTCGTTCGTTGTCAAATACGCGGAAACAGTTCACATCTGCCTTCACAACGCTCTCTTTACAAGCAATTCCGACTTTACTGCACATGTTGTTCGACTTCCTTGACGGAATGACTGAGGCATACTCCGTACTGCATTGGCTACAAGTAGCTTTCACTCTTCGCCGAATTACCTTAGACTTGTTAACGAGGAGATATTGGACAAAGCTAATTTCGTCTAAGATTTTCTTGTTGTAAACAATTTGTTATTTGTTCCTACCATAAGTTTGTAACTAAATCGAATATACACTATAAAGTAAGAGACAATCTTCATTAGTAGTCGTAGCTAAAACCGTCGTGGCTTGCTGTTTTCTGGATCAACGTGGCTCTTTCTTGGAGTTTCGAAATAGTGCTGATCCCGAATCATGTGTAACTTGCTTTTCAACTTTGTGGATAAGAAGCAAAAGAGATGTTCTGTCACATTGAGCCTCTTCTGGAACGGCAAGTAAAGCCTTGCGTATATTTTTTTGGTCCAATCGCATGTTTTCCACCAATACCTTGCATCCCCTAAGTGAATTTTATGTGCTTATTTGATTCTGAACCAATGAAGTATTTCAAACATTGAGTTCTGTGAGCCAGATTACTGACAAAGCCATGTTCTGTCCGCAGTATCAAAGAAAATAATCAGAAAAGATTATCACATTAGTGTTGACGGACTTAAAAGACATTCTAAGCAAAAAAATTAAATTGACATAGTTCGCAGAGAAAAAGCAGAAGCGCTACATTTCAGCGAGTCGAGTGTCCAAAAGACGAAGATCCTTACGACAAGTTAAGAAAAGCGCTGGAATCATTTCAGGTCAGCAACTATTCTGTACATTTCAGTATTTTAACCCAAGTTATATACTGAAGAGACCAATGGTAGATAAATTTGTGAATCTGTTTACTTACTTGACAATAGCACAGACAAACCCTCCTATACCTTTATTGAATCACCTGTAAGCAGCAGCTCCGAAAAGAAGATAGTGTACCATTAAAGATTTTCAGCAGTTTCTACAAGAAGATAAAGCTAGTCAAGTGGCGAAGATCTGCACAACACTAGAACGGGCAGTGAAAACGAAACGCGATTATCAGGTAGGGTAAGCTGTCATAGTGGAAACAAGAAAAGAACTTCCTAATATTGTGGAATCAACGGGATCAAATGGATGAATTTTATCTTTCGGCAAAGACAAAACAATCTATTTCCACAGATTTTTCGCCTTACATTCAGTTGTTATATAACTTTTATTGAATCTACGTTGTCACAACCGCCGCCCACTGAGGTTAGTTCGTATAAGCGGTGCGTCAGCGGAAACATTCGATTCGGTACAGTTACGGTGACCCGCACACCACAATGACAAACCATTATGGATTATGAGCTTGAATCAATCAGCTCTGAACAAGACGAAGACGCCGAAGCGTCTACAAAATTATAAAGGAGCTTCTTGCAAGCCAAGAATTTTTAAGAAATATAATGATTGTTCACGACGATGTTAGATGAGAGTAGGCTTAATTGTAACAAGAATATTGCTACGTCATTTTTAGAAATTCGATAATATAAGCGAAGACAATGTTGGATTTGATATTGCATCATGCACTTTGCTACCATCTCTATGATTTAAACTCATAGTTGATAAAAACTTTCACCTCTGTTCATGAATGCAACAATCCCGAAAATACGACCACATCGCATTTGTCGGTACTTTCCGAAATTTCAAGAATTTTCAGATCAAACGGCGTGCATGTATTCGACATCTGCGTCGCTTTGATTCACTCGAGTACAAAATACTTAAGGAAAATCGTGAAAACTTCAATCAGTAAGTGATTGACGATGTCCACTTACTAAAACGAAGGATACTACCAACATTACTTGCAAAAGCTAATAATAATTCTACGAATTCAAATAACATTAAAAAGATAGAACGATTCCACTTCAAAAATATTTAACGCGGAATCCGAATATAGATTCGTCGGTGTCAGGCATTGGGTTGGCAAAAAATATTCAGGATATTTTCGCTTTTGTTGATTATTTTTCACGCATTTCGGTTTTTTTTTTCACTGTAATTTAGAGCAGCTTCATGCGGTTAGTTCGTAATATAACACAAACAATTGTTTGAAATGGAAAATGTCCCGTGAGCTAAAACGATTGTCGACGCTACACGAGTATCGTTTGGGTTCAAGTGGTGCGGAGACTTTTCGCCGGATTTACGAGGCCTGTGGGGTCGTGAAAATGACGAAGAAGCAGAAGCGATTGAAGTCGAAGGGGAATACTTTGATTAATTGCTTGTTGTTCTTATTTGTTGAAAAAATGGGAGGAACTTGCGTAAAACGAAAAAAATCCGCACAGATTCTTGCCAATATAATAATATAAACAAACTATAACAAAGCCAATTAGCCAACAAAGTTAATTATTATGAACAAACTTTTCGACAAGCTAAAAGAAAAAAATTACAACGTTTCACCCGTTGCCCTAAATTAACCCCATCAAAAGCAACATAGTTCTGCTCGTCCGAGATGTGGGTGGCTATGGAGGTTGACCTCCCTGATTTAGAACCGCTCGTTCAAAGATGCTGTCATATTTATCCACACTCTCACAGCACCGTTTATGTGTAGACGTACCCTGCAGGTTAACTCGGCTAAAAATCTATAAAAACCAATTGACTGAAAGGCACATGCTAGTCAATTCAGGATCATTTCAAACAAACAAGTCTTAGTCTAATCGAAATGTGAGGTATGAACACCTCAGTCACTAGTTCAGAGTTCTGTGGACTACCTGTGGATACCACTCTGATAACAGCATACTTATATCGAAAGACGAGCTCATACAAAAAGTGGAAGATGCTTCTCGTATCCTTCTCATATGTACAACCCCATTTAGTCAACCCTCACAGTCGAACATTGTTTTTCTTGAATAACTCGATAAGTGAAAGGGATCAATGGTTCGGTTAAAGTATTTAATAACCGTATCAAAGACGCTGGACGGAACTTTGGTTGGGGAAATATCATTAGATGTCTGATAGTAATTTTTTGAGCCATGCATGTGGTCTGTTATAGGCACCTAGACAGTGCAATACACGTGTTTTGGCCTTGCAGCCTCGTCAGTTGCACAGTGCCTTTTGTCTTAGCCAATCCTCTTGGAAGAACCCGAACCGCTTTACATAAAGGAGACGCAGACGTACTATTTACCTATGCCATGCGAGTGAAAGAAATCACTCAATGGCAGTGTTGTACACTCGACTGCTCTTGGCTGGTATTTATGGAATATCATACCGTTTGTTTCGAGTGTTTTCTCAAGCCACGATCGATTTTCATTATACTTAATTGTTATTTTTTGAGCCATGCATGTGGTCTGTTGTGGCAATCGAGTGTGCAACACAGCCATTTAGTGATTTCTTCCACTTAATGGCATGTGTTAATAATATGTCTGCGCCTCCTCTATGTGAAGCGGGTTGGTTCCCGCCTAAGACGATTGGTTAAGTGAAAGGCACTGTGCAATTAACGAGACTGTCAAACCGAAACAAGTGTATTGCACTTCAGAAGTGCCTATAACAGACCACATGCATGGCGCAAACATAACTATCAGGCATACTGAAAGTTGAGCGTGGTCTTAAGAAAGATAAGTGTATTATATATTATGTATGTGCTATGTATAAAATTATTGTCATAGAAAAGTGAGGTATACTTCACAGTATTTTTTTAATGAACACAACTTCCTACTAGTTGCCAATCGATAATCGTATGAAAACTAATGACATCACCTCATCGTAAACAATATACATATACACTAATTGCTACAAATACTTTTATATTGAAAGTTCACTATTAGAACAGGATAAGAGAACAATCTTCTTCGCTTTCATCACCCTTGAAATTCTGTAAAATCGCAGTTGAGAACTCTCCGTTCACAACAACATCTAGTCCTTCTCCTCACCATCTATTGATCGTTGTTCCTCCAAAGCGTGGCGCCACGCATTCAGCTCAACTCGTAGCATGGAAGGTGGCTGCAAATATGGCCTTGATGGAACCTACCTTTATTGATATTTAGTCGATGTTTCAACCTTCGTAGATGAGTCTGATGCCATTTCCCCAACCACACAGCGACGAAGAGCATGGTGTATCTAGGCAAGAGACTGATCCAACAGCCATGTACTTAATTTACAAGACGCGCTTAAACAATACACTGTACGCGCTCTTGCTTGCGCATGAAGCAATGAAGTAGATAACACAACGTTCAACAGTTTATTGATAACATTTAGAATTGTACATTACATTTTTTTCAGAGCAAAATCGAATATGGATTTGGCTAAGCATGAGGTGAAACAGGCGAAAACAACGGAGCAGATCGAAAGAAGAGCTGTGCTTTACCAACAACAAGTCGAAGTATTCGACGAAAAATGCAATAAGGTAAGTGATTGCACATGACTATTTCTGGTTATTACATATATTCAAAAAACACTCAAAATTTTTGCCTTATGAAAATTTCCAGTAATATTCTGCGAAAATCAGTGCCAAAGTTAATGTTGAACTCATTCAGCTTACCAAATTACTAGAAGAACTGCCAAATATCAAAGCCATCCACTCGAAAGATCTTACCGACTTAACACAATGCAGTCGTGAATATCATCAAGCAATGTGTGAAGTTTTCAAATAAACATTATGATTTCTCGTAAAGAAACTTGGCACTCAGATCATTCACACGAAACCGTATTTAATTCCATTTTCAAAGAACATATACCATTTCAAATCAATCGCTAGCCAGATAGGTAATCTTAAGGACTGAAAGACAACAAAGACACGCGACAAAATAAGAAATTACACCTAGGTAAAGAAGACACTTTTCACAAATCAGAAAGATCAGTTTGACCAAAATAGTCGGCAGCTATGGTGATAAACCATGAGAATTCACGGATCTCGTCTTCTCTGAAATTATCGCTACTTTTACTGCAAATGAAGTGACGAAAGAAAATACTTTCTCCATTATCAGCACTAAGCACACATAATCTCAAATTAAACAACCTAAACAAGGAATGAAAATCATGTACATCTCAGAAATCGAAATCCATCAAAAAAACTCGTCTTCATCTTCATAATTTTCCGTGGCTACACGTTCAAAGCGAAACAATAAACTCCTAACTTCATCGGATAAGCTGAGGAGAATGGCGATTTTTTGGTCATAAATCTGCTAAGTGGTATACATAATGTTCGCCTGGTGATTAATCGATTTAAAAATCCACCTCGAAGTATGATATTTTAGAAACACTAAATGATTCAAATGAAACAACTTACCTTTTCAAATTGGATAATGGATTGAAAACTGGACAATGGGTTTCTTACTTGTAAATATATGCATGTAAACATATATATGTACATACGTATATATATGCATATATACATGTTGATATGTAGATATGAATATATGTACATACATGAATATATGTACATTATGGATTTATATGTACATACATATATACATATAAATGTGCATATATATGTATATATACATATATATATGCATATATATATATATATATATATATCCTAAATCAAGTTCAATCGATGACGGTTGCACCATGTACTCGACTCCATCAAGCATTGTTGGAGGTAATTGCATGCAAATCTGATCTTTACAATGACCGACGGTGGTTTAGCGAAGCCTTGTACCAATCTGCCAACCTTGGAGCAACGAAATATTCAGGGGGTATTGGGCTTCAGACCGAATCATCATCGACCTTGTATGTGTCGCACAACACCTCTGACAACTGCTAGACATGATCCTTATATGAGCATATTTTGTCATTTCTAACATCCAATCATTCGATACTCTAATTCTGACAAATGGAGCAACTGTAAAGAAGAGGGTAATCAACTACTGGAAAAGACTGACTATTTGAAACGCAACGGTGAAAGACAGATTAATCGTCATTTTTTATCGCTTCCACATCGCATCCTCGCAAACTAGAAGGCAGTTAGGATATTGAGTACAATGACGATGTTACTGATGATATCAGTGATGAGAGGGTAAGCAGGAATGCCTCATGACCTTTGTGCAAATGATTTGTAGTAGATCTATAAATTTTGATTTCACTTCAAGAATTCTTATTAGGCGTTTCGTACAACTGCGGTTTGCATAGATATTTGCGACAGACGAATTTTGCGAGGCGAAAGTTCTTGAATTGACAGAAAGACTCGTCAAATAATATTTGTTAGTTTAGCACGATTCAAGGATTATCAGAGTTCCAATCCTGCTCATGCGAGCATCCAATTGGCCTTAAAATTACTTCCATAAACAAATTTTTTTGGAACAAAAAATTCAAGGAACCAGTTCGCCATCCCATTAACAAATTCTGATCACTAAAAAAAAGACTAGTTTTGGTGCGCAGAAATATCGAATTGAACTACCGTCAATCGTGAGATGGTTGAATGGAAAGCTAGAGTCCGTTAACTATCCTATTTAACAATGCGAATTATGGATTGAAAATATAGTATGCACAGGAGGTTTAGCATATTAGTGCATACGGATAGAGACGCGTTGAGAATAAAAAGTGGGACTGAACCGATGATTATGAAGGCTCATACGGATTATGGAAAACACCTCTATCGACCAATCTGATGTAAAACTATCTCCTCGCCCAAGATATTGCTCAACGGAAAAAAAAAACGTTTTTTTTTTGTTCATACGGTAAGAGCAGGAAAAGACTTCTCGGACAAATCATATATGAAAATAATAATATGGCTAAAAGTCCACATTCTGCGTAATTGGAGAAGAGGATAACTAAAAATCAAGGCAAATGACAAAGTCGCTTCTTCTTGATTACGAATTAAAACCATCTCACATCGGAATGAATGTGTCAATACTCAATATTTATGTAGTTGGTAGAATACGTTTTATAAAGATAACAATGGTGAAAGGATGAAATGCTTTCATCAAAATAAATCTCTATCCCACCATCCGTTCAATTATGAGGACCTAAATCTCCCCATTTGTGACGTACTGAACTTTCATCATATCCGGATTGCGCCGATTAATTACAGTTTCAAATGTCCCTTCATAAGCATCACAACACATAATTGCTTTCCAAAAACTGCTTTACACCTACTAAGCCATAATCTAAGAATTTGAAACCGAATCCTACCGCTCTGCTTCCAACGAGCTCCTTAGGCTTTTACATCGGTTTGCCAATCCTCTGATAGCTGCACACACTTCGGGAAGCAGTGGCTTTTCAACGATTAAGAGCAGAGCGAACATCCATTCACGTAACTCTCGATTGAAATTATCAGATTCTGCCCATTCAGCAACGTAAGTAATCAATGCGTTTACCTGAATGATGTGTAAATGTGAACTTCAACTTGGATAAAAGGCTAGTTAACACAAAATCTTTTCCGCCTATGTAGTCAAATTCTGCTGCACACCAAACATTTATGAAAAGGGCTAAAAATTATTTCAAGTTCACTTTCGATTTACTAGAAGAGATTAAGATTGAATTTAAAGCAAAATTAGAATATGAAGTAAGGTACAATATCGTACTAAGGAACACTAAATAACGTCAAACTGAGAAATTTTAGAATAGCAGCCTCCAAGATGTGCAATCAAAAAAAAAAAAACCACACCTTCCTCGAAGGCAGACTAAGTACAACAGGAACTGCTGGTGGAGTGCCTCGGTGATTGGGAAACAACGGCAGGAACTGGATGCATTTCGAATGACACCGTCGCAGCAACAACTCTTCCCATTTCTCTTCATCCAACTGGAAATACAAAATGAGGTAAATTAGAGATCGACTTCGATCACAAAGAAAAAACATGCAACAGACCAGTGAGCTACTAAATACGCCTAACCTGCGACCTGCATATCACTCAAAAATTAGCACATATCTACATACACGATGCACATTAATAAATATCCCAACGGTTTGATGCCTCTCTGCAAAATGTTAGCCTTTGGTATGTCAAACTGCGACACAGTACGAAAAAGGTAGACTATCGAGTTCTATACTTCACCAATTTCCGTGTTGTACACAACCAATACTTACATGCACAATCCCCAACACCTCGCGCATTCTATTCATTTCCTAGAACTCATAATCCACAAAGCTCTCGATAAATTCCATGGGGTATTGACTGCAATTTGAGAATCTTTGTCTTTTTTATGAATACCTTTAGATGCTCGTCGAGCGATTCTCCCTAAGGTTTGACCACGCGGTACTGCCTTTTTTAAGTAAATTACGCCACTCTTGACAGGCATATTACCAAATTTCCGACTGTCGATGAATGGAAAGCTCACTGAGCCTGGAGCGGGGTCAACGTGTTCGTAATGAGCGGTATCACTACTAATGGGCTACTAACCACTGATTCCAAGTTTCAACCCAAAAAAGCTACGGCTAGAACAACTAATGACAAGGCAAAACTCGCCAAATTACTCACAGCTATAATCTCGTCTAAGATAAAGGTAACAGGAAGATTCATAAAAAAAACACGAGACTTTCAAGCTGTCTCAATCACTCACAAATTTTTGCTTTCATTCTTTGCTCTGAATTATGAATCCCTACGAAAGAGATCAAATGTGTCCTTCGAACTGAAATGCTAGCTGCGTTCACATCTGCAATTAACCACTTAATTCTAAGGCCGTAACTTAATACACACGCTGATACGGTTATCTTCCATGGATGCGATAGATGGGCCACAACCCAGAAAAATTAAAGAAAAAAGTGCTGGGACACTCGCCACATGTGAAGCCACCTACGTAAGCATTGTTCTTTTGAATGACTCGTTAAGTTATCAATGTTGGGGAAACCTCTTCAATTCCTGTGCCTTGTATTAAAGAACGTTAGCTCACAGGGCCCAAAGAAAGCTTTGGAATGCCATTTCTCTACGGGGCATGTAATGTACAATAACAAAAACTAACCATGCTTGGCCATAGCAACTTCAACGCCAGTCTTCGTGGTGCTTTTTCCATTTTTGAGCGTAGCAACGAAAATTCAGCCACTTTCGCTCGACACCAATCTCTTGGCGGAGCACGGGAATCACGTACAGCAACACTGGTTGAAGACGTATCTGATTTTGTGGTTGAAGTCGAAATAAGAGTCTGACTGACGGAAACACATGATGGGATACGATCACGACCCGCAATAACCTGAATGACAAAATAAAGTAGGAAAACGTACGAGTTTATACAGACTGCTTGGGATATTACGGGACCTACTTAGAGCATATATTTGTGAGATAACTAGATTAGTTTCACAAATGTTCTATATGGTAGCTATCACTTCAGGAAAGTCAATGTATTCGAATGGTTTTTCGTAAAACAGGCAAATCTGAGACCTCAAGCCCAATATCTCTTGAAAAAACTTCAGCACACATGCTGTTACTTTACCTTTTTATCTCAATTCAACTAGTTTAGTATTGGCTTGACAAAAAATTTTCTGGACTTCGTTTGTGTTGATTTCTTTTCATACGTCTAAACCTTTGTTTCCCTACCGTTACAAGCAGCTTTTTGAGGTCATACGATATATAACATTGATATTGTTCACGCTGAGATGGAGCTGTCCCGAGAGCAAACACAACTGTTAATGTTACACGAGTATCGTTTGAGTGTTCAAGTGCTGCTTTGCACCCAACGATACTCGACTCGCGTAGCATCAACAGCTGCTTTGCTCTAGGGAGGATTCTCTGTAAAAACAAAGGCATAAATGGAATATATTGAAGCAACAGCAAGAAGCTGTTCTAGACTAAATTCAAAGATTCAAATGCTTGAAAATTACCAACAAGAGCGAAAAAGTCGGAAAGCTTTAGTGTTCACTCAAAACATTCTTAAGTGCAATACCTGTTGCAGGTAGTGTTCAGCAGATTGCGGTGCTGTTTCTAAGTCGACATCATTGACATCAAACTCATTTAGATTGATGAATAGTCCTTGATCCATCTAAACAATGAAAATGGCATATTATACGGATAAGTTGAAGATGAATATTTGACTCAATGAAAACGATAACACAACAGTTAGGATACTAACGCTTCAGTTGTTGTAGTATTACCCAAACAATCTCAATTGAATCTGGCTTTATTGTAAGATTCCTCTACTTGACTGACAAAGTGAAAAGTTGATAGCGAAGTAAACATGTGAACCCTACAACACAGCTCACAAATAAATACATCATCACATTCAATGGAACAAATAACAACAACCAGCAACACCGACCACCACGAGGTACATTTACAATCTCAGTACTACGCTATCACAGTTCTTCATGAGTATAGTTGATACCAGCAGCTGTTCGGCCAGCGATTCTTCCAAATACTACGCATTCAAGTAGAGAATTTCCTGCCAAACGATTGGCACCGTGAACACCTCCTAAGTTAGAATTGACCGTGTTGCTTGCACTAGATATCCATCGAAGACATATAGATTAATACAGTGGTGTAAATGACAAGATTTCCAGGTATCAAAATACGAAAAGCCAAGAAAATCTCATAAAAGCAGAACTGAACGTACCCGTCACTTCTCCAGCAGCCAATAGACCATTGAATGGTTTCGAAATAAATTCATTATAAACACGAGCCTGCATGAAAATCATATGAACCAGATAGCACAAAAAAACATGGACTAGATACTCATGGGAAATTTCAAGACAGACTATCAGTGTATAGCCTACCAAATGATTGATTTACCTGCTTGTCGATTTTCAATCCTCCCATTGTATAATGAATAGCTGGTGTTATAATCGCAATGTAGATCGGTTCACTGGGATCGATTGCAACAGGAAATACAGTTTTTCCAAACGAATCCTTTAGATACAGCTTTGACTGCTCAGATAATAACAGAAACGAAAAAACTGGTGATGAAATCTTTGTTCTTTTACCTTCTCTTTAGTCGCATCTGAACCGACTTTGACGTGCTTATTGTATTCCAACAAAGTATTTTTCAAGGTTTCAAAGGAAATGCCGCTTAGCTCAGCGAATTCGTTTGACGAGTTGTACTTCTGAAACAAAAAAATATCAGATACTATTTTATCACATCAGGTTGTTCCATAAAATTTGACACTACAACAATAAACATCAAATTTACTAAACAGAAGCATGATTTTGGTATCATTTGATTGCGGATTTTCTTGCGAACATTTGGTATACAACTTGCTCATAGTTGCTCTGATATGTAGCTGCCGTGGGAACAAACTCGTTAGCTTCTCATGCACGAATGGCCTGTAGGTGAAAGAGCTAGCGAAGCGGCTAGTAAGATTAATGGAGTTTAAAGAGATGATACGGTTTCATAAAGAAAGGACAGGAAGTTATTTACGAAGTTCAAAGCCGGGGACAAGGACTGAAGGATCAATCGCGCTCTCGTCGACCACAAAAAGCTTCATTTACCTTGCGGGCCGCTTCACTAGCTCTTTCCCTTACGCGCCATTCGTGCATGAATAACAAAAGAATTTCTATACAAGACAGCTCAAACTTGTAGCAAGTAGAGGCAAGTTCTGTACTAAAGTGTTCGCAAATATGCACAATTGAACGATAAAAAAATTATGCAATCTTATTTACTCCTGTTTGATTAATTTGTTGCTTACTGCGCTGGTGCTAAAAGTTATGGAACGACCTAATATAATGAACTAGCGAGTTTACACTGATTTTGATTTTATCAATGACGGACAAAGCTGGTGTGGATATCTCTTTGCAATCTCGGATGAACCAGAGCAAAGGCTCGCCGAGTGAATTCAAGGAGTGTTGGGAGAGGGAGCCCAACCAGGACCTCATTTAATGACAGCCTGTATCACTGACCTGTCAACCACCTCCCCCTATCTCCAAGTTACCTTGACAGATATTGATAGTAATTTACAGAATATTCGATAAAAACCTACAGTAAATAATTTCTTGATGTTTGCATAGAAATTGAATGCAGGTCGTCCGAAAGAATCGGCCGCTTTATCGTTCATCATCATAAATGCAGCCGGCAAACCCGCTGAACCTCCCTGAACAAAGAGGTTATAAAGTAAGGTTAAAACTCATTAGATGGCTAATAATTTTTCGCAGACGAAAGAAGATACTACTATCAGCAACATATAGCTAATTGTATACATCTATGAGACAGAAGGCCTACCTGAAAGGTTTTGATGGGTTTACATTCTCTTAAAATCCTTTCAGTGAGGTAGTCTCGCCTGCCAAGCTCGTTAGCAAAACGAACACCATTTGAATTGATCTAGAACACAGTCAAATCAATTTAAAGAAATTAGCATTATCCATTAGAGAGACAGTAATGATGCGTGGCAAGATACCGAAAGTCAGTACCACTTTGGACTACATTCTAGTGCTTTTACTATCATCAATAAGGTGTAATAAAACTAAAAAGCATTAGAAAAGAATTAACAGACGAACTAGAGGACTTCGTACAGAAACTGTTGGCAAGTGGAAGGTTTATGGAGCGTATAAGCTAGCGCACTGCACCATTAACTTGGCATTAGTCTACTCCAACAAAATCCCAAAAGCAAAATTTGAAACGATAATCGCACGTGTGTTTCAAATGCCACGTCCTGCCTCATATGTGTAGGTCAAAATTACTATGAATTTTGATGAAAAGGTACAGAAAAGGCTACACTGGACAAAAACCAATGGGCATACACTGCTCTTCAGTATTTGATATGAGAAATGAACCAAGTTGTCCGAAACATTTTTTCGGATGGAGAGAAAACTCACAAGAATAGCACCCTTGCCTCGAAGGGCCTCAGCAGCGAGAAATTTCGTACCTGCCGATGGATCAGAGGGATCCACAAATGCTGTTGGGTGAATTTGGACACGATCCATACCAATAACCTTGAAGCTAGAAAAATGTCAAGCACAAGACCTTATGGAATATTTTCACATACTTGAGCACCCATTGCTCGAGCCATTTTCACACCATCTCCTCTAGCGAAAGCACCATTTGTGGTTGGGAATCGTAGCTGAAGTGGGACGAATATCACTTCAGAATGAGACGTTTGGTATTGATCACTATGCACTCTTGAAACGCATGAATTTCATAAACAGACCTTATCGCTGGCAAATTCGTGAAGCAAACTAGCATCCTCATTCCTATCAGCACTGAAGCCTCCAGTCGTCAAGATCACGGCTTTCCCATTGATTTCCTCTTTAAATTAAGAGATTATCTCAATTCAAGTTAAGAATAAGGAAGCTGAGTCGACAGAAACAACAAGTTTCTGAAGATATAAAGAATAATCTTTCCTTTTTCTCAAAAACATGGAGCACTTTAAAAAGCATGAGGGCATGTTTAAAGACACACTTCTCTTTCCATCTTGTATCACGTTCACACCGTTCACATAGGCGTTCCACGACGTAAGTCCGACCACTCGAGTGTCTGTCATTATAGTGACGTCATCAGGTCTAGACGTTTCTATTTCAGTTATACGTTTCTTTGCGGCATTTATGATGCCCATCCCAACCGGTGTCGGTCGACCCTCTTTGGGTGATGGAATCCTGCGATAGTTAAAATTAAATGGACAGTAGAATGCTAATAAATCTTCTCAAAAACTTTAGGATACTCATCGATTCAAAATTACAATCTGCAATAAAAAGTATGTGCAAAGGTTTCCTTCTTATTCCTTTCATTTTATAATGAATAAATCTAATGCATATATGCGCGCCAGGAGGGAACGAGAGAGTAGGGTAGAGGGAAATCGAACGCTCCAGTCTGGCTCTTCAGAAAACTGCAAGGAAATCTGCCTACCGGTATTTCACGACGTTCATAAAGAAGCCTAATCTTCGAGCAAGTACTGAATGCAAAGAGACTAACTGCATGCTAAAAGTAGTAGGATCCACTCAACGAAATGTGAAGATGGGTCGTCTAAACAAAAGGATGCACGTATGAACTGCATTTGAAAACAAATGATCAAGTGTTCGAGAATTCGGTAAGTTTCTCTGTCAGAAAAAATAGCCATAAATTGTACATACCAATGTGTTCTAGGCACACTGTGCCCACCACAGAGATTTATATCGCTAAGATCAACGCCAAGGTCCATCAAAAACTCAATAGCCGCAGATGATTGATCAACCTAGACAAAAAAAATATGGAAAGTGACCTGTACATTTTTCGTATTTTTGAATTTTCTAAAATTAATTTTATGTGAAGAAACAGATATGAGCATTCAGTTTACACCTATTCAGATAATTTTTTCCGAGTGCGTGTGGCTTAGTGAATAGAAATGCTCGGCGACACTTACATGGTCGGTCAATCAATGATCGGTTCGATTCTATGCTCGAGGTTCACGAAAGGTTCTATTCCTCCGAATTTTGTGAACCAGTACCAGACTAGTCTGAGAGGACAGCAGCACTGAGTTGATACATCGGTAAACCTCCGCCAGTTAATTTAAACCCAGGTATGCATTCAATCACCTCAAACGATTCCAGATGACCACGGATGAATTATGAAGACGCATCTCCATGGGGTCAATCAATGTCGAAAGCTTTATCCTTTCATTCATATCTTCTTCGTACATACATACTTCACGTTTAAACGCGCATGTGATGCGCATATATATATATATATATATATATATATATATGTACATGTATATATATACATATATATGTATGTTTAAATCTGCATATATATATATATATATATATAATATATATATATACACTATCACCTGTCGTCCCGTTGATCGTCGAGTGACTCGAGCGGGTACCAGCAACTCTTCCATTTTTCCCTATCGCGTGCAAGAGTAGCCCAGTGGGTCCTCCTCGCTCTAGGGATTCGGTGAGCATCATATCTCTCTTCTATCGCTTTCGTGAAAAAATTGGACCAACGGGTCAGTGGTCTTCCTTTAGAGCGCTTGACGTCCCGAGGAATCCAGTCAGTAACGGCTCTAGTCCATCGATTGTCGTTGAAGCGCATCACGTGTCCGGCCCACCTTATTTTCGATATCCTGGCGTGTAGAACGGCGTCTCTGATTTTCGATCGTTGACGTAGGTCGGAACTTCGGATCCTTTCTCTCATTTGGGAGATAAGGGATACTCCTAGCATCGACCTTTCGACTGCGCGTTCGATAACGGCAAATGATCTTTCATCCTGCTTACGTAGCGACTAGGTTTCTGCTGCATATGTCAGGGCAGGGATAATTGTCGAGTCGAAAAGGTGGGCACGGAGTCGGACGTTCTTTGTCCTCTTCACTACATCTTCGATGCTCTTAAACGTTCCCCAAGCCGCTCGTTTCCTCCTGCTTAACTCTGGAGCTAGGTCGTTCATCATGTTGATTTCACGACCTAGATAGATGTAACTGGAGCATTCGGAAACTGTCGTTCCGTTGAGCGTGAATGGGGCATTGGAAACCTATCCGTTCCTCATGAACATTGTTTTCGTTAGATTCAGTTGAAGACCGATCTTTCCACAGGCGTTATCGAAATCAGTCAACAATCGTTCCGCTTGGTTGATGTTTGGTGTTATGAGAACGATATCGTCAGCAAAGCGAAGATGGTTTAATTGTCGACCGTCAATTTTCACTCCCATTTCGTCTCATTCTAATGTTCGCATGACGTTTTGTAGGGTGGCAGTGAATAGTTTTGGCGAAATTGTATCGCCTTGTCGAACCCCTCTTCTTACGTCAATGGTGATATTGTTGTAGAATGGAGATATTTTGGTCGTGAAATCTTTATAAAGCTCACGAAGGATCATTATGTACCGAGTAAGGACGCCCTGGTTATCCAGAGCCTCTATAACCGCTTCTGTTTCCACTGAACCAAAGACTTTCTTCAGATCGATCAAAGTGAGACAGAGTGGTTGTTTGTACTCTCGTGAAACTTCAAAGAGTCTTGTAATCGTGTGGATGTCGTCCATGGTACTAAATCGTTTTCGGAACCCTGCTTGTTCGCATGGCTGTCCTTCGTCCAGTGTTCTGTCAATCCTGTTTAGGATGACTCGAGTTAAGAGTTTATAGACAACGGACAGCAAGCAGATTGGGCGATAATTGCCTATGTCGTGAAGGTCCCCCTTTTTGAACAACAATAAGGTCTTGCTGGTTTTCCATTGAATAGGGACCTTGCATTCTGACAGGTAGCGAGTGAAGAGCCGAGCCAGGGTGTTGATGAGAACTGACGGCAGATTCTTCAGATGTTCTGGTCTAATCCTGTCTGAACCGGGTGTTGTTCTGTTCTTCACCGACGATATAGCATGTCGGATTTCGGAAGGGAGGACCGGTGGGACGACATATTCGTCCTCTTTCAATTTATATGACGGTAAGAGGACATGGCTAGCGAAGAGGTCCGAGTAGTATTGGTGGATGATTTTCTCCATAGCTCTTCTCGAAGCTGTAAGTGTCCCGTCAGGGTATCGGAGTGCAATATATATATATATAATATATATATAGTATATATATATGTACATATATATACATATATATAAGCATAAGTGCGTACATGTATACACGTATGTTCATGTTTACGTACATGTAAATATGCTTGTGTATACATACACATTAATATATTCATATATGTATATGTGTAAAAGGCCGCCATGGCCGTCTGATTGCGAGCTCATCGCGGCAGGTGCGGGTACGATCCCCACCCTTCAACACTTACTCAACAACGAACACCTTATAAGAATGCCACAGCTAGTCCATCTTCGAGATTGCGAGTAGAATCGCTCAACCAGTGTTCCACGATGTTCAGGAAGAAGACGAAGAAAGAACTGAAGCTAGAACAACTGGGATCCGCATAATCAAAGAAAACCCTGTAAAGACGCATCATGAAGTGCCAAATGTATACATGTGCATATGTATATATATATGTTTACACATATGCATATATATGTATACACATATGCACACATATATACGTACATATACATACATGTATGTACTTACGTGTGTAGTATGTGTTCATAAACCTTTAGCACTTTATTTGATCAGTCATCAAAGTGTTTTTTTCACTGTGCTGATCCCAGTACTTCTACCATTCAAGTCGTCTTTTGTTTTCTTCTTGAACGGCATAGGATACTGGTTGAGCGAGTCTCAGTGCAATCTCGAGGAGAGCTTGGGTGTGGCGTTCCTTAAAGCGCTTTTGTTGACTGCAGGAGAGGAGTGGGGTGGGGCTCTGCTCCAGGCGCCCCGTGAAAAACATCACAGCCACTCGGCCACGGCGCTCCCATTTATATACCATACATGCATATATACGAAGATAATCTACTCTCAATAAGTGGTCGACATAGAGTACGTTAGCCTCTACCTCTCTGTGTTCAGGTTAAATTATGCTTTGCATGGGAGATAGCGCTTGCAAATCAATCTTCTGGGAAATGAATACTGGGTTATTTCAGTCGCACGTACACATGATTCACTGTGAGTGAATATCACGAAGACGATGGCAATGGGTCGCATAACTATTAGTTGCTTATGGCCAAACATGTAGTTTGCACCGAATTATTCAGTTAAATACATATAGATATAGTTGTCAACATCATTAAAGGTCCTCGATATGAACGAGGTAGCAAAAGTAAGAGCATTTTATGATGGCGGAAGAATGAAAACAATATAATTTTACACCATATTTCAAGCCTTTCAAGGTCTATCATGGCTTAGATGAAGCATTAAACACATGTTTCGTCCTTCTCAGCCTCATCAGCATCATCAGCACGATGCCTTTCGTTTAGGTCATATCCTTACAAGAGGATATACCCCCTACGAATTAAGGAATCGACGACGAAGATGCTGAAAAGGCTTAAAACATGCTTCAGATTATACTGTTTTGAGCGAAATCTCAAAAATAGTTGAACAGAGATGAAAGAATAATTAAAGTCATGCATTACCTCACGTTCTGTGAAACCGATATCTATTTCGATATACGTTCATAAGAGCCGGGACTTATATTGAAGTTACATAAGGATGAATGATAAAGCTTTTGACACCGAGCAATTCCTGAGGGAATGCCATGCATTCAACTTCATCAATATATTGTCTGAGATGACTGAATGCATATCGGTCTTGGCATTGACCCGCGATGGTCTAACCAAGTATCAAATCAGGGCTACTTGCTCACCTTTCAGACAAGTCTAGTATCAGTTCGCTGACCCGGCAGGGATGGAAGGCTTGGACAGCCATGGGCGCACGAATGGACCGTCGATCACGTGTGCATCGCAGAACGCCTTCAACCACAGTGCCACATGCACTCCCGAAGCTCCAATACATTCAAAGGTATTATTCAGACGAATGATATCATGCGATTTGGAGCCGCAGCAAGCACAGAGTCCTGTACTATGTGAAAAACATGAACTTACAAGTATGTCCACCAGTGCCTCATCATTTTCACGATCGCCGGCATTCATTGTGTCCATGTAGAAGAGATCGCGTGAATCGTTTATTCCCATCTTTTCCTGAGTGCTTGTTCCACAAGCGTTGATACCTAAAATCCACACACTCCAACATTATCAAGCTATGACCTGAATCAACGTACGAAGAAAACACACCACTACTAGCTTTAGCCGAATTTCCACCGAGATTCTTCTCGCTGTCGATGATAATAACCTTTGCATGGTGGCCAAGCGCTTCTATAGCTGCCGCTAGACCAGCGAGGCCACCACCTACTATGATGACTGGTTCATCAGGAGAAGGAGCCTGAAATATCGAGACAATATCACCTTGAAAGGAACGTAATCGTTTGAACAAGACCTTTCTTCTCGAATCCGCCATTGTTAGAGCACAAACGATGTTCAAGAGCAACACCAGCATACAGCCCACTCGGAATATATTGAGAATTTTCCAACTTTCCACACTATAATTACAGTTGACATCTACAGGTTGGTGCAAAAGTAACTGCGGCACTGCAGTTGAATAGCAAATGCACAAACCGCAGATACTTTCGCATTAAACATTAATATCACTGCTAGAAAATATAATATGATGCACCTCAGTGCTACTGTGAATGATAAATCACAAGACTAAGAACTTAACCTTTATTATAGACCTAAAATTATTACGACAGCGAATACCACAGCGATTTTCTCTACGTGGAAGAAACATGACCAAAAAGGGAACCTGAGATCTGATGATTAACGGTAAGCCTGATTTTACAAAAAAAAAAAAATTCACAGCATATACTACAAAACAAGCAGTGGGAAGATAAATATAGGGAAAGCTCATGCTACGAATTCTCAAGACCATCATCAAATATCATAAGAACATCTATCCGTATAGCGATCAACGTCATTTCTAAAGCACTCAGACAATGAATTGGGATAAAAAAAGAAAAGAATAATACTGATAATTACAAATGATTAACCGCCAACAACAAATACTAGCATTAACGGGAAAAAAAAAAAACAACCGAGTTCGAATTATTAGCTCACACGGCAATCTATGGGAACGTTTTCAAGGGAAAAAAACCTCGGAAATGACCAGTAATTTTAGAAGTAACTACTTGACAATGTTCAAATAAAATATATTAACAAAAACTACCAGCATAACAAACCGATTAGCATCAACCAAGCCTTAAAGAAAGAAAAGAAAGAGAAAAGATGAAAACAAGGACAACAATCTGAGAAAACACCTCGAAATTTCAATGCGACCGGAGGAACGGTTCATAGGGACATTTTCTCACCTGCTCTGATTGCTGCTGTTCTTCCTCTTCTTCAACTGAAGACTTTCCGGATACACATTTACATTCATCAGAGCAGGTCGATGATTCACAGCTGCTGGATTTATGCTGACATTCAGTTACTATGGATGGTTGCGGGTTGCTGACTTCTGATGGTGGAGATTCGTTCATCTACAAGGAGTGAATCTGACATTTCTATGGGCTCTCACCTATTGGTTTGATGTAAACAGTTACCAATTTTGGTACTATTCCTGACGTACGGGGATGAATTAACGATCCGTCCCACTGGACAGAAAATTTTCACAACAGCGTTAATAATTATTTGAATGCTTAAATTTCTGGCTAGTGCGTTGAGTAGCCGTTTTTCAAAGTTTTATTCTATAACGCCTCAACGAAAGGGAAACATTTGTGTTCCACTCGCGTGTATTTCTCTCAGGATAGAGCTCTTCCTTTAGGCTATTAGTAATCAATCACTGGATAGCGTAGGTTCCAATGATTCCAACGCTGCGCTTATTCTCTGAAAAAACCGTTTCACTGCAGTGCAGCAGGAAAAATAATAGTGATTCATTTAAGCTTTGTTCTTTTGTTCTTATTCATTTGTTCTTCGGCTAATCTATGGGCTGAAAGGAGGGCGTAAAGGAGGGCTACGTGCGGTTTCAAGACGGCGATCGATCTACAGCGTCTAGGCGGCTCACATGTGAAGTGCGCTTTTGTTATTCGAGTACGAATTTTTTCTTCGCTTCGACAAGACTTCAAAATGAAACGCATGACTCTCATACTGAAAGATTTCTTCTACACGTTCATGTACTTCTCATGCTTTCAGCGAAGACAGATAAAATTGAGCGGTTGATGTGAAACAGAACTTCCTTGAATTTTACATCGTTATGAAATGGTCTCTTAAAAATACGGCTAGCCAGGGATTGAACCTTTCGAATGATTATGAACACTCTTATGGCAAATTACTGCCCAGAGAAAGGAGTCTTTCCTTTTCCTGTGTCGTCTAACGGAAGAGAACCTTATTTCCAGAACTCTTATGGCCACAACATAAAACAACCGTCAAGCAGATCGTTTCTGGAACATATCAAAAATTAGCGGGAATTAAAATACGACAAAGGGATAAAAGCTCTGAGCATAGATCAATCCGTGAGGGATGGCGCCACGCATTCTTCACCTGGATTGTTGAGGTGACTGAATGCATATCTAGCCTTTGCAGTAACTCGCGATGGCCTACCGATGTATCAAACCAATGGTAATATCCGACCAAACAAGTGCAATACCAGGTCGCTGACCCCAGTAGAATGGAGGCCATGATAGGTCTTGTGTACGCGCTCTCACCCTCAGTTACATGTGTGTCGCTGGACACATCTAACCGTATAGAGTAACACGTAGCTGATAAACGTAACTAAATCAATCACACCCGCTAAGCACCCATATGACACAAGCGTACAATCGAGTAAATGTCGATAAAGAAGTCACCATCCTTGCGCAGAAACATAAAACACCAGCGCGAAAGATTCAAGAAGCATTTCGGATTGATACGACCAATCCAACGGTGACCACAAGGAGGATTATCTCGTAATCACTCGATATATGAGTCAGTATATAAAACTGTTGATTTGATGTGGGAAGTACGAGTCCATGTGATCTCTACGTGGTGGTCTCCACTTGGATAATTCAATGCAAGATTTGAAAAACAGGAAAATTGAAATTGATTTTGTGCTTGTTGAGACTGGAATCGTGAAGCCGAGCTCCACCCACTCCCCCTCAACTATTTTCGGCAGTCAACAACAACGCCCTATGGAACGTCATAGCCACGCAGGCTAATCTCGAGATTGGAAGGAGAATCGCTCAATCAGTATTTTATGACGTTCAAGAAGAAGACGATTAAACGAACTGAATGCCAGAAGTACTGGGATCTGCACAGCGAAAAAAAAAACACTGTGAAGACGGACCGATAGAGTGTCAAAGTGTCAAGAGATTGGAATATGGGTCTGCTGACTTTTTCTGAACAAGTAAGGAGGTGTTTAGCTGACTGAATTGGAGACAACCTAATATTTCCAAGCTCTGAAGAAGGCGAAACTGTCGAAATGTCAGCTGCTTGTATAAATAGTGTTATAGAAACTCGCGTATGGCTTAAGAAACAAGATATTGACAGATGTGTTTGAAGCCCTAACAACATCGGCTACCATACTTCAGTGAGTATATGAACACTCCAAATCAAAGTGGCCTCTATGAGGACCGACTTGATAGACTTCTGATGGATTTTCAGCGAAGCCGATAACCCGCAGGCTGTGATGAAAACCATTTCATGACAATTCCACGACTCGTGCACTTAGCGCTCGTCTCTCAGGCATGATCGCATCTTGGTCTCATAGATACATATATTCTGCTTTTGTACACTCAAATGGCCCTCTTAGAAGTTCTCAATGAAACCGTATATTCCATAACATCAGGCAAGAACACCGTCACGCAAGGCGCTATCTTGTCGGCCGATATTGACACACTGTTACAGCGCCAGAAGATAAAACGAAATAAATATCATGAAAAAGAACATAAGGAAAAATAAAGACTAAGAGTGAATTAAAATGAATCGCGACACATATAGGGCAATTCAGACATGTGTTATGAGATTTCTGTTTCTTCCTAATCATTTAAAACGCGTGTCACACATGGCTAGAGGTGATCCGTGACACACACGTCGATCAATCGATGGTACAATCCTGCTCTCAAAACTCACCAAGCCTTCCATCTCTCCGAAGTTAAGAAATGATTAGAACGTATGAGAATACTCTCAAGGATAAATCAACGCCGAGAGGTTTATCCCTTTTTTCTTCTCATACTCAATCATTTATTTATGTCTGATAACTATCATTTGAGCCACACATGTCAGTGGTCTATCAAAGAGGGCTGACTTACAGATCTCGGGCTCTATAAGTCAACCCTCTTTGATAGACCACTGACATGCGTAGCTCAAATAATGATTATCAGGCATATTGCAATTTGAGCAGTGGTCTCAAGAAAACACTCGAAACGAAAGATATCATTTATTTATGTATTGAATATGCTCACCTGAACGTCCATCACATCCTCAACATCACCAGCACTACCTTTCTGTTCATCTGCCGTGGAACCCGAGTCATGACGTTCGATAATGCTGTCCGAATTTGTTAAACGGCGAATGCCGGCAGATGACGATGACGGTGTACAATTAACATTGACGCTGAAACATTGTTATGAAGGGCTTCTGGGTTGTGTGGTTGTAGCACTGAAATTGCTCAATTACAAAAACAGACTCGTAGATAGCTCCCAAAGATGAACTTAACGAGATAAAACTGAGTCTTGAGGAGATTTTTGAGAGGTCCAAAGAAATCATTTTACGGAACAAACAAAGATCGTAATAAAAGATAAGTTTTTGTAATCCTATTGATAGAGTACGAAACTCCGTTTGGGGAATAAGCGAAATATGGACGGCTATTACCTGCTCGGTTGAGCAAATTGTTGTGGAATTGTCGATGGATACGGAAAAGTACGATCGGTGACCAAAGGTGAAGTTGAACTGCGAACGAAGGCGCCAGTAGCAACAACAGCTCCACAACTGCGTTTCGACTCCACCTCATCAATGGAGGTCGCGTATCGTCTTTTTAGAGTAGTCTTTGTGGTTATTGGCGATAGACTTCTAAATAACACTGGAAAAAGTGAGTGTTTAAGATTTGAAGATTTTCAAAGGCATATGTCAAAAAATCCCATTGAAAACCTCTCTAACAAATTGCAAGTATCACATAAAGTTTCTTTAATTTTCCAGATTTCAATCAAAAAACTTCGGAAAAATTACAATTCACCCACTGACACCAAGGTAAGTAATGCATGATGCACACGTTTCCGTGCAAACTGGCCGACATGAGTTATACATGATGCATTTAAGTTATACATGATTTCCCTTCAATCCCCTATTTGGCGCAAAGAGTCTTCGTTGTGCTTGCCATCACTTGATACCTTATCGCATATTTCGAGGCCCGTTTCCATCAGAAAACCTTTACATTGCATTCAGAGATATATGAATACATTTCTTCAAAGTTTATAGCCCAGAAATTTGATGTTCCAATCATTATAATAGACCACGGCTATATTGTAGGATATGCGCTGCACAGGAATCATAAGAGGTTCAACATAAGCTCAAAACACTGGCGAATGCTGGAAGCAAAGTGACTTTATGAACCAAAGTGATGTCTGGTTCTTATCTGTAAGACGGCGACAAATTGAGGAAGAAACGACCCCTTTCGCAGGACAAAAACTTTTCATTGCACTTTTAGTGATCATTCGAATGCTGAAATCCCAGAATACTGGGCTACGTAAACGCTTTTCAGTTATGCCGCTGTAGTAGATGAAAAACGTTTGTATTTCACACCCGCATATTTCCCGTAGGGCAGAACTCATTCATAAAATTATGAATGATAGTTCGATATTCGACGATTTCAACGCTGTGCTTATCTTCTAGAAACACCATCATATTGTAGTGTAGCAGGGAAAGAAGATTGAGTTCCACATACGCGGCGCTGTTTGTTGGCTAGTGTGTACTTTACTTGGGCAGGGAGATGGCAGCGAATTCCATTCGACGATCAATGGATCGCGTTGGCGCTTTACATATGTAAAGTGCAATCCTTGTTATTTGATTTGGGATTTTTCTCTCCACTTCAAAAGAAACACAGATAAAACGTATGACTTCAATACAACAAGATTTCCTCTACACGATCACATGCTTCTCGTGCTTCCAGGAAAGTAACATTGACGACGCGAGGCCGGTATAAAACTTAATTTTATCGTGAATGTTCCAACGCTATAAGAGGGTTTTCCAAAAAACGGCCAGGTAGCGCACTAGCCATAAATTTAAGCTTTCTGATGATTACTGAAGCTCTTATGAAAAAATTCTCTCCCGGCGAATTGCCTCAACTGTCGCCGTCTAACAGAAAAGAACCTAATATTTCAAACACTGCAGCAGAAATACCATGCATGCCACTAAGGGGATGGAGTGAAGTTTTCTCTATGAAGTCACGTTCCCAACCACCATGCACGCTGATATGGTGATAAAGTAGAGTTTTCTCGTTAAGAACGTCACGTTTTTAACCACCATGCATGCCACTACGGCGACGGAGTAAGTTTTCTTCATAAGAATGTCACGTTCCTCACGTTCACAACCACCATGCATGCCACTGTGACAACAGAGTAAAGTTCTCTCCATAGGAATGTCACATTCGCAACCTTCAAGTTCTCAAATCGTCTGAAAATCAACACCTATTGTTCAAAATCACTGAGTCCATAAGGACATGAAGTTAGGCTTCGCTCCATTAACATGTGTTATGAAATGAAGTGTCGACACCAATAGGTCAATAAATACCTGAGTAAACGTTGTCTCGTAGGACTCTGTGTTGGGCTCGGAGAAGCCGAATATGGAATATTGGGTCGAACCATTTGGTTGGTGGAAGGTGAGTAGCATTGCTGAAATATAATGAAACGTAGATAAAAAATAGAGGGACTTCAAGAAGGTCGACTTTAATGATTACATAAGTCATGAAAAAAAAGCACTTCTCTCAACGTGACATTATCACCAAACGCTGAGAAAGCATGATTTTTTGAAATAGTCAATCTGTGTCTGCATTCAGTCAAACTCAGATTCATCACATTTACACAACTTTAATTATTACATTCGGCTAAGACGACTAGAGTTGACGGTGAGTGAACCAGAGCATCGACATTATGGGTACCAGTAGAAGCAACCTTCCAGTAGAGCCAGCAACGAGATGGATGCACGGGTTCTTAGCTTTCATCAACCATATACACTCACAGATGCAATCGTTCTATGGACCACGAAACGACAAATGATAAACAGACATCACCATGCTCAAAACAGACCACAATCATGGATGATATGTCAGAGAAAACGAACGAAAAAGCATTCGCTTTGCCCAAAGACATCAAGTGCTCGATTTCTAAGACTGCTATCAAGAACACCAACCACTAGGCGAATAATCTCAAGTAAAGTATCCAGTATGATCCTCCAATGATCTTTCGCCTCATCGCAGAAGTAGGTTGGTTCTTCAGCGATAAAATCGCAACATACAATAAGGAATTCACCTCGAGATTGCAATGAGATAGAGACGCGCTCAACCAGTATCCTACGACATTCGGAAAGTGTAACAAGTGTTGGAATCCGCACAATAGAAAACAAGAAATACTGTGACGACGAATCAATAAAGGGCCAGAGTGTAAGGTGACAAGAAATAAATAAGTAATTAAGCAAGACCAGCGAGCTAGTCAGTGGCGGCATTAACGTCGAAGACAGTAAACAACGTCTCCGATAGGCGAAACAAACGAAAGAAGTGATAGTGCCGCCTGAGTTACCCGGCGGTTAACCCGTTCCGCATAACTGCCATTAAGGTCAATGCTGATTGTGGCACGTTCATTAACCCCCAAGGGACGGCTATAGAAATCGATGCGCGCGGAGCAAAATACGTGATTTTCGTTGTTTTCCGCTGTGATTTTGGTTTAGATATATGGGCCTTGTATAGAGAAAATATTGGTTTATTTGCTGAATTTGACAATTAACCAACAGTATTGAATTTTATGGAGGATGTCACAATAGAAACACCAGTTTTAATCTGACATAGTTTGATACAAGACGCGAAAGCCATCATAGTGAATAAAAATTGGAAACAATGGGTAATTTATAACAAAGATGGCAATGCATGCTGAATTCGATATTTGTTCATCGATAACTCTCACTTTATTTAAGCTTATATCAATCATTCATTTACTTCCAATTATTCAGAGCTGAGTAAGCGAGAAAAAGTTGAATACTTAAGGATAGTGGAAGAATTCTGAGCGGTAGGGGACAGCCATGTTTGAATAAAAGGCTTAGATCATTGGCATTATGCAAAATATTGGTCAGAATTATGTGTATCTAGGGAAGTATTCTCGGTGCTTCTCTCCCATCCGCATTCACATTCAAATAAGGTATTTTTTAATTCCTTTTGAAGCTTTAGTAATCATTCGCTAGCATGAAAGAATCTGAAGGATGTGTATATTTTTCAAATGGTTTCTATTTTATGCTGTAAAGGTGGAGAAAATTTTTCGTATTTATGTGTTGAACGGCGACAAATTCCTGTATCGATCTCATTCGCTGGTCAGGGTCTTTTCTTAAAAGTGTTAGTAATCATTAAAAAGCTTAAATCTCTAGCTATAACTACTCGTTGCCGGTTTTTCAGATCACCCTTTTATATCGCTATAGCATCACCTGTCACCTGTATCACCTGTCGTCCCGTTGATCGTCGAGTGACTCGAGCGGGTACCAGCAACTCTTCCATTTTTCCCTATCGCGTGCAAGAGTAGCCCAGTGGGTCCTCCTTGCTCTAGGAATTCGCTGAGCATCATATCTTTCTTCCATCGCTTTCGTGAAGAAATCGGACCAACGGGTCAGTGGTCTTCCTTTAGAGCGCTTGACGTCCCGAGGAATCCAGTCGGTAACGGCTCTCGTCCATCGGTTGTCGTTGAAGCGCATCACGTGTCCGGCCCACCTTATTTTCGATATCCTGGCGTGTAGAACGGCGTCTCTGATTTTCGATCGTTGACGTAGGTCGGAAGTTCGGATCCTTTGTCTCATTTGCGAAATACGAGATACTCCTAACATCGACCTTTCGACTGCGCGTTCGATAGCGATTTGTTACGTTGGGTATCAAAAATGCCAAAAACAGTAACAAATCGCTATAGCATACAGATTAAAATTTTGTTTCTCATTCGCCTTTCGAATTCACTTTTACCATGCGCATACATCGCTGGAAGCACGAAAAGCATATCGGTGTGTCGACAATTTTCCGTAGCATCAGAACTACGTTCTTATCTGAACGTGCTGTCGATGTAGTGGAAAATCTCAAATTGAATAACAATATATCAAACGCGATCGGTCGTCCCACCCCTGCCCCGTTCCCTCGTTCCGTGAGCTGGCCGATAAGCAAAGTCGCCGAAAAGGTTCATAACTGAGTAAAATGTGAAGGAAGTCACAGCAACGACTTGTTAGTAAGATAGTCGCCTGATCTACCGCGTAACTCGACAATGCCTACCGCATTATGCGTTAACAGCGGCAACTACTGTTATTTTATCAAGGATTTATTACCGTATCGACAGAAATTTCAGATGAAAACGCGTGATTTTGACACAACGGAATATTCTGTGCACGCTGACATGCTTTCCGTGCTTCTAGCAACTTACACTCGTGGTGAAAATGAGGGCGAAATGCGAGTGAGAAATGATTTTTTTTTCTGGATGCTGCAGGGTTATAAAAGTGTTTTTAAAAAACCGGCGACGTATAGTTGTAGGCAGAGATTTAAGCTTTCGAATGAGTACAAACAGTCCTATGAGAATTGCCTGTTCAGCGAATGAGAGCGGCTTGGAAATTTGTCACCGCTTTACATACAAGTAGCATTTTTCTTTCACACTCAAGCATCTTTCGCTGGACAGAGGTTTCCATTCAGATTTTCAATAACCATTCAATAGCACACATCTCAACAATCTCAATGATAAGCTTGGTTTCTGAGAAGGACGTTTTAAGGTGTTGTTGCAGCTAAAAGATCATCGAGTTTCGCATTCGGCGCCCTTTCGGTCGCGCAGCCCAATTTACAGGTGGCGTCCGGTGTACGTCTAGTGTAAATATCTATGTTCTTTTACCTGTAACGACGAACTAAGAAGTCTCATCTCAAAAACTAAGCAAGTCCCCGAAATTTTAAGCTAAATTTGCTGAGATTTGTGTTGTCGAAGAAGTGCTAAATTTTTTGAGGAAAAGCGTTGCTTATAGAAAGATGCTCAAGTGTTAAATAACGTACTCTTTTTCCATTACGGCTTAATATAGAGACCTTTCAAGAATAGGAAGTGCATCTTTCAATTTTTTTAATTTAACTTATCGAATAACTATTAAAATGTCTAGAAAGCGCGAATAATACGTTTTTTCGATAATGGGTGCTGATAGGGGGAGTAACGCATCATGTGCAATGATGAACGCGCGCTCTTCCTAGACTCACTTGAGCTACATATTAGAAACACCTCCACATAAACCTCGATTAGAGATGTTTAGTTGTAGAAGATGTGTTTTCAAGCTATGTTTCTCGCAAGACAGGAGATACAAATGCCCAATAGGGATAGAAAGTTTAATTTTGTACAATGATGTGGTTTTGCCGCTGAAAAATGAAGGATTTCAAGAGTAGTAGTCACTCTTTGTATCAAAAATCATCGTAGAAGATTTTCGCGATATTGCATCCTTTCTCTAACGATAAGACACCTCTGGGTCATAAATTTCACCTATAATTACCAATAAACCACATATGACGTCCGAGCGGCGCCTCGAAATTTGAGTTATCTGATGAGTATAAAACTTTAGTGAAGAGCCATATAGCGGCCACAGCCGGGCAAATGAAGAAAATTGAGCGTGAAAAATAATTTTATTTTCGTTTACAGCGTAATAAAAAGCTTTTTCTGAGGCTAAACAGGTCTTTGGAATCGTAGAGAGGTAAGCTTTTGAATGATTACCAAATTTCTAAGAGAAAACTTTTCTGCAACGAGAAAGGCCTTCAAACAATAGTGAACTTGAGCTGGACAAGTCGTCCGTTAGGGGTTAATGGGATTAGACGTGATACAGGTGGTGTGATAAGGAAGTTTTCTTCACAAAACTGTTCCACTTTGATGATTACAAAAGGTTTTTAAAAAGAGAGAAGATATGCAAATTAAGCAGCATAGCCTTCTCGAATGTCACGAGAACAGCAATTTATTACTAAAACTCTGAGTACCCTGCACTAAAAACAGTGTTACTGAGCCCTATCAAAACAGCTACAGTTTACGCTTCCTTATCTGTTTGCCTGCCTTGTGAGCTGTCAGCGATATGAGCTTCTAAGAGGAAAACAGCCAAAGTTCATGGATTATTCACGATACTTACTTTGTGCATATCTGTAACTCTTGTGGGGCTGGGTGAACAACTATGTGGCAGGAACACATTAGTGACGATAGATATTGGCTCTCCAATTGATGAAGCAGACGGAGCACGTCGACGTAATTCCTATAAATAGGTTAAAGAAAAGGATATCAAAAAGCTTTAAAACAATGTTTCATTTTCGAACAAGAGCGAGATTGTCAATAAAACGATTCATTGGTACATGCCAACGTTTGAGAGGCTTTCGTCTTCATGAAGCCTGGAACGTCTAATCAACATGCAGTCTACTCAGGTTAACAGTATAATAGTTTGATCAGAACCAACTGCGGCACATAAGTTTTATTCGAATGAAAACAGGTCCTTCCAAACAATTACCACTTTACAAGCAAAGGATTAGGAGCAAACCTTGAAACCTGATCTTCTGTCACGGACTTCAACAGCCCTATACCTTTCCGTCACTCTGCACTAGCGCGACACTCTGTTTCATATTTGGAAATGAAAAAGCTCTCAGCGTTGATCATCCGCGAATACTGCGATATGCATTCGACTTCATTAAGCATTGCTAAAGGTGATCTAATGTATTAATTGGTCTTTACAGTGACTTGCGTTCAGGCCGAGCTATGTAGCAAATTCAGTGCTGCTTTCCTCCCAGACAAGTCTGGTACCAATTCACAGACACCGGTAGGATGGAAGGCTTTAAGGACCCTTAAAAGCGAAATCGAATCGTCGCCGATGATTGATCGACGTGTGCGTTGCAGATCACCTCTAGCCCCTGCGCCACAGGCGCACTTCGTTTCTTACAAGTCATTATTGGGAAATATCCCCACATAGTCCCACATGAGAGAGGAATGCACGTAGTTGGAGTCAGAACATCAACTCAGAGGAGCCAGGTTACGTGTGATTAAGGTACTTTTCTTTGCGATTCAATTTTAGATTTTGGAACTGATTTAAAACGCAAATAAGTTGTGTTATTGACGACCTTGTGCCTGCTCATAAATACACTTTCTTACTGAACAATAGCGAGGTAAATACAAAGTCAGTTTTTAAAACTATAGAATGGTTGAAAAAGAAATAACTAACCACTGATTTTTCCAATGTTATATCATCAAACCCGCATGAAACTTGTTGAGAAGTCTTCACCATGCGCTCATGTTCAACCTGTAATAAACGCAAGTTTCTAAACCACGAAGTAGGTTTGAAAAAATATACGTGCCCAGGTTTTTAGGTACTATCTATCTAGAGAAGTCTATTGATGATTGAAATAGATTTAAGTAAGGTATGTCTAGTGTATGAAGAAACAACAGAAAGAGGAAACAAGTACAAACTCTGAGTATCGTATTTCTTGAAATGGTTCCACTACAGAAATCTCTTGAAAAGTGCCGATGATAGTCTAAACGATATGAATGCAAGACAATACCTCATTATTTAAAGAACAATCGCTCTCGCGACGTATGTTGGCGATTCGTCCCCGTGGTGCATCCAGTGGTCGAGCGACAGGAAGGTTCGATTCTTGTAGCTGAACAGCCCTTTGTAATGAATAACATAAATATTCAACGTTTGAGGTTTCGAATGAGTACAGCTGCCAATGAAAACCGTTGAAAACGACGAACCCTGGTTTTACTCATTTTTCTACCTATTGGCTCATCGCCATCCACTGATCCACCTCCAACAGTAAACTCGCTTCCCTCTGAGTCACTTGACGATGACGATAACTTTCGAGCAGAAAGTCGAAAACTACAACAATACATTCAAGTACCTTGATAATTTTCATGAAGATTTCAAGAATAAACACGAGCGAACAACTAGAAAATCTCCCGCTATCCTTTCCACAGCTCGCGGCCTCATCGTACAAAATGCTCTCGGATGTTGGAATGCAATTTGAACAAGTTTTTCAATAGAATCTCAAATTTCCCCGGCCAAAGTCGTGGAAGAAATTGAACTGCAAGGCACATCACATCCACCTGTGATCTACAATGACTGGAAACTGGTGTGGCGAAAAATCAGGAAACTCATGAAGATAGAAATTAAGCTTCAGCTTGAATGATTCTCCATGAAACGAACCATTCAAATACCACGCTCAATAGCCAAACAACTCTGCTTCTTGAGAAAGTTTTTTCTCTATCAATAAGGGAACATCTCAATGACCACGGCTGCAAAATCAAACATTGCGCGCACCATGAGACGATTTTTTCATTTGTTTCCCTGGAGCTTTACTGAAGAATCCAACTTAACATTTGAAATCGCCGATCGTATGGTTACGTATCTCAAGAGAACCACACATCTGTATTACTATTCCACAATTAACAGCTTCAAAGTCCACAGATCTGACCAAATCTACACAAGCGCGAATTTCAAAAATGTTTTTTGAACTTCCGAAAAGGGAATATAAATACTATGGTGGATTTTTCTAAAGTCGATCATGTATGTAGTAGTACTTGTGTGTAAAAGAATAAATCCATACGTAATTGAACGGAATGACTTCTCAAAATCACCGAAATTTCTCGATTCCCTCGGATGACGACTCCTTTGAAGAGAAAGGACCCATCTAAACTTGAGCGGGACGAAGTCTCCGAATCAGCAATAGAATCTAAACTCAAGAAGTCCATAAAGCTCTATAAGGTAGAAAAGAAAAAAACTTCTCGAAAAATCACTGTTGAAAAAGTCTGGACGAGGTAGACAAGAGAATGTGCTCGGAGACGCTTGACTCAGACTTAGAAATCTGAAATTAAATTAGAATAAGTAAATCAGATTAGTGTTTAACTTTACAAAAACGACAAAACACTATGGAAAATTGCACTTACGGTGATTGACGAAGAAGGTTCGCCTCGATGATCTCTTGCTCACTAATGAATGAGCAATTTGATGGGGCTGGAGAACAGACTTCAGAGGGCAGTTCCTTCTCGAATACATCTGGAAACAGAAACAGAAGGAACATATAGGAAATAAGAACTTTGAGGCTTTCGTATGAAAAGTCGTGCAGCAGAGTACTACGTACTTGCCAACGGACCCATACAGATGATGGGCAATTACTTAAAAAACGTAATGTTATGCCGATATTTCTAAGTTTCCTTGCGACAAGACCCATCAGAGAAACAGACTCACGTGATGCTTCTGGAGCTGGCTCGCCAACCACCACCGATATCGATGTACTTTCTTCATCATTGAAATCGTCTGCCATATCATCTGCGAAGAATAAATACAAGAAAGATGCCCGTTTCTGATAGTGACTGAACCGAATTCGATGAAGATTATGTCATAAGTGGTAGATGTCGCCTAGCGCTTGCCACCGTAGCACAACATTTGCGTTTTCCTCGACACTAAAACACGAAATTATAACTCAAAGGACAAATTGGATATAGCTCTCGACATTGGTCAATCGCTGAAAGATGCACCCTGCATTCGACTCTACTCGTAGCCTCGTTAGAGGCGAATGTATACGTTTGACTTCCACGGACCCAAACCGGGCGTGCCTGGTTCCATCCCGCCGCGCGCTCTCCTTGCGACTCTAGCCTTACCGTGGTAATCACACCTGTCTCACTCCTCTCTGCTACACGGAACCCGTCCATCGGGAAGAAGGTTGCTGGTTCGATCCCTATCAGAACACTTCACTGTGGCTTTTTGAGTTATCACTTTGTTTTCACCACAATATCCCCTATTCACGTGACACAAAAAATCACACCATATCTTATATAGTAATGGCCGTGACACAAGCGATCAATCTATATAATGTAATTACTACCATTTGTTATGTTACATGTAAATATATTGAGCGCATGTGGCGCAGTGGTTAGAGGTGCTCTGCGTCGCACATGAGGTCAATGGTTCGATCTCGCGCTCATGGCTCACCAAGCCATCCATCCCTTCGGGGTCGGTAAATTGGTACCAGACAGGTCTCAGACTTGTCTGGGAGGATAAGCAGCACTGACTCGGTTCAGCCGGAGGCCACCGCGAGTCATAGTAAAGGCCAGATATGCATTCAATCACCTTAAACGAAGTCAAAAATTGAAGTCGAATGCATGGCGCATCTCTCAGGGATTGATCGACGCCGAGAGCTTTATTTTCTTTTATGTGAAAATATTATGTTGTCATAAGTTGCAGATTGTTGGAACTTCTTGTTAAAAACTGCGGATTGTTGGATAAATGGTGATCTATAAATATATAGCATTGATCGCTTTTCGGTATTACTACATGAGATATGGTGTGGTTTATTGTGCCAGCGATCCGAGCGTACTTTAGTGAAAACAAAAATATAACACGAAAAAGAACTACAATAAAGTGTTTTGGTAGAGGATCGAACTAGCAACCTTCTTCCCATAAAAAGGGTGCCGAGTGACAGAGAGGAGTGAGACAGACGTGATTGCCACGCTGAGAGAAGAGTTGCAGAGAGGAGGCGGAAGGAGGGTGGAGCCAGACTCGCCCAGTTTGGGTCCGTGGAAGTCAACCAGACATCTGGCCTTCTCGATGACACAAAGTGGCACAGTGATATTTCGGCTCAGAATGATATTCTTCCGGACAAGTCTGGTATGAAATCTCGACTGCGGAAGGATGGAAGAGTTGGCGCGCCAATCGCGCAAGATCGAACTACGGACCACATGTGCACCGTAGGGGACCTCTGTGATCACTTCCCGCACACGCGCCACCATTCGGAGCTTGATCACGTGATAGTTTCTGTCTATGATCTAACTAATGTCACGAAGTTGTTGAATGATACCTATTTGACTAGCGTCATCAACCTCGTGTTGTTAGTTAAAGTATTCAAAAACCTGTTAATGACTAATAAGATCGAGGTTGTGAAAAAAGGGCCTTCGAAAACGAATCACCAACATCATAGCACTTCAACCTTGTGGTTCACAGAACAATCAGTACCATAAAGACTCCAAGAATTACTTTTTTCAATAAAAAAACGAGTAAATCTCACTTCCACTAGAGCATTCATTCGCCAACAAATATTGACTGGTGCAAAAGTAATGGCGCTCTCAGCAACCACAACTACCAACGCAAACCGCCCGCAATTGCTTTTGCACCAACCTGACAGTGCTGATATAGGAGAGGAATCAAAGTAAATCCTACGAAATAGTATTATTAGTATATGAATTATTCAGCTCTCCCAGCTTACCACGAGGATATCAACGAACTTTTGTTCAGTTAGCAGACGCCTTTCGAGAAAAAGACGGAGAAATGCGTGGGCGGAATGCGATAGGGGACCTTGCGTAAAAGTACACAAGGATACAGCTCTTGGCGTTGCACAATCCCTGAGAAATGCACTATGCATTCGTCTTCAGTTTCTAATTTCGTTTGAGGTGATTGAATTTATATCTGGCCTTTACAACGGCTCGCGGTGACCTACCGCTGTCTCGTGCTAAAGCTGCCTATCCTCTCAGACACGTCCACAACCAGCCTACCGATCTACCGACCCCGAAGGGATGAATGGCTTGGTGAGCCATGAGCGCGAGATCGAACCATTCACTTTGTATGCGACGTAGAGCACCTCTGACCGCTGGCGTCACATGCGCTCACAATATCCTCCTTCATAATGGGCAGGAACCAAAAACTCTTTCACAACGAAATCATGGTGTTGTTGACATTCTATCATTTATGATAACTTCCACAAAGAATACAACGATAAAAATTTATCAATTTTGACATATTTTATTACATACATCCTTCAAAATAAATGTTAGTGACCGAAAATTAGGAAACAATGGATAACGCGCCAAAAAAAGATGTTCTAAATGACTTTCTTCTTATTCAACCGCTTGAAGCGGTGGTATGATGTTACTCATATACCCACTGATGTAGAGCGACGTGCAAAACTCGCGTCAGGCGGGACTCGAACCCGCGTCTCACTCTATCCGGGAGCGCGTGCTCTAACCCGTTGCGCTATTGACGCCCGTTTTGCTCATCACCTTTTCTACCCTACAATGCAAAGATGTTTCACTGTGTAAGCTATGTCAGCTCATCGATAACGCTAAGTAAATGTCGAATCAAAGAGATTCAAAGGGTACTTCGAGAGCTGCAACACCGCCGCCAGCAAGAGAAAATGGGCGACAGCCCTCAATTTGCCTTGTAGTTTATTCCTTTGGTAGCGATGTATCAAAGAATTGATAGCAAGCGCGATAACTTTCTTCCAAAAGCCACTTCGACACTTATTAAACGTATTGATCTGTCTTCACAGTGTTGTTTTTTTTTCTTCACTGTGCCGATCCCAGTACTTCTAGCATTCAGTTTCGTTCCTTCGCCTTGTTCGCGAGTGTCAAAGAATACTGGCTGAGCGAGTCTCCTTGCAATCACGAGGATAGCCTGGTTGTAGCCTCTCATGGGGTGTTGTCGTTGACCGCCTGAGAAAGCTGGGGGGGGGGGTGGAACACGGCTTCATACGCGTCGTGGCGAGCATCACAACCATTCGGCTAATAGTAACATCAAAAATATGAGTGCGAAGAGATGGAAATGCGTTGTATCCGCATTGATGCGACCTTCGTATTAAAAAGTAGGAAAATTTTGGGGGTTCTAATTTTTCACGCGGGCGTTCATTTTACACTATTAGACCTTCAAGAAGGACTTTTATTGGGATATGATTTTTACTGGTCATAAATTGACAACATAAGAACTTTACTACATTGTTACCGTTAAGCCCGTTGTGAAGTTCAAGCGACGAGCCAATTATTTCGGATGTAAAGCGTCACGTTTTTTTCGTTGCTACAGCGCACTGAGAGTTGTTTTGAAAGAAGACTGATTAATGAGTGAAATCACCACTTTCCAAGCTATCGAATGACTACTAAAACTCCACTGAACAGTCAAGCATAAACGATAGCGGAGCACACGAAGCCCTCTGAAAGCGAAACATGATCTACGCCCGTCGTTACTACGGCGCAGTCAACAGCTCTGTCTAGAAATTAAGTTTGTAGTCTGTACTACCGTTTCCCAAACTATCGAATCATTATTAAAACTTTAATTAAAAAAAAGAACTTTTATTTCGAGTGTTTTGTCAAGCGCTCAAATTTCAATAGATTCGATAGTTTGGACGAAACACGTTTATCGGGGTGTACAAGAGCCCCTGCCAGACCACACGACAAGTTGGCTCAAATAATAATGAAAGGATCTATTGAAATTTGAGCGTGGTTTTAACAAAACACTTGAAATAAAGGTATAATTATGATAAAAATACCAGCTAAAGAACAATCGAGTGCGCAAACGCTCAATATCAGGTGAAAATTTCACTTAACATGAAGTGTAAAACGTTCGTCTTCGATACTTCTCTGAAGGGAGAGTAAGGCTCCCGAGAGAACTGACTATAAAAAGATGGAAAGACGACGGGTTCTGCCCGACTGACGAGTCTGTAAGGACGAAACACGTGTATCATCGGGCTATACAAGAGCCCTTACCAGACCACACGACAAGTTGGCTCCAAACAATAATGAAAGGTATATTGAAAAAACTTTGTCTGCTGAGAAACACCACGAAAACACGACGAGTGCAAATCATACTAGATACTCTGAAGAAAAAAAATGGAATTTTTTCAAATGAATGGCGCCGTGGCCGAGCGGATGTGATGTTAATCGCGGCGCGCGTGGAGCTGAGCTCCAGCCCCAACCCTGTCCGGCGGTCAATAACGACGTCCAATGGAACGCCGCAGCCAGGCTATCCTCGAGATTGCTAGGAGATTCGCTTAACCAGTATTCTACGCCGTTCAAGAGCAAGATGAAAAACGAACTGAATGCTAGAAGTATTGGGATCCGCACAGCGAAAAAAACACTGATGACGATCAATAAAGTGCGTCGGTGGTGCAACGGTTAGCATACGCTCCCGGAAAGAGCGAGATCTCGGTTCGAATCCCGGGTGAAGCAACTGTTTTTGCACAGCAGTCCACATTATTGGGTATATTATAACATCATACCACTGCAAGTGGCAGTCAAATAAAAAAAATTTGCATCAATAAAGTGTCCTCGAAAATTTTCTCTTCATTGCTACAGCTCAGCAGAAGCTGATTTCCTAAGATGAAGCATAGCCTCAGAAACGCAATTTTCTCAGGTTATCAAATGACTACCAGAAATTCGGCGAAAATTTTGTGCTCGGCAAGAAAACCACGGAAAAATGCACGAACCATCAGGGGTCACGTGGTCCCACAAGGGTCAAAGAATTTCTCTGAAATCAAACCTATGCAAATCACCCAGCATTCTTCATTGGACAATTATAACCCTGCATAAGCTATAGAAGCGCTAAAATGAAAAAAATCCTGAAATAAATGCTTCTATTTTGCCACTCATTATTCGCCTCTACCACTAAAAATCTAGTTGCTGTTTGCTATTGATTAAATCACTACTACTATTTTCCAACACCAAGTGATAGATCAGAAAAAAATCAATAAGAAGACGACCACAACGAAGAGAAAAACCGCAAAAAATAAGGACGACGTCGATCTACCCGAAATCGAATGTATGCGCTGGCAGGTCGTATTTCGGCAATGGAGCGCACTTTTCGCAGGGTCGATTCGTCGTCGGCAGCGCCATCCGAGCCGAAAAGTGTTGTTCGCCATTTTTGTCCGGTGGTAGCTCATTTCTAAGGATAAATCCAAGTGCCGAAAGGTCGCCTCGAGTAGGGACGAGGACTGGTTCCAATGCGGCTATCTTTTTCCTGCGAGCCAGAGTGACTATTTATGGAGGTGACAGTCGAACAGTAGTGTGCCAATGGGAGGGACTAACTCGAGATTTTAAAAGCAAAGAAAAGCTCTCGATCGGCAATGAAGTGATTTCACTTGAATTTGACAGTGAACTTAGAACTGCTACGGCATCCGACGGCACAAGCCTACGAGAGGCGTTCAAATCTCGGAAGGATAGATAGTCAATGATACCGAATTTTTTGAGAAAAACAACTATGCGATGATGAGTGACGTGCAAAACCTTTGAGTCAAGCGGGACTCGAACCCACATCTGCCTCTACGCGGTAGCGCGTGCTCTAACCGGTTGCACTACTGGCGCCCACTTTGCACACCACTCTTTCTACGCTACAACGCAACTGTCTGTCAGCGTGACTGGGTTCAATGTCGATACCGACTACGCGGGCCAGGGCGTTGACGGTCGGCGGCTGAATTTGGGTTCGAGTCCTAGCTGACACAAAAAGTTTTGCGCAACACTCCACGTCAGTGGGTATATTATAACATGATGATCTGTCTTAAGGGCTTGTTTTACAATAATAAGTAATAACTTAGCATTCGAGAGTCCTAGTCGCTTGGAAAAACGTACATCAACACAGTCACTCTGTGATTTTATCACACAGGCACTTCTCCAAATGGAGATTCGATTCCATCTCTGAGACATAACCAACGAACCAGAAGGTCTATAAACATATCGGTGTTGAAGAAATGCTCAGCCGACCATTGAACATCCATTACAACTGTTCGTTTTGTTAACCGGTTGCGTACTACGGACCTATGGGTATCCCTGGCCCCTCCCCAACCAATCACGTCTGTCCTTCGTGTTTTTACTATAATATGCTCGAATCTTTGGCGCATCAAATCACACTATATTCCACATAGCAGCACCGTAACACAAGCGATCGATCTATGTAATTTGTTCATCACCATTTATTCAACAATCTGCAATTCATAATAATAGTTTCCGAGAATCTCCAACTTATGAGAACATATTATATTTACATATAACATAGGAAAGGAAAAACAATAGTACATTCAAGTAATATGATGACACAATCATTGCATACAAATACAGTGAATACTTATGAAATATCTTTTCTTTGATTACAAACCTCCCGATTGGGGTTGGCCAATAGTTCGATCCCACATCGCCATAACGTGTAGCGATTCTCTTGCGTAGAATGCTCCTCTTATCGTTTTGCCACGCGGGACTTTTCGTTTATCGCAGCAGATTGAACCTCAAACTTGGACAATTCAACCGATATACGTGCAATACAATGCAACAATAAAAGGGCGGCGATGTCGATAGACTTAAAGAGAACTTGGGCCAATACTACGCAATCAGTAGTTGAAAATATGAGAGATGAACAATCATATGAGTAATGAAGGACAAGTATCTGTATCAAACATGCGAAGTGTACTGTATTGCAGATGTGAAGTGTGATGAGGAGCAGGTCTCCACCTTACATACGTAGAGATAATGGAAAGTGAGATACTGTGCTAAAGATGTATGTGTAATGAGGAACAAGTCTCTACATTATACATATGGAGTTAATAGAGAGTAAGATTCTGAATTATAGATTTGACAAAAAATTATAGATCAATTTAAAGATTTGAAATTAAAATTATCAAATTACTATGTATAATTTAATCATCATTATAGTTATATGATTAAATATTAAATTTAACACTATAGATTATGATATGACAGAGAGTGCAGTGCGGGTTTCTACCTTATATTTCGAGATAATGGAGAGTCAAATCCTGTATTACAGATGTGAAGTCTCATGAGGGAGAAACTTCTACATCGAGCTTGCAAAGTTTAATGAGGAGAAGTTCTATATTATAGATGAGCTAAGAGTCAAGAGCGATGGGAGTTGCAGCCTAACTGGAAGTGGCGCCCAAAGTCGAATGGCACTCTCTGTGGGCGTCACGATTTCCAAGCTTCTTGCTTGTATTAACCTACGAGTGGTTTGCCATCACAACACTGGTCAGCTACTATGTGAACACGTCTTTCGGAAGAACCATTCATTGCGTTTTAAATAGTTCATCCGCACAACACTGGCCATCTGGTGCATAAAACAGTTGCCACTTGCACGAACACAAACGGTGATTGTGTGGGATATTGTAGCCATACGGCTTGTATGGTGAAATTCGAATCGGCTAACATGATTCACTGCCTATCCAACAACTATCATAATTATCTACAAATCGACACCTTTATTATCAACGAGTACGTGAAAAATAGTAGTTAATTGTAAGAACTGCTATAGTTCCGCCTCGCTAATCAGTGGTGCTCGGGGTTCATTCTCTCGAGCTTCTGGAAATAGCGGAGTCATGGTCTCATATTGTTGACATTATCTCGGTCGTTCCCATCTATGGGTATTTGAACTGGAGCTGTGGGATTCGTTTGTGTAATGAGCTGGGTTTTCCGGTGTCCTTGTGCGTTCTCGTTGTATTTCTGTGCAATATGTAAGTCGATATTCCGCTTGATAGTGCTGCCAACATATTGAAGTCCTGCGCTATGAAGGTCATCAATTGTATTCAGAGTTAAACGCTATTTCTGAGATCTGAAATAGCAGCCTGATCAAAGCAATGACTCCGAGAATTTCTGCAATGTCGTTCCTAGTTTGACGAAGCTATCCCACAGGCCGGCATTATTCGTGATTGTAGTGACTCAATTATGTGTCCGTTATTATTCGCTGCAATCGAATATCGCCTATTTGAGATTGTTGACCCATAACATCTTGATGATGACGTTGTCGACTGCTTGCCAGTTCTACCGGGAACATTAAATGGTTGACCATTGCGGTCCATATTAATTGTCAGTATATTCCTCCAAACGGCGACTGATGGTGTGTACTACAAGAAAGGTGTTCCTGGATAGACCGATCGGATTCCGGAGGTCTGACCGGCGTGAACTTCCCCGTTCCGCTCCAGCTCAGCCTGAACCCATGATTTCTCTGCTGATGGTCGGTCATCCGTTGGCATCAGTATTGAGTTGCAAGCCGACTTCGGTTCCTTGGCGGGTTAACCCTTTCAGGACCACCAGTTGCAATAGCCACATGCAGTGCAAATTGCCGATTTTGGCATTTGATTAGGGTTTTTTCATCTTTTTGGGTAGAAGTTTGGGGTTTTTTAGTGATAGTTTGATAGTTTAAGATTTTCTCTAAACACTCGTATGCTATTAGTGCAAATATAAAGTTTATGTTGTAAAAAGTAAAGCTCTCTTTTGCTACGAAATTTCAGTGATGTTGGCATTCTGTCAATCGTATAATTTGTACAAAGAATATAATGATATGAATCGATCAGTTTTGATATATTATATTCAAAACAACAGCGCTTAAATGTTATTATAGTGACCGGAAATTGAATTTTCATAACAGAAATTCGATCATTTCTAATAATCAATATAAAGATGCGCACCAGGAAGATGGAAACTTATGGATTACAGAAGATTTCTGTGCAAGAAGGGTCAGTCGTATTCAGGGGAACTAGTATTTATAGCAGGCCACCCATTTTATCATGTTTCAGCAAATCCAAGTTTTATTTATAGTCTGAGTGCAGAGATCTATTCTTCCTGACAATCGAAGCCTGGTACTTCGACAATGCGTTGGATTCGCTGCCGTATCAAGCTCACAAAATATGATGATTTCACATTAATTACAAGCTATACTAGCCATTGCATATTCTGGGTAATGTAAATGTACCGCGTATTAGTATGTCCTATTTTTTATGTTACAGTGAGAAATTGGATCCATATGTAAGAAGAATTTTTTGAAAGCTGCTATTTGTTGATGTTATCTTCTATGGGGGATATTGTAAGCCGCTAGTTGTTGATACTGTGAGAGAAGTTATGCCAAAATAAATACTTTGAATAGGTCTTCTACACTGGTGAAACTTGAATTTTAAACACTGCCTCCAAAGACGTTTTGCAACTTTTGCCAGATGTGCAGATCAAGCAAATCTATCACATAGATTGATGCCATAGGCGCTTGTGCGTAATGATAAGAATTTACAATTTCATTGATTGCTCTGTGCTCTTGTGCTGTCACATCGCTATCGTTTTGGTAGTTATAGCTGCTTACGAGTATCGCTTCTTCTTCATCTTACTATCGATGTGAGTTTATTACTCCATTACAACTACAATTTGCTATGTTCTTTACGAATATTCGAGAGCCTACCTTTCAGCGCCGTCATGTCAAGGGAAAAAAACGGGGAAGCCTTAGGAGAAGAAGACTGGAAAGCCTTTGAGAGATGAATAATTGGAAACCATGCTCCAAGGCTTGGCTGTAAGCGCTGACGAGGACACTGGTCAATGATCAGGACGCGAGCATGGACAAAAACGTGCACACTCCACAAGGTTCTGAGGATGACGACGACTGCGTACAAAGAGCTTTTTCGAATGTTGACATTGTAGCTGGTGATTGGACCACCAATATGCAGCCACCACCGTGCTTCCCTTTGATGACCAGCGGCAGGTGTCCAACACGGTATTGTTACCGGGTGTCGGCAACCAGCTGATTTCTACGAACTGGTCATGAACGATCTTTAGGAGTTGATTGTAGAAAGAGAAATATCTATGGCACTCAGAAGAGCGCCTATTGGGAGGATCCACTGTGAAAGAAATGAAGACATTCGTAGCTTTGCATATGCAAATGAATGTTGTGAAGCTACCACACCTGAAAATTATTGGGGCAGCCATCCGTCTTTCAGGAACCTCTTCTTAGGAGTATGAGGACGCGAAGAGTTACAACAAGCACAAGTTGCTCGTCGATTTCACTGACCAAATGGCTGCCTATTGCTCATAGACCAGGAAGACATGTAGATGGTGAATGCATTTTGCTGCGACATTGCTTCGTAATATCTAATTTCACAGCTCAGGTACATCCGCCTGTTCTTCCACCTGGTACGCATATGTGCCTGATGAACGCGTGGAAAATCTACAAAGACTGCGCGAAGAAAAATTTCGTTCACCGATTTCAAGATGGATGTTCATCTCAAATACTTACAAAATCATGTCGCTTCACAGCCGACACCCAGGCGTATTCACGAGGTCACTTTGCCACGTCGTGGACGTTCTATTGGATGTTATAGAAAATTGATAATACGTGTAAATACTGCTTATGCTCGAAACAAAACTAAAAGAGTAAGCACGAGGTGCAGTCGATGTAAGCAGTATCTTTGTTTACCTGTTTCAATACTGCTCATTGGAGAGTGTTTTAGGCGTTTTGGCGTTCGACAAGTTGAATAATTTAGGTCGAAAAATCATGTCGCACAATACTGAAAACATATGAGCCGAGAACTGATTATTTTGGAATTTGGGGTTTATTGTTATAGAATGCATAATTTGTTGAATGCAACAAGCGAAATTCTATGCAACACGGGTGAATGTTGACCGGTACTGATATTTAGAGTGAACTGCTAATGATCGATGTTTGTTGTAGAAAATATTCTTTGTTGAATAAATATTTGAACAAAAGACCAACAACATCGTGAAAGGTTTGAGAAATTGGGAAGATGAATATGCACTTTCTTCAAGAGAAGTAGTCCATGAATTGATGATTTGGGCTTTATGAAAGCTTATTCCACTGCGTGCCAAAAGTCACACTACATAAGCTTCTTTAAAAAGTCATTAATCGAAAAAATCCGCTTCAGTTTTACACTGTTGCATATCGTCAAAAAATAAGAAGTAAGAAATGGAGATGCGTTTTTCCCCATTGATGTTACCTTGGTATTGAAAACTGAAATTTTTAAACACGTGGACTTTCCTTTTACTAAAAAAGACTTTTATAGAAGGCCTTCAGTAACATATTGTTCTTTCTGCTCGTAAATTGCCTCTAGGATGCTAATTTCACTATGCAATCACCAAAACACCCACTGCGAAGTTCAAGAGACTAGATGCTCATTCCGCGTGTGAAATCTAATCTTAATTCCCTTGCTTCATAGCATAAAAATCAGTTCAAAAAAGCTAATTAGTATTTGAAATGTGCACTTTTCGAATTATCGAACGATTATCAAAACTCTATAGCAAGGTCAGGCATAAATGATAGCGAAGCATGCAAAGCACTCCACAAGCGAAACCCATTTTTGTTCATCGTTTTTACAGCGCTTGAAAAACCTACATTTGCTACTCAATACAAAAACTAAGTTTACAAATAGAATCATCGTCTCTCAAGCTATCGAATGAACACTGAAATTTTGGTGAAAAACCTTTGCTTTGTGAATAGACCATGTGAGCACGAGTGCAAATCACACTGTACACTGCGAAGAAAAATTTCACTGCCAGCTCACTGAAAAAAAAAAATTTCTGCTCTTCGCTGCCAGCTCACTGAAAACCATTTCAAAAGGCCAAGAATACTATCAAAACCGCAGTTTTTTCAGCTATCGAATGGCTATTTGAAGTCTAACAAGAATTCTATTGCTAACGAGAAAATCACGGAAATTTGCGTGTACCATGAGTGTACACGCGGTCCCGAAAGGGTTAAGGCATGGCTGTATGGGAGCATGTATTTTGACTTGTATCATCCGTCGTGGGTGCTCTGTTGTCCACGCTCCAGTGATACATCTTTGATATGGGCCGAGCTGGCGAAAGCGAACACTTTATCTTGTTCTACAGTGTAGGTAATGATGTTAGATTGTAGCGGCAGCATTCGGTATGGCACTTTCTGCCAGTATGCATCTCCTAATTCAAAGTAAATACATAAATCCGCTGACCATTACGCACTAAACCTCTTGGCATGTGTATTTGATCTTTCTCCGTGTTTGCAGAAGCCTTTGTTCATTTGAGACTGACTTCAATTGTTGCTTGGACTAGTACGATTTGCCATGATCCGAATTGATCGTGTAAGCTGTTCCTTTACACGTTCCATCGGGGCCTATGTAAACTGCGAGCGTGAGTGATCCCGTGGTCACTGAACTTCGTTCGATGTCCGCGATAAATTCTGCTGTTGATGAACCTGAGTGCTCCACTATCCCACAGATCTTTGCACGCCAAACGTCAGTTCGCGAATGTAGTCGGTGGCACCTCCCGTGACTTCGTTTGTATGTCTATGCATTCCGCAACAGTGGATGTGACGTCTGATACGAACTTTGCATAAGGTGACTTGTACGTCAAATTTTCCGCGATCTGTATAAGCTGTATGATTGATTTGCTTTGCGTCGTGCTTTTCGACTGAACGTCATACTTGATAAGTGTAGTACGACTTATTTCTGTGATGTTGATCCCACTCATAGTTTATTCGTACGCTATGAATGCATGACCTCCTAACCACATCAGCATCACTATGACCAGAAGGACTGGAGGGAAGTGGAAGTTGGTCGATGGGCTCACTCCTCACCTTGTGAAATGAGCGCAATTTATGCGCTCCTACATGCCGGTGGCGTCGTCGAGTACCTTTGTTTCCGGCGTTTCTGAGAGGAGATGAGCATCTTTGTTATTTTGCTTGAGCACGCTTGGCGAACATAGTATTGCCATATTGATCCATGGCATCGACTGTTTTTTAAACCTCGCAATAAACATTCAAAGTAATTTCAAAAAAGAATGTTTGAAGCATAGGCGAGGTTGGTACGCCAGGGCGACACAGCCGGTGTTCCGGAGGTCTCGCCCTACTCGTCAGTGACCCACGCCCCACATTAAGCCCTACATTGTTTGTTTTTGCTTAGGCTTCAGCCATTCTTTTTTGAAATCACTTTGAGTATTGCCATATTGTTGTTCTCTTTTCTTGAACTACAGTTGTATCGTTGCTGCGAAGTTTTCGTAGTCTGCTTGACGAGGTTTTATGATTTGCTGTTGAGGGTGTGCACTATTCTGGGGTTAATGTTTGACTACTCTAGTTCGTTCATGATGAGTTATCCCAGTTTGGAGGAGAAAAGTCTCAAGCGTGACGGTATCATCTCTATCGACGATGATTTGCTGTTTAACAGAGAAAATGCGTCTGAGCAACCAAGCATAATCCTTGATGTATACTGTCAGCCACTGGATTTATTGAGAGCTGTATATTATTGCGACTCAGGTAGTCCTTGTCTTCTTCACTTAGTGAAGTGCGTTTCAATGGTCCTACGATTGTTTCCCTTATGGTTATTTCGATATCGTGTTGCATTCCGTAAATGTCCACAAGCTGTAATAGTGCGATTCCGCAGGTTCGTTTATAATATTCAGGTTCTCCGAAGGTGCTTATGCCTAGTTCTCTCGAATCGATAATCCGTAGTCCGAGACGTTGCTCCGTTTCTTTTGTGATGAATGATCGGTTCAGCACACGTGTCGAGCATCACTTCTATTTGTTCTTTCTTCGAGTGTCTTGATTCAGAACTTGTGCACGCCCCACTAGGATTTGTGAATTGGTCGCGCGTCTTTTGAGTACACTGAGCACCGTGGACTCTTCGTACAGTGTTTCAGCCGTTACTACGTTGGCACTTGTTGCGTTGGACTGCGCTAAGTTCTGTTCTTTCTTGGACTTGCCTTCGGGTAGGAATATCGATTTTTAATCCGTGGCATCGACTGCTTTCAAAAACCTCGCAATAAACGATTAAAATAATTCCAAAAAATTCTTAAAGCCTAAACGAGGTTAGTACGCCAGGGCCATACACCGGTGTTTCGGAGGTCTAGCCCTCCTCGTCAGTGACCCCCGCCCATATTAAGCCCTGCAATGTAGCAAGCAGGGAGGCGTATATGGTGATGGCACAGTGTACAATGACACTGGTCCATCACACTTCTCAGTCAATGGATCTCGGCTAGCTCGACCAGTGCCATTGTACACTGTGGCGTCACAACATACGCCTTTCTCTTTGCTATAATGCAGGGTTTAATATGGGGCGTGGGTCACTGACGAGGAGGGCGAGACCTCCGAAACACGCGTGTATGGCCCTAGCGTACCAACCTCTCTTACGCTTTGAGCATCCTCTTTTTTTTCAAATTATCGATTTTTACATAAGGATGTATGATGGCCTCGTTGATTGCAAATTTGGCATGGCGCACCTTTGCAGGTGAAGGTGCGATGCCTTGAAGAGCTACACTCATGACATAAACCTTGAGTTCTAATAATTCTTTCTATTTCTTCGTTCGTTCGTACTACCAAAAGTCGATTGATCTATGATTCGTTCCACCGCAATGAATACATGCGGTTAGTCTTTGTGTATTGAGTTGAGTAGGATGTGGCGGGTTGTGGACTTCATTTCGAGACTCCTTTCGGAGCTCTGGTCTTTTTCCTATTTGGTCATTGATTGCTAGTTGTTGTCTAATGTTTTGCCTGATAATTTTCAATAATTTTTCGGTCTTCCAAGTTTCATCTTTGCATTATTGTTGCTTCTGTTGGAGAACGTATCCTTGCGTTTTTGCTGTGAATTTTGCGAGAATTTGCTGCTGTAGAAGTGAGCTGTCTATTTGTTCATCTTTTGTTGTAACTAATAACGATAGAGTGAAGAGCTTCGCACAAATTTTCTTATTCCTTTAAATTGTTGAGCTGAGCGGAGTTTGTGGAATAGTTAATTTTGATGGCCTGTTTATTGCCATATTTTTCTTTTACGTGTGCTACCACCATATGGTAGATTTTTTGTGAGACCTCGAAGTGTTTTCTCAATCTTTTCCTTCTCCTTGAAGAGCATCTAGCAGGTAGCTCATCTTAGTGAGGTTCGATGTTACTTGAATGGACGGAGGGATGAAAAGTTCCTCAAAAGGCCTCCCACTCCCATATATACAAATATGTGAAATCGACCGACGTACATGCGAAGCGCAGCTGGCAATCGCCCTAAAACGACCTTAAATCCCGACGGATTTGCTTACATATACATAGAAGGTCCAGGATATGTTGCTATTGTAATGGGTGAGGTCACATATCCAAGTTTCCCATGGTAGAAGTAACAATATGCCGAGTGGAACATTGCTACCTAGAACACCCCATTATCGCAAATAACTAGTCAAGATACATGCTCCCATGCAGCCATGTCTCAACCCTGCCAAGGAACCGAAATCGGCTGCAAACCCGGAACTGATGCCAAGATACCACCTAGCAAGAACATGGTTATGGTTAGACCTCCGGAATCGATCAATCTCACCCAGTACCACACTTTCTCGTACATCACACTCGAATCAATCGCCAATGGAGGAATATACTCATAATTAGAATGGAAGCAATGGTCAACCAGTTGATTTTCCCGGTAGAACGGCAAGTAGTCGACAACGTCATCATCAAAGATGTTATGGGTCACCAACCTCAAACAGGCGTTATTCGATTGCAGCGGCTAATTACGGACACACAAATTGAGTGAGTACAATCAAGAATAATGTCGGGCTTGTGGAGTAGCTTCGTCAAAGTAGGAACGATCACCTTATCACCTGTCGTCCCGTTGATCGTCGAGTGACTCGAGCGGGTACCAGCAACTCTTCCATTTTTCCCTATCGCGTGCAAGAGTAGCCCAGTGGGTCCTCCTTGCTCTAGGAATTCGCTGAGCATCATATCTTTCTTCCATCGCTTTCGTGAAGAAATCGGACCAACGGGTCAGTGGTCTTCCTTTAGAGCGCTTGACGTCCCGAGGAATCCAGTCGGTAACGGCTCTCGTCCATCGGTTGTCGTTGAAGCGCATCACGTGTCCGGCCCACCTTATTTTCGATATCCTGGCGTGTAGAACGGCGTCTCTGATTTTCGATCGTTGACGTAGGTCGGAAGTTCGGATCCTTTGTCTCATTTGCGAAATACGAGATACTCCTAGCATCGACCTTTCGACTGCGCGTTCGATAACGGCAAGTGATCTTTCATCCTGCTTACGTAGCGACCAGGTTTCTGCTGCATACGTTAGGGCAGGGATAATTGTCGAGTCGAAAAGGTGGGCACGGAGTCGGATGTTCTTTGTCCTCTTCACTACATCTTCGATGCTCTTAAACGTTCCCCAAGCCGCTCGTTTCCTCCTGCTCAACTCTGGGGCTAGGTCGTTCATCATGTTGATTTCACGACCTAGATAGATGTAACTGGAGCATTCGGAAATTGTCGTTCCGTTGAGCGTGAATGGGGCATTAGAAACCCATCCGTTCCTCATGAACATTGTTTTCGTTAGATTCAGTTGAAGACCGATCTTTCCACAGGCGTTATCGAAATCAGTCAACATTCGTTCCGCTTGGCTGATGTTTGGTGTTATGAGAACGATATCGTCAGCAAAGCGAAGATGGTTTAATTGTCGACCGTCAATTTTCACTCCCATTTCGTCCCATTCTAATGTTCGCATGACGTTTTGTAGGGTGGCAGTGAATAGTTTTGGCGATATTGTATCGCCTTGTCGAACCCCTCTTCTTACTTCAATGGTGATATTGTTGTAGAATGGAGATATTCTGGTCGTGAAATCTTTATAAAGCTCACGAAGGATCATTATGTACCGAGTAGGGACGCCCTGGTTATCCAGAGCCTCTATAACCGCTTCTGTTTCCACTGAATCAAAGGCTTTCTTCAGATCGATGAAAGTGAGACAGAGTGGTTGTTTGTACTCTCGCTGAAACTTCAATGAGTCTTGTGATCGTGTGGATGTGGTCCATGGTACTAAATCCTTTTCGGAACCCTGCTTGTTCGCATGGCTGTCCTTCGTCCAGTGTTCTGTCAATCCTGTTCAGGATGACTCGAGTAAAGAGTTTATAGACAACGGACAGCAAGCAGATTGGGTGATAATTGCCTATGTCGTGAAGGTCTCCCTTTTTGAACAACAGACGGTCTTGCTGGTTTTCCATTGAATAGGGACCTTGCATTCTGACAGGTAGCGAGTGAAGAGCCGAGCCAGGGTGTTGATGAGAACTGGCGGCAGGTTCTTCAGGTGTTCTGGTCTAATCCTGTCTGGACCGGGTGTTGTTCTGTTTTTCACCGACGATATAGCATGTCGGATTTCGGAAGGAAGGACCGGTGGAACGACATATTCGTCCTCTTTCAATTTATATGACGGTAAGAGAACATGGCTAGCGAAGAGATCCGAGTAGTACTGGTGGATGATTTTCTCCATAGCCCTTCTGGAAGCTGTAAGTGTCCCGTCAGGGTATCGGAGTGCAATCATCTTGGTCTTATAGTTGGCGAAGCCTCGCTGGGCTTTGCGAATGCTCTTCCCAGCTTCTGCAGCTTCTGCCATAACTGCTGCTCTTCTCTCTTTAAGGTCTTCTTTTATCGCTTCTCTGCATCGTTTCGCAAGTTCGGACGTAAGGTTTCGGTTGCCTACAGCTCGTGCGATTCCACGTTGACGTATCAGCTCGAGTGTCTGCGGAGACAAGCGTCTCTTCGTGACCTTAGGACTCTCGGCTTTTTTAGCGCTAACGTGAAGATATTCAACGAGTCGATCGTATTCTTCGTCGATGTTGTCGACAACGGTATCTTCCCAAGAGCCGACTAATGATTTGAATACATCCCAGTTTATGGTAGTTCTGGGACTTCGTTGTTTGAATTTAGCGGCTTTCTCTCCTCTCCTCGAAAATCGGAACGTTGCGCGAAGGAGGCGATGGTCTGATCCCGTGTAGAACTTGGGAACAACAGCGACGTCGGTCAGGCAAAACCTTCGATTTACTATGATGTGATCTATTTCGTTATGGTACTCTCCATTGGGAGACTCCCACGTCCATCGCTGAGAGAGAGGCTTTTGGAATTGCGAGTTACCATGGATGGTTTGGGTCGTCATGATAAACTCGGATAGCCTCTCACCCTGTTCATTCCATTCTAGTCCGTGGGTCCCTATGTGACGTTCTTCAGACGTTCTTCTAGGTCCAATTTTTGCGTTGAAATCTCCGACAATGACCTTGAAGAATGTATGATCTTCTCTGAAGAATTTTTCGAGGTCCATATAGAACGCTTCAACTTCGTCTTCGTCATAGCTTGATGTTGGTGCGTAAGCAACGAAGATGGTCAAAGCCGGCATAGAACCACATCGTTTCAACCGTAATCGTCCGATACGGGTTGTAACAGTAACAGTAACAGTAGGAACGATATCCACAGGAATTCTCGGAGTCATCACTTTGATCAAGCTGCTATTATGGATCTTAGAAATAGCGTTTAACTCTAGAATGATATATGACCTTTATGGCACGGGATACAATATTTTGGCAGCACTATCAAGCGGAATAACGGCCTACATGTTGCAAAGGAATACAACGAGAAAGTACAAGGACACCGGATAACCCAGCTCATTACAACAAACGAATCCCACACCTCCAGTGTAAATACGCATAGGTGGGAACGACCGTGAATGTCAACAATATGACACCACTCTATCTGCTATTCCCAGAAGCTTGAGAGGATAGATCCGGTGCACCACTAATTCGAGGGGCGGGACTATAGCAGTTCTTACGAATAACTGCTATTTCTCACATTGCACGTACTCATTAACAATAAAGATGTCGATTTGCAGATAATTATGATAGTTATTGGATAGACAGTGAATCATAGTAGCCGATTCAAATTTCCCATACCAGCCGTCCGGTTACAATATCCTACATAATCAGCCGTTGTCTTCGTGCAAGCGGCAACTCTTTCATGCACTAGATAGCCAGTGTTGTGCGGATAAGCTACTCAAACGCAATGAATGGTTCTTTCGAAAGACGTGTTCTCACGGTATCTAACCAGTGTTGTGTTGGCAAACTATTCATAGGTTAACACAAGCAAGAAGCTCGGAAACTGTGACGCCCACAAGGAGTGCCATTCGACTTTGGACAGTTGCAACTCCCATTCCTCTTAACTCTTAACTCATCTATAATACACAAGCTTGCTCTTCATTACAATTTACATGTTCAGTGTAGAAGCTTATCCGTCATTAGACTTCACATCTGTATTACAGAATTTAACTCTTCATTTTCTCCACAAATATAGGTAGAAACGTGCCCCGCATCGCACTTCACATTTATAATTCCAAATCTTATTTTCCATTGACTCCACATGTATAATGTCGAGACTTGTTCCTCATTACACGTACATCTGTACTACAGTATCTTACTTTCCATTATATCCACATATGCAAGGTAGAGACCTGCCTCTCATTACATTTCATATCTGCAATACAGAACCTTCTCTCTAGCACACTTTGCATGTATGATAAAGATACTCGCTCTTCATTACTCGTATGATTGTTCATCTCTCATATTCTCAACTATTGATCGCATAGTATTGATCCAAGTTTTAAGTCTATCGGCATCGCTGCCCTGTTATTGTTGTATTATATTGTACGTTATCGGTTTGATCTGCTGCGATAAACGAAAAGTCCCGCGTGGCAAGACGATGAGAAGAGCATTCTACACAAGAGAAACGCTACACGTTATGGCGATGTGAGATCGAACTACTGGCCAACTCCAATCGGGAGGCTTGTAATCAAAGAACAGATATTTCATAAGTATTCATTACATTTGTATTACAATGATTCTGTTATCGTATTATTTGAATCTAATGCTGTTTTCCTTTCTATGTTATATGTAAATATGATATGTCCTCATAAGTTGCAGATTATTGGAAACTATTGTTATGAATTGCAGATTATTGCATAAATGGTGATGAACAAATTATATAGATTGATCGCTTGTGTTACGGTATCACTACATGGAATATGGTGTGATTTGAACTGCCAAGGATTTAAACATATTATAGTGAAGGCACAAAGGACATACGTGATTCGTTGGGGCGGGGCCAAGGACGCCCGTGGGTCCGTGGTACGCAACCGGTTAACCAAACGAACAGTAGTAATGCATGTTCAATGGTTGGGTTAGCATTTCTCAACACCGATATATTTATAGACCTGATTCATTGGTTATGTCTCAATGATGGAGTCGAATCGCCACTTGGTGAAGTGCCTTGTGCAATAAGATTACAGAGTAACTCGTGTTGATGTACGTTCTCCAGGTGACTAGGATTCTCAAATACTAAATCATTAATTATCATTATAAAACAAAGCCTTCAGGACAGATCATTATGTTATAATATGCCCAGTGATGTAGAGTGATGTGCAAAACTTTTTGTATCAATTGCGACTTTAACCCACATCTCACTTTATCTATTTTCTATCAACCGCATCGGCCAAGACTATTGAAGCTTGACACGGATTATCCCACAGCCTCATATTACTCAGTCAATAACTAATACCCTTCGGGATACTACTGGTAATCTGGTCGAACATGTCCCTTCGCAATATCGAGAATAGCCACACCGCGGCATCCCGTAGGGTAATCGTTATTGACTGCCGGAGAGTAATGTGAAGCTAAGGGATAATCCGTGTCAAGCTTCAATAGTCTTGGTCAATGCGGCTAATACAAATAAATGTCGTGGGTTTAGTAAATTTAGTCGGTACAGTTGATGTAACAACTTGTAGTGAATCCGTTTACGAATTGCTTGAGTTATGACTCTGTGGCCTGTCCGTAGTTAGCTCGTACTATGATTTATATTCGATCGATGTCTGTGGAACAATCGCTTTTTGCCATGTGGGTCTTAGTCGGCGGTATCACCGCAAACAGTGAACATCACTTTATAACGAAGAACCTAGAAATATAAACATTGCGATAATAGAATTTAATCAAATAAACAAACATAACGCGACGTTATGTGACAACTACGTAAGCAGGAGAGTACGATGTCTCATGTGACAAAGGCTAAGACCTTAATGAAGAGCCCTAAGAAAGGTAGAGTTCTGTATGATAATGGACGACAGAATTGTGTATCAATAAAGACGGATCGGTCTTGACAAAAAAAATGAATAGAAAAAGTAAAAGACCCACAGCAAAGTACCCGAGATGATCACTCTTTTTTTCCGGGAAGATAGTAGAGTAGTTTACATGTAGCCCGTTAGCCAAAGATTATTGGGAAACTCGATAATCAGTGTAAGAACAATGAAATTTTAGCCATGTGGGGCAGCTATGCCGGTGCGTAATTGAAATGACAGAATTATTCATCAAAGATAAAAAGTGGCCCGGACTCAGAATGCTCAAATGGGTATTGCCTATGTATCGGGATCTAATAAAAGGATAAGTATAAAGGATAAAGCTCTCGGCGTTGATCAATCCCTGAGGGATGCGCCATGCATCCGACTTTAATTTTTAACTTCGTTTGAGGTGATTGAATGCAAATCTAGCCTTTACCAATGATTCGCGGTGGCCTCCCGCTGAACCGAGTCAGTGCTGCTTATCCTCCCTGGCAAGTCTGAGACCTGCCTAGTACCAATTCACCGACCCCGGAGGGATGGATGGCTTGGTGAGCCATGAGCGCGAGATCGAACCATTGACTTCGTGTGTGACGCAGAGCACCTCTAACCACTGCGCCACATGCGCTCTCGGATCTAATAGTGAGACAAAATTATAAATTCAACCTACCAACAACCTCCAACAGGAAAAGAAGCAGATTCATTTACATACCTGTAACATGGTCTAATTCTATGCTTGGCACCCACTTTCACCCACTTCAATTATAGCACTTTTCGAAACTCTACTCTATCTACTCTTGTACAGTGGAGTAATTACGAATATAAATTGACAACAAACTGCAATATTTCAGTAAAAAAAAACTGAACTGTTTCTTGCATGCATCGGATATTCTCACCTGTACGGTTTTTTGCACTTTCTGAAGCCTCTAAATGGCATCGTATGTATGTGTCTAACAACACTCTTCCATCATAAAGGACCTTTTCTGCGTTTGTTTATCGTTAGAAGTCTTCCAGAGGGACCAAATTTAAAAGAGTACTAAACTAATACAGTTGCTAATCGTCATGAACCAAAGCAATAAAACATTGGTACCGTATCTAAGGGAAAGACGACTACAACATGATGATCCATCGTCCGAGCTTTGCCTTGTAATGCTAATTATTAGTTAAGCATTCAAAAATAACGTTGAGATGTACAAAAAAAACCGCAATTCCTGACTCAGTACTTCAACAGTTTAGCTAATTTGAGAAGACGTTAAGAAACTCTACTCACCAAAAGTTGGGAGATTTCGTTGAGAATTTCGAGCAAACAACTACAGCCAGAGTTTTATATATTAAATGTTTATGAATAATCCAAAATCACATGAATCAATTGTGCAGATCCCAATAGGACTTGCAATCCATTCCTCCCTTCCAAACATTCACTATCTCCACAGGAGTTTGAACTTTTGCGTGTTGTTCCGACCGTTGCTTGGCGTCGTTGTGTCCTTGTCACGAATGTCGTCGGATGCTTGGTCAGAGAATTCTGCTAATATTAAAATGTTGTTAATGACATGAAGTAGTATCAATATCACTAACTTTGTAGCTGGTGATTTCGACAAATCTCAGCTTCAGTCGCTTCAGTTTTTACACTTCAATTTCACTTTAGAGAAATTGTGGAAATCATTCAAGGTTTAAGGCGTAAGTAGCGCTGTGAGTTAAATTGTGACAATGTTAGCACACCAACAACGCTTACCGACTGGTGAGACATCTTCAGCTTTTCATGAGTATTTCAATAAATATTTCGTCAAAGGTAGTTCATCACAACATATGGACGAGTACATATCACATAAACAGAGAGCACAGAAGACGAGGTTCATAGAGAGTCGATTTTCTGTCAAATAAAACGGTAAAGTTCTTGGCGTTAATCAATTTTGAAGAGATGGGTCATGCACTCAACTCCATGAAGCATAGGTTACAAGTGATCGAATACATACATAGCCTGTATAATCACATGTAGTGGTTTAGCGATCTGTTAATTTTGTGCCATTAACCCCCAAAAATGTCTCCTACGAATTTGCCAGTCTCAAAGAGAAGAAAGGCGTGTGGGCCCAAGGGAAAAATAGCTAGCATGAGCTAACCGGAATTTATCATGACGTGGTTTGCTCATAACTGGTTTCTGGATCGCAGTAGCGAGCTCTGTTGGCGCTAGTAGCCCAGTAGAAATGCACTGTATTAGCACATGGTTCAAGCGTGCATTGAGCCAGGTAGGCCTGTCATTCTTTGCAGGTGGGATTTGATATTGCGCTTTCCTAAAAACTTTGCTACACAAAAGGTAGCGATTGCTTGTCATGAAAATATGGCACTGTTCTGATGCCACTCTTTTCAAGTATATCATTTCTTAACTAATATTTTTGAGTGATGCGCAAAACTTTTGACGTCAGACGGGATTAGAAACTCGCATTTCATCTTTTATCAAAGTGCGCGCTAACCTTTGCTCTAAAGGCAGTTGTTCTGCCATCACTATTTACACGCTATACCGATAAAGGTTCCTTGCAGACAGATCAATACAGCTGTGTCGCAGAAAGAGTGATGCATATAATCACGATAGTCAATGGATATCACGCGTCCCTGAAAAAGGGCGATGAAAGATCGAATCTCGTTCGAAGTTCAAAGTTTTGTACATCACTCATCATTATTGAACATGTATTTGTAACATCATACCACCACTAAAAGTGGAATGGACCAAATTCTAGTTGGTAGTAGCTATATCATTTTATTTCTTCCTGTCACTATTATTTTCTCTCTTCTCTTCACTAGGCGGATCCCAGTACTTCTATCAATCGCTTCGTTTTTCGCCTTCTTCATAAACATCGTAAAATACTGGCTGAGCACGTCTTCTTGCAGTCTAGAGGACAGCAAGGCTTAGGCGTTCCTTAAGGCGATCGTTATTGACTGCCGAAGAGTGTTAGGAGGCTTTGGGATAAGTTACGCGTAGTGCCGCGCCGAACATCACAATCACTCGGCCACAGACCCCTCTTTTTCCAAGATACCAGGAAGAACCAACTAGGTCATCAGTCACATTTATAAGACGAAACTTGTCAGGTAGCTAACAAAATCACGCGCAAATCAGAGGCTCTGAGTTGACCATGGATACCAGAAAACAAATCAAAAGCGAATCAAAGAGTGTTCCTAAACGTGCAATACGTGATGTCAGGTCACGTAACTGGAGAATCGGTTATTTTCTGTGACGGCAAAAATTGATTGTTCGACCCTGTTTGCTGGACAAGAAAGTTTCATGAGAGTGCTAGTAATCAAGCAAAAGCTTAAATGGTTAGCGTGTCCGTTTCTCGAAAAAACCCTTTTACAACACTATAGCATGCAGAATTAAACTGAGTTCCACACCCGCCGCGCTCCTTCACTTTTACGCATATAATTTGTTGGAAGCACGAAAAGTATACGAAAATGTAGATGAAACCACGTAGTATCTAAGTCAATCGTTTGATTTGGGGTTTCTTTCAAAGCGGAAAAAAAAATTCTAACTGAATAACAAGTTGCAGCCCCGAATGTTTAACTCGTCAGATCAATGATCGATCGCCCCTCTCTTAGCCAGTAAGCTAACCGATAAACAAGCCACCTATTATGTGAAACTCAATCTTATTTTCTTCGCTACACTGCGGTGAAACGATCTTTCCAAAAATTTGAAACATCGTTGGAATTTTTGGAACTTGCGCTATCGAATGATTACTGATAGAGCTAAAGAAAGAGCTCTGTACGGCGAGGTGTAAAACACAAATAATTTCATTCTTGTACAGAGCAATAAAAAGAGCTTTTCCAAAAAGCAAACACACTTTTGAGTTCCTTTAGACATGTGCTATCGAAAGAGTACTAGCGTTCTAAAGAAGGAATTTTGTCCAACGAAATATAAGCGAGATAATAGGAAAAAACACTCATGTCGCGAAACATAATTTTATTTTGGACTTTATAGCTTTAAAAAGGGGTATTTTATAAGATCATTTACGTAGAGTGCTAGACAGAAATATAAGTTTTCGTATGATTACTAACATTTTTGTGGAAAATTTTGTCCAGCGAATGGATTCGAATATTAATTTGTCCCGTCTAACAGAAAAGTAACAAAGAAATCTGTATGATGCAGTTTTTGTTGCCATTTCTTTTCCAACAATCCTAATTGGATACTAGAGTGTATTTGAAGCGCTGACCATTCATTAAAATTGCAGAGAAAATGTCTACATCTTATAGACACTATCACTCTTTCAGTAATTCAAACTTAATTATTGGGAAGCATATAGCACAGAACAAATCTGCTACTCAGCAACACGCCTCCAAGTGAGTTTTACTTGAAGAAATATGAAGGTCTATACAACAGTTCTAACGCTCCGTCGATAATCCCTCACTTTTTCGATACACGAAATCCGTCCCGTGCTAAAATCAAACATTGAGATTTTTAGATAAGACGCAAAAGATGAATAATTGACTGTAAATTCTCTTTTCTAACTGGTTTGACACTCATCTTTGATACACGGTCGTGATTTTAAGATATAGCTATAGAACATTTGGATGTTCCTTGTACGATATTATTATATTATTGAGATCGACAGTGTATACAACTGACTGCGAATGCATAAGCCGCAATTACTTCTGCACCTATGTAATAATTCAAAAATAGTCACTCTTTCTGATCGACTGTTTTTAAGACTTCGCCTAAATCAATGTAATTCGCTAGCATTTTTTGAACCTTTCATGAGGAGAACAACACTGAGGTGTTCAAAGTACCCTAGCGACGAAAAAAGATTCTTTCCATTGCAAGCATCTCTTGTTATTATGTTTTGATAAGCTAATGCGAGATCGGTAGTGGTAGTGAAAGTAGTTCGATAGATGACGTTTCGGCGATCCCTTTTCTCCAGAGGCTGGACTAACATTGTATTAGACTATTTGTGATTCGGAGGATTCTTCTCACACTGCCGAGAACAGGTCGAAAAGATCAAACGAAAGGGTGCGAAGTCTCGTGTGATGGTGACGCATTCGTTCTTCTGTTCATTTCAGGGTCTTTTAGCGTTTATCCAAAATGCCTCAAGGGTTTTTCGTGTCGATGTTTTTTCCTGCGGTACAGTCGTGACAGTCACATCAAAATCATTATTGCTGTGTCTTTGTGCCCTTTGTAAACCTTCTATTAATCCTAGACTTACTATCTAGATGTTGTCTTGTGCGGACCTAAAGTGGTCTGCACGTTTGTCATATAAATTCGTCCCTGCATATCTTTGTTATCAAATATTAAGTGCCAGATCTCATTACAATGTCCCTCCCCGTTGGGGCACATTATACAGTCCTCTGTGTTGCACAATCGACCGTAAAGTGTATCGCGGATCAGCTGACGACGCAGAGTGGGAGGTAGAAGTTCAAATAAGTGCCATAGAATGCTCAAGAGCACATCTTTATAAGCACCTCTGAACGGCGCTACTAACTTCGTTTAATGTGAATGGCAGCCTGAGAAAGATGTTTTTTAGGTGTTGAATAATGTTGTCTAGGGGCTTACTTCTCTCTAATGAATTTACCCGAGTGGCCGATGTTTCGAAGCTATGCTAATGACTATTTTTCGGGTCTATTTTAGCTAATCGTTCCTCTCTCTTTTCTCCTGTGCACATGTTTCTAGTCAGTCGGTACATGCTTCAGATAAGCTTTTTTTTCATGTGTGAAGAACAAGAAAAAAGGTAATGAACTAAATTATTTCTCATAAAACTTGGTTTTCGATACCATTCTATACTATAGTCACTTTCTAAAAGCTTCGTTCACATATTTAATAGTGCGAGCCAGCTCCCATTGGAACTTTCTCGCGAATGTTTTATATGCTTTGACAGGCCGTAAGGCTTTGAAACATTTGTCCATTTTTTGTTGTGTGGAACAGACAATAAAAGAGTCGTTTATCTACCGATAGTAGAACAATGGGCGGTGAAGAAGAACTCGGCTTCCACCTCACACATGAAGGCGATGGCAAGTCTTGGTGCCAACCGATGACCCGTAATTAACTTAGTTGCTGAATTGAAAAGGCACACATATTTATTTTCCTCATTTTCGATAGTGTTTGATGGTGTCCTACGGGCGCAAGCTGCTCGGCAAAGGCGCAGTAGTGGTTCGAGTCCATGACACAAGAACATCAAGTTTCGAGCTATGTCTTCCTTTATGCTTCGTTAGCATCCTTGTGGTTATATGTCGCATTGTACCCTGCTGTTGGAAGTAAAATTGGGTAATAAATCAGAAGTCAAATTGCTTTTCCTGAGCTGAACATCAAACACTTTCTGTTCTTCAATATCTCCATCACGTACCCATTTTTTCTAAAAATTTCGTCTATGGCTCTTTTTCTTTCCAGTTGAAAGAATTTCAATACATGCATGTCACTTGTATCAAATTGCGGCTGCCCAGTAAATCTTGCACGCCCGTTTTCGATCGAAAGACATAATGAGTAAAATATTTTTTTTCAATATAATTCACCATCGTTTCTCCGTACGATGCTCCATAGCATATCTTCTTTCCGTCTACTAATGTGTTTGTTTTGTTGAAGAGAATTGGGCTAGAAGGTTAAAGTCCTAAGAGTACACCACAGATAACGGGAAAAAAGAAAAATATTGATGTTGAAATAAGAAAAAATTTCTATCAACCCCTTTGTAGCGGTGGTGTGATGTTATAACTATAGCCAATGACGTTGAGTGATCTGCAGAACTTCCGCGTCGGGCGAGATTCGAACCCGCATCTCACCCTGTCCGGTTCGAAAACACGTTCTCCAACGTCGTCGCAGTACCGACGGCTGTTTTGCCATAACTCTTTCTACGCTCATCATGTGTATAAGCGAATGATACTTGACGTTATCGTGGTCTCTTTTCTAGTACAAGAGAAGTGACGCGATGGTTGCCATGCTCTCAGTGTTCTCTAATCCATGAGCTGCAGTGTTCAACAGCCTCGCTTATAGTGGTCATCGGGCTTGAAAAAAGATTATATTCGTTTATGACGTTGTTGGCAACGACATTAGAACGTTTTCTGATGAAGAGTGCGAGTCATTGTGGTCAAGAATTATGGTCGGTTACTCGAATCCACATTATCCCATTGATATTCGTTGTTTAATGGTACGGTGTGACAAAAAGAAAATGTGACAGAATTAATTCTGCCATAAATACAAAACAAATCATGTCCGCTCAACTTCGTCGCCAGCTAAAACGCGTTCGAGTATAAGACAAAAACATCCACTCACAAAACTAGATGACATGGCAGTGTAATAATGTCTACTCATTACTCAATCACAGAACGTGGATGAGACCTTTCTAAACCTGCTCTATCTCCCATCTTTCTTTTTTTTACATCCTCTTCCTTCCTCTCCATCTCTCTTCGTCCCGCTCTCTCTCTCTCTCTATCTCTCTCTCTCTCTCTCTCTCTCTCTCTCCTATCTTTTACTTAAGTTGTTTGGTTCTGTAGGGAGTAGAAATCACAGATCTGTTACCGTTGAGAAATTGATAGTGTAATAAATTTGAGATTATGTGTGCAAGAGGAAGTACGCTGAAATTTGTTCTTAACGAAAAATTAGAACTATCTAACTTACCGTCGATAGCAAAGACTAAGCATTAAAACGAGGAAAACGATCTCCTGATTGCCTCATCAAGCTCCAACGTGACGCCATAGACATCATTTCTCAGAAATCGATGAGTTCTTAAAGTTTGGAAAATTACCGTTCTGAAAATGCAAGTCCAAGTGCGTGATAAAGTAGTATAATAGGAAATTACAGTACGATCGGCAATCTCTAAAAATCGATCGATATCTATTTTGTGCACTGCTGCGTGCCGTAAATCTATGCCAATAGTGCACGCGTAGCCTGCAGTTGGTGAGGACTTCACTTCGAACCACTCGTCAAGTCATACAACTCAAAGCTTTACTTTGTAATTCCACGCAGTGCCCGGTTTAGTCCTCATGAAATATTTCTGCCTTCATGAGAAAAGTGCCTGTATCGCATCATACTGTAATATTGCCACATCAAGAACACCGCATATCTGTAATGAAGGTTGTGATCTCGATTAACCTACAGAAAACGACCATTTTAACACATTGGCGATCATTGACCCACAGCGCTAGCCCCGCCCGTCGCGCACGCGGCGGCTCGGTGGCGAGCAGCCCGGAGTGGCGGTGCCTTGCGTATAGGATGCTGGTTCGATCCTCCAAATGTTCGTAGGCTGTTGATGCGATCCCCAACACGACGCTTCTTTGAATTTTTTGGTGTTATTTCGTGGTGTCGCTTACATTAAGGGTTCTTCTGTAACTTAATTATTACAGCAAAAAATCCTCATTGTCTAACATTTAACTACTTTTTTGAACAAAACACAGATTATGGGGTAACAACGCGCATGCAACTTTTTTTCGGATTTACTATACGAAATATATTGAACGTGGTGTGATACGGTGTGTCAGTGATTTGAGCATATTGTTTAAAAAAGGAGGCGCTGTGGCCGAGTGGTTGTGATGCTCGTCGCGGCGCGCGTGTAGCCGAACTTCACCCACTCCCCCCCCCCCCCCCCCCCCCCCCCCCCCTCCCCCCCACCCTCACTCTCTCGGTAGTCGACAATAACGCCCTATGGAACGCCACAGCGAGGCTATCATTGAGAGTGCAGAAGACTTGCCTAACCAGTATTCTACGACGTTTAAGAAGAAGATAAACGAATCGAATGCTAGAAGTCCGCACAGTGAAAAGAAGAAATTAGTGTGATGACGGATGAATGTTAAAGTGCTTCTTTTACTCTAAAGTAAAGTAAAAAAGTGCCGAAAATAAAGGCTAACACCAAACAAAACTACAGTGAAGTGTCGTAGTAGGGGATCGAACCAGCAAACTTTTCCCGATCGACGACAGCACGAGTCACTGCGCGTTTTTCATCAAAGGTGTTGCGAAATTTCCTTGCTATAAATGAACATTGTCATCGCTATGTCGCCACCCAACCCTGATGGCTTTGATTCTTCCAGTCTCTCGTCACAATACACACTTTGCTGTTGTAAAAATCCTTCAACAGTCAATATCCATGAACGACAGCTTGTAGACTGCGGGCAAGATGGAAAAATATTGATGAAAGTTCTGATTTTAAACAACAATTGGAATAATTCAAGAGAATCCATTTTTAGTTTGTAGCTGTTTTGAAACTTTTTCATTTACCAGATATCAACTTTTTTTTTGTAATATAGTTCTAAAAATTAAACTTAGTCCGAAGACATACTTTCGCCTTTTTCAGCAATAAGTTTCGCTCGCATGAATGAGTGTTTTGAAGCACTTTCGATTAGTTACAGCGCACTTAGTGAAAGATGTTTGACAGTTATTTACTTAATGTTACAATTCTGGATGATCTTTTCTTATGGAACTTCTCAGTTGAACTCGATAGAGCCACTAATGTATGACAGATGCTTCCCAAAACTGAAATTTAATAGTCACGTTATTCATTCGCTCATGTATTTAAGCAGGAACTAGAACGAAGAATGTTAATCTTGTTACATTTACGAAACTGGCCGGTTTTGTCATAAATAATAATCTAGCCAACTGGAGTTCTGAAGATCTGGTTAGGTTCCATAACTCTGCACGCTTTTAAAACGCATCCATTCGTTCCATCAGCCGATACAATTTACTTCATTAGTCATTTCTTTGATTTAAGTAAATGACTACTAAGTCATTCAGTTCACTCCCTATGTTGACTAACGAGTTTTCTTCGGATCAAGTTTTACAGTCAGGAGAACAACATTGACGGCGAGTGATTTTGGTTAATTATCAATATATCATACTCACTAGGATCAGGTTCGCATAGCAAGTGAGATTCAATGATCCCTTCAACGATGTCAGCGTAACAAGTGCTCTTTGAAGGCAAAGTACAATTCTTTCCATCTTCAAAACACTGATTTCAGCAATCCATCCTTCTGTTGCTCTTATCTGTTCATCTTTTTCACCAACTCACCAACGGATGGTTCCGAAATTTTAGTGTTAATTCGCCAGGAATCATTGTTTTCATGATTCAGTTTACAAATAGTTGATTTGTTTTGGATGATCGAGTTATCACAGGACAGCTGTAAACTTGAGTACTTATCATTCCTGTTCTCACAACCTTCATCCCCATCCTAGAGTTCACTTCATCGGACTAATCGGCTGGAGAAAGAAAGGCTAATCATTCTCAAAAATAGATGAGTTTTTATTACCTTTTTTTGGCTTTGATTTAGGCCTAGAAACTCTTTTTTTTTACCGCTAATTGGTTCTTCTCTCCTTCCCATTAACCACGATAAAGAAAGCTCATTTTATGGAATAGCGTGATACGATAATATCATCATAATTGTCCGTGTTTTCTTTGTTGATTATGCTTTTAGAGCGAGTTTCTCACTGAAAATTTCATGTGGCTAATGTTTCAACGTCTTCATCTTCTTCAGAGCTGATGATTGGAGTCGAATGTTCACAGTCGTTCGTCATCTTTGAGGATCTTCTTCTTCGTTTCGTACGAGTCGAACCTTCATGGGTGGAGCATTCGGGCGAAGAACATCACTCGGCGATATCTTTATAGATAGGATAAAGCGTATGCTAATTAGCTGATCACCTGCTGATAGTGATTTGTCATCCCAGTAAATCTATTCTGCAGAGATCGGCACTGATATCAACTTCCACAAAAGGTAATACTACTTGTTTGAGTTCGTGGACGGTCTGTCTTCGCGAATTGCGCGGACCTCAGCACATTTTCCATTCGGCTTTCCTTTATCTCGGCATTACCAAATCAATTACATTTTCTTTGTTTATTAAGCCTGTAGTTTTCAAAATATTATTACGCTTAGTTAATTATAATGCCGACATTTGCATTGTAGATTGCCTAAAGATATCGAATCACTACCACCAACTAATTACCATACGCTTCATCCTGTATATAAGGATTTCGCCGAGTGAGGTTCCTCATTTGAGCGGTGCCCCATTTGAAAAGGTTTGACTCGAGTAAAATGAATGCAAAGATCCACACTGGACGAACGACGGTGAACAATCGACTAGAATCATCGGCTCTGAAGAAGACAAAGACGTCAAACCGTCAGCCAAAGAGAAAATTTATTGACAACATCGTGCTATAGGCTTGATCACCAGTTATAATATGATCGAAATGGTCTCGGCGTTGATCAATCCCTGAGGGATGCGCCATGCATTCGACTTCAATTTTTAACTTCGTTTGAGGTGATTGAATGCATATCTGGCCCTTACATTGACTCGCGGAGGCCTCCCGCTGAACCGAGTCAGTGCTGCTTATCCTCCCAGACAAGTCTGAGACCTGTCTGGTACCAATTTACCGACCCCGGAGGGATGGATGGCTTGGTGAGCCATGAGCGCGAGATCGAACCACTGACCTCATGTGCGACGCAGGGCACCTCTAACCACTGCGCCACATGCGCTCTGTGGGCCACATGCGCTCTGTTATGAGCTCCACTGGCGCAGTTGGTTAGCGCGTGGTACTTATTCTACATGTGTTGCGAAATCGGTTATGAAAGGCCGACAACATCGTGACCAGAAGATATTGGACGGTTTTTTTTCGATTCGCGGAGATGAAAATGATTAGAAGCAAGCTTGGTGAGATAGATATAAGAATGCGGAAGCTTCTGTGTACGAGGATGTGGATAACTTTGAGGAAATTTCATTAGAAAGTCGATCTTACGAAAGGGAGGTGAGCCATTGTTGTAGTTCCGGTGGAGGATGATTTCGGACCGTATTAATGATGTATGACTCATAGTTCGCTAGGGAGAAATTTCGTAGTTTTTAGCAGGGATCAACAAAAATTGAACGTTATTACGAAAATGTTAATGATCGATAGCTAGTAACTTCATAACTTAAGATTTCGATTTTTTTTCCTAGAAAAAAAGGAAAATTTTCTATCTGTTCTTGCATAATAAATCTGTTTCACTCAAATTTTCTACGGATTCTATCAGTTTCCTCTATGTCTTCTGTTTCGTTCGTAAGTATGCCTCCATTTTGAATAATATTAGACAATCGAGTTGAAAAGCCACAGAGAGCGTTACGCTTTTTACAGCAGTAACAATACTACAGTCCGTGTGCTGGGTTCATTATTCTTTCACCTATGACTTCCTCAAGACCTCAAGACGAAACGACGCTCTTTTTTCATATCCATCAACCATTTAGTGGAACTTTCAAAGATGAGAAAAGAGTTGTAAAAGAAGTTGAAACACCGGCAACTATGATGACTCAGCCTTTCATGATTCTTTAGCATCAATTCTGCAATGCGAAAACTTTTTCAACAAATAGGGTAATACAGATGATATTCGTTGACTCATCATCAGTACAGTATTCGAAACATTATAGTTCAGCGAGGGTTAGTTACCGGGCGGATACCTCTCTATCTACGGTCAAAGCATGGGTGAGTGCACGCATCCGTGTTTTATTTCTTCACAGATTGCTCAATTTCTCCCATTTCCAACGCAAGAAAACCTTTTGCTCTACATTTTCCCCAGATCCTAAACGTCAATTTCCAGCACCCACTTCTATGAAGGGAATGTTAGGTGACAATGCTCTACTCTATTAAGGGCATTTGAGCACCAGGTGTGCGTGTCGACTATGAAGTTGAACTTCGATGTTCAGGCCGTGTGCTACAAGGATATCCACTCCATTTACATACCGTACTAGCATCATATTAGTATCAGGACTTGCTTGAACACTGAAAACGATGACCATGATATACTCAATGGATTCCTAAGGTGAAATATACCTTATTCAAATATACAATGGCAATCTGTCATTCTCTCTCCACAAATACAGCTGTGCAAATACTCGTCACATTTCCTTTCGAAAACTGTTCCTTTGTTGTGATTGTGTGAGAGAACAATTTAATCAATGACGATTATTCTTTTAGATATTCACTTTATTCTCGTCTGTCAAGTGGGGCCTCAATATTTATTTATGGTCTTACACTCATCATCCATGTCTTGATCGGGTTTGTGTTTCGATTTTGGTGCGGTTGGATGATCCGTTTTCTCTCCGCGGTGCGGATTCGTAGAATTTCTTGAAATTGTGAGATCGGCGACGATCGCTGTGTATCGGAGTGACATCAGCGATCCTTACGATTATTTATTGCGATCTACAGATCGAGGACGATGTAGCCGTATTTCGTTGTCTTCAATGCGGTATAGTCAGATCTCCTCAGTATATTATCCTATATTCAGTACATTATCCCCAAGCTTCACTACAACACAACCCTCCAACACTATTTTTCTTGGGTCACATATACTAACAAGTAAGACGCGTTTCTTGATTGATAAATTAACGTTTTTGTTCCACTTTTTTCACCTCGTGACTAAAAGAATGATTCAAAATTTGAATATTTGCATAGTCATTATTTATGAATATAGAACACCTGGTACAGCTTTCATGTAAGGTCGTCTTCTTTGTTGCTCCGGCGAGGCGCTCTTTCGCTAGAGTGTGGACATAGTCGTGTTAGGGCTTTCCCAAGATGTGATCACATTTAGTGGCCAGCACTTCTGAGTTCATTGAAGAAGATTATGACTTAGCGCACCATTACAGTGAATATTCTGATTTTACTGCCCAGGTGACCTAGGTTGGTATGAGTCACGCTGTACGTGCATCAAGAACCAGGAACTCCGCTAGCTACGATAAGGCTATTTTTTGAGGACCCCTAAAACCTGGCTTATTGAAGGGATCGCTTTTGAATTGCAATTTTGCTGTGATTTTTTAACGCGTTACACTTTTAATTCTAGCGCAACTAGCCTGAGCCATCTCAATGACATGTGAAACACAAAAATATCTTACAACATTATTGACCAAGACACTATATTTTGCTGTTGAAATATTGATTTTACTCGTCTGCATGGCCCCATTATAGATCAATCAGCAACCAGTACGACGATTTCAAAACTGATCTATTATTATTTTTCTACGAAGGCATACATTTTCCCATGATTGGAGCAATCATTCGATTGTCGTTAATTTGGAGAATCAACTCAAGTCCATAGTACTTCTTCAACGTTCACTTACAAATTCACTCAATGGATGCGATCTCATCCCAATAATCCTTCATTCCAAATAATCTGATTAATCTCGAGAATAAACAGCTCAGAGGCTGAGTAATGCAACTGTTAGTGGTGCGGTGTATTAAGAAGCAAAAGTGATGAGCAAGGCGCTGGTTCGATCCCCTACTTAACATTCGCCTGCAGTCAATTAGAGAGCACTCTAGGGATTGCCTTAACCCGAATGCTTTCTTGCAAGGACAAGCGTCTCCACCAGCATTCTATAATATTCACAATGAACACGAAAGCCTGAAGTAGCATCCACAGCAACACGTGAAATATCCCACGACTGTGGAAAACCGACGCGAAGAATGAATTGCATGCAGGAAGTGCCGGGATCCGCAGAGTAATTTATGATGACACGTCATGTGTAATCTTCAAATAAAAACCTCAGCGATCAGTAATACTTGTAATTCTAGATGAAAATCAGGCGATGCTACCTTGTAATCATTCTTGAATTTAGCTGAATTATCGATAGAACTATCTTCAATAGATTTGAGGATCAGACATGAACGATTTATTCCATGAAATATTTGATTTATGAAATTGCTCTGGTCTTAGGAATAAACGGTTTCCAAACTCATTTATCACCCTTACAAGTGCTCTTTTGCACTGTCGTATACAATGATTTTGTAAGGTAACCAATGGCATTCCTCAACGTCAAGCATTATTCTTTTTGGCTTATATAAACAATGTTGTAAATAACTAAAATTTTTTGGTAGTTATTGGTTATAAGCGAACAAGTGAATATCCGACTTCATTCGCTATACAAAATTTCTCATATGAATTTTAGTAATAATGGAAGCTTGAATCTCTGGCTAAAGCCGTACGTGGCCGGTTTTTCAAAACACCCTCTTATAACACTGTAAAATCCAAAATAAAATTATGTTCTACATTGGTCGCGTACGTCCATTTTTATCACGCGCATAGTTAGCTACAAGCACGAAAACCATAGGAACGTGTGGAGAAAATCTCGAAGTTTCTGAGTCAGTCGTTTTTTCTTGGGTTTTTTTCAGAGTGAAGAAAAAATTCTCAATTGAATAACAATTTGCACACCACATGTCTAACCCATATAGGTCATGGATCGGTTGCCCTGCCCCTCCCCTCATCCCCATTACCCGTAAGTTAGCCGGTAAACAAGCCTCCAAATTTTGAAACTCGATCTTATTTACCCTGCTACACTGCACTGAAACGGTCTTTCCAGAAAATAAACACAGCGTTGGAAGAATTGAAACTTACGCTATCGAATGATTACTAATAGTCTAGAAAAAGAGCTCTGTCCGGCGAGTGTAAAACAGACATTTCTTTCTCCTACAGCGCTATCGAAAGATATTCTCCAAATAGCGACTTATTTTTGAATCCTTAGACTTATGCTATTGAAAGAACATTAGCACTCTAAGGAAGGAGTTTCATCCAACGAAATGTAAGCGAGATAAGAAAACGGACGCGTGATCGTGTGAAACATCAGCGTTGAAATAAAGACTTGTTCGAAAACCAGCGACGTAGGGCTGTAGCCAGAAATCTAAGCTTTCGAATGATTACTAACACTCCTATGAAAAATTCTTGTACACCGAATGAGGTCGAATATTTATTCGTTCCCTCATGATCGAAAAGTTACAAATTTTTCTTTCCCGGGTTACCGTTTTTGATTACAGTGCTACCGTGATGATATCTTGTTCTCGGCTAAGAATCGCCCAGACTTTAGCAGATTTTCCATCTGATTGATATTTTCTGGTAGGATGACTTTGTGTTCCCCTAGAGCATTGAATCGTGCTTGGATTTTCTCGATTCGTCACCGCAGACTATCGTCGGCTTTTGTTGATCGGATGGGGGTTTCTTTGCCGTCTCTCAAATAGCTAACTATAAAGGGGACTGCTTCCTGATTTACAGTTCACTGATATCTGTCATGGAGATGTCGATGTCCTGAAACTAGGATACTCACCTCAGAATGGAAGCCGTGGGGATTTACACGCCACATTTGGACATGAGGGGTTGAGGACTCGTCGTGGTCTCAGAGTGATGCAATGAACGGAGAGGATAGTGGCTGGAGACAAATTGTACTCAAAGGGATCACTGAAATAGATCGAAGAGGGTCCCGTCGTCTTGGCCTTCGTGAAGATGATCTTCAATCACGTTATAGAAATGAATTCGAGGCGTCGAGAAATGAAACATCCGTGCATCCGTCCGTCTAACCAGCAAAACGATTTCTTCAGTTGATCGCAGATGATTTTTTCATGACTTGCAGTCAGGTGTCGTTCCGCTTCCGCCTCCTAGAAGCCTATCGTCCAACATCAGCGCGATGTTTCCTTCTCTGCACCCTCCACACCTCCAGCACATGTCTTGTCGATCGGCGTGTTTTTTTGCGTGCCATGCCCCTCTCCGGCTCGAACACAGTCTCGCTTGGCGCTCTCTCGCTCTACCCTTCCATCTCTCTCATCACCGCTCGCTCGCCGTCGTCCCATCGATCGCAGTCGCATTTTCGAGCCGTCTCTCCTCCTCTCACGCCGTCCGTCCGTCCGTTGAATTCCGGAGCTCTTCCTGCTGATTTTCCTATCCAATCCTGCAACTGGTTGAGATCTCTGAGGGACTTATAGCCCTCCTTCATCTATATTACAAGTCCTTTTTTCGCTATGGGAAAGTGCTTGTCTAGGGATCGATTGCTTCCGTCCCATGTGTCATCCGGGACACCAGGCATGTCCCCGTTTCATTGTTGTTTCCTTGGTCGACGAAGAATTTCTTCGCCAGACTTCCAAAGCACTTCTTCTTCGTTTGATTGCTGTTTTCTTGCTCGCAGAGAGAATCTCTTCGCCAGAGTTCTGAAGTACCTAAGGCTTTTGTTGTTCCCATGTCCGCAATGATTAGGGAATGATGTGTCATCGTATTATTTGGGTCAACATGTCACGTGGTCTGTTAGTGGGCTCTTCTACAGCCCTATATGGGAATCTGATTTGATAAAACACTCGAAATAAAAGATATAATGCTACAAAAATACCAGCCAAGAGATATCGAGTGTCGAAAATTGCCGATCTTTTGATTTTTCACTTGACGGCGATTTTGTAAATTGTTCGTCGTCGCCTTCTCTTTATAGAGGGATGTAGGAGCCCCTGAGAGGATTGGCTAATGACGAGGGGCTGCCCGACTGACGAGGCTACAAGGCCGAAACGCGTGTATCGGGCTGTATGAGTGCCCTTTAACAGACCACATGACATGTTGGCTCAAATAAATATTATGAGATATGCCTTGCAATCATTTTTGAGCCACGCATGTCAGTGGTCTGTCAATGAGGGCTGACTTATAGAGCCCGATACACGTGTTTCGATCTTGCAATCTCGTCAGTCGGGCAGTTTTTCTCGTCGTTTGCTAATCTCTGTGGGTGCTCCAGTCCCCACACTAAGAGTTAGCGACGACGAACGTTCGTTCACCCACAGACTGGAGATTGGAGCACCCACAGAGATTAGCAAAAGACGAGAAAGGGTAACTTCCCGACTGACAAGATCGCAAGATCGAAACATGTGTATCGGGCTCTATAAGTCAGCCCTCATTGACAGACCACTGACATGCGTGGAAAAATGATTGCAAGGCATATTGAATTTTGAGCTGTGGTCTCGAGAAAACACTCGAGGCGAGAAATATTATGAGATCTTTTGAATACTCCAGATAAAAATAATGACGTGTGTATCGTCGCATTTATCCCGAAACGTAGCCTCGATAGTGAGCGATGGACCTTCTAGAGGGTCTATTCAACGTGATTAACGCAAAAATTCATGAGAGTGGATGGCCTAGTGCCTGCTATGCAGGCCCTCCTTCCCATCTTCCCCTCGTGTTTCTCGATTTCGATCAAGTCAGAGGACTTACGGTGCTTAATTTTTATCAGTAGGTAAGTAGATACATAGGCTACTAAACCGAGTCTCTCCCTCTCTCTTTCTCCTCTCTCTCTCTCTCAACGTCCAAAATAATCAAGAGAGTTTTGAGGTTGTTCAGCTTGAAACTTCTTCGTACCATCCTCACGTGGGCGGAACATGTTAGGTCGTCACAGAAGTTTTGGCACTGAAGCAATAAACACCAAATTTATTAGCCAGAACTAGGTGAAATTGCATGATTTTGGTATCGTTCAATTGCGCATTTTCTCGCAAATCTTTTGGTACACAACTTGCCCATACTTGCTTCAAGATGGAGCTGTTGTGGGAACAAATTTGCTCGCTAACCATGCACGAATGGCGCATGGGGAAAAATGCTAGTGAAGCTGCGCGCAAGATTAGTAGAGCTTGAGACGATGGTAGAGTGGCAGAAAGGATGGTTTAGAAGTGATCCGAGAAGTTCAAAACTGGAGAGAACAGTCTGGACGATCACTCTTACCCGGGCCACGGAAAGCTTCATCAATCTTCCGCGTCGCTTGACTAGCTTTTTCCCCTACGTGCCATTCGTGCATGAGTAGCAAGCGAGTTTATTTTCCCACGAGAGATTCATCTTAAAGAGCTCTGGGCAAGGTGCATGCCAAAATGTTCCCTAGAGAATGCGTAATTGAACGGTATCAAGATCATGCAACTTTAATTACATATGATGAGTAATTATACTTCTGATGGTGTTTATTGCTTCAATGGCGGAACTTATGGGACGACCTAATATCTCAAAAAAGGAAAGGAGGTATGGTGCCACCGGTTTTTCGTCCTTAGAGGGGATTTCTCAGTTAGTGATTCGTCCCAACGCTATAATATCCAGCTAGAGACCTTTGTTATGTCTAGGTCAACTGTACTCTGGTGTGAAGACGTTCTTCACACTCTCTTCGCTTCTGTTATTGTAGAGGAAATTAACGGCTGAGAGTTCTCTTTGTCGATTTCATTGGTTCTTGAACTTGGTGTGATAGGTGAGAAGCAACCAGGTTACGGTGTTCCGTCTTAGAATTCTTAATTTACAGTTGCCGAATGTCTCTGCATAATTTCCTTTTTTTTTTTTTTTGTTCGTCTCTTTCTATGAGTCTTTCATTCGACGCTCATTTTGATAGCTCTTTTTCTTCTAATCTCTCCCACTGTATTCCTTCTTAAGTAGTGAAAGAAGCACAAATCGTCTATCTGAGGTTATATTCCAGATCATAATTCTTCATGTTGTTATGTGGCCAAGCTCTCACTCGTACCATCTGTCCTCCCTTTCTTTACTCGCCGAGTGACTCGAGCGGATGTCAGTAAAACTTCTATCTATACCTATCTGGCGTCTAAGAGTAGCCCAGTATATGGTCCTCCTGTGAATTTGTTGAGCATCACATCTTTCCTCTGAGCTTATCGTGAGTAAACCAGATTACTGGGTCTGAATCATCCTGTTGTGAGCTTGAAATCTCGAGGAATCCAGTCGGTAACTGCTCTCGATCAGTTAAAAGCTATCGATAACTAAAAACTATGTGAACGTAGAGAAATCCGTTTGTTCTTGTTTTCACTTGTGCCCACAGCTAACCTCTTTTTCCTCCTAGAACGTTCCGTTTTACCTCTAATTTATTCCTTCGTTAAAGAAATTGACTGTTGAAGTCGCACTAGACCTAAAAGGAATCTAAGTTAAATTAATGTTATATCGTTAAATCTCGTGCTCATGGCTCACCGCGCCTATTATTCCTCCGAACTCGGTAAATTGGTATCAGAGTTGTCTGGGAGAATAAGCAGCACTAACTCGACACGACGGTAGGCCACCGTGAGTTTTTTGTAAAGGCCCCAATCATCTCAAACGAAGTTAAAATTTGAAGACGATTGTTTGGCGCATCCCTCGGGGAATGATCAACGCCGGGAGCTTTGTTCTTTATCCTTCATATCGTTATAATCGTATGAACAATATGAACTACTCTAATTAATCATCGACTGAGTCAGGCGAACGCGAAAGAATTCGACACCGTCCAACCCTTTCTTCTACCACTCGCCTGGGCTACCCAGTGAGCTTAGCTCGCTTGGGGTCACATGAAGCATCAGCACTCCAACCTCGGTCAAATCGGAACTCGAACGAGACGATGAAGAATCTATGGAGATGGAAAGAAACACAGACCAATTAAATATGATATAGTATGACTCGTCCAGGTTCTGCGAAAGGTGGAATTAGTCGAAATGTCAGCCAACACAATAGTAGAATAAGTGACAACCTCACACACATCTGAAAAAGAGATATCAGTAGTAGAAATTGAGGCAGTGCTTTATTTAATATTGGTCCATCAATGTTTGATGAAGGGCACTTGTGGTGCAGTGATCAGAGGTGCTCTGCGTCGCACATAAGGTCGATGGTTCTAAGCCGTCCATCCGTGCGAGGTGGTTGTAATCTGTATAAGGCGTTTGTTTGGGAGGGTAAGCAACACTGGCTCGAGCAGCGTGGCTCCACGAATCATTTCAAAGGTCGTAATCATTTCAAAAGAAGCTATCAAATTGGCCAGTGTATGATGACATCTCTTAGGGATTAATCAACGCCGAGAATCTTTATCCTTTATCCTTCGAAGTTCGTCATTTCTGACGAAAATCTACTCATAAGGCATCTTAGCCCAGCTGTGGTTGGGAGGATGCCTGTGGAAGCTTGGTAGGCGATCGGAGTAGAAAACCTGAATGAGAAAGGCGCTCGAAATTGACGAGCTCGTCTGATCGTTTTTATGTCGCTTTTCTGTTCCTCATACAGAAAAATCATGGCTTTCTTCAACTTTGTATATGAAGACTGCAATTTGGTCACATTGACGTCCAAAATTGGCTACCATTCAAACTCAGCAAAGATAAACGATTTCCTTACGTTGTTCAGCTTGCACGGGATCGTTGCTAGTGCTTACGCCACTAATATTTTGACGTCTTCGTCTTCATTAGAGAGGGAAAGAACCGACCGAGTCGATTGTCGACTGCTCAAAAACTACGAAACATTGGCCGAATCCACAATAACTTTCTATATCACACAGATATATACCGTATGTCCATCTCATGTGAATATATTGGGCATAATTTAATATGCCGTAAAATTCCATGGATAGGAGCGGTTTGATTTTTGCAAAAAAGAACGGACAAGCATACGCGCTTTTCCATTATGAAATATTCTCGCAAGCTTTTTTTTTTCAAGAATAAAAATTAGTAAAAGTTGCTAAAACTTGATAAGTCATTAAAATCTCCAAAACATTACAAAAACTACTATTAAATACTGTTTCTCAGCGCAGGCAGCTATCATCCATGGAGTTTTAGGGTAATTATATATGCGGAATTATTGTGCGAAGACTTTACAACCGGATTACATGATGTTTTTGCGGCCGTTTCGCTTGGTTATGTCTCAATAATTTGTTAATTGATTCGTCTGATGATTAATTTTGAGCCAATATGTCATTTGGTCTTTTATGGCTATCAAGGCCGAAACACGTGTATCGGGCTCTATGAGTTGCCCATAAAAGACCATATGAGATGTTGGCTCAAAAATTATTATTAGAAGTATTGAATTGTGATCGTGGTCATAAAAGAACATTCGAAGCGAATGGTTTGTTGAATAATTTTTTATTGACTCATAATCTGCCCTGAAATACTATCTTTTGACAATTTTATCCTAGTAAAATAGGAATTTGGCCATCCAGTATCTAATGTGAAAACAGTTCGTGATGAGAAGCTGGTTCACTAACCACTCCTCTGTTGTATATCCATGGATGCCAAGTGAGATACAATGCATTCGACCCAAACGGAAGTTGAACCTACGCTTTACCCATACCGGGAGCGTATGCTGCCACCACCGAGACCAGTTCAATGTGCTTAACCCTTTGGGGACGGCGGCCGACCATACGCAAGCGCGATTGGCAAGCGGTGCGCAATTTTTGTTATAGTAGGATTTTCTCTTCGTTTTAGTAAAGACCGATAGGTTTTTTTCTATTGTTTAGATACTTCATGATTTTTCCACTTGCTCATAGGCTTTGGTGCATATATACCTATTCTTTGCGAAGAACACTCAGAGGGTGAAAATGATCATTTTTCGTTCTTGAAACGATTTGTTGAATCTCATTTAGCAATTTAATTTATTTGATCCGTCTCACATTTTTTTTTGTTCACTATGCAGACCCCAGAAAATATAAATGTTGATTTATTTTTCGTTTTTCTCATGAACGCCGTAAGAACTGGTTCTCTCCTTGCAATCTCAAGGATAGCCTGGCTGTGGCGTACGATAGGGTGATCGTTGTTGACTGCCGAAGAGTGTCGAGAGAATATAGATCGATCCCCCGTCATGCCGCGACAAGCGACCTTTTTATCCACTCGGACACAGCTCCCTCTCTTTGGAATTTTCTTCAGAAACCAATCTAGAACTCAAATGGTCGAGGTTCGAGTCGTCGAATGCCTACCAAAAGCCCCGTGGAAAACCATCCACAGACTCCAATTGAGAAAACAAACAAAGCCTACGAGTCTCAGACATTATATAATTTTTGCTGCTACAGCGTGATAAGAAAGGATTTTGTAAACCAAAGGCACTATTGAAATTGCCGATATTCAAATTCTCATAATAGTCACTGAAAGTCCAAGGTAATGAGTCTTTACAGCGGCAAACGTTAGATAGTCGAGTACTTTTTTTGGATACACGTGTGGTATTGAAGGGCTAAGATGGAAGGGTTGTCCCGACAAGCACATCTTACTCAGGGGCAGATAGACTTTTTTACTTTTGTTTTGTTTGCAAAAATTGTGTCCATTTTTGTCAGTATTGTTCTATTGAATTTTCTGTGCTAATACTCATGTGAAATCAAGCCAATCAATTGAAAGATTGGATGTTCAAACTCTTTTTTTTATAGATTATGTAAAAGAGTTAGACGGATTACGGTTGTATCTCACCATTTTTCTACTACAGTTTGCTATCCTTTTTTTTTCCTGTATTACATGGTCGTGCAGTGAAGAGTGTAATTGTTATGACTAGTGCTTTTTTCTCTAGAGAAAGAAAAAAGTTGGATGAACAAGGTTTTTTATGATCCGGCGTGCTTGTCTCTGCACATTATGGTGTCGTTACTCTATTGTTTTCTATCCCTAATATCAGTTTTTCTCCTTATCAATCGATCAACGTTGACTAGATGCTTGACAAGTGACCTTGTACATGTAACCCAACTACTCTCGCTTGATCGCACATCTCTTGACTTCTCCATGACGCGGTCATCGAACAGTCTCCCAGGTTGTCAGAACACTCTTGACTGAAACCTGTCAGTATTCATTACTTCTTGTGCTTCACACACGCTCGTTCTCATTATAAGTTGAAGTTTTCAGTATAAACAATGTTTTGGGTGCTTCCAGAGCATCTGATTTGAAGGAGAATGTGGTAGGCATGCTAGGCATATCGCATATTTTCTGTTATCAAGATCGCTCTTCATTGTTTACGTAGAGCACACTGAATTTTGTCCATAGGGCACTTAGGCACAATCACACATTCTTTTCAGGTTCCCCTATTTCCAATGTACAACTATTTTGAAGAAAATTCACCTCGTCGACTACTTTCAAACCCCGCTCTAAACATTTGAATGTAGTCTGTGAGAATGCTTAGAGGTTTCGACTTCATCAGGGGCCTACGGCCCACATTGAATCCTACTTTATAGCAGGGATAGGAAGAAGTTATTTGATTCATCTACTCAAAAGAGCGCCTCCCCATCGCAGGGTTTGAGTGTGGGACGTGGGCCACTGATGAAACGAGTGATACCGCCGAAGCGTACGTATGGCTCTGACGTACCAACTTCGAAGAGGCTCCAAACATTTCAAGAGATCATATCAATTATTTTGGGTTTCTCAGTTTTCTTCAGTTTTTGAGTAATTTTGACTTCGCTTTGACATAGAAACGCCGAGGTTTTGGTTGAAATTTGAGGACGTTGTAGTAGTAATGAGTGTTTGTTATCTACAAATTTGCATACGAGAACAGCAATAGAGACTTGTTCAACAACAGGATTTCGGTGGTAGCGTAGTTCAAGAAGTAAAATTTTCTATTATTATGAAAAACTGTATTATACTTTCTAAGGTGGAACGTCAACACTGCCCTTAGTTTCACTTGCTTGACATTATATGTTTTAACGAGCACATATTTGTTTAGGATGAGTGGATGTTTTCTGAGCAATTTGATAGTGAGTTGACTGTAAATAAACAGCGACAGGTCGTCAAACCAGCAGAAAGAATCAACAGAAGAGAAGATTTTTCTTTTTGTTTGAGTAATGGAGGTGTTTGGCTGACGGTTGTGGCAAGCTGATCTCTTCAGACTTTGATGAAGGCGGATCACGGAAGCGTCAGCCGTCAGAATAAATTATATTTCAATAACCTCGTGTTTGGCTTTAAAAGAAGGAACAAGGAATTATCGAAGAATGCCGAGGCTAATAGATATTCGGTTTTGAAAATATCACAGTGGAAGAGCCTCTGTCATCCTCAGATAACAACGACGCAGAGCGGTTTCTGAAGTATTATCAATCCGGATGTTTACTTTGAGCAATACAAGCGATTGCTTTCATGCATTTCGTAGGTAAATCGATGACTTTCCTAGTAGGGCAGTAAGGGTTCGAAGCAGTTTGTTATTCATCAGGATGAAGCCACTTGGCGATCCTTTGATTTTTGCGTAATAAAACAAAATCTGGAATTTTTTATGAACTCTTGAATGTCATTAATTTTTTTCTTAGATTGTTCATTTACGTAAGGTTATTATCAAATTGTAATCGATTAACGTTCGAATGTGGTCTTTTCCCAGAACCGATTTGATCCGTGTCGATTTGACTACGGCCTTTAGTGTTCGTTATCTGGGTATGTGTAGTGGCATAGAGTCGAACTTTCCGGAGTAGGGCACCGCCGGAATGAAAAGGAGATGTTGTGCCTAACGAGGAATTTGGTGCCGAAGTTGAAGTACATTTTTACCAGTTTACATTGAGTTGTAGCCTGAGCCCATTGAAGAATTGATTTAGTCGCGTTTGTGTTAATACCTTGAATCTTCAATATTCGTATGGTTTGGTGTCTCTCATGATTCGTATGCTTCGAAATGCTCATTCCTACGTCTAAATGGAAGAAACCTGCTAATTGATCGTATCTTGCTAAAAATAAGTGAATGCATTCAGTTTCAATAATAAGTGAAGCCAAAGGCCTCTTTGAACGTGAAATGAAAGGCAACATTTGATGCTGTGGTTTCGAGTGCGTGTTTGCAAGATTAGTACAACTAGGTCGGAATTAAAACACAGCTCATAAAGAGTATACTGGTTTTTCGTGGCAGTCGATATTTTTTGATGACTGGAAAGACCTGGAAAGGCCCTTTTTTCATTTTTGGAAATATGCAATGCTAGTATAACTATATAATGTTTACTTTGCTCAAACATTTTTCATCATTTAACTATTCTTACTGATAACATTTAAAAGTGATCAGTAACTGATAATGAATTTTTATCAGTTTTTCGTCGAATTTTCCTATTTCATGCAGTAACAATGATGCTTCGTTATTAGAGTGGAAAGAAATTTTTGGGGCACTTGTAAAAAACTGAAAATTTTTACAGGAATTCCAAACAAAAAAGCAATAATAACTCAGAAATGATTTTATTTGACCGCCGCCACTTGCGGTGTTATGATGTTACAACATCCCCAATATGTAGACTGCCGTACAAAAACGTTTCCGTCAGCCGGGATTCGAACCGAGATCTCACTCTTTCCGGGAGCGTATACGTATACGTCGGTGGTGCAACGGTTAGCATACGCTCCCGGAAGAGTGAGATCTGGGATCGAATCCCGGCTGACGCAGACGTTTTTGCACGGCAATCTACATCTTGGGTATATTGTAACAGTAATAACTATTCTTTAAAATCAAGGTCATCGTTTCCTACGACTTTCTGCCATCGGTCCGCCAAGTTTCGGATCTGGTCGAAGCACACTATTCCTCCGGCTTCCAATCAAAGAACTCTTGACACGCTTCTTCCTTCAACTTCATTGAACGATTCAAATCGGCGACCCTTGATAAAGTGTTGCAATGATCGGAAAAGGCCTCTCCGGCATTAAAGCGTTGAAACCAGCGTTCAGCAGAAGATCTGCGTGTCGTGCCTTCCCCTTCAACTTCGTTGATTTTATGGACTGCAGCTCGCTGTGAAAGACCTTCTCTCCAATAATAGCGCTCGATTCTATCGTTTGACATCGAGGAGGCTTGTAGCAAAGTGAAACTAAAGAATAACATCTAGGCTTTCAGTGGGAAAATCCCTACAGCAAACTGTTATATTCTAATGATATGCATAGGAGTTATCTCGTGCTTATTAAAGTGCCCCGGACCTTCTTTCTCAACCGTTAGCATTATTACACATGATCATCAAAATCCGCATGATGCATGAAAACGTTAGGAAGGTAGAAAATGAATTGTTGATTGGGAATTCATTTTTTTTTCATTCTTCGACTGCATGAAAAGTTTTTTTTTTAACTTTTAGAGATTGGAGTTTTTCTTTTTTGAGCTTGAATGAAGGGATCTATTTCAGATTTTTGAGAATTAGACTCTTCTTCAAAACAAAAAAATCTTTATATGGTTTATTTTTTGACGAGTGTTTTTTCATAACTATAAATAGTTTTCAGTAAGTAAAGGCCTAAAATAGTTGGTAATTCGATACTTGTGGTAACAGATTATATCTTAGCGCTCAAGCGCTCTATGAGGATGTACAGCTCTTCTGAAGTGTTAATTCTTCTAAATTTTCTCGAAACTCAAATTCTACAGAAAATTCCAACTTTTTTCTATGCAGAAAAAGAAGACTAGTGTCTTGCTGCTGAAGATTTATTTGCGATAGTTTTGTTGCGAATTGATACCCTTTGTTACGAGCAGAGTGTGCATATTAAAGGTGCAACTGTTCCTGGCCAGTATGAGTTTAAAAAAAATGAAAGACGCTCCAGAGTTATTCAAATTGTTCCCGAGTGGTCTTTCGCTTGCACAATTTTATGCTGGAAACTGATCTCTCCATAATCGAAGACGAGGTGAAGTATGTAGCGATAAGGCTTAAGTGCGATTTTCTGGATTAAGGGAACATCTCTGTCACTTAAGTCACGCCTTTTTATGGCAGAAAAGTTAGTGCAGAGAGAGATCCAGTTCCTGACCCTTCTGATTGTCTTTTTCCTTGATTTTTACACAATTCGCTGTGCCGGTCCATGCACTTCCTGCATCCGATTCGCTCCTCACATTTGGTGTCCACGAGGATGTCTCCGGGCACTTCACGTGTTGCTATGCCTGCTTCTTGGGGACCCTTCTCTATGAATCGCGTGAAATGCTGGTCAAGTTGAACCCTTGAAATCCTGGAGGTAGTCGGGTTAAGGCGTTCACCAGGGCCGTCTTTGACTGTTTGCTAGAATGTTTCGAAGGAGGGAGTCGGTCTTCAAACCCTCGTTTCGTGATGAATCGCATCACTAACCACGGGACTACTCGCCCCCTAGTGCGACACGGAAGTAACTAAAACCTGTGTGAGATCATAGACGTCTTGTGAATGTCCGTTAGAAAGGCCTATTTGTCACCTTTTCTATGATCAGTTGATTTGCGATGTAAGTGGGAGATGGATAGATAGCACGTGACGGGCGGCGGTCACGATGTCGATCGGTCCGACATCGCCACACACCACCACCTGCTTGGTGTCGAGGAAGTGCTCCCCACTCGGAGCGGTTCTTCTTTCAGTTTGCCCCGTCATTTGTATTTCTTTTTCTTTTTACTTGTTAACCTATAAGTTTTTCGATGTCCTGCAGGAATTTTCCCGGTTGGTCCCTCTGATGTTTCGCAGTATTTTCAGTGAGAAGTCGCTTTTTGCAGATTGGTCTTCCCATCACTCTTTTAAAATCATTTATATTTAAGAAATTTCCATGTAGAATGCTAAGCGTTCAGTTCACGTAAGTCAGCTCAAACTGAGGTTTCGGAAACTAATCAATGAAACAATTTCATTCGCCGTTGAAACGAGAATTTTTCTGTCTTTTTTCTGAGAGATAACTTCGATCCGAAGAATTTTTGTTTTCATTTGTGTAAGTAAAAGTATCACGACGGTTTACCGATTTGGTTGGTTACAAGCTTACCTGAGCGTATCATCGTTCAGAAGGATATTGCGTCATCTCTTCAGATAATCTTTGAACTATTTGATAAGAAGAGTTAGCATGGTGTTTACACCTTGAGTTTCACTTTTTCCCCATCTGTCATTGAATTGTAACTTTATGTGATCGACGAGGATTCTCTCAATTCAGCCGCTTTTCGCAGTGATATGATATTAGGTTGGAAGAAAGTCTGGGGCACTTGTAAAAGTTGGAAATCTGTGCATGAATTACAAGCAAAAAAGCAAAGGCAATCGTTTTCCGGTTTCGCCACGTCTGCAAGTTCGGATCTGGTTGAAGTACCGACGATTCGTCTTCCAAAGCAGCAATCAGATCTTCAAAGTTCAAGTTTGTTGGACGTCCTGAACAAGACTCATCTTCGAGGTCAAGATCTCCGGCATTGAAGAGTTGAAACCAGCATCCAGCAGCTGATTTACTTGTTGCGCTTCCCCTTTCAATTTCGTTGATTTCATCGATTGCAGCTCGCTGTGAAAGACTCTTTCTTCAATAATGACGCAATAAAACACGAATTTCGATTGCATCGATGGAGATGGCGGAAGCCTATAACAAAGTGAGAAGACGAAAGGCGATTAATATCTAGGCCGTCAATGAGAAAATCCCACATAAGAAATTGATATCCCCATGATATTTATATGGGAGTTATCTTATGCTTATTAAAGTGACCCAGAAATTCTTTCCAACCTTAACATCATTGGAGTGCATACGCTGCAGTGGCTAGAGGTGCTCTGGGTCGCACACAAGGTCGATGGTTCGATCTCGCGCTCGTGGCTCACCAAGCCATCCATCCCTCTGGGGTCGGTAAATTAGTACCAGGGTGGTCTCAGACTTGTCTGGGAGGATAAGCTGCACTGACTCGGTACAGCGGGAGGCCATCGCCGAGTCATTGTGAAGGCCAGATATGCATTCAATCACCTCAAGCAAAGTTAAAATTTGAAGACGATTGCATGGAGCATCCCTCAGGGGTTGATCAGCCGAGAGCTTCATCGTTTAGCTTTCAATGTTGAGTACTGTAAACTTTGGGCTTTGGACGAGAGTCGAACCCGCACCTCACTCTTTCCGGGGGCGCTGCGAGCTTATACCTCCAACTTATTTTCCTTTTGGCTAACTTCTGTTTTTATTTGATTTATTTCATGTATTAGTATGCTCATATAAAGGACTACTATTAGTTAATAATTCAGAGAATCGATAAAAGTCGATTTCATGAATAATTCCTTGTTGTGTAAATCTCTAGGCACTTTGATTTGCATACATCACCCTCAACTTTGTCATTACGATGATACTACCAGGTACTACATTGTGCTATTGTTGAAGGAAACAGTTGTTTTTTTTCTCTCAGGATATGCTGTCAGAATTTTATGCGAGGTCTTAAAACAGTCGATTTTGGAGGTATTGTTACATATGCTCCGTAACAGCAGTAAGCCATGCAATCGACAATCAATCACTCTGGAAGAACGCTATAGTGATTGTTTCACCGTACGCTAAGTGTAAAAAGTTTGGTGTCGATAGCTTTGTATAGGGTAGATTCCGGAGGATCTGACTGAACCGAAAGACATCGTGCTACTTTTGAGGCTGAAAGGCCAAAGCAGCCTACACTTTGCTGTCAAGTTGTTTTTTTTTCCTCACTTTTTGTGCTTAAAATTTCTCTCGTACCTTTCTTCATCGAGTCTGTCTGATCTAGCGTTGTTTTGTCATCTGTAATCTTCTTTTTGATGCGATTATCAAGATCGCCTGCTTGTCGTAATTTTCCGTTCTTAGCTGGTCTTTTCTTTTTTGTGTGTGGTCAAGTGAGCTCAAAAATATGTTTTTTTTCGCAGGAGGAGCGTATGACGGCTGGGGAAGACGTGGCGCTTTCCGCGCCGTCACTCAGAGATCTATCGGCCGGGGTTCTCTGTGCGAAAACCCAACTTCAGGTTAGTTTTTTGAGTCACTGGTAGTTCCAATTTAATTATTGTATTATAAGGAAAGATTGAAGAGAGATTCATAAAGCATGAAGGGAGAAGGGGCTTGGCCAAGTGTTTGTCATCCTATTTGCGGCGCGGCAGGAGCCGAGCCCCGTCCCCAACACTCTCCATGGCGAGCGCCTTTGGATCGCCACGGCTAGGCTATCCTCAAGATTGCAAAGAGATCCGCTCAACCGGTGTCCTGCGACGTTCCAAGAACAAGACGAAAAAGTGAATAGAATACCAGAAGTAGTGGGATCCGCACAGTGGAAAAAAAAACACTATGAAGACGGATCAATAAAGTATCACAAGTTGATGAATGAATGAAGAGCGTGTGTGACGCAGTGGTAAAAGGTGCTGTGTGACATACATAACCGATCAGTCGACGGTCGTTCGATCGACCTCGCGCCGAAAGCCCACCAAGCCTTTCATCAATCGAGGGCTGGTGCAATGGTACCAGACTTGTCTGGGAGAATGAGCAGCACTGACTTGATACAGCTGCAGGTCATTGCGAGTCATTGTAAAGGTCAGATGATGCATTCAGTCACCTCAGTCGGAATTAAAATCTTAGAGGAGTGCATGGTGCATTCTTCTGGGATTGATCAGCGTCGAAAGTTTGGGAGAGCTTTAGAACTGTATAGTGATTGAGTGGGTAGGATAAGCTGTTCAGCAGTGAAAAGGAGACTCACTGACCTTACGAGGTGTTTGACATTCACACTGGCATCAGTCGTTACTTACTACTTTATTTGATCCGTGTCACGCTTTTTTTCATCGTGGGAATTCTAATGCTTCCAGCATTCAATGCGTTTGTCTGGCTGAGGACGTCTCTGCAGTCTCGAGTATAGCCAGACGGGGGGCCTGTGAGGCGTTCGTTGTTGATCATCGAAAAATGGATGGATATGGGGATCTGCTCTCCGTCACGACGAGCGTCACAGCCACTCGGCCACCAGCTCCCTCCCGCTCTCCCTTCTTCCCCGTTTCTGATCCTTACTACGAAGTGCTAAGAGGAAGCAGCTGCTTGTTCTTTATATTTTCTTTCGTACGTCGCCTTAGGGTACTGATTCATCAGGCTTTTCCAGCTACATGTTGGGTGTTTTCTGCTTATTTTCGGTGAGAATGTCACTTTTTTTCAGGATGTAGTGTTAAAGATGCACTTACCTTTGCCTATCAGTCATTCGTTATTCAATAAGAAGAAAGAGGAATGGCAACGTTCGGTATGTTTTAATACATGATCCGGTCGACTAGTCAAACAGTCATGTATTGAATTTGTTACAAGTATCGCAACCTATTTGCAGCCTTTTGGTTACCAGGCATTCTTGCTTCTCTCCTAGGCTTTTGGCTATCATTCCATAGCCTGAAATCTCGGTGATTTCAATGCTGTGTTCGTTTCCTGCAAAGGTCCTTTTTAGTGCGCTGTAGTAGCGAAATAATACTGAGTTTGCATCGGCACGTGGCACTTTTTTCTAGACAGAGCTTTCGCCAGTAATCGTTCGATAGTTCAAATCTCGGCGATTTTGAAACGTCGCTTCTTTTCTGAAAGGTCTATTTTAGTGCGTTGTAGAAGTTAAGATCAAGTCCCACAGTTTTTCAGTCCCATGGCCCATAGTTTTGCTAGGCTCTTGTGTGTGAGTGACTGTGTGAATGGACCTTAGCGACAAATGGAACATAGGGTTTGTGGATGGTCTTCAAAGGACTTTCAGCAGTCATTCGATAGCATAAAACTCAGTGATTCGGAATATAAATTTGGTTTTGAAGAGTTCTCTATGAAGCGTTGGGAGAGCGGAAAGAAGATTACTTTTTGCACTCCTAGACTCGAGCTGCTGGTAAGACCTAGTTACGGATTTACCGAGCGTTATCAAAGAAACATGAAAGTGTAAGCTAAAACAACGGTGGAAGAAGGTTTTTCCTACAATCATTGGACGAAACGCCTTGGAATTTTTTCGAAACGGGAAGAATTTCAAAATAAACATCACAACTATGCCGAATAATTCACTCAGTGTTGAACTGAATTTTTTTTTCCACTGTTGCAGCTCACTACGAAGGCCTTTTTAGAAGTAGATGCAGCATTGAAATTGTCAAAGCTTAGGCTATCGATTGAATTGCTGAAATCTGAGGATAAAGCAAATTAGGGTTTTTCCTCGAAGAGCTGAAGAATCGATTGCAATAGCCGATCTGTGCCGCAAGTTTATATGATTGTAGAGTGAAATTTTATTGTTCTAGAAAGAGCCGGTGGCTGCAGAGGCGTTGCGGACATGGTGTGATTCGTCCCGTCTACCTTTGTCGTCTCTGGATTTAACTGGAGCTGATTTGACGGATTCATTGCTAGCTGATTTACTTGAAGCTCATCAGAACGGAATAACACAGCTAGATCTTAGCAATGTTAAGGTTTGTGCTAGCCTATAAATACTACGAATTGATCCAACTATGTTTCAAGATTCCCCTTCCATCACTTTGTAGGGTGTATCGGACGAGACGAACGCGTTACTTGACCAACGAAATGTCACATTTCCTAATCTACGAACTCTGAAATTAACATCTATGGAATTGTTGAGTCGACCGTTACGCAGGTTCTGTTTCTCAATATACGAGACTTCTTCTTTCTCATCTCAATCCATATGATATTGATAAGTTCCTATTAATCCAGAAAAAATGGTATTGTGAGCATGGATACGAGGAACATACCCGTTTTGGGAGAAGAGGATCTTGAAGGAGCTGGTGGACTCGATCAAATGCGAGAGAATCGAGGAGTGTCGACTCACATTGGCCATTCGAATCAGCAGCATCAGCAAATCTTTGAAGGGTTAGTGTAGATTAACGAGGAAATGTTTTTTTTTTCGACTTTTTACTTCATAAAGCCTTTTTCAAGCTGTTCATCAGCTCTTAGTGGTAACCTCGGTGTTTCTCCGTATGCTGATGCTCTATACGAGAAGATTCTGGAGGAAGAGCGTGAGTTACCTGTGTTCACATCACGATGTCCCGGCATTACAACGTTGGCACTTCCAAAGGTGGGATAAAGTAGTATTGGTTAGGTTGTCAGTTGTTCTGCATCAGTTATGACTTGTCACCAATTTTTTATAGATGAGGCGGTTCCCAGAAGATGAGGAAAATTCCCCAAATGATTTGCTGCGACGCGTTTTCGAGCCCCTGAAAGACTTGAGGACCCTTGATCTCTCATACTGGAATCGGGTAAGAGTTGTTCCTATCTCTTGGTATTGCTGTTTTTTCTTTGTTTGTTAATTTCTCGTTTAGATGGAAGATCTCAGATGCGTTCAACCTCTTCATCTGACTACGTTAATATTGTTTGATGTACCCGATCTATATCGTACCATTGATAGCGTTATCACTTTGACTGAACTCAGGTTTGGCATCTTTCACTCTGAATCAGGCTCCTAATTTGGTAATGGAATGTCCTTTTTCGGAAATATCTGGTATTTTTAGATTTCTTGACCTTTCTCAATCGAGTCGGGATACGGGTCTCTATCCACGACCTGTCACAGCACTTCACAAAATCGTCACCAACCTAAAACATCTCACATGTCTTGACATTTCATCTACGAATCTAGCCGCTCAACCAAGCCCTAAGGACTGGCCAGTTAAATCCGATATGCAGTATGTCTCTTTCAAGTGCTTTTTTTTTGTCGCCTTTTCAAGCTCCTTGATTTTTCTCACTACGTGAAATGCATCATATCGTGTTTTCGAAATTTATCGTATCTTTTTACGCGATTTTTCGAAATTTCAGCCAAGGCAACGTTCGCTCTGATATCGTTGGATTGCGATTTCTTAGCAAACCGTTGTATTTTATTGGCCTGTTCAATTGTGAAAACGCCAGTCATTTTGGTGAAATTCCGGCTAAACACATCTCAGGGATGCCAACGAGGATCAAGTGCCTTACTTTATAGTTTTTGTTTTTCACTTAAGTCTTCTACTACTTTCTGTGCCTTATAATTTTTTATTCAGGTCATTATGGCTTTACAAATGTACAAAGATCGTGCGGGTTTACTGCAATCAGTTCTCAATGAGAGCTATCAACTCTATCGGTTCGGAAACAGCAATCCCTTAGTCGGTTTTCAATATACAGTTTTCAAATCTAAATTGTATTTTTGTCTAGCTAAGCGTCAGAATTCAGGTCCGTCACACGGAAGCTCTCCATCTCGTACTCACTGCGATGCAGAATCATCTGGAAGATAGCACACTGCAAATAGCGGGATCTGCCAGTCTTTTCTATATAATTCGGAAAGTAGCAATGAATAGGGACACGAAAAAGCGTGTTGTAAGCGCTTTACTTAGTGGTAAGCCCTTTTTAATATGTACTTTCGTCTTTTGCGAAGACTAGAATCTCGTCTATTGTTTTTAAGGAATGGAGACGCATATGGAGGAACAGGTGATGGTTAGAAACTGTTGCCTTTCACTATGTCAGTTTTGAGATCCCACAGGAGATACTTTTTGATTACAGGTTCGATTTCACATTGGTTAAGTTTTCTATTCTTAGCCGTCATCGGTGACGTTATCGTGTTTGTAAAGCTATTTCTGACGAATAACCCTTTCGGACGACGTGTATCATTTTCGATACACGATTTTTTGAAGCCTTTTTCCGCCGATTAGAGCTTTTCTACTAGGTTTTTAGTAGTCATTCGGTAGCTTGAAGAACGACGATTTAATTGTATGCTTGCTTTCGCGAAGGGTCTCTTTATTGCGCTCTCGCGACGAGGAGAAGATCACGTTTTGCTTCCCGAGTAGGTAGCCCGTTGTTTCTACTTCATCTTGCGATTGCCTCGTTGCGCGGAGAGCTTTCAGTTTCGGTCCTTAGAGGGTTAAGACTTGTTCGAATGTATGTGTTTTCGAGCACGGAGGGAGTACTTAAGAAAGACTATTGATAGCAGAACAGGCACACCGACAGTGGAATAGGTTAACACTCTCACCGGTAAAGAGCAAGATGCGGGTTCGATTCTTGCTCAAGGTTCAGTGTCTTGCATAACATTAAAAATGGTGGTATATATACTGGTAACATTATACCATTGCTGAAACGGTTTAATGACAAGTTCTTGTTGATTGTATGTGTTTTTCCATGTTATTTCAAATGTTTAGTCGACTGGCCATCCTTCTCGTAACCGTTCTTCAACACCACAATGCTGATAATCTGACTCAACGTATAGTCGTCTTTCTGCTAAATTCTATGGCTTGTCATGTTGAAGGCGACCAGAAGGTCCAAGTTGGAAGCTTTGGTGCGATTGAGGTTTGTGGACGTTTGAAGGACATATGGGCTTTTCCATTTGCAATCAGTTCTATTTCTAAGCGCTATGTCATTCCAATTTTGCCATGTATTACTTGTTTAGATGATTCTTGATCAGATCCGGCGAAAACTGGCAACAAACGTTTGCGATGACGTTATGGAAGTTGGTTGGAGTTTCCTATGGAATATAACCGGTTTGTCGGCCGCTCCCCTTATCTTTTCTCTCAATTCTTTTTTTATTTTTTGTTTACAGACGAAACACCGCTGAACTGTGAACGATTTCTAAAAGCCGATGGTCTTTTGCTTTTCCATAAATGCTTTGACGCATTTAGAAATGAGAGGTTTGTAGATTGATATTTTGAATTCCCTCAAGTTTTCTGATCACAATCTTTATGTGTATATCGTTTTAGAACATCTCATGGTTCATGTTTAGGGAATTAGTCCGTAATATGATGGGTCTTATTGGAAACATTGCCGAAGTTGACGGATTGCGTTCACAACTGATGAACGACGACTATGTGAAGATTTTCTCGTATGTGGCTTTGAAGACTGAATGATATTCACTTGGGATTATAACGTTTTTACCCATATAGAGCTCTTCTTGACCTTGTGGAGGATTCGATAGAAATCAGCTACAACAGCGCTGGTGTTCTTGCTCATATGGTTAGTGATGGAGAAAATGCGTGGAGCGAATTGACAATTAAACGAGAGCAAGTTATGGCCAGTATTGTGAAGGTTTGTACAATCTTAGAGGATTATTCTCGTTTTGTTTTGCGTGTTTTTTCGAATTTGACTTGTCTAGAGCCCATAAATGATCTGTTTTTGGTCAATTCTTGTGCTTCCTTGATTTCTGGCCTTCAAACCCTTTCCTTTTAGGCTACGGAGACATGGCGTCTGGACACAAGACGTTTCATAAACTACCGCTCATTTCGTCCGATCCTTCGCCTTTTACCACTGTGGCATGCATACGCTAGTCAACACTGGGCTGTGTGGGCATTGGCTAATCTGACAACGACTGATGGCGCTAAGTGAGAAATCTTTAGTATATGATTTGTTAATACTGTAAGAACATAAGTTTTCGCCATTTTTTATCCACAATATTTTTATTCTTCATATTTTCGCGTTTGTTTTGGCTTTTCACCTCTGAGCATCTGTGCATGTTCTGAGTAAACTCAATTGTAGGAATGTTTGGGGAAATTATAGAACTAATGTCGAATCGAGTGATAAAGATCAAAACTTTTGGCGTTGATCAATCCCTGAGGGTTTCGCTATGCATCTGATTCCATTCATAGCATCATAAAGATGATTTGATGTACATCTAACGTTTACAATGACTCGCAGTGGCCCACTGATGCGCTGAGTCAGTACTGCCTGCTGTTATCCCAGGAAGTCGAGCACCAGTCTGCCGGAGAAATAGAAGGGGTAAGCTTTGAGTGGGGGATGGAACCATCGACCATGGATTGACCGACATCGTGTGTGCTGCAAAGCACCTTTAACCATTGCGTCACACGTTAGTCGAAGCGAACGTCAAACTGCGAGAATCACCATGGTTTATGGGCGAGTGTTTCACCATTGCCACATTTGCGGTGTAAATAAAAATAAAGTTGGATATAAGCGCTCGGTTCGAGCGGTATAATATCTCAAAAATACCAAGCAGGAGCAATCGAGTGTAAAACATTGCCGAGCTAGTGATTTATTCCACTTGACGGCGCGTGTAAATCGTTCGTCGTCGCCTACTCTATATAGGGGGATTTGGGGCTCCGAGAGGTTTGACTGTAGATGAGGGGCCTACACGACTGACGAGGCTGTTAAGGCCGAAGCACGTGTATCGGGTTGTATTAGAGCTCATAAACAGGACATAATACGGGTACTCAGCTCGTACTGCCAGGATTTACTTGGCTCAGCAGCTCAGCTCATGTCACCTATCGATGCCTACATCTTGGAGGGCTTCTCTTATTGAGATCTCTTTGAACGATCGTACTTTATCCTCCACCAACCGATGTGCACGGATAAGCATCTTGGAGTCCTTCCAATTCATTCAAATCGAAAACACTTAGTTTGTGACGGAGATCGCAAAAGGAGATAAGATCTGGCTATATTACGACAACATTTGCCACGATTTTTGACTTCCGTACACAAAAGATCAACCAAATTTGTCGTGACACACTTCACAAGAACGCAGCATATCGCTTCTATAATACTTCTCTTTGTAAACATCACACTTGCGAAGAAAATACTCGACTTTTTTGAAAATGATCATGTTAAACTTGCTAGAAGTGGTTGTTTGTCAATAATGAAAGTGCGTATATCGTTGAGAATTGATGTGTAATTTCCAACATCACCCATGTATCAGCCTCGGCATTGTCCAATATCTCGCAGTTTTGTTTTCTGAATAAGTCAAAACACAGTTTAATAATACCGCGTGAGAAATTGATTCTGATTGTTCATGTCTCGGCACTTTCGCCTTCTTCAGAGCCTGGAGTGATCAGCTTGTCTAAACGTAGTCAGCCAAGCACCTTCATTACTCTAACAGTTCTTCATTTACTATATTTGATCCGCCTTACAGTTTTTTTTTTTCCATTGTGCGGATCCCAGTACTTCTAGCATTCAAATTGTTTTTCGTTTTCTTGAACGTCGTAGAATTTTTTTTTTTTTGAGCCCGTTTCTTTGCAATCTCGAGGATAGCCTTGCTGTGACGTTTTATAGGTTATCGTTGTTGACTGCGGAGAGTGTTAGGGGGTGAGGATCGGCCTGACGCCCTGAAGAGCGACACAACCACTCGGCCACGCTTCCCACCCAATACTCTAACAAGGAAACGGAATAAATTGCATTATAATTATCTCGTGTTTTGGCTTATGAACAAAGAAGAATGGTGAAATAATGATGTGTAATGATTAAATAGAATCGTAAGGAAGCATGTTGAAGTGAGCATGGATTTATATAAGGACGTAATGTTCTTGACCATGTGTGAATTTGAATGTCATTTCACTGATTGTAAAAAAGTCACAATTTCCAGATACTGTGCCTATGTCACTGATGAAGGAGGTATACCTCTTCTTGAGCAATTAGTCAATGATGTTCGGACAACAAGACCCGTTCGTCGTCTTGCAAAACTGGTACTTAACAATATTGAGAACTGGTGAGCTGGTAATTATCATTTGTTTCAAACTTTTTGGAGAGCTTTTCGTTTCTTTGTTGCAGTTTTTCTTTATAAGCCTTGCCCCAAAGATGTGATACTCACTTTAGTTCAACGCATGGCACTATGATCCTTCATGGAATTTAGCTTAGTGCAAAAGTAATTACGGCTTTGATATGATCTTATAATAAAATCAACATTAGAATGCACAAGTATCTGCCAGGAAGATAGGAAAGTCGAAAAACACTGGAATTTTCGAAGGCATTTTCCAAGTCAGAGACTTGATTCAATAGAGGCGCGTGGGCGCCGTGCGTAGAGGTGCCCTGTGACGTACATGCTCGTTGTCATGGTTCGATCTCGCGCTCATGGTTCACCAAACCTTCCATCCTTAGAGGTCGGTCTCTGGGAGAGTCGCAGCATTGACTTCATACGCTAGTAGACCACCGCGAATCATTGTGAAGATCAGATTTGCACTTGATCACCTCTAACATGTCGGTACTCTCTATGCACTTTATGTGGCACGCTTTTCACTTTCTTATTCCGGAGATGAATAAATAAATGACCTTTTCACTGTGCAAGTTTTCACACATTGTTAGTAATCATATGAAAGCTTGAAGCTCTGGGTGATGAGCTACTGACTTTTTTGAAAATACCCTTTTATAACGCTTTAGCATCCAAAATAAGTTTGTTTTACATCCGCCGCATGCTTGAACTATTACTTCTCTGGAAGTAGGAGTAGAGGATGAACGTGTAGGCGAAATCTTCTAGTGTCAGAGTTATACGCTTTATCTGGAGTTTCTCTCGAAGTGGAAAAAACCTCAAATCAAGAAAAATGCACTCTACATGTGTAACGCGCCAGCGCAATCGACCGATCACCGTATCGAAACCACGCATCATCCCCCTTCCTCAACCCACACATCAGGAGGAAAACAGTTGCCGGCGTATTTGGTTTTCAATTTATTTTCTTTTCTACATTGTAGCGAAACAGTTTTACCGCAAAATAAGCACAGCGTGGGAATCGGGGAAATCTGTGTTACTCTGTGGTTACTCTTAACTCCAGGGAGCGGTTCTAACCCGCGAGTAATATGCGTATGTGAAGCACAAAGGCCGTTTTCATGTTACAGCGTTATAAAAAGGCTTTTTAGAAATTGGTCACGTGGAACACTTGCGAGAAATTTGAGATTTTGATTTATTAATAACATTCTCTTAAAATTTCTTCTCCAGTAAAAGGAGTCGTTTCTTCAGTTGCCCCCATAACACACTTGAACCATTATTCCTGTAGTGCCTTCGTTTTGAACGAATGATTGTTGACGGTACAGTCTTTATGTCGAGTTTTCCTTCATCTCTCCAATAATTGTTTTTGGAGGAAAGCTCAGAATAGCAGCTTCAAATCATCATCTTTGAGTATGGGTAGACTTTGGCAAGCTTTTACTTCATCAAATTCTGTAGCTTTGCTACAAATTCCTTTAACGACCCATCTCTACACTGTGCATTCGGAATCTTTTTCTAACTCGTGCTTTGGCTACATTACGTGTTTCTAATGTACTTTATAAATAAGTGCGAACTCATAAACAAAAAATGCAAATTGCACGATCTTAGAGCATCGTTTGAGCCAATCTAAATACTTTGTAAACTTTTACAGACTGTGAATTTGTATTTCACAAAAATCTTAGATATGAAACTCTTGAATCCAATTTGCGCTTCAAAGCAGTTTTTAGAAATAATGTAAGATAAAAGATGTATAGGAATGTACCTGTAATTAATTCTAAGATCACAAAGATATCCATCATTCTTACAACTGCCTAATATTCCCGTTTTTACTTTGTTCAGCTATATAGTGTTTTTATCAGTGTTCTAGGTAAAGAGAATAATTTGGTAGCGTCCGGTTTGTCTATGTCTCTGCGATTCACATCTAGTTCTTCGTTCACTCCTGCACCACAAGCCCACCAAGCTCTACTAACGTCCATCCGCAGTCCACAATTTGGCAAAAATTTGTTTAGAAGGATTTATTGAAACATAGGCCAGGCCGCCACCTATTATCTACAACAATTCTTATTTTGACCGGTTTCTCGTATTTGTGTTTTTTTTACATTTCATATTAGGAAAGTCCCTAAATAAAGAATCCTTGTCGATTACGTATATCCCCAATGGCTGTCACCTCAAGTAGGTTTAATGCCCATACGTGCATATCAGACCAAACCGTTGACGGCCGATTGCTAACAGAATCAATTCCATGTACCGCTTAATGAGTGATAATATTAGCTTGGAAAGAAAGTGCTGGGGCTTTCTAATAAGCATGAGATAACTCTCATGCACATCATGGGAATATTAAAGTTTCTTATGTGGGATTTTCCCACTAAAGGCCTGGACATCATTCTTCTCTATTTTCACTTTCTCACGAGCCTCCTCCATATCCAACGATACAAGCGAAGTTCGTATTTCATTGCGTTATTATTGGAAAAAGGATCTTTCATAGCGAGCTGCAGTCGATGAAATGAAGTTGAAGGGAAGGCACTACAAGCAAACCTGCTGCTGGACACTGGTTTCAACGCTGTAATGCCAGAAATCTTGACCGCGAAGCTCCGGAGCTCTGTTCTGACGTCCGGCAAAGTTGAACAACGAAGATTTGATTGCTGCTTTCGAAGGTAAATCATACTCTACTCAGATCCAAAACTTGGCGGAGCGATGACAGAAAGTCGTAGAAAACGATGACTTTCATTCTAAAGAATAGTTATTATTGTTTGTGTTAGGTATTCATGCATAAATTTTCCATTTTTTATAAAAGCCCAAGAAATTTCTTTCCCACCTAATAGAACACGAGACTGATAGTGCAGTAGTTAGCATGTGCCCTGGGAACGGTGAGACTTGATTCTGACTTCCGTTCGAGGTTCGAAGTTTTTCAAATCACTCAACATTATTGAGCGTCACAAGTGATTCTATGAATCAGATGTGCCGTCACTCGTCTCTAATGATGTTTGATGAAGTCCGATGCCCTTGTCCATCACTCAGCCATCCAATACGCTGAAAGCTTTATCGTTTCATTCTTCAATTTTCATCTTTTGCTCGAAGCTTGGTTTAAATGTATTCGACAGAAATATTCTTGGATTAGCGGTTTGCTAAACTTATTCAATGACTAAGATTTATCTCTTTGATACACTTATCATAGAACTGATGTGAAAAATTGACTGGCACGTGTTTATATCTCCTAAACATAGCAAAAAAAAAGAAGTAAAAATCAACAAGATATTTTGGTTTTTGACTCTTTGAGTTTCCCTATTTTTCAAACATATTGTTTATATTGGAGATTTAGTTGTGGAGGTTTTTATCAACAGTTCTGTTGCTATCAGTTAGAAAGATTAGTGTCCCTTTATTTGGACTTCCTTACTTCAATTTTATTACCTAACGTTCTCTCCAAAGGGTTTATCTCTTTCGCTACCGTGAACCTATGGCCTCTGCATCTCTAACTGTCTACTCTGGACGGTGTGCTTCGCCTTCTCTGCATCCCTAACCTGCGGAGTGTTGTTTCCATGCGCAGGAGCGTACCGTTGTTTTACGCAGCAGCGTCTTATTGTTAGACGCAGCACGCTGGGGCTTGAAGATGGAGAGGAGGTAAAACAGACCGTCAAGAGTTGCCAGCTAAAGATGCAGGGGCCGTGGGGCTACGGTTGTGGAAGGGTTAAATTGGTGTTGCTGCTGTCAGAGTTGTAATTTAAAATTCATGCGGTTTCATTGGAATGTGGAGTCTAGGACTGTATGAACCGAATCACGTAAAAGCTCTCAATCCTAGTTTTGCAAGCCTCACGGAAAATCAGTGCAATCTCAGAACTGTTGGTATGGTATAAGCTTTGAGAACAAGTAGTCCATATCTGTTTGAATATGTTAGTGGTCTAAAGTTACTATGAATAGTTGTGTCGAAGATTTAGTTGTAGCAAAACGGTGATCTTAGTGGTGTAGTGATATCACGCCCATGGTTAGGTGAAGCGTGGATTCAACTCCTGGCTGAGGTCAAGTGTTTCATCACTAAACATTCTTAAATATTCATTTACAGCAACATATTACTTCTACTAAACGGTAAAATCTAAAGAAATTTGCGTAGGATACAAATTTAAAGTTGTTTTTAGGCGCTCTTTTTCTGATAAAGAGCGATCGAACGGTGATGATTTTATGTCAGAGAGCACGGAAATGATGGATACCTCGTAAAGCATCGCTGGAAGATTGACAGATGTTTTTTTTTTCATATGACGCACTTTCGATTTTCTGTGCATATTTCACTATGACTTTGTTGACGTCGGGCATATATGATGCCTTCAGTTCGTTTTTTTTTTTCACATTAACACTGTGTTTGGTCGTCAGGTGTTTTTTCTCTGATTTTCTAACCGCATAGAAGTTATTGAATTTCTCTCATATCCGCTTTACATGAAAATTTTAGCGTCGCAAGACCAACTCTTGCATCCAGACGGTTCTTTTTCCTTTGATTTTTCTGTTTTATAATGCCGTTAGGTAGTATCGTGTTTATCATTAATATAGGCATAAATCGGGTTGTACTCAATTTCTATTCCATAGTGTTTCTGAGTTTTCTTATTGATTTGTCTTTTGATTAGGGAATTTTGTACATAAATGGGAGCCGCGTTCGAGCTGTATAGCCTTCTTAAATCTATATATTTGTATCTTTATGCTTATGATTCATTCGTATCATAGTAAATCTTGGTTTGCTTTGGTCCACTTCTACAGGTCTAATTTCTTATTTGTTTATTATGATATTCTCTTAGTGAGTTCTAAATGATATTCTATCTTGTGTACGAAATAGTGTTATCATGTTTATCACAGAAATTTCCAACTGAACGGAAAAACTTTTGTGCGTACATTTCTTTTTTGGTATTCGATCTATCCATTTTTACAGTCTTATAGCGAAAACAAAATATCCATTCTACTATTGGTTACGTTTGTTGTCCAGTCTTTCCTTATATACAAATTTTCATGATCAGTTTAGAGATTCAACTGAAACGCTCCTAAGGGCCCCGACGTTTGTCTCGCTCGAATTCTCACTGAGTTCTGTTGTCATTCCTCTAATCTCTGGCGACATGATGCTTTGTGATTTCCATCCATGAATGATTAACTTGCGTTGATTAGTATTCGAGCAAGTCCCTAAGATTTTCTAGAACTTTCGTCGTTTCCTACTTTTGTTAACAATTTGGTTTTTGTGTTGTTCTCAGCTCACAGAACACACCCAATATTTGAGATTGATTTGACTGGGCTACTGCATTCGAATATCGTTGCACAATGGGCAGCACAATAAATGGGGTTTTCTAGTCTAATTCTGTTGGGCCGTACTCAAAGTTTCTGCACTGCAACTTAGATGTGGCCCTGTGTATTTTTTATCTACCAGGATGTCCTGGATATCAAGCTTTCGCTTTCATAGTTGTACATATTCGCATGGTGATTATTTCTTTCAAACGGCTTATGCTCTGTAGTAGCGTTGTGGTGATTATCCATCCAGTTTAGATTTACTTTAGTATATTTTTATATTCGATTTACTTTAGTATATTTTTGTATTCGATGATTTATGTACAGTGAACAATTTTCCGTTTATATTTTGCTTGAAATAAAAATAGTTTTTCATTGGTCTTCTAAAAGGAAAAGTTCAGTAGTAAGAGTTTAGATTGATTTTACTGTGTTCTTTGTATCAAATTTTTTGAGATTCTATGCAAAATGGTGATAAATTTCGAGACATCCTCGTCTCTCGGAGGGGTCAATGTAGTGGTACCTTGAGAGCCTAGTACAAAACGGTAGTTAAAGGAAACGACCTACAAAACTGTTCAACACATCAGAACTCTAGTATGTGAAGTCTTGTATTGCTAAATGTATCCAGTTCTGGTCCCCTCCCTCAAGTGGTTACCTCCTCATTGAGTTGAGGGCTGGTCCCTGGTTGTTGAAGCTGGCTGAGCTACAGTTAAGAGTCCATTCTCAGAAGAGGATCTCTCAAGATGAAAAATGTTCAACACACCTCCGTAAGCATAGCTACTATGAAACTCTCTATGCCAGTGCTGAGAATTTGTGCCATCCTAGCCGAATACGTTGTACGATGACAAAGTGTGGCGTGACAATCCGAAAAACCTTAGTGCTCTTCCAGGAGGAAGATTTTTGTTCACTCAACAGTCTGTATGACACAGGAAATTACGTTAAAGATTTTTTCTGTTTTTGTCTGGTAAGGTAATCATTTAACTGTATAATTTACAAACTCTGTGCTCCAACAGTATTGCCAAGTTGTTTATCATAGTACGCAAGCAGAAATATGTCTGTTCGACCCGTCATCAGAATTTGCTGGCGGATAAAATTTGCAATTTATTGATCTAAGTGCTTGTGCTCGATTCGTTTGCTCTCCTTTATCCTTCACGAAGGTCTTCAAGTGTTTCACGAGTCTCTTCGACTGCTCCATGAAAATTTGTCTGACGGAGAATGCTAGTCGGTACAATGTTCCTTGCAATCTCGAATTTCGCTGAGTTAAAGCATTTCCTCAGGCGAACGTTGATTGACCGCAGGAGAGTTGTGGAGAAAGGATCGAATCAACGCCTAACTCATCACCTTGATTCCTTATACTACCGCACCGTTAACCACTGCGCTACCCTCGCAACGGTAACGTGCAGTCTCCTAGTTATCATTGAAATAGCCAAACAACTATTCAGTTATGCTGACTTTTGCACTCAAGTCGCGTATATCAAGAAAGAAGCTTTCAAAGAAAACAGGAACAAGAACGAAACAACAAAAATACCTGTTCGCTACACATGTTAATTTCAAGGACTTGTCTTGTTCAGTCGACGCGAGTTTGATATTAGTAGTACTGCTCCAAGAAATGCGTGAAGATTTAGTAGTACGTACACTGGTAATTCAACAACTCGATGGCTGACGCTTGGGCGATTTCGCTTTCTTCTGAGGCTGAATGTACGCATACTATTTGAGGATTCAAATAGTAAGTTCAGGCCCTGCAAAAGGCGAAGTTGCCGAAACGTCAGCGATCGAATTGTTATCACTACCACCGTGAACACTATTATTACCAACCTCGCGTCGGCTAAGCAAGATAAGTCTTTAAGGTTTACATGTTCAATATTAATGCCGAGGTTTGAATAGAGTCGCTCTTCCTATTTTATCCACTTTATTTATTTTCCTTTTCCATGTGTTAGGAAAATCTCTAGCAACCTATGCAACGTAGATGGTCCGCTCATGTGAGTTATACCAGAATACCTCAGTGTATCCCAGATTGGCTTGGTTTTATTAGATAATCCGCCAGTGCAGTGATCTGATTTGAGCGCGGGTATTTTCACAAGTATCACACTGTAATCCATGAGTCATCGTCAGCTGCTCAGTACGTATGCCGTACATGTATCACAGTTAGTTTATTCCATTTCGTAGATAGTGTAGGATGCTTGTATCTCCTTAGGGTTTACTATGATGTCAATCTCATCGACCTGTCAACATGCACCAAGTTTGATAAGTAAATGGGAAGAAGAATAGGTCTGAGTGACAAAATCTGATTTTATTGTAAATGGCAGAAAAACAAGCACTCAACGTTGATCAATTCCTGAGAGATCTCTCCCATGTATTCGCATTCATTACATATCGTAGAGTGCATAGTGAATACGGTTTATACATCAACGTGTGGAGGCTGACCGTTACATCAACTCAGCGCTTTTTCATTCCTCTGACTAGCATCGTACGAGCTATCCAGTGCCACGATGCGGTTACGAACTATCGACAATGTGTTTATAGGACGCTTCTGATCACATTAAGCTAGACGCACTCACTATTTGCTGTCAATATGGAGCAACATCACCCCATATACTCTAGAAAAACAGAATTAGTCTCTGGTAGACTTTTTTTACAACTTTTGAGGTTCTGATTCTACATGTAATTAAAATATGGAAAAGCTAACGTTCAATCATGTTTATGATCACATCTGTCTGAAGGTTTTTAGTAGCCCCTACGTACTCGTTCTAACTGGCGCTGCCTGCCAGGGATCTATCAGGGTCAGGGAAATGAGGCCCATATTTGTTACTGTTTTTAGCATCTTGATACCCGTGACACGTGATGTGCTTCAAGGACAACCAATGGACGAGGGCCGTTACGGACTGGAATTCTCGGGATACAGGAAGACCACCGACCCGTTGGTCCGATTTCTTCACGAAAGGCATAGAAGAAAGATAGCTCAGCGGATCTCTAGAGCGAGGAGGACCCACTGGGCTACTCTTGCACGCGATAGGGAAAAATGGAAGTGTTGCTGGTGCCCGCTCGAGTCACTCGACGATCAACGGGACGACAGGTGATACAGGTGATCTATCTAGAAGCAGAAGAGCTACCTACTTGCGAAGAAGCGATGATGATTGAACAGCGTGGTATTCAGCAGTGTTTGCCGAGCCACTCGAGTTGATGAAAATGAACTTGAAATTGATGAAAAACTGATACTTGGGAACTACTAGGTGTACAAATATGATATGTATCCACCGTTTTCTACGAATTAGATGTCCAGACAATACAGAAAAAATTTTGTACTGAAGTTTATTTGGATACAATCCCCATCATTAACAATAATATTTTCTTAATTTTTGAGTAATTTTGTAATTGCTATCGAAGAAAAGTTTGGTAAAGAATTGGTAAAATTTGGTAGAGTTTTTTTCAAATTGGTTAATTTGCAATTTGAATTTATGTCAAATGTTAATCTGACGATCATGTCGGGAGAGTAAGACGGGTAAGGTAAAACCTCCTAAATCCTCCCACCTTAGCTCTTTTATGACGTTCTCGATCGGCGTTTGCAACATGAGGTCGAGCGTTATCATGCATCAAAATCACTCTGTCGTGCCCATTCCGATCGTTTTTATTTGAAATTCATGCTTGAATTTGGTTGTTTTTTGTTTATAAAGTTTTCAATTAACCGTTTGGCATATTTTAAGAGCTCATAGTAGAGACGCCACTCTGATCTCACCAAATGCACACCTAATCTTCTTTCCGTAAATATTCCGTTCTGCAGTCGATTTTTCTGCCTGTCCTGAGTCGGTTTAGGATTGTTTATGCTTCGGATTATCAAAATAAATACAGCTTTTTGCTCACGGTTATTATGCGATGCAAAAAAATTCATCCTTTTTGTCGACGGCGGTTTTCTTCAAATTAAACACGAAAAGTAAAGTTTCCCGCAAATGGCGTTTTCCGGATACAAAAGTTGTCGTCTTCAAAGTCCTATAAAAGCCATCATATAAGAATTTTATATATGAAAACTAAATAAATAGCGTTTTTACGCACTTTTAAACAGAAAAGAATTTGCATATCTTTATTTTTACTATTATTACAGCAAAATAAAATCGAACTGCGGAATCATCTTTGTACATGTTTATACGCCTGTTGAGTGACCACTCTGGGATCGGTTAAACGGTGGAGCGAATAGGTAGAAGCAAGGGCAAGCTGTATATAAAACAAGAAAAAAACGTCATGCTTGCCAGTTGTTAAGAAATAAACAGAAAAAAAAAGATTTCTACCTAATGCCAGTTCTTTTACGCATTGTCTCGGACCTTTTACGGAACGTAACACGCGATCGGAACTCCGATGTCCAGTGACGGCTTGAAATGAATGCTGATGAGTTTGCTTATTTTAGATCTATCTCAATCTTCTTATACGGAGGACTTGAAGATACCATCTCTTGCATTGAACGAGAAATTTTTCATAAGAGTGTTAGTAGTCATGCAAATGCCTAAATCTTGGGGCACTGATTTGCGTGTTGTATTTCAAAGACCTTTTTATAACACTGTAACATTGAAAATAAGATTATGTTTTACACGCGCCGCATTTTTTGCCGTTATCGCGCTCATATATCGCCAGACGAAATCTCTGAACTGCCAATGATCATAGCTCAAATCTCGGAGAACTCGAGATTGCGTTTGCTTTCAAAAAGTCTTTTTTTCTACAGCGCTGTTGCAAGAAGAAAAGGTTTGTGTTTCACACGTGCATGATTCTCGCAAGACAGAGCTCTTCCTTAGAACTATTTGTAACCACTCGATAGTGTAAGTTTCGACACAATCAGCGTTGTGCTTATTCTTTGGAAAGACCTTATTACATCAATTTAGCAGTGAAAATAAGACCGAGTTCTACATACGCTACGCGTTTGCTTGTCGAGTGGTGTTTGTGCTGGCCATGGATCGATAGGCTACTCAGACGCGTTTCGCATGTGCAGCGCGGTTTTTGTTATTGAATACAGGATATTTCTCCGCTTTGGAAGGAACTACAAATAAGAGGTATGACTCTGATACTTGAAGATCTCCTCTTCATGCTCACATGCTTTTCGTACTTCCAGCAAATTATCGTGATGAAAAGAAAAGCTCACAACGTGTGGAACATAATTTAATTTTAAATGCTACGGCTCTTTAAAAAGTCCTTTTTGGAAAAAGGGTATGCGCAGCACTCTTCCGAGATCTGAGCTTTCGAATGATTGCTAACACTCTTACGAAATATTCTTGTCTAGCGAAGAGATCGTTTCATTTCTTCCCGTCTAAAAAAGTGCCTATTTTCGTTTCAGATGATCAGTCTCACATCTACTATGCGGATCCAAATTCTTATCCCACTCTAATCGTTTTCTCGCATATATCAGCCCAGAAGACCAAATATTTTGAGTGTGGGTTTTTCTGATGCTTCAAGTTCTTCGTCTTCGTTATGGGTGTTATTGATATCAGTTGTGTCTGTGCTCTATCGAATCTAACGAAACCGTACTAAAGCGTCCTGTACGAATTGGAAGGAGTGAGCTGATCCAAAACAGGTCTCATACCGTTTTCTCGACCCCGAAGGGATGGGCAGCTGACTGAGCGGTGGTGAACCACTACCGAGTTCGTGATGGCATCACCAACATTGAGCTACATGATACCAGTTGACTTTAGAACTTGAAAATCTTCGAATTCAAGGAGTAACGGCTAGCTGAAAAATTTTTGAAGAATGTGACTCCATCGATCTCTACTTTTTCTCACATGCGCCAGCATTCAAGGGCGTATCTTGATAAAATAGCAAAACTTGTTATTGCAACATTGCAACAGTCTGATGTAGAGTGTTATCGAATACCTTGATAGTTGAAGACTCGATTTGGCATAATTCGATTATAAAAATTTGTTGCAGTTTTCCACTTGTTGCGCTATTATCGCCTCGATATTATAACCCACGCAATAGCGTACTCCATAGCGCAGCTCTTTCATTCATCCGTTCTAGCGAAACTTGTTTCGAAGTAGTAACAAACAAAAACTATAGTCGCACAATGATATGGATCTATTTGAAACGGTGGCTTCTAATTTTCCTTTGTCTTAAATATTTTTCTTATTATTGGAGGGATAGTGCAGTGGTTGGAGAGGCGGTTTTATCAGGAAACAAGGTGTTGAGGCAGCGCTAGTTTGAGATTATTTCATTGATATTTAGCCTACTGTTATGTGTTTATTGTTAAAATGGGCGCGTATACTGCAATGTTTAGAAGTACATTACAATGTCTAAAATGAGTAAAATGAAAGATCATTTGTGGACTATTATAACTAATTGGATAAATCAGTGTTTTCTTTTGAGCACACACGGGATTGCTAGCAGCAGAATCTGCTGGATACAACGTATATTAATGAAATAATGACTATTTTGGCGGTTTCACCTTCTCCAGAGCCTGAAGAAGTCAAGTTGATTTGCGATCTACTAAGTCAGATACTTCCATAGTTTTAGCTAAAAGAAAGCCATACTTAGATTTTATATTGCGTAATAAACAGCTTCTTTAAAATAATCAGCGTTTGTCGTTTTGTAGCCTACCAGGTATCATTGGAGACCATTCGCCTGATATGAACGAGGAGTGTGGCTGTCATATTGAAGATCCAATCTGAAATATGGCACGAAATCACCCGTGATGACGAGCTACTCATTGTCGCGCTATATTGTTGGATTTTTGACATTTGTCCAAAAATCGTGAAGAGTTTCCGCACGGACGTTTCCTGGATTTTAACGCGAGGATGTTGATTTTCAGTTTGAAATTTTTTCTGTTATGATTCTCATCCTTATGCTTGCCTGGTAGAGTGTTCGGTTTGGCTCTGAGTTTTCAAACAAGGTGCTATTTTACGGATTGACAGTGATATGCTCGTTTCACCGATCGTTTCCACATGCCTCACAAGAAATCAGGTTCATCCGTATCAAAGCTTATACAATCTTCTTCTCTACCATTAAAGCAAATTATGCGAGTTTTTCGCCTTGATTAAACGGTTATACAAATTGTTACAAACCAGCTGGCTCCTAACAGTGTTAGGATATTTCAATCACTACTACCCCGTTTTGAAGAGCTCTCCTTCTTTAACAATGGTTTATAGCTGTGTTTACTTCGTTGAAAATAAAGGAGAGAATGAACGGGCCCTATGTACGATGGTTTTTCTCTAAATCTGACTCAAAAAGCTTCCGCCGTTTTGTAGCCATCCCAAATTTGAATAAATAATGAAAAGTACCTGAAAACCGAAAGCAAATTGGCTACCTTGGTTTCCGTAATTGAAAGTTTCAAGTCAATCTATGCGAAAGCGCTTACAAGAAGAGGTATCGAAAGCCAACTAGTAAATATACACTGATTCACATTTTTGCTATCCACCACACACAAGCACACATTTGAAGACATGTTTTTAACAGCCACCAATGTGTAGAGAAGAAGAGAGCATAAGGACGCCTACACAAACATAGTACGAAGAATGGCCATTTTTATTGGCTACGATAACTTGGGGGCTTCTCCGGCTATGGAACGGTGGTAACTTCTGATGAACAGTCGGTTCTGGGATTTGTTGCGTCATGCACAAGCTTTTTGAATAGATTCCTAGTAATGCAACTAAAATATCTGAAAAGATCGTGGTCCATTCATAAAGTATGAAGATGTCAAATTTATACAGAGGCGTAGTAAATAGGAGTAGAAGTGCACTAACACAATCATCGACATCCATTAGCCCTTTGGAGACGGCAAGAATTCTTTTGATTCTTCAAGCTATTCGCCCCGTTTGGACGGCTACGAAGATTGGTATGCGTCTCCAATGGAATTCTGACTGATCACAGATCTCAAAGAAACTTTGTCCTGAGTAAATGATAAAATATCAGCTACGATAATGGTGTTGCAATGATTTACGTGAAATCGTCGCGAATGCTTTTTCGAAATTCCGTATTTTTTAGTATTTTCCAACCAGAAAATAGCATTGTTGCTGTTACTGAACGTTTGTTTCTGATTTTATCCATGTTTCTGAATTTAATCGATTGCTTAAGAACTTGTTATAAACATTGTGCTAGGTTTCCAAAAATACTTTCGTAGTACATTCTATCATCAAAAAAGATAACATTTTGCAATCAAAGATCATCTATTTTTCACACAGCACGTTTTTTGGTTATATTAGGAGGATTTTGATTTCAAGCAAATTTTCTCGCTTCAAAATTGAATATCAATGAAGAAAATCTGTGAACGTTTTCTTAGCAAAGAGGATGTTCAGTAAGTCTAAAAGTCTTTACTTTTCAATACGAGTTCTGTGGAATGTAGTGGTGTTCTGCGTAAATTGCTCGTGATTCCTGGGTTTTTCTCAGGAAAGATCTTTTAGTAGACTATTACTAATCGTGCGATATCTTAAGAAATGGAGATTTCACTTCTGTGCTTGATTTCTGAGAAGATCTTCATAGGTGCACTGTACTAGCGGAATAAAAATTGCGTTTTGATTTAGTACGCATAACCAGTGGCAAAGGTACAACGAATAATTTTCTTAGTAAAGTATAAGTCGACATACAAAAGCTGTTTCCATATGAACAAAGGAAGAAAAGTCCTGTATATTTCCATGGGAGGCCAAAAAAAGCTGACTGCTATCAATGAACAGACATTGCACACAGTATGCAGCATCATTTTTGACAGACAAATATTTTACTAATATTCGGCATGTTTAAACTAGAAATACCCTTAGTCTTGAAGTCTTTTTCATCATATTTAACCACTTACTGACGATTAAACCCTTATTGGTGTTATTAAAAATTTTAAATTTCATTAGAGAAATACCACCTATAGCCTTGAGGCGCGCCCCGTCAGTGCTGTTAGTAACCGTTCGAACCGCCTTCCAGCCCAAGATGGCTGCCGTTCGCAAAGACTCGAGTGCAACGTATTTGATAAGGAAATATTGGTAGGTATAAACTTGATAGCAGCGTATCTCAGCTCATACTTCAAAGGGACTTCAGTGGTCAAAATGAAGGCCGTTGATTCTACAAAACTTTGTCCATAACACTTGTTATTGTATTCCATTAGATTGACTTTCTAAATCCTTGTACTTCAAGGAGCAACATTTTCTTCTACTTTCTCCGCACAAGCTCGTATCACACCGTAAATGCTTTGAGCATTAAAGAACTTACATTTCGTCTCTACTTTTTTGGGATCCAAAGTCCAAATCTCCTCTAGTGAGCCATTCAAGTACAGGAGATCTTTTGTGCGCTCATATAGCTCACTTCCAAACATGAGTAGGGAATTGATGGTGATGCCATTCAGCACCATTGAATAGCCACATTGTCCTAGTTCAAACTCTTCTCAGTTCAAAAGAACCTGCTGTCCTTTGGAGTCGGTACCAGCCATATGTAGGAGGATGTTTCGTGCGGTCCTGATGACTTATGGACGTCCGAGTACAGATATCCTAGAATCAATTTTGAGACACCACGTTTGGTTTACGATTTTGGAGAGAATCCGCCCAACTAGAATTTGATCGGTGCTGTAGTAGAAATTTTCAAATTCTTTAAGCACTAGATAAATTCTTGCTTATAGACTCTTGGTTGATAGATGTGTGAGAAAGACTTGGATACTGAAAGGCTGGCATCCCCACAAATCAAATAACAGACGAGTCATGCTGAAATGCAGGAAACTTACTCCTTAAAATACTCTGATAATTGAGAGATCGTCGTCTGTTGTGGTGAGAACCAGCTCGATGTTATTTGATACCATTCGTTTCGAGTGTTTTCTTAAGCCACTCTCAAATTTCAATATGCCTGATAATTATTTTTGGGTCATGCATGTGGTCTCATATGGGTTCTTCTACAGTGCAATACACATGTTTCGGTCTTTCAGCCTCGTCAGTGGCACGGTGTCTTTTTTCTGAGCCAGTCCCTCCTGAGGAAGAACCCCCTTACATAGAGGAAACTCAGACGTACTATTTACACGCACCGTCAAGAGATAAAAAATTTATTCTTACAAACTGATAGTGATAAGTGATAAAAATTCCCATACTCAAAAATTTTCATGAAACTTTAGTAAATTTTTATCACTTGACGGCGTGTGTAAATATTACGTCCACGGTTCCCCTATACAAGAGGGTTCTCCCTCAGGAGGGATTGGCTCAAACGAAAGGCACCGTGCAATCGACGAGGCTGCAAGGCCGAAACCCGTGTATCGCACTGTATAAGCGCCAAAACACACCACATGCATGGTTCAAAAATAATTATCAGGCATACTGAAATTTGAGCGTGGTCTTGAAAAAACACTTGAAGCGAATGGTATGATATTTCATATTTACTAGCCAAGTGAAAATTGTTATTTGATATATGCCTTATAATGTGGTTATATCTATATCTGAAATATTCTGCCTCTGAAGACAATCGACCATCACACGAATTGTGCACCGCTTCGTCAAAAACGGACTTTGGCCCAAGATTGAATTGATAGTATAAGTATGTTGTATAACACAGAGGAGTTTTCATGCAGTTCTCTTTCTTGTTCGGTGCTTAGTAAACTCAATGCATCACTAATTTTGGAAGATCTATTTGTAGGGAAGTTCAGTCTGATAATGAATACAGTCTGTATAATAACGCGAAACAAAACGAAGTTATTTCTCTTCGTCTGTTGAATTAGGTCCAAAGAAAACTGTGAAGTTTATCGGCACAAAAATACAAGTAATGAAGGAAATTCTGAAAAAAAAGTAACTGCACATAATGAACTTCACGATGGTGTTTCAGTAATGTGTCCATGTTCGGCTTTTTTCTTCTGTGCAAATTGTTTTGGGATTCCTTTAGAACCTGAACCTCTCTGTGCCTACTGCACTCTTTAGTAACCTTCGATATCATCAATCTCGCTATATGACAGTATCTCCGGAATTTGCTCATTTTTGATAATGTCGATTAATTCTGTCTTGCACATCTGTGTTGGTCCACCAATTGAATACAGTGATGTTCTTGAGGAGGGTTACAATTTAACTGTCATTGTTAAGTAACTTCATTGTAAATTGTCTTCACTCACTTGTCATGAGGTTCATGAGGTAGTTCTCTATGCCAATGAAAGGAGCCTTGATAGGGATTTGATCACGAAAAGTACAACTAGACATGAGTGGAGGATCCGACAGAGAGTTTATTTTTGCTGAAGTATTTTTTGATTATATAAGTTTTATTTGCTCAACACGGAGTAGGTGCTTCTGTTGTGTATTCTATATTTACAGTCTGAAGTCTAGGGAAAAAAAGATGGGAATCGCCAATATATGGAATGAATCTCGTCTTGACTTGGTAATTCTCTTTTCGGTACACAGATGTCGGTGATTTCCTTGGTTGCATAATTTTTACGAATTAAGAGCATTGTGAAATCTAACTTAAGTTTCTTGAAACCAGAAGGGGTCTTATTACTTCAGTTATTTGGCATTCAAATGAAAATAGTTGTAGCCCTTTTATAACTCTTAATCATGAGTTCTGTTCAATTGACAATTATCAAGAAATATGTTCGTACTGATTTGGTTGCTAATACTTATGAGATGCAATCATTCCTTTGATCAATGTTCCTTTCTCCGATTTAGAAATAACTGTTTTATCACCATTCATTTGAATGTTTCTTTTGATGAAATAGTGAAAAAAGTTTATTTTGCAGACATCCTGTATATTCACTGTTTCTTTCCGTCAGCACTTTCGTGAAATTCCTTATCGAAGAGAATCTGGAATCCCCACCACCATACCAGCTCGCCATTTTCCGCGAGCGCTTTTACGATTTTCATCATCATAAGCAGGTCAGTGGACGTAATATTATTTTGATTGTGTTCTTGTTTGTCGATTATTGTTTTTCTATAGCGTAAAGTAGGCCTCCGTCATCATTTTCTAATGTCCCCCGTTCGTCGTCGGCGTATGCGATTTTTCGCTCTTCCGATTAGCATCCCCCACCAGCCTTGGCTGCTACATCATCTCCTTCTGCCTCTTTCTCCTGAAATATGGGGGTAAATCGTTTACCTCCCAAGTTCTCCTCCTCGTCCCATTTATCAGTCAATTTTATTTTGTTCTAATCAATACTTAATTGATACATTTACATGTGCGTCATGTTCCTTGCTAACTTTTGGGAATATATTTTTCTTCGCAAATAATTTAACTTTCAGCATGACTCAGTAATTCCATACCAGCTTGGAGATGAACTCTCCTTATTGGTGACAACATATCTGATCTACTTGCTACTACAATTATTCGCTCTACTTATCTCGATATTTAGTGGAAGATCCCAGAACTTAGTGAAGGGATCCTCATCACAGTAGTCATATAGAATTCTAATGGAAGTATTTGTAGTGCCCGAACAATTCTTACTCAAGACTAAGTACTTATTACTGTGCTTATTTCTGGATATGATTGCTTGGACAAAATCCATCTCATGCCCTGATATTTAAGCTTTTTTCTTTGAAGCCATTTGGTCAACCTCTTGTACGCATTCACGCACGCTTGAACGCAAAGGCATTCATCTCTTTTTCTGATAATTTTCACTTTTCTTAAAGTGATTTAATAACAAATCCATATCAGTTAGTTTATGTAAGAAAATTACAGCGCAAGTAGAACTTACCACAGCTTAACGTTAGCACCCACATATTGATTTGTTACTCTGCTGCTTACATTTTTACATCGAGCAAAACCCTCTTTCCGTCTATCTTTTAGTCGACTCTTGTTCTTAGCTTGTTGAATTAATTGTCTAAAAACTGTATAAAAAACAGAAAAAGCGAACATGAGCAGTGCAATTGAGCCAGATCACTCAGAAAAAGTGTAACACACGGTATTTTCTAGTCCGGACCGTGCATTCTATGCGTCCCACATAAAATGAGAGAAAATTTTGCAGTCTGATTGATATGCTGAAAAATCACACGTCATTTAAATTCCTGCTCATCTTCGTAACGATATTAATCCAAAAAACCTAACCAATAACGAGTTTTCTCAATTCTTTCACAAAATTATACAAATATAAGTAAGTGGAGACCCAAGAAATCGTTCATCATGAATTGACAGTCTCCGATCTCAGATCCATTCCATTGGCGGCACATAGGACAGAGGTTAACAGTGTAGAATGCAATGGCAGCTTCTAGGAAAGTGTCTATGCAGCCCTGCTTTTTTCTCCTGCGCATCTTCAAAATTTCACATTATCAATGAATTTTGCTTGAGTTATATATAATCACCGCATCAACACTAGACAATTTATAGCCTGGTGCCGATATAGTGTAAAGTCATTTGATTACTACGAATAAAATCTTGTTTAGAAAATTTGCCTTAGGTTCAAAAGATGTAGAATCCTACGATGTACGAACTGCCCCACTGAGTTCTTTTTCCCATCAAGCTAATGATCATTGCCATTATAGTCGAGCGAAATACTTAGTTTAAAATCAAGTTAGAATTATGCGGCTATCGTAGGTGATGGTTAAAGCAGTTTGATTGGACAATATTGAAGAATAAAAGATAAATAAAAGGTAGAACGTCTGGCGCTGATCAATCCCCTCCCCTAGAGACATAAGCTATGAATCCAACTTCATTATGCAACGTAGAAGTAGCCGAATGCGTATTTCATCTATAGATGGACCTAAGACATCTACACCGATATATCAAGTCAGTGTTTGTCGTCCTAAGTAGGTCTGAAACCAATCCGTCGACTCCGGAGGGATGCAGGAGTTGACCTGCTCACGGTGTATAGTCGAATCATAGACGATATACATCAAAAACTGAAGACGCTAATGGATCCCTGAATTTTTCGACAATCAGCTGCGATGACAATTCTATCGCCTAGCATTTATCAGAATGTGGTTGATGATTTTTCGGCTGGCGCGATCGTCCCTGTGATGCGACCGGGCGGTTTTTGAACCGAAATTTCTATAGGGGAAATGGTCGTCGTCGTCTTTCGAAAGACCTTCAAAACGGTTTGTGCTGTGTGTGCCTGTGCGTCCCGTTTTTTTCGACCCGGCCACCCCCACCCGTATTCGCGGCCGTGGCTGCATCGATTCTCAAATTGAAAGCGGAGAACAATTTTTTTTTCCGAAAGCGGCTAATTATCAATGAAACTTCAAGGTCGTGGTCCAGGCCGTGATTGTGGTTCGGACTTTGGGTGGTGTCTTTGTGTCGTAATTCCTGCGGCCAAAAGCAGTATCATCCTTACAGTCGTTAAGAATTGGAAGCAGGAAAACTAAGGTTGGTAAATGCGAAGATGGTTCGGCGAAAGCATTCTACAAGCCATGGTCAATAATCTTACAATTCTCTCAACTGAAATTCTTACATTTTTCAAAAAGTTGTATTTCCACTTCAAAGTCCTTATTAGTTTTTGTTGCCAAGGTGTTACTCACGAGACTAACAAGCTTCAGAAGGCTATTTTTGAAACCAGTTTAATTCCATCGTCCGCTGTTTCCAAAGCTTCCATGTTTTTTATATTTCGCATCTGTTTTGATCATTAGTATTATAGCTCAATACTTTGATGATGTTCAACTTCTAACACTAATTGACGATGGTGACTTCGCTTCACAAACTTCAGTCAACTTTCATTATCATCACTTTCTCTTGCATCTCCGAAGATTCACAGCATCTGTGCATTTCTGAATCCAAACTGACTCCTCATAAGCATGAATTTTTTTGCCCAAAAGCATGTTCTTTATAGGTTGGCAATGGGCGCGCGTTGCTGATGAAGTTCTTCTTGTTCGTTTCAGTGTTCTTGCATGTTGTGGTGTGTGTCCAGCGGCAGGATCCGAATGTGGTTTGCCGATGTCCCAGTGTTTTTGACTTTTCCCGAAATTCGATCACACGCTCACCAAGTCGAGTTTTCATTTGCGGTCGCCCTAGTCACAGAGCGCCTTCACATATATCTGGGTCATATAATTATTTCGTCGACCGCCTTCACATGCAAAAATGCCGGTGTAAACAAACTCCGAAGGTCTCGTGGTGTATTTCGTTCGCATTCTGCACGCCAACATCACTCATTCTTTCTTTACGATGTTACGAGTAGCGAGTGCCAACTGGAACGATGTGTGTGTGCGTCCGTCCATCCAGCAGTCCTTCGTCGAATAGTAGCACACTTCGGCCAGCTTTTCACTGCTTCAACTCCATCTCTCACCCTCTCATCTCACTCTCTCTCTATCTCTCCGTGCTACTCAAATCACTACCACAATAGGCATTGATTTGGCCGTCTAATTTTTTTCTGCTCTCTCAATTCTTTTCGTGTTGTTTTTCTTTTTTCGTCATCTCTTCAGCCCTTCACTTATGTTATGCAGCACCCCTCCGCTGGTGACAACGTCGTCGCGTGCGCAAAATTCTACCCGAAACCTGTTTCTTTTCATTTACGAACAATTTTTGCATTTCTCCTTATGTTTATCGCGTGCCACTCATCTATGAGTGTTGAGCATCTTGTGAAATTATGTGAATGAGTTATGTTTATGTGTATCGGAATGTATATATATGCACATATATGTGTATATTTATATATACATATATACAAATATACAAGTGTATGTATTTACATATATATTTGAAGAGAGGCACTTGCTCCTATGCTACATTTGTACGTCTATTCTACGAAAGTTATGTCTCATAGCGTCCATTTACGGACCCGCAACGACTAGTGCCCCCTTACATTTGGGTAGTGGCATATCAAAAACTTCTTGAATAACGGATTAAACAAATATTTTCGAAAAAAATTGCTAGTCTGAGCGCATGCAGATTAGTCTGCCGAATTAGCTGCGTTGGATTTGTGATCTCTGTCTTATTTATTTCTTGGTATTGCTATATACTAATATCAGTGGCGTGCTCAAATCTCAAAAAACATTCTTTTCTTTCATTTCAATTTCTATCATAGGAAGAAATTCAAAAGCTTGTTAACAAGCTGAAATTGCTTTGCGCTGATTTGTGCGTTTTTAATTATTATGGCTGACTACTGAGTAGTGTTTTTAACTCGTGTGATAATGTGAGTATAATGGACCATGTGAGTCATGAGTGGCTCATTTCTAGCCAATACTAATTATACTTTTCAACTTTGACAAAAAAAGCATAATTTATAGATAAAGCTACATGTTGAAAAAATCCAAGTGTTGAAATATGTAATTTTTTCATAGCAATATCAAGTTGATTTATTCCACTAAATGATAGACATTGAAATAATGAGATGTACTTTTCAGATTTTTTTTTTCATTGTACGGTTTTAACTTTCTGGATAGCAAAGCGAATGGAAAAGACTGAACAGAGTTAATTAGATAGAAATGAAAAATTAAGGTTATTGTGTATGAAAATCACCTATGTTACCAAAGTAATATGAAGAATTCTTTCCGGAGGCTTGTTGTTAAGTGTTGAACTCCTCAACCACTTCACTAATCGAAAAATATCGGCAGTTATCGAGAATAAAATCGCGATAGTCGTCAATAGAGACGTTAAAACATTGACGATCACGTGACCAATCCGTTTGACACGAATTTTGCACTGGATTTTTCACGCGGTTTCTCATCTTTTCTTAACTATTTTTCGTCTAAGATGTTCTTAAGTCTTGAGGAGCGAAGCTTTTGTAATGTTGCTCAAGTCAATTTTTCAAAAACGGAACTTTAATTTTTATGTCACCCATGCTGATGATACTTTCATAAACAAGTGATAACTAGGAGTTCACTACTTTATTCTTTTCTGAACTCTCACTACTTTATTTCTAGTCGCCTGGACGTATGTCATGCAAAGGAAGTGCACCGACTTGAGGTTTGAGGTTGGGCATATCGAACTGATTGAACACTCCACAAAAAGAGAATAACAAAGGATTGGTGGTCCGACGAGGAAGGAAAAGCGGAGACGCAATTGATCATTAATGAGTCAAATCAACAAGAAAATATTTACCTTTTTAGAGATCTTATGAGGCTATTTGTTTGAGATCTTGCAAGATTCTTTAGCATTCGCTTTACTTGAAATGTAAATGCTTACAAGGAAAGAAAAGGAACATTAGCAGTTACAGTAGAATTTCTCAATTTATGTGGTCACCAAAATTCTGTGATATGCGATCCTGTGCTAACTAATGAGTATATTAGTCATATGCTGGCAGTAAAATCTCCAGTTCTAACACATCCAGAACTCAATGGACTTTGATTTCTTGTAAAATGTCAGAGTGCCAAGATTTTTTTTTTGCCAAAAAATTTTTAATTACCTGTTTCTTGTCACGGCTTTTGGCCAGACAGAATTCATACTAGAGTTCTCCAAGTTTTCATATGTTAATGGATTACTGAGCTTTTTGGCTTACAAAACGTAGGCGGAGGATTTATATGTTAGATTTGACTGCTAACCATTGAGCTACCTATGGTGAGGCACGTATAGCCTAGTGGTTACACTGGTTGGAAGTGCCTTGTACCATACACTTTGTCTTAGGTTCGATCGAACGTCAGACTTCATCAAACAGGATATCACTTTGGTGGGCAAGCAGGTATCAGACTGACATGACAGATCTGTACCGCTGACTTACCAACATTCTTAGATCTCCGCAAGTCACTATAGAGGCCAATAATACATTCCCATCATTTCTACGATGCTTGGTAAAGTCGCATTCACGGCAGGTCTTGCATGGGTCTATAAACTTTCAGCGCTCTTCCTTTTATTTTATCTATATAAAGCATGCATGACGCCGCCTAGTTTTCACAAGACTACCGCATGATTTTGAGCCTTTAGTTTCTGACTTGATTTATAAATTGAGTTGATTTTGATATGCTTGATAATTATTTTTGAGCCATGCATGTTGTCTGTTGCGGGCACTTATATAGTGCAATACACGTGTTTCGGCCTTGCACCCTCGTCATTTTCGCTGAGTCAGTTCCTCGGTTCTACCCCTTACAAAGAGGAGTCGACGACGAAGTTTTACACGCGCCGACAAGTGATAAAATCACTCAACGGGCAGTGCTGATTTGATTTTGATTTGAATTCAATTTGATTTTTATTTCTTCATAAAGTTACAATTCTAAACATTTTTGAAAATCAAGTAGCGGCTTTAGAGAGAAATAATAATTGTTAAATTGATAAAACAATGACTTTCCTAGGGGTCGACCACGTTCTAGGCTCCTCATTGCAGTGATTGTCAAAGATTCAGCCTTTGTATTAAGAATTCATTTATGCAGTAATTAGTTAGTATCATACAATTCGTAAAAGCCCAAATAGGAAGCCCAACCATTGAGCCCATTTCCATCTAGGAGCAAGTACATATTTGATTCTATTCCACGTTTACTTAATTTGTCCCTACATCTCCACAGTATCTTTCAATCTTGTTACTTCAGTGTTGATCTCTCTGTCGACAGTTTATTTCACCACAGCGAATCGTATCACTGTCAAATCACTATCTCATCTTCCAACTTTTTGCCAACTATTTGTCGTTTGTTAACTTTTTGGAAAATGTCCACGAGCGTAAGGATCTAAATATTTTGTTTCTTTAGTAGAATGGCTAATTCAATCTGTTATTCTACTTGGCCATCAATTTTTATGAATTAGCATGAATAACGACTTTACAGAATTTGTTTTCGTCTCATTGTAGCGTTTTTCGAAATCTCATGTTTAAGCATTATTTTCACCAGTTCATGTGCTCATTTGGGTTAGAATGAATCTTACCGCTTAGCGCTCAGCTTCAGTCAGATAAAAGGATAAAAAGGATAAAGCTCTCGGCGTTGATCAATCCCTGAGGGATGCGCCATGCAGTCGTCTCCAATTTTAACTTCGTTTGAGGTGATTGAATGCATATCTGGCCGTTACAATGTCTCGCGGTGGCCTCCCACTGAACCAAGTCAGTGCTGCTTATCCTCCCAGGCACAGTCTGATACCAGTCTGGTACCAATTGACCGACCTCGGAGGGATGGATGGCTTGGTGAGCCATGAGCGCGAGATCGAAGCACTGACCTCTTGTGCGACGCAGAACACCTCTAACCACTACGCCACATGCGCTCTTTCGATCAGATAACAGCTTGAAATGTAAATGGTGAAGTTTCCGCTGTTGGTTTTACTTCTGAGATGCGCCATGCATTCAACTCCATTCATAGTATTTTACAGATGATCAAGTGCGTGTACAGCTTGTACTTTAACTTGCAGTACGCATAGTGTAAAATCGAATAAGTGTTGCTATTTTCTAGGCAAATGTGGCACCAAATTGCCTCCCAAAAATGAAAGGACTGGTGAACAACGAGTACCCAGATTGGACCAGCAAACGCGTCAAAGTGTAGTGCGAAGGCCTCTGACCACTGCGCTACACGCTCCCCAGATAAATAGTTATCACAGTGGCAGAAGGACATGAAGATGTTTCTGATGCTGGAGAAAAATTCTGAAGATTTGTTAGGGTGTGGACTTTATCAGTGATGGCTCACGGTGGTAACTCATAATGCTTCCACATATTGCCTCATTCGCTATCTTGACTAGCACAGTCCAAACGCGAGAAATAATTTTCACCGCTTCGACGACTTGCTTTGCAGTTCCTTCGTTCTTTAATGCGCTCCAGCAGATGCCGTGTCCCTCGTCGAACGGCCGAGCTTGCGTTGGAAGGGTTTATTCTGAATATATGGCGAGCCCGTTCATAGTTTATTCCCCTTTCCTTTTGGTCATAAAATTTTGAACGCAGGCCCTCTAACAGTGGCTTTTGAGATAGCTGTTGACCAAAGTTTGCAGCTTTTGGGTTAGGTGACTACTGTTACTTCGAATCTTGCTCCCATCTAAATTCCTTACAGTCTATGATGCAGAGCTTTTTTGACTTTGGCGAAAGATTATCTTGGTCTCTCATCCGTACTCATCAAATTTCACTGCATCACTACCTATAGGCTGAAGTCATGGAACAGGATAAAACAACAGCGTCTGAATCTTCTATAAGAACCGATTAAACACTTTCTTCTTATCTTCCACTTCTCCTAAATTTCGAGCAAGTTTGTACTCCTGTGCGAAACAATTCTATTTCTTGGAATTTTCGAAGAGTTACATAGTTTAAAAATATTTTTGACTCCATTACGGCCAGTTTTTAGAGGCCGGTAATGGAAAATATGGATTCATGTCAAAATCGCACAAAAACGCTGATCATTCCACGGTCAAAGTTCAATTCTTTACTTTTTTACTTTACTTTATTAACCCTGTCCTCACAGTTTTATCCTGTTTGGCGGTTCCCAATGCTTCTAGCATCTATTGGTTTTTCGTCTTCTTGAACGTCGTAAAATATTGACTTCACGAGTCCTTGTAAGGATAGCCTGGCCATGACGCTCTATAGACCATTCGTTGTTGGCTTGCCGGAGTGTAGGGAATGGGGATCAGCCCCGCGCCGCAACGAGTGCCATCACAACCACTCGGCCGCGGCCCTCCCCTCCCTCAACACCCCAATACCACATAAATTTTTTCCGAAAAAAAGTCTGTTCCGCTTGATTGCCACATTAGTGAAAACTTTGTTTATTTTTTTCCTACTTGAAACACCATTTCTAGATTTTAAAATGGTTAAGAATAGATGCGAATTTTCTAAAAAAATGACTTTTATGCTTGTAATACATCCGTTAGGAAGTCTTAAGTCGGTTTAATGCCCACGATGGGACGTCTGCACAAGTGAAGGAGATTTAGTAATGACTTAACTTCTTTCAGAAAGACACCCTTGAAAGAAGCATTGTTTTAGCTAAAGACTGACAAAATTATGGGTAACGAGCGACAAAGCAGCGAAAGATCCACATTGATCGTCAGAAAAGAAACATCAACATTTGCAGCACAGCATTTTTTTATTCCCACTGTACGAAAAACTACCCAAATCTTGTTCTAAAAATTTGGAGTTCGTTCCAAGACGAGAAAAGTCCTTGTTTTTATGGTATTATTGTAGTGACTAGAGGATAAAGCAGATAAAGAATCTGTCAATCCGTGTGATATAATTCATAGTATTCAACTTTCGACTTCCTCAAGAATTTTGAGAACTGATGTATGTCTGGCCTATATTACGATACGGTGGCCTACTAATGTACAAACCTAGTGCTGCTCCAGGACAAGTTTGGTGTCGATATGTCAGGCGCGGAAAAATGGAAGGTCTGGTGAATGCGAGGCGCGGGATCGAACCAATGACCAAGTTTCTGTTTTGGAGAACTTCTAACCACTTCTTTAAGCGTGTCCATATATCGTCGTAGCACACTATGCGCAGACGCCACTTTCTGCTTTTTGTTTGTTTGAGAATCAGTAAATTTTTTCCGACATTGATACCGGAAAGGGTATTAATAATGGTACTTGATTAGAGCTTGATAGGCAGAGTGTTTGGAAAACTAAACTCGGCTTGAATATTCCAGAGTAAACACGACGAGAAGCTTCGTTGCTATGCATCTGATCATTAGTCCTAAAATTATTAGTTCGTTCCATAAGTTTTGGCACTAGAATAATAAACACCAAATTATTGGCCAGAAGTAATTAAGACTGCATGACTTTTGGTATCGCTTGGTTGCTCTTTACTTGCAAAGATCTTGGTACTCAATTTGCCTATACTGCTCTATGTTGGAGCTGTCTTGGGAACAAATTCGTTGATATTCAAAGTACGGATAACGCGTTAGGGATAATGCTAGTGAAGCGGACGCAAGATTACTGGAGTTTCCTGTGCATCAGCCCTCACGCGACTGATCGTCCCTCATCCTCCATACTGTCCTCTTCAGCCTTCAACTCCGCTAATCACTTCTTAGCCGTCCTTTCTGCACTGTATCATCGTCTCAGGCTCCATTGATTTTGCGCGCCGCTTCACTAACATTTTCCTCTGCGCGCCATTCGTGCATGTGTAGCAAGCGAAATTTGTTACCAAGACAGTTACATCTTCAACAATTATACAGAAGTTGTATACTAAAATGTTTACAAGAAAATGCGCAATTGAGCAATACCAAAATCATGCAGTTTTAATTACTTCTGGTTATAAGTTTGGTATTATTGCTCTAGTGCCAAAACTTGTGGAATGCCTGATCATTATTTATAGAGTCATGCCTGTGGCTGTTATGGGCACTTATATAGTGCAATACACGTGTTTCGGCCTTGCATCCTCGTCGGTTACACGGTGCCTTTCGTCGGAGCCAATCTCTCTTGGGAGAGAATCCTTTACATAGAGTGTTCGCAGGCGTATTATTTTACACGTGCCGTTAGATGATAAAATCACCAAAAGGGCAGTGCTGTACGGTCCCCTACAAGAGGAATTGGCTCAAGACGAAAGGCCGTGCAATCTGACGAGGCTGCAAGGCCGAAACACGTGTATTGCACTCTATAAGTGCCCATCAGACCACTTATATGGCTCAAAAAATAATTATCAGACATATCAAAATTTTGTGCGTGGTCTTAAAAGACAATCAAAAACGAACTTATGGAAATACCTAATATTTATTCTATTAGGGCAGAGAACAAAATTCTTTTGCTGACAGCTTATGATGGACAAATATTTTATATGAAATCTTTTCAAATGCTATTTTACAATGGGATGATGTTATAAATGAACATCTAATAATATTGAGTGTGATGTAAACATTCGACATTAGGCGGGAGTTGAACCTGCTTGAACCTTGAAAATCTGCTATCACCTCCTTCTCAAATATATCCTACTTTGACTGTCGACTAGTAAGCGTGGGATCGCTGGTCTGGTGGTAGCACGTGCTCTCCGTATGGGTGAAGCGCGGACTCAGCTCCCGCTTGGGATGAATATTTTGCATACCATTCGACAGTTTCGTATACGTTAATTTCTCATAATTTATGAAAGTGAAGAAATTTCTTTGACTGTATGTTTTTTTCTCTGTGATCCTTCCACTTGTAGTAGCCTGAACTCGCGGTGATCGTTTTTTGAGATTCTGACATTTTTGCAGAGAAAAAGCTTGGAGTTGGTCGATATGTCTTAGAGCTCTATCTCAACCAATGAGCACTCTATAGTTTTTATATAAATTATATTTATCATATGATAAAATATACATATGCATATATATATATATTGAATATATATATATAGTGTCGTGAAGATTACCTTTGCACAATTGTAAACAGCAGCAATGAGATACTTATAGTGTGTCTTATATTCTGAAGTCTCAGCTGCACATGGAATTTGTGTGGAGAACATTTTTCTCATTCTTATTCTGCACCTACGAAGCCGCTAAAGCCATTGCAATCTGAGTTATTTATATAACAGCTTTCAAGTTGTGGTTATGCTGTCATTCTAAATTATCCTCAAGTCGAATCCCTGAAGGTTTTCCTTCCAGCTTTTAGTGTTTCTTGCGGTGCTATTGTTTGCATCAGCGTAAAAATGGTTAGATCTGTTTACTTAGTGTAACGTATTTCAAAAATCATAAATCGTTATGAATAAAGATTAACCTTTTTTCTTCCCTGACTCCTTTGAAAAATTTTTGAAAAAATCTTGAATAACGTGGAATAATGAAAACTAGGTGTAATAGTACAGTTCCAAATCACAGGTGGTTCTGAAGAAGCCTGCACGAGTTTGTGCTCAGTAGTTCCTCATTGGTTGATAAGTATCTATAATCCTTTTGACGTGTTGTCATTATTCCTGGCCCTTTGTTGTGATTCTCCTTGAAATTCAGAAACACAAACAGATCTTGCCTTTTAGAATGTCGATACCTTTTCCGATCAATATAAATCTACGACTTGAGTTATCCACCCCGGTTTTCTCAAAACCACCATGTTTCCGTCGGTCTCTGGAAGTGATGCGGTGAACAGTGTTCTACATTGAAATCTGCTTTATTATCTTGCCGTTTACACGAAAGTGTGGTCACGGTCGCTACGATCTCGGATGGTTTTCTAGCAATCTGACCTTGCGCATTATTCCACAGATGATGTTCTATAGCGTGGAAGCGCTATGGAAACTTCTACATCAACCACTTATCAGATGGATGACTGTAAATTAGGAACCAGTAGCGCATTTGAGCAGATTCAAGTGAGGCTTACGACAGCGACGATCAACACTCCTCGTCATCAATTCCAGTTTTCATCTTAATGGAAATCTCATCATGTCTTGAACGTTCGTCCCACCTAATCATACATTGAAGGAATGGATGTTACATAGTTAGGAGGATCACAAGACCTCAAGGCGCTTTGATGCAAATGTTTGCCGCCAACTTTTGAGAAAAACATATTTGAGAACGGTTCAATTCGAAGAAGATATAGATGGGAAATTTTCCCGTTGCTGAGCTGCATAATAATGGTCTATGTCACCATCTGTCTCAACAACATAATAAAGCTGTGTAGTTTATGTTAGTTTTCAATTGTTGCTATATGTTTGATTAGAGGGATTTCAGTTGAAATCCATCTCAAGAAGGTTGGGCCATGTCGTCAATTGATAGAAAAGAAGCGTTCTTCTCAAGCGGCATTTCATCAGTAATTTTCAACTAGAAGTACGATGTAGTTGCGTGTTGTGTTGAATATTTGTAGCCGTGGGTTCCGCACCATCACTTCAGCTTGTTGTGTTCCAACTCTGTTGTATTTCAGCAGTTGAAATGTCATCCACGAACGAACTCGCTGCACATCTATTAGTAGTTCATTGAGCTTTTCCTTACCGAAACCATGTGATTGAGAATTGTTCCTGCCTTACAAATACAGTATACAACAAAAGTTATTCCTTCCTTAGGCTACCTCTGCGGGCATCCAGATATTCTAACCGTAAACTCAGAAAGAGTAAACACCTTTAGATAACTGCTAAGGTCCTGAAAGAAACTGAATTCATGGCGATAAACCTTCCATAAGGTTCGGTATCTAAGATCGTGTGCATGAGAACGCCTTGGCACGGTTTCTTGAAAAACATGAAAGAAGCTTCATCGCTTGATCAACTAAAGGACATAGAGGAAAAATTTTTCTATTCCTTGAGTGATTCTGGAGTACTATCTAAATGTGAGAGAGTTTGAATTAGAGTTTAGATAAGCTTTTCTGCTCACGCTGAATTTTTCGCCTTTCGATTTCACCGGGTCTTTTTATAGAGGGTGGTCTAACAGTATTGTTTCTCTTCCTTGTTTTTTCCTTATGAAGTTTTCTATGCATTGTTATTTTTCTTTGTTTTCCATATCACTAGGGAGCAGTGCTGCATCTTAGCTCACATGATGACTATAGAAGGCCAAACTTCCGGTTATATTCATCATGGCGTGTTCTTTTATTTTCTACTGTTTTTTCTTCCTTTAAGCATGAAATCTCTATCAAATGTTTTTAAGTCGTTCATAAGAATTTAATTGCAGAGAAATATTAATGGCAAAGTGATCAGGAAGGATAACGAAACAAGTTCTGATTATGGTTGATACTATTCATGATTGTAATTCATTATCTTCTACGATACTATCAAATGAGAAGCCATTTTATCCAGTTTCTATCTAATGGTTACTGAAAAACCAGCATTTTTATAATGTCAACGAGCTGTGGGAAGACTTCAGCGAGTGTACTGGAACTCAATTAAGATCATTACTAAGAGTTGTGTTACGAATCAGATGGCGACAATATTCCCAGTGTTTGTAACCAGGTTAATAGCCGAAATAACCGCTGTTAAAGTGATCCGAATACGATTGTTTTTAGTTCAAGTGGTCTATTCAGTGGTGGAAAAACCCGGAAATCAGCAGTTTTCTAACGTGATTACGTTATCATGCTGATGTGAATGTAGCAACGACGATGTGGTCGTGGTCGTCGTCTACGTCGTCGACCAATGTGTTATCGTATCCCCCCCCCCCCCCCCCTAAACCCGTAACCTTACCCAAGCTACTATTTGACGTCTGCGCTCTCAGCATGTGAACGGCTATTGCGTTTGTCGTCTATTACAGTGTTCTCCCATCCAAAACGGCCATAAAATTATACCCTCAGTGGTTCTTTTCAGCGAAGACGCTCGCTCGCTACGCGACCCCGTTCTCTTGGCGTCTGTTTTTGTTAACGAACGCCTTGTCAAATTCCCGTTTCAAACCAGCCTTCACTCGCATTAATTTTCATGTAAAATAATCATAAATGGGCATGTATATGTGCTGACCGTCTTCAACGACGACTCCGATAATCTACACATACACATACGCACACACACATACACACATTACATGCACACACACCACATACACCACTATACACACGTACACACACACACACACACACACACACACACACCACACACACACACACACACACACATATCACATCACATACACGCACGATCGCACACGTACATAACCTGCACACAAGCGCATACACAACACATAACCACATATGTATTCATGAGCGACTACCCTGTCTATTACCGTCTTCGACAGCTCTTGAAACATCTACAACTATCATTATTATACCTTTTTAGAACCTTTTTCTCTAATCTCTATTGCTCTCAGAACTAATCCTGGCTTCGCCTCAAATTCTCGCTTCTTTGCAGAAGTAGTGCTGATCCTCTAATCAAAGATAAAGATTTAGCGAGTCCAAATGTGGAGCAAATTCAAAACTCTTTGTGTCTCACTCTATAGTCAAATATTTTTTTCCGGTATTTTTCTTGCCCATTTTTTTCGTTAGCATGACAGGAGTTTTGTAAGGTGCGATACCTAGCAGCGATTGAATGCAAAAATTCACTGTAAGTACTGAGTTGATGTACATTTCTATTTTTTCGTTGAGCGTTATATGTGGCGAACTCTTGCTGACTTAGGTGATTACAAATTCGGCCCTCGATACATATTCACATGGATTGTATATGGCCGGTATGTTGGGTGGGGTTGCTGCGTCTATTCATCCTCGGCTCCTGTAGACGGTCCAATGGCGCGGGAGTTGGGCGGGGAAGTAAGAGGGATGGTGTGGCCGTTCAATTATGGCTGAGGCTCCATCATCCACACGCAGATCCAAAACATCTCACTGATCTTCCCAAACCGAGTGTGAGGTCTGTGACAATAAAGTCTGCAAAAGAAGAACAGGTGCGGGTGGACCGTGTGTACACATACAACACACAGGGTAACGGTGTGTATGCTGGATGGTGTACTGTGAGAAGACCGTGCAGTGCGCGATACGAGTGTCTCATGTAAGGTGTAGAGTATGTCGTGTGTGGGATGATCAGAACACTCTATGTAAGTGTGAGCGTTGGCGGGTGATCGCAATGGGTTATCGTTTGGCTAACTCATCAACGTATGTCGGTAGTACGGCTACACCATCAGGTGTACCCTGTGTGACTCATGATGCGTTATAAAGACGAAGGGTAGGGAAAGGAGAGGCAGGTTAGGAAAGTGGGGACGATGTGTGGCACACAGACTAGTGTACATGTCGCTATACACGACGTTGGGCAGAGCATATGGGGTTACGGGTCACGTATGTGTGAACAGTCCAAGGGGGCTTTGTGAAGAAGAAAGGAGGAAAGGGAGAGAAGAGAGGAAAGGGGAGGAGGGAAGTAAGATAAGAGGCAAAGTTGGGGGGTGACAGTGAGGTCACATCACAGTGGTGCAATAATAAACTAGCTGAAGGTGGTGTGGACCAGCGGGGTTAACTTTGTGATGGGGAATGAAAGAGGTGTGGGAGGGATGACAGAAGATGGGGGAAGTCTGTAATGGAAAGGAAAAGTTGTGGTGGAAAGAGTCAAGAAAAGAAAGGTGAACGTGAGGATATGGACGAGTGTGTGTGTATAGGTTGGCAAAAGGAAGAATGTCGAGAAGACTAGGTGAGAGGGAGGAAGGAGATACATTGTGGAGGGGGAGGGGTGTGGAACACAGGAGTAGTGTGTGTAAGTATTAAGGGTGCTCAAAAAAAGTGCGCGTGTGTAGTAGGGTGGGAAAGGGAAGGAGAAGACAAGGAAGAGGAGGAAGGGAGAAGGGAGGGAAGGAAGAAAGGAGAAAAGGGAGGAGATGATCAGAGACATATATGACGTATACTTATTGTGCTGTTTCAGTGGTTTGAGTAGGCCAGGCACTTTGATATTACGCTTGATTATGTTAATACAACGGAATTCTAGCATACTACAGAGGTTGTAGTGGGAGTCACTCTTATCTGTATGACAAATTCTTGATAATTTGGAACTATTCTTTGGTACAGCTTTCTATACAATTTCGTTCTTACAAATTGTCTTTGTTCGATATAATCTGATAACATATTTTGAGCTTTTCATAAGATCTTTTAGAGTGCTTGTACAGTGCACTACACGTATTACGGCATTACAGCCTCGTCAGCTGCACGGTACCTTCCGGTTTACTCAGCCCCGCGGGAAGATATCCCCCTGATGTAGGAGTCGACGCCGAACTAATTACACGTGTCTTGCACTGTATAAGTGCCTTAACAGACTTCATAAAAGGCTCAAAATGTGATCAAATTATATTGCTTTGAGCGAAGTCTCAAAGCATTCGAAATGGAAAGTCTGTATTTGTTAAATTTTATTGTTAAAAAAGGAGCTCTACCTTTGATTAGGAATGTGGAATGTTTTTCGAATATGACTACAAGAGGTCGAGATTCTTCTGATAGCAAGTTCACTAAAAGGATATCGATCAGAGACTGAATGTTCATTAAAACAACCTCGTGACGGCTTGTCAACAAGTGTTCACAAGAAACGAATTTTGTTTAGGTATAAATGATTATATGAATTGGTAACTTATCACTTCAAATACATGAGTAATGTTTGTAACCAATAATTGCAATGTTTCGTTCGTCAATGAAGTTATCTCAGTGGTACGATCATTTATTAATCGTTCAAGTCATCATTTTCAGCCGTTTCCATCATTAGTCGTTATTGAAAGGCTTTGTGTTGCTCATGTTTCACTGGTAACTGAAATCTGCTGCACCAATATTCGTTTTACGAAGAATATTGAACTGAAAAGTTGAAAGCTTGAATTGGAGTATCCTAGGTGTTGCATAGGGTATTGCAGAGTGCAGAATCGAATATGTACATGTCCTGAAGCGAGGAAAGATTAGATAGGTAGCTCTTCTGCTTCTGTTTTATCTGTGTGATCCAAAATTTTTATTGACTCAGTACATTTATGCATGCGTTGAGGGTGTGCTTTCATATATTATAATTATATCTAGTTCGTCAATCAACCAAAACTATGCAGTCATGGAATTAGAGGCTACCTACGCGCTGAGTGTTTTGAGATGTTTTATCCGAAATAGCTGCTCTTGCAGAGCTCTAGACATTACCCATAACTACGTGCGCTTTTTTCGCGACGAGAGTGATAACGGATACATACCTTTTTGCCGGAAATGGTAACACTAAACGATAATACAACAATAAAAGGATAGAAGATAAGGCTCTCGGCGTTGATCAATCCCTGAGGGATGCGTCATGCAATCGTCTTCAAGTTTAAGTTCGTCTGAGGTGGTTGAATGCATATCTGGCCTTTACAATGACTCGCGGTGGCCTTCGGCTGTACCGAGTCAGTGCTGCTTATCCTCCCATACAAGTCTGAGACCAGTCTGGTGCCAGTTTACCGACCATGTAGGGATGGATGGCTTGCTTAGCCATAAGCGCAGGATTGCACCATCGACCTTGTATGCGACGCAGAGCAACTTTAACCACTACGCCACATGCGCTTTTTTCACAAAAAAAAAACCAGCTAAGTAACAATAAAGACCTTGAAGACGACAAGGATGATTTCCAACCTCTCATAGTGTTTATTAAGATGTGAGGAGTTTGGCTGCTTTGACTGCACGACCCAAGAGCAGAGGCATTAATGTAATCCTCTCTAGTCCTTATATTCTTATCGAAATTGGGAATGGTATTAATGGATTTTTCTCGAAGATTTATTCACGCCCTATTGACGTCCTCATATGGTATGAAATCACTCTCACCTATTACACCTTAGCTAATCATACTGCAGAAGTTCGTTCAAAAAATTTGATTGTTCATTTTTTGAGTTTCTTCCAAAGTTTTTTGTTGTCAGTTACATACTTTTATCTTTTTATAAGTGCTTCCGTTGTTTATCAGCTCGTTGGTTCGTTTCCTTTCAGCGAATTTATATGGTTTTTACTATACTTATATAATCTTTCTTCTGTCAGTCGTGTGAAACCTTTTGAACTTTGTTGATGCAACATTCTTTGGAGGCTCTGTTTTGTAGAGTTGTGTGTACAAGAGCTTGTTCATGGCACAGCACTTAATTGGGACTCATGTAGTCAGAATACAGAATTGTCCGCAAATTCATAGATTAAGGTGAAGAGTTTGTTGGCATTGGCATTTTGGGGATTACTAAAATCGGTTTAGATTTGTGAATTAAAGAAACACTTCTCAGATTAGGGTCCTAGGAAGAAATCTGAAGCTTTCATGATGGAGTGCTGAATATCTTCTTTCTTATCTATGTCGAGTTTTTATCGTCTTTCTTTACATACTTGTTCTCCGTCTTGATTATTTATAGAGGAGGAAGATAACGGAATAATTTGTGATGCAGTCTGCCAGAAAGTAACCTAGTGTTTTAATTTCCTCCCTAACGCCCTCGTCAAATCACGCGGGAACGGTTTAGCCCGATTATCTTCGAGATTTCAAGAAAATTTGACTTAACCAGTAATTTACGACAGGCATAAAGAAGGCAAATTTCCAAGCAGAAGCCGACACAACACGCGAAATACTCAAAGATCTTTGTAGAGGATGAATGCGAGAAAACATCGGATACAGGGAGTGCTAGGATCCGCACAGTATATGTGCGGTTGGGTCATGTGAAATAAATATAAATAAAATACTCTTGATTACGTTTACAAACCATAGAATGTTCCTGAACCGAAATCACTCCTGCTAAATGTATTGATGAAAAGCTGAGTATAAGAAGGTGTTCTAAACAACCGTACCTGTCATTATGATCAATTGTAACCTAGAATGGATTCCTAGTCGAGAATGAATCATTTCTATCTTCACCCTCAGCATCGTGCACCTCAGTTTATACGATAGGTCGCAGGTGAAGTCATGCTTGTTTGCGCCTTGACTTCTTGGTATTCGCTAGTATAAACCATATCGAAGCTAATTTGTACATTTTCGAGTGTGACTGACGTTTTATCGCATGTGGGATATCTCGTCTCTACTCTATATTAAGAATCTGGTTTTTCTGTCTCTTCCCATATACACACGTATACAAACTGCCTAACAAACATTATATTTGTCATTACTAACGAGTAGCATGCACATAAACACACACGTCCACTTATATATACCAGATCATCCTGACTACACAATTTGATGAAAACGTGCTGATTCCAGCCGCCGTTCATTTTTCTTGGAGGATCATCATCACTTGGCACGACTGTCGAGCTCTTCGCCTATCAGTTCGCATAATTATCTCTCAATATATATAATTGGAAATTATGATTATCTCATCGAGTGTCTTGAGTTGAATTCAAGATTCTTTCCTCTTGAGATTGTTCTGTTGTTTGTGATTCGATGAGAGAAAAACACCCATCATCTTTTGACTTTATAATTTTCTTAGTGGCTTTTTTACCAAATTTTCAAAGAAGTTATAGGAGTATTAGTTTATTTTGCAGGTTTTTCGAATGTTTCATTCGTTCACTAGTTTAGTATCCAATCACACGTGGTTTCCATAGTAGATGCATTGAAGATCACAAAGTTTTATTTGTTGTCTTAGATAACTTTATGTTTTCGTACCACTTATAAAGCTATCACTGTAAAGAAATTGAATGTCTCCTTGATTAATGTTTATGGGTAGGTTTATAAGTAGCTGACCAAGTTTTCCTGTAGAAAGAAAATTGCCGCTACCTGTTAGTTTTTCATCTAAAAAAGGTAAAGCTGACGAACTGGAGCTTGTATTTTTTATGAATCTAGTTCCATGTGTCGATGATAAAGGATATGAGTAAAAGAAGATGGGTAAAAAAGAAAATGGAAAGTCAACCAGATAGAAAAGGAGAGGAAGAAGAGAGAGAGAGGTGACTGTGAATAAGTAAAGTTCACCGCGGACATTTTTGATACTGTAATTTTGGCATTTTGGACAATAGTCGAGGCGAAGAATTTCGTGTCTTCTCGAAAACAATAGAAATATGTTGAATCGGACAATGCATAATGCTGATTAGGTGCTTAAACACTTCTTTCTTACACTGCCGTTGACTACTCTGAAGTCATTTTTTTCTCATTTCATAAACAATACTTTTATCTCTTGCCATTGACATATCACCCGATGGAAATCACAATCCCATCCTGTGCGGATTAGCTTCTTAAATGCAGTCATTCCATTTCCTTAGTATTTTTTTGAAATACTATTCGATTCAGATTTCTTACGATTTCAAATATCATAGGAAATTCAGATTGGGTTAGTTAATGTGCATTCCTTTCTCATTACAACGAATTTTATCGTTCATCACTATTGTTGTTGATTTTTTTCTTCATGACTAATCATTTTTCTTTCAGGTATGACATCATTACTTGGAGGAAATAGCATACTTCATATAGCAAATCGATTAGGTGGACTCAAAAAGGAAATGCCGAATGAAGGTCACTGATTTTTCCTACGTCACTTTAGTGAATGATTCAAGTGGTGATGTTGTATAGTAGCGAGAAGAGGAAGGAAAAATCTGATAAAATGAACGATTTTTACGACATGGTGAAAAACTAGTAGAACTCATAGGTTACACTTGATATAATAGTGCTTGTGAAACATATGCGACTAGCGGTGGTGAATAGTGGTGTGAAAGTGCTTTAGTGCTAATTTGAATATAACTTTAACTACTTGTCTGTCAGGAGGCTTGAAATCTGCATATCAGTCTCTTATGGTCTCCCTATCTGCAGTCTGTGCGCTCTTTGAAAATCATTGTTTATTAGAAATCAAATCAATCTAATCACAATTTTATTACTCGTTGGTGGAATCACGTCGGTTCATTGACCATCACTAACTCAGTCTCATAGATGTAAATGAAGCGAGGCTCCCACCTGAAGAGCTAATTGAATGTGCACTTGACATATAGTGTTTCGGCAAAACATGGTCCAATAGTGATTTGTACAAACGTTCCAAAAGGATCAGGTTGAATCAGCGCTGCTTTTCGACGGAAAAAGCAAACCCTTCAGGCCGAAGTCAATCACGGCTTTTTCACGAGTTGGTCCACATTGTGCTCGGAAACAGTGACTTTCTTTTTATATTATATGCAGAACATTTTCGTAGTGTATTTGACCTCAAAGTCTCATAATCCCATGTGGCAGTAATGCTCCACACGAGAATCCCGCTATACTACTAAACACCAAACAGACAAGGACATGTTCGGTCTTGAACTATCCCTATCTTTTATGGATTTGGAGCAAATTTTGACTCCCGACTTCCACTGAACTTCGATGTCGATAGTCATTATTCTGCTCTTATTAATGCTTACATGTGGCTTTTAGAAATGTCTATGATTATGGCTGAAATTCGGAGATTTCACCTCCATCAGAGCCACCATGATGGTTTCAACGTTCTCAGCAGTCGATCTTATTGTAATGTTTCCGTAGTAAGAAGAATCTACTAGAGTGAATCATTGCACAAGTCAGGTGATCAACTCTACTCAATTTGTCTCGTTGCGGGCGACTATACAGATGAAGATCAACATCTGGTGTGGGCACTCGACTCGAATTGTAGTGGCTTTGAAGAAGACACATTTTCGGAAACGTTAGCTGGACTCTCGGTCGAGCAAAATATGGGGTGGTCTACTTGTGATTCCCACTTCTGATTATCAGCCACTTTTTGTTTCAGACACGTCGGAGGATTTTCTTTCATTTAGGGAACACTGATCGTTTTTCCTACATCTGGTATGGCAGTCGTCATCCATACCATATTAGTGGACCATCTCTAATTTCAACTTGATGGTTGTGAGTGTGTGTGTATGTATGTATGCGTGTGTATGTGTATGTGTATGTGTATCTGTGTATGCCTGTGCAAAGCGGGTCTGTTTTCCATGATGGTATTTCTCTTGCTGATTTGGACGAAGACTAAATGCCGATGATTATCAAAGCAATAACATTCTCCAGCAGCAGTAATGTGTTTTGGCGAGAAGCATCGAAAGACGTTCTTGGTCTCAAGCTCATTTAGCTTTCAAGATGCGTTCCGATTAATTTAAAAATGTAACATCACTTATCTACGAACTGTAGATTTCGAACGATGAAAGCCAGAAACTAATACAATTGCTCAGTTTTGGTTACGATGAAGTGTTGTCGACTTTTCTTAATCCTTTACCATCTAACATAAAGAAAAACAGCAAATAATCAAATCTATAATCCTGTTTTCTCAATAGAACACTTTTTTAAGTCAAAACATTTCACTATAATCACATTGACCGTCCTATTCCTCCGGAAATCAGGATATCGGTAGACTGTTTCGAGATCATTGACTCCTTTCAATTCACAGAAGCTGGTGACTATCCGTTAAGAAGACCTGGGAAGCTCCATAGCACGACTATCCGTGGATTCGAGAAGATTCGACTCGAGCAACGTTCGACGACGATCGTCAAGACCAAACATCGTCTGACAGCGGCTCAACCTCGACGAGAAAATCCGAAGGCCTTCGTTGGTTTTGGATGCTGGGGAAACGAATCGAATGTAGGAAGCGCTGAGATCCGTACAACATATGTGATATCGGGGTGTGTAAAGTGAAATAAATGCTTTTCTTGTCCTGTTAAATGACATTTTACTATGTTTGAAGGTGAAAGAAAAGCCAAATATGATTTCAAAATCAAAAAACTTGTGTTTTTCTAATAAGATTGTTTCGTTCAAAGACGTATAGTATGGCCTTTCATCTTTCAAAATCTAGTTCGATCCCCGCTGCACGCTAACATTATCTTTGAAGATTCAATTACTTGTTCAGATAAGAAAAAAAAGCCCACTAACTAGTTCGTCGATCGCTCGTGTAAATTATCTTGTTTAAACATATCTAAGTCTCTAATCTAAATGGACTTAATATGAATTGAGCATGACTTTATGCAGTTTAATGAGATGTTGGATGTCTCAAGCATTTGATCCGTTTATCTTTCATTAGATCGCTGATTCGGTGGTAATATAATATAATAGAGGCAGGTCCAAATGCTATAATGTGGCGCGCGTCTGCTTCGTTATCTATCTCACTGGACAAGATCGTCGACGAAAAAATTGCGCAAAAAGTAGAAATTATCGAAAGATGAGCCAAAAATTCGAATTTACAAGAAAATGTCAAATGGAAGTATCAGAAGAAAAAATGGAGACAAAGAAAAAACATCGCGAATGTTTGAAAATGTTTTGGTCATCAAGTATTTTACGTTTTTTTTGTGGAAGGTTGCTTGATTTTGGTTTGATCTTTTGTTATCCTTTAAAATCGTTATCCTAATAATTGCTGTTTATTTTTTTCTACGACGGCGAAAACTGCGTGAAAAAGCCGCGCACGTCGATCGTATGGTTTCATGGAGGGAGCGTTTATACAGTGGGTGAGATGTGCTTTGTAAGACGTAAAATTCATGATCGTTGTTCCGATCTCACACTCTCGAGTGAATCAAGTCCTTCGTCTATAAGAGTCAGCAAATTGATACCAGACTTATTTGGTGAATGAAAGCACTGATCTAACATCTTAATCATGAAAAGCCACATTGCGAGAGCGGCCGGCTGTTTTGACAGTTGGTTCGGATCACCGCGATTCGAAGAAGGCGAAGACAGCGAAGCGTTAGACAAGTAAAACTCATATACCAGCCTAGTGATAGCTGACTGATAATAGAGAAATAAACTGATTGACACTTTAGCTTATTTCCTAGAGTCATTCTATTAGCCAGATATTCTTTCTCTCTTTTCTATGTTTTGATACAGTTTTTACAATGTACATTTTAAAGGAATTGGTCGAGTCCACACTTTTCATCCTCTCGATTTCATTAGTAAATATGAGTCATCTATTTTATTTGAATTTTTTTACTACTCTCAATCTCGTTGTGATAATTTCAACGAATTTTTTATTAGCTCTTGATTGTAGCAGTATTGTGAGAAAATGTTCATCGATTTCTTCTCTTACCTTATTGTAGTTGTTACAATATGCTTGCACATTTGCCAAAATTTGTAACAGTTCTCGTTGTATTGCGGTGTTCCTTAATCAACATGTCAACGCTGACATCAGTTTCGACGAATGCATTGATAATTTGAGATTTTCTACAAATTTTTACGTACTCTCTCTTTCGAACGTGATCTTGCGTTTCAGGGTTGGATCCAGAAGGCACACCATCGCCGACACCGTCGGTAGTGGTCCGACAAGTCACTCCGCTATCAGAGACGATAGCATTTCCGGGAATAGCCGCCACGGAAAGTCCGTTACCGTCCCTGTCTATGCCACCGCTGCCGCCACCTAACAATGAGTCCAATGTGGTGATGTCGTTGTTCAAGGACAAGGAAACAGTGAGTCGATGTTTTCCACATAGGTAAACTAAATCATGGCAGATGTTCCTTTGATAAAAAAAGTATTGGACGACTTAGAAGTTGATGCTAATCCAATATTACTCAAAACTTCATAGTTATTGGATTGTGTTTTAACTATGTAGAAAACAGTATAACACTTCGCTCCTGTTCCAGTTGTTTAACAATACATAGTAGATTCTCAAATCATCTTCCCTTCTAATTGAACAATCGCTCGAAATCAAGATAATCTGTAATTGAAATCGTTTCTCTGAATGTGTCGCGGACTTTCGTAGTATGGTCGTCCGCTTCCATGGAAGTTGAACCATTCATGTCCAGATAAAGCTGATCAAGGATTAAGTTTATGCTAAAGTACTATAGCGAAATTAGACCAAAGAGCTATAATACACTGCAAACATGACAGAAGTGAAATCTGACGTAGATACGCTCATAATTACTGAGAACTTCTTATGTAATCCTCACTATAGAATCTGCTCTACAAATTCCGATGTCCATTTTTTACTCCGAAAGAAATTGGAGTAAAGTCTTCATAGTATTATATCTTTCAAAAATGTTTTTTGTGTTTACGGTTCTGTGTATTTAATCGCAAACCGGTTGCTTGTAAACTTGATTTGGGGTATTACAGTTGTACAATTACTACGGAATACTAACGGCTTCCAGGGCGGGAACAAAATTAGCTTATTCTCAAATCACGGCAATAAACACCGAGCGTTCACTTTACTGATTACTCGAATTAGGAAGTACATATATATAATTACTTATTTATTTATTTGAGGCATGTGGCGCAGTGGTTAGAGGTGCTCTGCGTCGCACACGAGGTCAATGGTTCGATCTCGCGCTCATGGCTCACCAAGCCATCCATCCCTCCGGGTCGGTAATTGGTACCAGACAGGTCTCAGACTTGTCTGGGAGATAAGCAGCACTGACTCGGTCAGCGGGAGGCCACCGCGAGTCATTGTAAAGGCCGATATGCATTCAATCACCTCAAACGAAGTAAAAATTGAAGTCGAATGCATGGCGCATCCTCAGGGTTGATCACGCCGAGAGCTTTATCCTTTTATTTATTATTTATTCATATATATATATATATATACATATACACCTATATATATGCTTTCTAACTTATAAAAATATGTAACATATAATTTATTATATCTAATATATAGAAATATATAAGCTATGTACATGCATATTTTTTATTTATTTAGCACTTTATTTGATCCGTCATCACAGTGTTTTTACATCTACTTATACAGTCATTTTTCATAGACATATGTGCATATATGTATACATATATATGCCTATATGTGTATATACGACTACATGTGATATACCATATATAAATCAACACTTTCTTTTGAATATTTTGAGACCTCGGTCAAAATCATACATCCTGACAACATATTCCAGGCCTGAGACGAAGTTTAGAATTTTTATTCAAAAGTGCAGGTAAAAGTGAGCCATGCTCAGGAATCGCAGGCGTTTTGTACGGAATAAATTACATACAACAATTTTGCAATTTTAGTTCACGACTTCGCCATCGACTTCAGAATCAGCTACCTCCGGCGGTGTTAACGAACCAACGACACTCGTCTCTACACACATTGATCTCAATGCGGCCATCTCACATATTCAACAACAGCTGAACGTTACCCAGTCGCAACACATTCAGAATGATGTAAAAGGTACTGTTGATTCTCCATGAAGTTGTATGTTGAACGAAAGAATAGTTTCAATAATTTGGCTTTGTTCCTTCGATAGGCTAACACCGACTTGCTACGGAACATTAATGATGCTAATGTTTTGTCGCCTTCGCGTTTTTCAGATCAGAGGCATTGATCTTCGTAGCGGTACTGAAGTCGAATTTTATAACTATACTAAGTATCAAGTACTCTATTATACTTCAATAAAATTACATATGGTCATCCGCTCTCCATTCAGATATTTCTTGGAGTTACAAGAGCAGCAATCCCCTAGAAGGTACCTATGGGTGTGGTGAACATATTTCGGTCTTGAACGCCTAATGAGTGATGTTGCCTTCCCAGGTTTCTGCCTGCTGAGCTGGTTGATTTCTCTCTTACATGTAACAGGCTGATTTTCATTGAGCAGGCGTATTGAGCTCTAGTCATCCTTGTTGCGCACCGTAATGCTCAAAGAATATAGAGAGCATATGTTACCCTTTTTTGCGACAAACTAGTATCTGGTTGTAAATCAGTTTCTGTAACATAGATTTGCTGTTGGTTGGTGAGCGTGAGTTTAACCCTGAACTTATTAGCTTCGCAAACGTTGCCATGAAGATGAACCCACATGGTAGACCTACAGAACTGTGTCTCTTTACTTCGAAGACATATGTTCCTATTAGATAATATGATTTAAATGCAGCTAAAAATGACGTCGACTGTTCAGGATTCATGGAAGGCAAAATGCAGATTAGATCTCAAAAAAGACCGGAAATTACCTGGAGTTGATGGGAAATGGAACAGCATGAATCAATGAATACAGAAGTGAAAAATTGCTGAATCAAATAATTTATGAGTATCTGAATTGTGAATTTATCCCTTTACGGGCAACGAGGGTCTTTCTGACCCTCAGATTTTGAGAGGTTTTTTTTAGCCAAACAAAGCTTTTCGTCCAGAATTCAAGTAGTCATTCGAAAGCTCAAATCTCGGAAGTTCCGACACTTTGCTTGGTTTTCAAAACACTTTTGTAGTACGCTCTAGCAGCAAAAATAAAATCATGTTTCACACTCGATTTGTCCTAATCGCTCAGTTAAAGTCTTTGGATCGCTTTTTATTGGACTACACTAAGCTCATTCGATAGCCCAAATCTAGGCTAATATGAAGTTTGACCTGTTTCTCGAAAAGGTTTTCATAGCGCATACTGAAATCGAAAAGATGACCACGTTTTACTTTCGGAGTTTTTCTTTTGCACATAGAAGTTCTATATGCACAAAAAGAATGCAAGTCTGTAGAGAAAATCATGTTCTATCAAAGTGGTACAAGGATGCTAAAATATCTCCCCAAATAAAGAAAAAAATCTTTGTTGCAGAACGAAATTCGTGCGCCACTGGCGATATCGATTATGCAGTCATCATTATATCGTCCACAAAGGGTTAAATGTTAGGATCAGAATAGTGAGATTACTGTACGACAACAGAAATTCAAGTCTGGGTAAGCTAGAACCGCCCACTCGTACGTTAGTGGTTGCAGGTATATCTGCATTCTTCGTTAAACAATCAGATGGGGATAAGATATGGATGTACCCAAAATAAATGTGACTAATCATGTTGAAGTTGCTAGCTGGTGATACAATTTCCCTTATCAAGTGAAACACGCACCACATACACTTTGTGTAGATCTGCTGCCTGGCTACTCGCCGTGGATGAGAAACGCTGGGAGAAAAAAGTCGCACCCAGTGTGGGAGTTCTTCAAAGATCTGAAGGATACAAGTGAGTTGTGGCTTTCGACTTCGTTTTTGATCGTTTAGACCATGCAATAGATGTGCAATTTTGTTAAATAGGGGTTTAAAGTGTAATTTTAACTCTTTGCTTATTTTTGTGGAAAGTAGAGACGAAAATCTCAAGTGATTCTGCTCTCTACACTCTATGAAGTTTGTGCAGAATCAGCACATCAACGACTACACCAATTTTTTTACCGCACGCCGTTTACGTTTAAGGATTTTGTTGGAAGATTTTTTCTAGCTTTCAACAGATATGTCTGACACAACATCATATTGGATAAGTTACCGATTCAGCACAAAAAGCGTAGCAAACAAGTCTCTGGTAAATAGCAGGAACTATTGCTCATAGAGAGCACTACATAAATAAAGCCACTCAAGTGTTAAAGACTGCCCTCAAAGTTAAAATTTTTGAACTGGTATATCTACATCGAGATCTAATGTGAACAATGAAGAAAGTTGTGATAGGGCCCAGAGAAGTTAGCCTTTCTCCGGTACAGCGCGATCAAGAAGTGATTCTTCACATTAATATATATATATATATATATGCATATATATATATACATAATTTAATCATGCACGTTATGTTTCTCAATTTTTTGTACGCTTTCTCATGTATAGAAAACAGATTTACGTTACTTGGCGGAATACTAAACATTTCATTTAATGTAGCGCTCTTCCACATTTTGCTAGTAGCGTGTGTAAAGAAGATTATTTACATCCCAAGGAGGAGGTCGTCGTTGTCCGTATAAATGACCACCGGAAACCCTGTCTCGAAACGCTACGACATCTTTCGAATTGTTTCAAAGAGCAAGTTCATTTTGTCAAACCACTGACTTTGATGGAACTTGGAGGGCTAATGCGAGAAATCATGTATTCCAACTCATATACTAGTGGTTGAATCAGTTGATGAGGTTCCTGGGCGGCTTCAGAAACTGGTGGCGAATGCCTGTGCTTAGAACGAGTTTCAAATGGAACTCCATGTTATAAGCTTTCTTGCTTTTTGTTTCTAAAAATCATGATTACGTGATAAGTTTTGGCATAATAACAGACAATAAAAGTCTATTATTTTTTAACTCGCTGACATTTCTCCTCTATTTCGTTGAGGGTATTACGCAGTCAACTTGTGTGTATCAAAATAAATCTCGTAATTATTCTTTGAATCAACATGTCATGTGGTGTGTTATGGGCCCTTGTACAGCCCGATACACGTCTTTCGGCCTTGCAGCCTCGCCAGTGGCAGGCCTTTCGTCTTTAGCCAATCCTACAAGAGCCCATAACAGGCACATGACATGTTGGCTCAAGTAATAAATAGTAGATCACATGACATGCTGGCTCAAATAATAATTATTAGAATGTCCCGGCTGACGCAAAAGTTTTTGCACACCACTCTGCATTATTGGGTATAATTATGATATATATTGAATTTTAAGCGTGGTCTCAAGAACACACTTGAAACAAACAGTATAATATATCAAAAATACCAGCCAAGTGGAATCGACTGTCGAACACTGCCGATCTAGTGATTTTTCACTTGACGGCAAGTGTGTGAATCGTTTTTTCGTCATCTACGGAGAATATAGGGCCCTCGAGAGGATTGGCTGAAGACGAGGAGCTGCCCGACTGACGCGGCTGCAAGGCCGAAACACGTGTATCGTTGTACAGGAGCCCATAACAGACCACATGACATGTGGGCTCAAATAATAATTATGAGATATACTTAATTTTGAGCGTGGTCTGGTGAAAAGACTTGAAACAAACGGTACTATATAAAGATAGCTTGAACGAGAGTCGTTGACTCAGTCATTCATTTTAATACAGTGCAATTTTTGGTCATGCATGAGAACTTTTGGACCAAAAGCAGCGATAGTGAATTCAAACAAGCCTACATATCTACAGTTTATCTAGTCCGTGGCAACATCAGCTTTTTGCAGCGTCGCTCATAGGCGCTGGTGAATTTTTTGTGCTTAATGTAGAAGTTGAAGAAGCCGCAGTTCAGAAGTTTTTCCTCCATTTCGCCACTTTTCCCAAAGTGATCATATTTTTTGTGATGCAGAGGAACACACAAAGAGTTTTCATGAGGGCCGGTAGTGTGCGTTTATTGGCCATCTATGAGTTAGCGATTGATTGAGACGGGAAAGTGATATCACAGAATCCTTTTTCCCTTCGTATGACCTGTCATGTTACTTGTAATATGCACTGCACGGCATGGGCTCGTCTCTAGGAAAAATTATGACTCTACCAGTGATATATATTCTTGGAATTTGTTCTGTCCACTGGGGCCACCCAGTACGGAGCAGTGAAATTCAGAGGTCATTGTCACTCATTACTACTGCAAGAGTGATGATTATAGCATTCAAGAAGTCTTACAGAAACAGGTTGGACTTGGTCTCATGGTCAATCAGCAGATTGCAGTTATTGTCAACTGGTATTGTTCCTGGATATCGAATTACAACGCAGAAATGATGGTTCAATTCTTAGCAAAGCCTTTTGGACTTGGTAGTTAGACATAACTATCTGGAAGTAGACAAATGCCAAGAAGCACAATGTTCTGGACTAGAATATTGTCAAAAAATAAACGAATCCACACATGATGTGCACTCATGTTGTAATTTACTAGAGCAAAAGAAGCACTGGAAGTAGTGGAGGTTGTACGATTTTTGAAGAGGAGCCATTTGAATGTCAGCAGTATAGAGATAAATTGCCGTATTGGAGTTGTAATGAAGAAGATAAAAGAAAATACACTCAAGGCCTGTAGAAACGCGCATGAGGGTTATGTAAAGTTCAAATTTGTCCTTTAGTTTACAAAGATTTGCTGCAGCTACTCAGTCATCAACAGAGGAAAAGTGATGCGTCCACTTGGGCGATGCACATATGCCAAACTCAAAGCCACCACGTAAGAGAAACCTCATCACTTCATTTCATCAAAAATGTGCGAGTAGCGAAGTGGCAGTGACTTCTTATCGTGCGATCAAATTAATCTACCCATGCGCTGGTTCGACATTCCTCCGAACTCACCAAACATCTTATTCCTTTGGAGTTGAGAAATTCGTACCTGACTAGTTTGATACAAGTTGGCACCCTCTAACCCAAGCGGCAACGCTTCAGTACGAGTACCCGAAGATTCGACTCGACCAGTACTTTACGGATTTTATAACTCAGACGAAAAGCCTCATTTAACATCCACGACACGCTAAGAAAGCTCAGCGAGGTTCTCAGATGGTGGATGCGAGATAACAAATTGAATTCGGAAAGCATGTAGTATCAACAAAACGAAGTTCGCTGGTTTATTGTCTTAACATTCTCCAAACCCTGAGATCACGTTGCAACATCTCTTGTTCTCGCTGTAAATATATCAACTGACTAGAAACCACAATGTTATAACTAAAATAACTTGATGTGCAGAATGAATGACTGAGCTCAAGTGACAACAATTCGATCTTGGCAACATCAAATCCGAATGTGTTCTGCGTAAAAAGTTGCGCCGCAGAGAAGTTCATTCGCATAAGTCTTCAGAGATATACAGGCAGTTCGTTCATGGAACAAATAATTTTATGCACTTTTGAATACTAATTCTGATGATTCCTGCTGTAAGCCTGATGAAATGAGAGGTATAAAGATTCCAGACGAACAATGGGCTCCAGCTGTCAAATTAACAACCCACTTATTCTGTCTTCTCAGCTTTCAACTCCTGAAATTTTTTTCATAGGAAAAAAGTAATTATTGCTCGATGATGGACTCCGTATTTTATTTTAAAAAAGCGACAGTAAAAGAGAAATCAGTGAGAACATTTAACATATGAGGTGATCTGAAAACTCTCAATCTAGTGGAAGTTTGAAATTGTCACTCACTCAATAAAGTGAGCAATGAAGTCGAAATATTCGCTATTATATAAAACAAACTGCGCAACATGAAAAAAATGTTCGTTTCATCTACGAGATATGATTTCAACTCTACTAGTTTTGTATTCCTTTCTTATTCAATTGATTCATTTTTTTCACTATACATATCACTTTGACACTTTATTGATCTGTCTTCACAGTTTTTTTTAACTCAATCTGTGGATCAGTACGTTTGGTATTCGATTCGTCTTCTTCTCTTCTTCTTCCTTTTTGAACGTCGTAGAATACTGATTGAGCACGTCTTCTCGAGATTAGCCTGGCTGTGGCGTTTCAAAGGGTGTACGTAGCTGACTGCCGAAGTGTTACGGTATGGGGTTTGGCCCCCATCGCGCCTCAACGCACATCACAACCACTCGGCCACGGCTCCCCACTATACATCTCAAGCTATTCATATATAAAACTTTATACTTTCATGATCTTTTGATGTGAGGAATATAGTCTTTTGTTGTGAAAAAGTTTTTATGGCATTTTCCTCTGTATTGAAACGTTTTGCTCCAATTTGAAAGTTGACATCCTTAGCATTAACTGTAAGTTACTTTTAGCAAAAACCTAATTGAAATCGTTTTACGATAGCGAAAATCAACTATAAAACAAGTAAATCTATACAGACTGTTACGCTACATTTTACCAAATTTCTAGAAAGAATTCGTCGTGTTTAGTTTTTTCTTAAACGATGGGAAGCAAAATTTTGTTTATAATCACTGATTCTTACGGCTGCAATTTTGGGGTGAACAACCAGATAAACATGTTCATGATTAGTGTACGGAATCAGGGAAAAATGCTTGTTCTTCACACAACCGACCTCTTGCGGACAAACATTTCCGGCCTCCAGTAAGTTTTGGTCGATGTTACTTTACTGCTCGACAGTGGATATCACTCAAGTGCGATCTGTCATCTCAGTTTGTTCTATTTTTATCCAATCCATGAGTTTTCTTTTTGACATACTTATTCTGTTGCGCCTAAGAGAATGTGATACCTTTTAAACGTCTAACGGTTCACATCTAGTTTGGTGATAGCTCACTTGTAAGTAAGCATCACTGCATACTGCGAAAGAAAAATATAGATCAACAACTCAGAAAAAAAAGTAGACTACAAAGATAGAATTACTTGTAGGTACGGAATAGGCTCGTCTTCTTCGTCTCTTCTCACTCCTTAAGATCATTACTGTCATTTGTACATATCTGAAGTATGTAGAAAGACCGTTCCATTAATTTGGGTCTATGTATCGCAAGGATTTTTCCATTGTTGTAGTCCCTAATTATAGATAGGTAATTTAGATTAATCACTACTATGTGCTTGATATGTTGCAACCTTGTGTAGCTGAGTAAAATCGTCGCCTCATACCCGTTCTACAAAATTGGAAAATTTCTATTTTGGTGCTCTAATTAACTAATGATGGCAGAGTAATGTATAAATATATCTCGCTGAAATTTTTAGGCCCTTCTGGATAGTTCTGGTCTCACAACTTTATAAAGTACTTTTTAATTGAATTCTCAAATTAAGAAAAGACGAGACCATGCCTAGACTTAGGCTTAAACTAAAAAATTAATAGCACTACAACTCTCCTTTTGCGTCATTTTCAAAAACTTTCCGAAATTTGTGCGCTAGCAGCTTACGTGGGTTTCGGCGATATCGCCCTCCTCAGTAGAGCTACACATCCTCTAGGTCACACCTACTAAATGTAAAGAAAGGTGGAACATGTTTCGCTGCATACCAGGTGGAATCTCACGGGTTATACTGTTTTCAGTCAATGATTTACGGTTACTATCAAGCGGACAATATTGCTGAAACGTACGTAAACCACTAACGTATGAGGCGAACAATACCACCAAAACAAACATAGGCCACTAACCTACATACCTCGGAAAGGCTTGAAATATTCTAATGAGATGTATTGAATTGTTGAAGCGAGGTTAGAAATAGTCGAATGAAGGAGAACAGCATTCGTTACTGCGCTTTTTACATTGTTCCCCACTTGCCCATGATTAAGGCAGAAAGCAAGGTGGCACCAGCGGCACACTCTATGAACCCTGTCATGGCCTGTGTGCTGTATATAAGCTGCATTCTTTATGATTTTTGTCAGCCTGAAACCTAGCCTTTGCTCAAAAGCATTGAGAAATATTATGATTTATGGTGTTTCTGAACAGCTTGTAAAACATGTTAACAAAATTATGCTAATGGATATCAATAACGAGTAGTATTGATGAGAGTCGCTGCCGCTTTTCGTGTGCAAAATGACCGACTGAAACGCTTTTTCATTCAGTTGTTTGTCTTACAGCGGATATCCAATCATGTGTTTTCCACGTTGGATGTGTAGTGGTTCGTCAGAAGTCACGTAGTAACTCGTTGTATGTTTCTGCAGTTCAACTTTATAAGGTAAAACAACTCTGATGGTTATTCTTCAGCACAGAAGAGGCCTCATAGGTGTTGTCAGAGAGAGATTCCGAGTCTTCTGCCATCAATTTTATCTCTTGTAAGCATGGTATCTTCATCTTCTTTGAATAATACGTCCAGTGGAAGGTTGAACTCTTGGGTCTCATAGATTCCCCTTCTGACCTTTCTCACCTTTATACACTTTCTTACAATATTTTGCTTATATATGCCACTAAGAGGGGCGTGGACGAGTGGTGACTCATCGCAGCACGGAGCTGATCCTCAATCCTCTGCGGAGTCAGCAACGTAGATCCTAAGGACCGCCACAGCCAGGCTATCATCGAGATTGAGAAGAAACATGCTTCACCAGTATTTTACAACGAGGAGACGAAGAATTTAATACCAGAAGTACTGGGATGAGCACAACAAAAAACTTAAACGGATTAAATAAATGTCCGGACAGCAGATTGAAAGCGTGATGATATCGTGCAAGTACGCGCTGCCTGAAGACATAGCGGTTCGAGTCCATGAGATAAAAACATCAGGTTGCTGGATTTACTTGAATCTCAGCATGCCTGGGTTATGCTTACTCGACTCTGCTGTAAAAATAAAGTTTAGGCAGTAGATGAAAAGTTCGAAACTGTAATCCTCAGTCTGTCTCTATCTATAGAGAACTGATTTACTGTATTTGGTTTTCGTTTTTTTCTCCTGGATTACTAGTACAAATATTTTCCTCGCCACTGGTTGGTGCTATTTGCAGGCTGTAATCCCAATATTCGAATCTAAAACACTTCTCTCATCGATACAATCCAGGGCAGATTACCCTGTCACCAATCGTTATCAATGTTCACTTTGTTGTTCACGATTGTTTTCATCTAGTGCGCTAACTCTTACAGTTCCCTATGTCTTCTTGTGTAGCTCTGCCTCGTCTGACCTTTGCGGTTCGAATTAGAAAGAAGGATTAGGATCATTAACTGCTACTACATAGAAGGCGGAAGTCCATCTCAGAATAGGAGTTCCATGCTATTTCGCTTTCTTAAGAAACGTTTCGAGTGGAGTTCGTTGGAGTTGAGTATTGCTCAAATGATTTAACATCGTCCGATGATGCTCTTTTTATCTACAAAACCACCGTCGATTGAATTGCAACTCAACAAATCATCTTTCAGTGGTTTAAATTACTCTTTTACCTAAGACGTAGTTAATCGATACATATTTCTGTAATTGCTTATGTTTGATTATGAATCATTAACCTTTTTCGGTGTTTCTTTTTCTGTGGACCTCCCGCCGTTGATAACCTCGTATCGCGAGAGGCTATCCGCTTAATGATTGGATGACAATTAAGGAATTAACGCACAATGTCATTATAGAGGAGACGGCTATCAGTTTCGAAAACTCATGTTATTACTCGTTTAATCGGGCACTTTTGAAGTGAACGGACGCCTCGAGAAAAGGTCTCTATGCACTGATAAAAATTGCAGTTCAAATATATTCTTTAATGGGGGCGCCGTGGCCGAGTGGTAGTGGTGCTCGTCGGCTCCACACCAACTCTGCGGCACTCAACAACACCGCTCTGTGGAATGCCACAAGCCAGGCTATCTTTTAGAATGAAAGGAGACTACGCTCAACCAATACTAACGACGTTCAGGAAGCGGACAAATCAACGAATTGCATGCTAGAATTACTGGGATCCGCATAGTGAATAAACAGTGTGAAGACGGATCCATAAGGTGTCAAATATCCGTTCAATTCATTTTGTAATAGATGAGTTAATAGCTCTTAAAAAGATCCCAGTGCTGTAATGTTCTTGAGATCTATTTGGTCAAGTCGATGTTCTTGCTTTTCCAGAATTCTAAGGCGATCAAAATAATAACTGTGTTTTCAATAGTCTAGACCAGATTGTAGACTATGTGTAAGCTGACTGATTTTCGCTCCACTCCATTCCGTTTTATTCTGTTCAGATGGGTTCCGTACACCTCCGACATGATCAATTATTCCATAAATCAGCGTATTTTCATTTAGATTGATATAGTCCCTCCGTCTAAATAGGTGTTATCGTGAATGCTACATAACAAAAAGTTAAAGACTAGCGAGGTTCATTTTGCTTTGAAACTTTGAACTCTATGGAAGTTTTGTAGCTATAAAGTGTTGCGATTCTGGACTACAACACGACTAACCACAATTTTATGAGTCGATCATCGTCATCAAAATCATATCAAACCAATCAAACCAATCAAAAATCTTTTTTCTTTCTCTCTCGCTCTCTCTTTCTCTTTCTGTCTTTCTCGCGATGTTCGTTTTTTCTTTTCAGATGGTGTTGGTGGGGTGATTTGTCTTCATTGTTCATGGCAAGGCGACGATCGTAGTCCGAACAATCTGCGCACTCATTTGAAGAAATTTCACTCGTCAGACGGAGTCTTTGCGCGATTCAGCGAGAAACTAGCACAGGTTTGGTTATTTTTTCCGAAATAAACTGCTCAACATGCCAGAGCAAACCGCTGAGTAAATTGAAAATTTCTAAGTCTGAGTTTACCTGCTCCAGTGCAATAGAAGATGCCCAAAAAATCGTGATATTAGGTGCTTTTTCTCCATCTAACTTTCTAGATAAGTCCAAGAATGTTGAATTAGAATCAGCAGTTTGAACCTCAGCCGGGAGTTGAACCCGTGTGTCTTTTTTTTCTGATCGGTGTGCTATCCATCATAACACTGCTGAAAAACCAGGGAAATTTTTTAGAAATTCTTGTAGGTTGTAGAATTGCTTCAAACACGCGTCTCTCATTCGGATAATTCCGAAGAAGTGAATGTGTATCCATGAGGTTCTGCTGAAGTAAAAGTCAAGCGTACTTGAGTTCAAAAAAAAGAGAATCAACCGTTCGTTCTGCCAAGCACGCAGTTAGCGGAGGTTACAATTGGTCTACGAATCGGGCTGAACACTCCAGCTGTGATGCGAGACGAGATCTGAACGACTCAACGGCTCGGACTGATCTCTCGTATCTCTTGCATACAAGATTGGAAGCGATAGGTAGGATAAGAGTAGTAAAACGAGATGGATAGACGTTTAATTGTGGTAAAAAATTCAAACAAAGTCATCTTTATCCGAGGGATTACGAGGCGATTGATATGCTGTCTGTAGAAGCCACCGGCCGATGCTGGTTCCCTGGGAAATCACGACAACCCGTGACAGTCTAAGTTGGCAATGCCCCCCACCCTTCCCTCCCCGTTTCCCCTTCCGTGTTCCGGAGCTGCGCTCGAATCAGGCCGATGGGGATGATGTTGAGGGGTGATCCGCGTCCCAGAGCTACGCTCGAATCAGGCCGGGTGGGGATGATGCTGAGAGGGTGAATCTCCCCCGACGGTCGGAGTAGCCCACCACTTCACCCCACCCCACACATCGCACAGCAGGCAGGGCCGTGCGCCCGACCTCGCGGTGCCCCCGCGACCACCCACCAACCTTGAGCCGCCGGTGTCTGTACGGGACCCCGTCGATCGATGCGCGGCCCACCCGTCGTTCCGGCGGTCTCGCCGTACTCCTCTCCGGGCCCGCTGTCTCGTCTCGGGTCTCTGCGCCCCGCACCACCTCAGACATGTCTCGCCGCGTCTCGACGCCCTGCGCCCTCCGCCCACGGGGCGCTGTCTGGCGGGCGTCGTCGGTTGGCGTTTCGGTGGCCCGTGCGCTCTCTTGCCGCCCGCGGGTTTCCCCGTCTTTCAGTATTCGATGGCCAGTTGTCGGTGGCCTGGCAATCGGGCGCCCCCCTCTCCTCTACTCCACCACCGACCAACCTACCGACCGACCGACCGACCCATCCGTCCGTCCGTCCGTCCGTCTCACTACTCATCTAGTCCTGGATCCGCTGTATCCGCTAGCGAGTAGAGCTCTAGACTTCTCCTTCTCAACATCCTTCCTAGCCGTTCTGCTATCTCTTCCTATTCTGTGGTTGTCGCTGATGAGATAGAACTGTTAGACTCTTTATCATTGATGGATTGTAATGTATTCGATTCTGACGCGATATCGTTCTGAAATCAGAAAGATGAGTATACATGACGTGTTTCCTTCCCTTGGTTCTGCTGGTTTAAGGACTCTGCGTATCTCTCTCTGAAATGCTATTATCCACCGCTCTTTCTGGATTATAAGGGTTCTTTCTGACAAATGAAGATCTGCTTCATTCGCTGGAGAAGAAGTTTCTATAAGAGTGTTAGTATGCAATGAAAAGTTGCTCTGCAGCGGATGAGGTCGGTTTTTCATTTGTCCCCTCATAATCGAAAAACCGTCTGTGTAACTGAGTATCTTTTACAACCCAATGGCTGCCAGAAGAATATAAATTTTTCCGAGAATATAGCAGAAGTCTTAAATCAACACTTGAATCGACTTTTTGTGACCTAACTTGAAATAAAAAGTTTCATCCTGAGAGCTTTTTTAGGCTTTCATTAGGTTTGTTATGGCACTTAAAGTGTGCTAGGCACGTCTTTCGGTTTTCTGCCTCATCAGTAGCACAATACCCTTCGCTTAAGACATTTCCTCTAGGACATACCCCCGTTACGGAGCAATCGACGGCGAACTATTTGCATCCAACGTACGGTGAAGGGAACGCCGCGGCGTTCCTTCAGCATGATTGATTGTCGATTGTCGTGTGCTTGGCTTACGGGTATCACGCCAGCTTCGATTTCTTCGATACAGGTGATATGTCCCCGAGGAACTGACTGAGCCGAAAGACATAGTGCTACTGGTGAAGCTGAAAGGCTGACATACGACTCTATAAGTAGCGTAACAGAATTTAAAATTGTATATAACGGTACAATGTGGTATGGTATAGTAATAATCATATTAGCATTAGTAGAAGTAGAGAACATCTGTATGAGTAGATCACAAGTAGAGCGTAGCAGATCGTGGTATGTTACAGTACGACATAGCACCGTGTCGTACCACCACGGTGGTGGGTGGGCTACGGCCGAGTGGCTAGTGATGCAGGCCACCGGCAAGCGACACACTTGACCGGCCCTCTCCCGCAATCAGTTAATGAAAGCCGTACGAATGCCCCAACTTACGTTTCTGCAAAGTTTTAAGGAGATATCGGCTTGACCCATCACTACGTGTGACTTACGAAGGCGATGAGATTCTCAATGAGCAGTCAGAAGAATTCGCGAAATGTTTGAACACGTTCGATGTGAAGGATGCATGCGAGGACACGAATCGAGTACGAGGATCCTTTGAAGATATTAGAAAATTGGCAACTGTGCAATGAAAAGTTGGACCATATTTATCTGATCAGGGCACAGTAGAGCACAGTAGATCATGAGATATCAGAGTATAATATTATATGGTATATTAATATGTATGGAGCGTGTGTGACGCAGTGGTTAGAGGTGCTCTGCGTCGCACACAAAGTCGAAGGTTCGATCTTGCGCTCAAGGGTCACCAAACCATCCATACCTCCGGGGTCGATAAATTGGTGCCAAACATGTCGGCGAGGATAAGCAGCATTGATTCGATCCAGCGGGACGCCTCCGCGAGTCATTGTAAAGGCAGGATATGCATCCAGTCACCTCAGACGATATAAAAAAATTGAAGACGATTGCATGACACATCCCTCAGGGATTGATTAACGCTGAGAGCTTTATCCTTTATACATTAATATAAGAGCGCATAAGGCGCAACTGTTAGTGGTGCTGTGCGTCGTATACGAAGTCAATGATTCGGATTTACACGCATGGCCTCACCAAGCCTTCCCATCCTTCCAGGGTCGGTTTCTTGGTGCCAGACTTGTGTGGGAGGTTAGGCAGCACTGATTTGATACATCGGTGGGCCACCGCGAGTCATTGAAAAAATAAGGTATGCATTCACTCACCTCAAACGCTGGTTGATGAAGACGAATTCATGGCGTGTTCCTCAGAGATTGATCTATACCAAGAGCTATATACCTTATCGTTTATAGCAGAGTATTAAGTAAGGTAGAAGTAGAGCAAATCTGAAAAGCAATAGCTCCTTGTCAGTGTTCCATTACATTTGAACAATTTGTTGATAGTTTCTCAGCAAATTGGTCTCCACGGAGTACCTTAAAATCGATCTTAGCTTCTATAGCTTTCGCCGTTATCGCTATTCATTGGTTTTTTGCTGATATTTTCATTCAAATCTTTGTCGAACATATGGTGGTCACATTCTGCACAATTGAAGATTTTTTCCCGAATATCCAGAGTTTTTTCGTCAATACGTCGCCACTGTTATTTTTAATGTCGTCATTTTTCCTCTCATGTTCTCCGTTTCGTTTCAATTTCATCTCAAAATTTATTTAGTCTGTTATTGTGACTGTGTCCGTCGTTCTTACTCTATCAATGGACGTGTCGCCGTCGACATCATCAATGGCGGAAGAGATCATAGCTGCGGATGTGCTGTCGTCACTTCTGAATCCATGTGAATCCCCAAGTGAAGGCAAGAAGAAGAATCAAAAAGGCACCAAAGCATGCAAGAAATCGTCGGAGATTTGGGATCATTATCGACTATTGAACGAGAATCAGAATGTCGAATGTGTATATTGCTGGAAAGTACTGAAACGAGGCGATAGCAGCACAAAAAGTATGTGGGGTCATATGACGGCATTCCATCAGGATGTACTGGACGATAAACAGAGTAGAAAAAAATTACGAGTGATGGCCGTCGAGCCGTTGGAGAGGAAGAAATTCTCAGCGGGAGACGTCGATGTGAGTGCTTTTCGCATCCAGGAGTGTAAAAATCCAAGTTAACATTCTCTGCACTGAACTTTCCTGACATCCATGAACACGACTTTGTAATTTGGCTGTTGCTTCATACCGCTGCGTCTTTCCTGAGACAACTTTATTCTGAGGATTTTGATCCTCAAATAGTTCAAGGACGCGCTTTGTGCTTTTGTAAGGGTGGTCTTGATGAACTAGTGAAAGGCGAATCTCGCATCGTTTCATATAACATTCATCCAATCTCTTACAAAGGATCAAAAGCGATGAAATATTGAAAATTGTGGATTTTATAGTAGTAAAAGTCAAACGTGAAGGCCTAGGATTGATTTTGGTAACAACAGTCGATGAAATTAGGAACTGATTGTCAACAGAAATTTGATTAGTCTTCGCTTAATTTCGAGAGATTTTTTTAAAAACATTCTATAATCTATCTAACGCAAAAATTTGCGACTATAGAGGTAGGAGGTCAACACAGGTACTCAAATTATGAATATTCACTTTTTCTTTTCTACTTAGTATACCTAATAACCATTTTGTTTTACATGCGCCTAGAAAACGTTTGACAAACAGTCTCAAGGAAATTTCACAATGGGAGTCTCCAGGGATAATTTTAGGGATTGGCACGAAAAAGTTGAAATAATCAAGCAGAATTCCGTGGTATCTACCTACCCATTCAGATACTGCGAAAGAGAAAAATGTATCTACATATTGTGAGGATTCTAGCAATTTGATGGTATAAAGCTCATGTAATCCCCGAACAGCACTCGTCTATGACTTTGAAATTGAAATCGTTGTAGAAAAGTCAGGAAATGGGAAAATAGAGATGAGTGTTGATAGGATTAATCTCAGGAAATAGGGTTCATCATCAATTACAGTACGTTCCATTGTTTATATAGCGAAAAAAGATGATCGTGTTCACATTCCTGTCTCATTCCATCAAGATGTGTCACGTCATTCAATGTAAATGTAGACGTTCTTTAATTTCAAGGACTGTGATGAAAATACTTTGTAATTTTCGAACGATGTCATTTAAAATGATGTCATGTTGTGTGAAACATTCTAGAAGTGACTCAAACACTTGTTATTGACATGACTGATTGAAATTATTGAGAATTTACGATGGTTTTTTTTTTTGAAATTTCGAACAGTATGATAACTTCTTGCTGTTCAAAAGCTTCTTCAAACCAAATATTTTTTAGCTTTTGCTTTTTTCGCTCGAAATTGAACTGGTCAAATTTAATGTTTGCGCATCATCTACACAAAATGCTGACACTGAAAATTCGAGTGGTTATTTTAGTTCGCAACTATTTTCCTTTAAACAGTGAATTTCATTTCGGACCATTAATGACGGCAAAATAAGCGCTACGGTGGGAAAAAATGCTTTGTTGCTTTTTTTTTGGTTTTAAACTTATTTTTCAATGCCGAGAAATTTCCCTGTATTTATCATCTTCGATATGAAAAGAGCTATAGCGACTCACATCTTGATCGAGAATTTGAAGGTCATTCGCTCTCATAAAAGCATGTAGTGATAGAGCTCTCGGCGTTGAACAATCCCTGATGGATATTGCACCATGTATTCGACTTCAGAGCGCATGTGGCGAAGTGGTTAGAGGTGCTCTGCGTTGCACACGAGGTCGATGGTTCGATCTCGCGCTCATGGCTCACCAAGCCATCCATCCCTGCGGGGTCGGTGAATTGATACCAGGCAGGTCTCAGGCTTTTCAAGGAGGATAAGCAGCACTGACTCAGTTCAGCGGGAGGCACCGCGAGTCATTGTAAAGGCCAGATATGCATTCAATCACCTCAAACGAAGTTAAAAATTAAAGACGAATGCATAGCTCATCCCTCAGGGATTGGTCAACTTCGAGAGCTTCATCCTTTTATCCTTTTTATTCGACTTCATCAAGCATTGTTAGAGTTGAATTTGCTGCGCATCAGGCCTTTACAATGACAATGACTCGCGGTGGCCTATCGATGAATTAAAGTCAGTGATGCTATTCTTCTTGACAAATATGTCACCAGATTTTCGACCTGAAAGGAAATGGAGAACTTGGTGAGCCTTAGATGTGGGAGGGATCGAACCACTAACGACGTATACGTTGCACGGTACTCTTAACCACTGCGTCACACGCGTCTTTTTCCGCTCTCATAGTTAGAAATTTCCACAGGGGAAGCGCTGACAACCATAGCTGGTCATTCTAGAATGCTTTTGTGAAAAAATGAGTCGGATTAGAATACTCAATAAGATTTTTGAGGATTTTGAGGTAACCAATCACATTTGTACATAGGAGAACGCCATTTGCCAAGATCGAGAGGTGTACTGTTTTGATAGTGAAGAGCTAAAAAGGAGTCTTGCTAGCTATTCGTTACTCGTTAACTCGATCTGTCACATTAATGTTTCTGGAGGTTGAGATCTCATTTATCATCTTGTATGAGAAATACTTTGCATTGCATGCACTTTGTCGATCGAATGGGAGTGGGACTTTGTGACGGTAATCTATCATGAGGTTGAGAAAATGTACGCTTCATGCAGAGCAATGAAAAATTGTTTCATGGTAATTATCAAGTCGGAGGTGCTGCAGGCTTTAGATTTCCTTTATTTTTCTGAATTATGGTACCGTTGCGCCTCAAGCATAGGAATCGTTATCACAGAAAAGACAATAATCAGAGAAACCCGTATTATCGTGGCTATAAAAATGTAAAATAGAAACAAAGAGACAGTGAGAAATTCTCTTTCCATGTCACACATTGCTCTTCAGGCCTGTATTGAGTAGAATGCAGTTTTGGCCACTTGCACGTTAAATTGAAACATTTCAACTCATATTTAAAATTGTTAAATGAATCATTACCTTGGAATCTACAGATCGTATCCTCAAAGTTGTATGATACTCTATTCAATAGTCACAAGCTTATAATTTCTAGAGCGCCACGAGACCTATTCCTTTATATTTTCCTTAAATGTCATGTTTTGGAAAACCGAATTTACCAAGCAGTTGAGATCCTATAGAGCAAGACCTCTTTTTTTTTTCGAGGTATTATTGACGTTTGCGGATGCACAGCGCACAACTGAAGTTTTAAGTTTGGGTTCCGTTCTGTAGTTTTAAATCTGTTTATCTCAACTAAGCAAACTCTCAAATGGTCGACAAATCATCGACAGTTGCTGAAAAACGCTGTCGAGCGAGGTGTGATAAACATTTGCTACTACACTTGTTTTCTGGCGGTGGAGTGAGACACTGTCATTATTTTGCGGGATTTTTGCATTGAATTCAATTCGCATAGTCTATTCGGCTTACCTTGAAAAGAGGCGTTACGTACTCTCCTCATTAACATCCATCTTTCTATTGTTGCTCATTACAAGAGCTAATGAAACCGTTTCGGTGCTCACATCTCTGTCTTCGTATAGCGAATGATATATCATGCACTTCCTGTCTTGTTATCTCAGAGGCTATAGGGACCTGTACTCACTTTTTGGTTATGCTGTGGGAAAAATTTTGTTTTCACTGTTATAGTGCATCAAAAAGACCATTTTAGAAATGAAATGCACCATTGAATTCTTCGAGATAGGCTATTGAATGACTATGAAACTGTAAGCTTAAGCAGTAAATGCGTTTCTCCTAGAGGGCTGAAAATGGGTACGGATAACGGAAAAGTACCTTTGTGTAGATACAAAGAGGCCAAAAAAAGCGTTGTGTGTACAAAATTAGCAGCTGTTGAGACAATGCGTTGAACTTAGTGCATGATATCCATTGTTCTTCTCCAACGACATTCATTTGTTAAACTTTTTGTTCTGGAGTTCTTCTGGCACTATTCTAATGACATTTATTGCCTGTAGTTTGACGTCTCAATGAATATATAACAAGATCACTTGTATCACCTGCTGTCCCGGTGATCGTCGAGTGACTCGGGTGGGCACCAGCAACACTTCCATTTTTCCCTATCGCGTGCAAGAGTAGCCCAGTCGGTCCTCCTCGCTTTTGGATTCGTTCATTATATCTTCCTTCTAGGCTTTCCGTGAAGAAATCGAATCATCGGGTTGGTGGTCTTTCTGTAGATATATAACAAGATACAAGTGGAAATAACGGGGCTGTCACCACTGACCAACGTAAGAAGTTTAACGCTTGAGAATGTTGTAGTAGTGGATGTGATTGGATAAAAGTCTATTTCATAATTTCATATTCAAGTTTGAAACAGGGAGTCGTATGGGACATTATATAAACAAAACTCTCTAATTAGCAGTGGAATTTTACATGGAGTTCAAAATAAAACTACATATAATCTCTCTTACATACGCAACAGAAGTACGCTGTGGATTCCTCGATTTGATTAGAAGATCTGAAGGAAGTTCTTCAGCATTTCACCAAATTTTCGTAAAATCAACTAATCTTTAGACTCCCACGCAACCGTACGTGAAGCGGGCTCGAGCCGGAGGCAACAGCCAGACGGCTCCTCCGTCCGACAGCGTCGCTCTGGCCTTCCAACAACTACAGTCCGCGAGTCAGGTGTGTTTTTCGTGAATTTTTTAGGAGTACGAAAAGTGGCCGCGGTGTAGAGAAGATTTTGAAAGTTGTAGCTGCTCTACACATTTGTCATTGCCACCGCACTATCTGCCTCCGTTTTGTAAAATTGTTTCGATCTTGGTATTTTAATCCGCTGCTCATCCCAGAAGCATATAATGGACGCTCTTAGCCTGACGAATCCCTGAGGGATGCGCTATGCATTCGTTCTGAATTTTTAGCTTCGTTTGAGGTGAATGCGTATGGCCTTCACAATGACTCGTGGTGGCCTACCGATGTGTTAAGTCAGTACTGTTTTCCTCCCACGCAAGTCTGGTACCAATTTACCAACATTCCGGAGTAATGAAAGGTTGGTGAGCCCTGAGCGCTGGATCGAATCATTGACCCCGTGTCCAACGCAGAGAGCAGCTCTAACCTTTGAGCCACACGCATTCTTCAATGCATATTCGTTCGAATTTATCTTAATACTCGAACCAGTCACGATCGTTTTGTAGATACAAATTCATTAACATGCGTTGGAAAGTCCTGATGAAGTACTAGAAAGTATAAAGTACCTCATATTTTGGTCCATGAAGATTATCCTGTCTAACTATGAGGAGAGTTGTCTATTATTTATACTGTTTATGGACATAACATGTTGAGCTGTTCGGTCTGGTGGTATGCAGGCTCCTGTTTTAACCTATTGGAACTCATGGAACAGCCCTCCCTCGGTTCAGCCGATCCCCTGAGGTTATATAATCCTCTATAAAGGAGTCGACGCCGAGTATAAAAATCACTCCAAGTCAGATGATGTCTACTTCTAATTGCTGGACCCACTTTCTTGTGGATAAAATTTACCGCGTGCGCTGCATTTGGAGCGCATCCTTTTACGGGATCATCATAATATTGTTTTTTCTCCATCAAACACTTCAGTGACATTGTTCAATGTTTTCGAATTCCACGTGGCCGGAAATGACTTTTTCTTTCGACACATTAGGATGCTTCGAACGAATAAAGTCCTTGCTCATAGTAAGCTTCGTGAAATGAAATATGAATTGATTCCGAAAAAAAAATAAAAAAAATGAATGAAAAAAAATTCTAAATGAGAATCCGTTCCGAAAGCGAGTTTTGTCTCTTTTACCCGAGAACTGGGCGAAAGAGATTATGTTCATCAGGGCGTAGTATTGTTCCCGACTACGCCTGTGTTAGCCATCTTTGCGCTTGCATTAATCGGTACTATTCTGTTAGACGACGACAAATGAATATTTGACCTCGTTTGCTGAACATGATCTTTTCATAAGAGTGTTGGCAATCATTTTTAAGCTTGATCTCTTGCTAGCGCTGTACATGGCTGGTTTCTCGAAACAACCTTTTATAACGCTGTAAAATCCAAACTGAAACTATGTTTCACACTACCACACTTTTTTTCTTATCTCGTTTATATTTCGCTGAACAAAACTTTTTCTTTAGACTGCTAATAGTCTTTCGATAACACAAGTTGCGAAGTTCAAAAATGTGTTTGTTTTTTTTTTTGGAAAAAGCTCTTTTGGTAGCTCTGTAGGAGAAAGAAAAGATTTGTGCTTTGAGCCTTGCCAGACAAAGCCTTTCGTTAGACTATGAGTAGTTGTTCGATAGCGTAACTTTTAATGACTCCAAGACGATAAGATCTAGTTTCACATATTTGGCGAGTTTGTTAACCAGCTAATCTACGCGTTCGGGCGGGGCGATCGATCGATTGCCTAAAGTTTTAGACATGTGAGTTGCAACTTGTTATTCAATTGGGAATCTTACTCCGCTTCGAAGAAATTTCCAGTTAAAACGATTGATTAGGATGTTACGAAATTTCCTTTGCACTTTTACATGCTCTTCGTGCTCCAGCGAGTTATATGTATGATAAAAATGAAGGCGCGGCAGGTTGGAACTTAATTTTATTTTGGATTTTACAATAATGTATAAGGGTGTTTTGGAAAACCGGCCGCTCACGGCTCTAGACAGAGATTTAAGCTTTCGAATGATTGCTAACTCTTCCAAAAATATCTTTTCTCCAGCAAATGAGGTCGAATATTCATTGTTGCCGTCTAACAAAAAAAAAAGAACCCAATAACCCTTTAGCAAATAGGCATTGACCTAATTCCATCTTTGTTATCATGCTGATGTTTCTTAAGTTTTATTTCAAATGTAGAAATGAAATGTTATATCCAAGAAATTTGATACTTTTCGCATATTCGGGAACAAATGAATATTCAACCTTATTCGCTGGACAAAAATTTTTTATAGGAGTCTTAGTAATCGCTCGAAAGCTTAACTCTCTGGCTACAGCCGTATATGGCCGGTTTTCTGAAAAGACCCTCTTGTAACGCTGGAAAGTTCAGAATAATATCATGTTTCTCAAGCTCATATTTTTGCCAATCATAGCTTTTTTTCTTATACCATTAGCAAACATTCGATAGCGTAAGTTCAGTGATTCCAACGCTGTGCTCATTTTCCAATGTAACCGTTTCTCTGCAGTGCAGTAGGAAAAAAGATTGAATCCGCATGCACGAGGAAGTGGTCTTTGGCCAATGTATGGGCTCCAAAGTCAGGCCGCAAGGATGGTCAGCGCGATCACTGATCAGTTTTCAAGCATATGAAGGTGTAGAGAAAATCTTGTAGTATCTGAATGTCTTCAAGTCACTGTTGTAATCAATTAAGACGTTCTAGCCTCTGAGATTCCATCAAAATGATCATAACGATCATTGATTTATCCGTATTCACGGCAAAATAAAAGTATTTAGAGTCTTTTTGTAGCAGAGTCATGCATTTTATGTGGATTTTTTCTTTCAAAGCGGAAAAAACAACTCTTAATTCTTAATAGAGATCGCACTACTATAAGACCGGTCGTAAATCGATCGGTGATCGCACCGTCTGTCCTTGCCGCCTGACTTACGGCCCGTGAATTGGCCGAAGACAACTTGCTCGCGCAGGCAGATTCAATCTTATTTTTTCTGCTACACTGCAGAGAAAAGGTTTTTTTTAGAAGATAAGCACAGCGTTGGAATCACCGAATATTACACACTGATTACTAATAGTCTGAAAAAAAAGCTCTGTCCGAGGGGAAATATGCGCTTGTGAAATATAAGTTTATTATGAACTTTACAGCGTTATAAAAAGTTTTTTTTCTTCAAAACGGCTACGTAGAGCTCCAATCAGAGATTTAAGTTTTCAAATAATTACTAACACTTCTCTAAAAAGTTTCTGTCTAGCGAATGAGGTCGGATATTCATTTGTCGCCGGATAACCGAAAGGAAGCAAAGCGTATATGTGGCAGTGTTTAAGTAACCTTTATTATCTTGGTATGTTTAGAACGATGTTTCATTTAGTTCTGCCTAACTGAAGCTTCTATGAAGTATAGCATTTTCTAGATTAAAATTGCCATTTTTCTAAAAACATGGCAATATACTTGATCTTATGTACTTACTGAAGAGGTCTGATATCTAGACATAAATTCCTAGTGGTTGATATGTTATCATTTTACTTTTTTGCACATGGAGCAGATGATACAGTGGTAGAGATCCTATTCTCCTTGGTCCATCGAGGTCCCTTATCTTTGGGGAAGGGGGGTTGAAATACTGGTTCTATATCTGTCCAGCGCAACTTCACGCAAATGAACGTGGAAACGCTTTATCTCAGCTATATCAGAACTTCAAGGAGAGTCTGCTCGACCAGCATTCAAGGATATCTGTGACGAAGAAAGAAATCCAGTAGTAGCCGAAGGCACACGCAGAGAAACTTTTCCAAAAATCTTCGGAGATGGAGGGTGCCAGAGACAAATTAAATGCGAGAAATGCTGCATCTTTTACGCATTATGGGCGTGTGGTATGCTACTGCTTGAGAATTCTTGGTCTTCTCTAGGAATGTTGATGATTTGTGGTTATATCGTTTCTTTCTCGAATCTAAAATAAACGTGCCCAAGGCGTTTTTGAATTTTGATCACGGGCAGTTGCTATCCTTTTACAATGGGGAGGGGGAAAAAGTGGAACGAGCTGATTTTAGACGAGTTTGGCATCGATTTTTTAATCCATAAAGAATTCGAAGCCTGCTGCCGGTTAGGGGATTGATCCTCAACCTTATCGCTAATGAACGGTGTCACTTCCATTTTCTTGCTGTGCTCTGATAGTCAAACATGTACTAAATTATACTGTCTGTTGTTTATTTCTTCCTCCAATGCTTCTTTGTTTTTCAGCTTGGTAATCCGTTTAATTTCCTGGAAAATCTACCAAAATCAAGCGAAGTGATCAACATATCCGCCGGCTATCCAGTGGAAGACGAGGAGCAGGAAAACGCTCACGAGGTGAACTTATGTGCCTTGTTTTTCTTTCTTCTCAGAATTTTTTTTCCACGTTTGATTATTTTGTGGATAAGAAAGTTCTTGTTCTTCTTCATGCTATGCCAAGTTCTAAGAGGGACTGAATAGAAAATTTATTCATTCTCTAAAATGTTTGTAATCCTCACGTCTGGCTAAGCCTGGAGTAGGTTCTCTCTCATTCTAAAGAAGTGGATAATGTCAGAAAGTCAAAAGACTATACATCTTTAACGTCTTTAATTTTCTTGTTTTGAAACATACATTGTTTAAACTTAAATGGCAGTTCGTGCTAAGAACCAGGTTTTTCAATCAACTATTTTGAACTATAACTATAATGTTTTATGCTACAGTTTTTTCTTCACATAACTTCTGATTGATAAGTTTTGCTATGAACAGGATTTTTATTTTTCACTAGGGTGCACGGAACTGTGTTTCACAAAAATTTTCTATTACTCTGAGACCTGATCTGTGGAAATTTCGCGACACAGTGCTTTTGTCACAATCCAGAAATGTTCCTATTCGCATTTTTTCTGCTCACTTGAGTGCTTAGTTTATTTTCTCCCCTCTCATTAAATTTTGCGTCATTCATGACTTGGGCTCCTCACTGATTGCGATAAGCAACCTGAGACGTACGTGGGCTTTTTCTTCCTAAGATGAGAAGCTTTGCGATGTGTAGCCCATTGGAAATCCATCTCATCGCTCCAAACACTCAGTATCGTTTGTGAGAATGTTTAGAGCCTTTAGGAGGTTGGTACGTCAGAGCCCTACATATGTTTCGGTGGTGCCTCCCGCTTCATCAATGGCCCACGTCTCACGATACGCCCTATTTTGTAGCAGAGATGAGGAGACGTTATTTATGGTGATAGCACGTGATATTTTGTTGTCACCATAACTTCGTCTCCTTATCCCTGTCCTGAAGTAGGGTTCCTCGTGGGGTGTGGGCCACAAATGAAGCGAGCGACACTGCTGAAATGTGCGTATGGCTCTGACATACATACCAACCTCAAAAAGGCTTTGAACATTCTCACAGACTATAATGAATGGAACTCATTAGTTTTTCGCAAGTTTTGTAGAAAAATTTCACCTCACACAAAAAGAATTGACTACGAATAGCTAATGCATCGAAAGTGTTCTTATCAATTGTTCAACAGTATTGCTCACGGTTCTCGAAGAAGTTATCTTCACAGCTTTCTATAACACCACCATCAATTTCTTCTCGGCGTCAGTGCTGAGTTTTCCTTCTTATCGCTTACAAAATGACTGCAGACAGATATTCTTCCAGAAGTCCTGGATTTTTTTGCAGTTTTTTTCGAATAAACCAAAATAAACCAAACGAATAATAAATCGAACAAGAATCATATCAAACCATAACTTAAAGAAGCTTCTGCGGCGATGTGAAAGCATCAATGAAAGTAGTCTGAGGTTTCAACTTTGTAGTCGTAATTGTGGTCGATCATAGTGAGTTTTATTCATGCAGAAAAAATCGTTAGAGTTTGAAGTCTGTGCTGATGAAAATGCTCTCTCTCCCTTAACCATTAAAATTGCATTTATGGAATTCTCAAATGATTTTTCCTTTTTCCTCCTTTTTCCGTCGAGAAACAATTTGAAGCCGTCCGGTACGGGTTCTTTTCAATCTTCCTTCAAATTTCACCAACTATCCGTTGACTTGAATCTCAGCGATTCATATTACGTTTTACCTTCGGCGCAATTTTTTCGCTTGGCCAGGGTTGGATGACTTTTTAGCACAGTTTTAGTAGTTATTCGATAGCTTGAAAAACGGAGTTTTGGAATTGGGTTTGGTTTCTGAAAAGGTCTTTGTAGAGAAAACAAAAAAAAAACGCACTCGTTCTTGGAGATACATGCACCGAAAGCAAATGAACGTGTAGAGAATATCGTGATTCATCATAATATCAAAAAAAAAAAAAAGTGCAGAAGTCTTTTCGAAATGGAAAACAAATTCCTGATGAGGTTTTTTCTTCGTTTCAAAAGCATTTATAAGTGTCTGGTATTGGGATTTTAGAAGATACTTCGTTATATCATTCTATAGATACTAGCTTTCATTTTCGTTTCAAACTGCTCCTTGAACTTATGAAGAACCTGCTATCTAGTTGATGCGACGAACTAACTACCCGGGTGTGAAACACAGCGTTTTCCTGTTCTTACAGCGCTCTGTAGAAACTTCAAAATCAGTTCTGGCTTCAGAATCGTCGTGATTTGAGTTATCGAATGACTGTCAGAAGCCTGACGAAAATCCATCTATGGACCCTAGCCGGGTGAGCAAAGCAAACCGAGTGAGAAGCATAATTTCAATTACGCTGTTGTAACGCACTAAAATAGCCTTTTCGGAAACCAAGTAAATATTGAGATCGCAAAATTTGAGCTTCAGAATCATCACTGAATTGCTAGGAGTATCGGAGAAATGCTCACCAGCGAAAAAGTGATCTGCGTCTACCAGGACAAGTACACGCCGTCCCAATTGATGCATTAAGACATCAAACTACTGAACATGCGAGATTTTGTCCAGTAGGATACGATGGCTCCCTAAAGCGCCTTCGACTTTCAGTCGGACTTATTTTAGAGATTTTCAAAAAAATTTTTATCTTTCCAGGCTTCGAGAAAATTCGAATTTTGAACAATTGTAGGAGTTAAAGAATATTTTCAGAAGAATCTCACTAAACTATAGAGCTATAATACAAAAATATATCATAAATCTCCAGCACAGCAAATAATTTCCAGTAAAACAAACTAGCACTCTCGCCAGTAATTAACGAAAAGTTATGTATTGTACTTCATTTTACAGGAGATACAAGCCGGCTCATCAGGCGGTTCACTCGCAGGAGACACGGCTTCGCCGCTTCGTGAAGACGCGGCAACCAGTGGCGGGAGTCCTTCGGTGACTTCTACGAATCACCTTAGTGCATTCATGAACATGGCCACCAATCCGCTTATGTGGAACGCCATGTTGTAAGTTGCATCTGTTCCGCTGATTCTTGATATACCGCGTACTTTTAATTGAAGCAGGAAAATGTACGCATGTGATTATTAAAAGTGGGCATGTGGCGTAGTGATTAGAGGTGCCCTGCGTCACACACAACGTCGATGGTTGGATCTCACGCTCGTGGCTCACCAAGCCATCCATCCCCCTCCAGGACTGCTGATTTGGTACCACACTTGTTTTGAAGGATAAGTAGCATTGACTTGTTACATCGGTTGACCACGGCGAGTCATTGTAAAAGGCCAGATATGCATAAGATAACCTCAGACGAAGCTTGCAGTTGAAAGCGAATGCATGGCGCATCATCAGGGATTGATTAACGCCGAGCGCTTTATCCTTCTTATTTTTTATGGCTAGGAAAAAAAGTTGGAGGAATTTTACTTTACGATACATGTTGTTCTCTACTGCATTATTGAGTGATCGGTACTTCAAAGAGTTTCCAATATTCCTCTCGTGTTTATTTTATAATCTTTTGTACGTGTGTTTTCTCATTCATCTAATTTGCTCCGTCTCGCAGTGTATCTTTCCCTGCAAATCCTAGTGTTTCTAGAATTTAGTTCGTTTTTCGTCTTCTTTTCAAAGCGTCGTAGAGTAGTGGCTGAGCACGTCTCGTTAGACAGCCTGGCTCTGGCTTTCCATAGGGTGTTTGTTGTTGCCTGTGGGAGAGTGTTGAGGGCTGGGGATCACTCCCCACGCTGCGCGGCTACGAGCACTACAATCACTCGGGGACCCCCTTCTGTACATGTCTAGCAATGAGAAAGTCGTGAGCTTAGTAAATTACAACCAGGCAGCTATCACCATATGGATTGAGCTGAAGTGCAATAACTATTGAACTGTCATGTAATTGAGGGTGTAATTTTTTGCTGAAAATAATACCACTTTTTCTTTCGCCGTTTGATCCTAATAAAGAGCTCGGTGGCCGAGTGGTTGCGATGCTCGTCGCGGCGCTTGTGGAGCCAAGTCCCACCGTCCAACACTGTTCTGGAGTCAGTAACGAACGCCCTATGGAATGCCACCGTCAGGCTATCCTCGAGACTACAAAGAGACATGCTCTGCCAGTACTCTACGACAGTTAAGAACAAAGCAAAAAAATGAACTGAATGTTACTAGAAGTACTGAGTCCGCACAGTGAAAAAAAAACACTGTGAAGACGAATATAAAGTGCCAGTGTGTGGTCCTATCATGAGTTGTTCGACAATATAAGCTACAAACGTTTTATTTGAGTCTGTAAATTACTGAAACAAAATGTTTTTTGAAGCGAAACTTATACTGGAGAATTACTGGATTTTTTGATCTATCTAAGATGAGTTTTCGAGAAAACTGGTCACTCAGATACTGTAGGAGTTGAGGTTATCTCGACCTCTCTTTCTGTTTCTTGATTTTTTGATGATGGCAGATTGACCGAGATTACATGGATCATCAATAAAGTTATTCCAGGGTGAATACATCTACCCATGGTTCAGCATTCTCGCTTAACGATGGTCAATGTGTATCGATGTTGATGAAGATGGCGCTCGATCTAGATCTCACACTTTCCTATCACAAGCGGAGGTTTATTAGTTTTGTTTTTTATTTAATAGGTTTTGTTCTATGTTTCTTACAAAATCTTATTAACCCTTACGGGGACCGTGGACCTACGGCCTCTGTATCTCTGACTGGCAACGCTGGGCGGTCTGCTCCAACTCCTCTCCATCTCTATGTCTCATTGTGATCTAATAGTGGCACGCTGGGAGTTAGAATACAGAGAGGTGGAGCAGACCGATCAGCGTTTCCAGTAAGAGATGCAGAAGCCGTGCGTTCACGGTCCGAACGGGTTAAAATCATTAGTGAGTTTTGTGTTTGTAGTGATCGACGACGTATTATGTTGTTCCAGAGGCGACATAGAGTTATGCTTCGAGAGCAATCGAACTGCTGAGAAAAGCGGAGGGCGAGGCAAAGTTCTTTGTCTCTCTGATATGGGCAGAGAAATAAGGTACAGGTGATAATTTGATTATCTCTGTTGTGTTCAAGTTGATTTGTGTCGCATTCATTATGACATGTGAAGCGTTTGCGTTGTTTTCAGGGTGATTGAGAGAGTGAACGGCACACCAACGGACACTGAAATGTGGACAAAAACTGACTTCAACCAATTTCATTGGGCGATTCGTGGTAAATGTCAAAAAGTTCTGGTGAAGGGTTAGCACTTTCGAAGACGACACAGACTACTTTTCGGCCCAAGAATGCTCTTGTCGCTCCTCACTTCGACTTTTCATGACTTATGCTAACGGACGTCATATCCCACTAGATCCCCGATACTGCATCGTTCTATCAGAAAAAGCCATATCATCCAGTTTCAGTAATTTTCTCCTAAGGTCTTTTTCTTGTCACTTCATTCATTGTTGCCTTCGTTCATAGCCCGAAATGTGAGCGTACAACGCTGTTCAAACATACTCGTCCTACATGCCTTTCTTTCACCGTACAACGGATACTTTTTTTTATATTACGATTTTGACGCTGCTATTCTCTATTGTGATAGTCCTTCATCGTTGCCTAAGGTGTATCTCCATTCCGGTTTCCATATGATATTTTATGACTTCATGTGATACCTGGTCCTAGAGCAGTTCAGGGATATGTGACGGAAAAATTAAGGAGCCTTTCCAATCATGATAACCACTATGAACATAGTTATCGTCTAAGCACTTTTTTCGAAAAGGGAGGGGAAATGCTAAAGATTGTAATGCTTCAAATAATTTGACTCCAAAGGAAGCTAAATATTCTAAGTTTCTAAGAAATGAAACGTGTTCAAGGAAGTACTCATAATTAGCGTATTTCCGAAAATATATTTAGTATTAACAAGTATTGAAATTCGGTATACATAGTTACCACATATCCCTGATCTGTTACTATCGAGGTCCGTCGGTCTCACACATCCTGCCAATGAATTCTCATGACGGGGTCCCGAAGTGGACTCCTTGAGTGCTGACTGAAGCGGGTTTCTTTACCGTCATCATCATCATCATCATCATCATCATCATTATCATCACCATCTTTCTCTATTTCGCGTTAGGTATTGATTTTTTGATGAATTTATAATTTAACTCCCGGCTGAAGAAGTCCTCTAACATATTCGCTTCTTTCTACTTGTCATATTGTATGTATGTCTGTTAAAAAAGATTTTTATTAATCTTACAAATTAAAATATCCGAAAAAACAATAAACGATTCATTACTCTGCATAACCCCTTGTGGAACCATCGTTTGTGTGTGTAGACCGGACTTCTGAAAATGCACCAACGAATTGATATTCTGTATTGGGCACAGGGCTCCTGTGGCGCGGTGGTTGGAGGTGCTCTGCAACACAAGGGTCTTTGGCTCGATCACTCATTCAAGACTCACTGAACATATCATTTTTCCAGGGTTCTGTAATTAGTGTCAGACTTGTCAGGGGGATATCAGCACTAACCTACTACATTAAAAGGCTGCTGCGAGTCAGTTGAACGGTCAGATGTTTATACAATCAGCTCTGATGATGCTTAATGAAGTTGAATACATGGAGCATCCTTGAGAAATTGATCAACGCTAATAGGTTCAAATCCTTTAACTCAAATCGAGATTTGCAAGGAATAATTATGATGGTCAGCGCAAGTTGAGATTAATTGACCAGTAACTATTGTTCGATAGTCAAATAGTGAGTGACGCATAGTAATTGGCGATTGATCATTTGCGAATGGGAATAGGGAAAACGAAAATGTTTGAGAAAAAAGGTAAAACTATTTTCAAAAACATCTCTTTAAAGCGCGCTTATGAAGAAAGTACGATGAGCAGACGCATAGCAAAAACCATCGTTTCTCGTGGTTGTACCACTTTACTCCAGGAACATCCAATAATCTGATCAAAACGTAGTGAAGTAAGCAATAAATGTTTACCTGATCCAACTAATTCCAGCCAGTTTTACTTTGAAATATAGGCTCGCGGTCACATACATCACTTTGATTGAAAATATTCTTGTTGATCGGTAGTGAGTTTTCGGATTAACGTTCAAAACAGCAGTTGTTCAGCCGTTAGCTAATCCTAATGATATGAATTGTTTACATAGCGTAGATCACAGTAAGCTGTTAGAATCTATGCATTTTGCATCTGTGCACTGAATCTCAGTGATTAGAAAATTAGTAATTTTCGCAAACGGACGTAATTCTTTTAATGCTACGAAGACAAAAATGCGGTTTTCGGAAGCTTAGAGAACGTCGGCGTCAGGAATTTCTATTTTCTCGTAGCTCACATTTGAGCCCGCAGACGGAGTGCATCTCTGGTTTTATTTGCGATTCTCACCTTGAGCGAAAATTTCTAAAACTCATTTGCCGTTTTACATTTCGAGAGTATTTAGTTTCAAAAAAAAATTACAATCGAGAGAATATTTCAAGATAGTCACTTGTAGAATTAAGGCGATGCGGCGAAATCTACATAGATATGCGAAGTTCTCCGCCCTTGAGGTGCTCTGGTTATTGAGGAATTAGCTATAGGAAAACTAGCTTTGCCGCAAAAATTCTAAAATTATGACTCTTAGGTGGGCAGCTTAGTAAAGGCGAGAATGGAGTCGAATCACTTGAAAAGTGGAATCATCTATGCCGACAATTCAATGTTTCATCATGCAGATGCCCCAGAAATACTCTAAAAAAGTGAAGTAGTTGACGAAAAATTTATCTGATATGCTTTTGTTTTCGTCTTAAAGATTTATAAATGTTAATTCTATGTGGGCAGAGAGAAGCATTTATCAGTGATATTGATGGACTGGCGGCATAATAATTGTGAATAAAAGAGATATTTAGAATTTGAATACGTTCAGTGGGGACGAACTCGTTTCAGTGGATGTTGCGCGAAAAGTATCGCAGAATACGAATATTCGAATATCTCCAGAAAGGTGGCAAAATAGTTGGATTCCATGAAATCGTTGTTGGGACTTTTAGATGCTTTGGGCATATTGCTACCTCAACACAATCATACTTTGTGGCTTGAATAGTATTATATTTAGTAGCCATCGTCATCTTTTAGTTTCGTTAGATCGTATTATGGGCTTATTTTCAAAGAAAAGCTTAGTATTAGAGTCAGAATTTTTCAAAGCTCTCCATTGACTACAAAAACATCAAGAAGCTATACAAAAACTGCCCAATAACATCTGGGAATATAGTCTTTTCGCAAGGTATATGGCTTTTTCTACAAGAACACGGTTTTGGCAGCATTAGCATTAATTTTGCCAAAATCATTCATACAGGAGTCTTATCAGTGATAATTCATCGTTTTTTGATCACAGTATTCCTCTGAGAGCTTTATTAATCCGAATTTCTTTGAAGCGCTCACCACTCTTCCTAGCCCGTCCGAGCGGTGCGGCCAGCTGAGGGTCATCTTGGACACTCATCATTCTCAAAAGGATATTGTATCTGAACGCGCTAGTTAGCGCTGTGAATCAGAGTGATGTTTGCATTATGCGACTAATTTTTATCAGGATAACAGGTGTAGATGTCAACTTAGCTAGGCTTTCGGGTGACAGTGGCGGTTCAACAATAGCAGAATTGTCACCTACACCTAGGTTTAATGAAAGTCGAAATCAAAAGCTTGCTATTCTTCATGGTAGCCAGTACTAATCCGATCGCTGCAGGATGGCTTGTGAGAATTGCCGAATGATGTTAGGTCACTTTAGTATGACAAAGTCTTGTATAAAAAAGCTATGAATGCTGGTCACTTGGACAACGATTGTGGAAGGATTCTTCTTCGGCGAAGTTGCAGAAGCAATGATCATGAAGAACAGATTGGATGCCTCATTTACGCCTAACAGAATGAATATCTTCTACTGTACTTCATCTACGCCTGTCTATGGTCGAGATGTCAGCATTGCCAGATTGTCTCGACTAATCACCTCGGTTAAAGTTTGCTTGGCATAGGTTTTTTTTTTTAAATTGAACCACAAAATGCTTTAGTCCCGCCTGTGTGATAACTTTTAGATAGTACTGTCGGTATTAACGAACTTTACAATTAGAGTTTTTCCTGAAGGTACTAAAAAGAAAATATGATGGTCAACGAGCAAGTAGCGATTCAATGCCAGTTCAATCCACTTGATTCGTTCTCTCACTCGTCCTCTCCACTGACTCGGACTTGTATATGCGATCGCCTCCTACTTGAGGAACTTGTCTTTTTTTGTTATGCATTTCGTTGAGTGCTCACTAAACTAAAATTTTCCCGAAATTGAAATTTCTAGATAGCTCTACTAAAACGGTCTGAGCTGTACCCATAGGCAGTAGACGACGGTGATAAATCGGAGGAAGATTTTTTCGGAGCAATATTGCCTTGCTGCCGTTTTTCCTGCTTACAATAGCAGTGAGTATAAAGCGAAATAAGGAGCTGTACTTAAGTTTGTAGCACGTAATTTGTATGTAATATGTCCGTTGTCAATATTCGTCGCTCTAGATAAGGATGAAGCGCGAGTTCTACTCTCGCCCAAGGTTTAAAGTTTTGTATAACAACCCAGGATTTCCGAAAATTTCTCGGATGAGACCTTCATCTCTGAAGGCATTGAAACCTTGAATAAAGAGCTGCACTTGCTTCTTGCTCTGCACATATAAAAATTCTTGTACTGCTACTACAAAAACACTGTCTATAGCTTGATATTATTCAGCACTAAGCTGTTAGTATAAACCGTAATTCGAGCACCAGTAAACTTACACTATACAATATGATGTCTTTTATCTTGTAATTGTTGGCGATGGATGGAACGGCAATGAACATGGTGGCACCGCAAGGAATTGCTCTAAGAGAAGAAAAACATTGAATGCGAGATCCTTTGATTATTAATCGAGTCAACATGCCATGGGTCTGGTAAGGGCTCTTGTGCAGCCCGATACACGTGTTTCGTCCCTACAGACTCGTCGGTCGGGAGAACCGTCGTCTTTCGATTTTTTTATTAGTCAGTTCTTTCGAGAGCCTTACTCTCCCTACAGAGAGGTATCGAAGACGAACGTTTTACACTCTAAGTCAAGTGAACTTTTCACCTAACACAGAGTGTTGTACACTCGATTGCTCTTTGGCTGATATTTTCATTTTTAATAAAGGTACAATATTGAATGCGAGATCTGCATTGGCTTTTAATTGATCGACATGTTCAACGAAAGTTCACCCATTTTGTTAGCAACTCATAAAAAACTAACCGTCTTGTAATTTTTCTGTAATTGCCAAAAATTCACCAAAGTTTTCGTCTTAGCTTTCCTCTTAAGCTTAAAAAACATTCATATTCTGGCTAAATATAGGCAAATGTAAGTCGATAATTAACTTTCCTTTGTCTTTGGACTTACCAATCAATCATATCTCCTTTGTTGATTGAGCCAGTTTCACGAAGTTGTAAAAAAACGAGTTTACACGGCTACTGTTACATAGCGTTCGTCTTCTTTAGAGCCAATTAATCCGACCCAATGCTTCACAGCCGATTGTGTTTTTCAATTGTATCAAAGCATGAAATCTCCAATAGCAAGATCTTAAACCTACCACATAACTTGCCGTCATCATAAAATCAGGGTAACCCCCTCTCAAAACTTTTCTTATCTGCTTAAATAAAAACTTCGAGTAGCTTCGCAATGAAGTTGTTTTCATCGCTAGTACGTTTGTTGACAGCTTTGCCAGTGTTTCTCCACCCACAGTTTTATTTGGTGATCACAAATTTAACCAATAAGAATTTGCATTAGTAGTCCACTAGCCCTCCTTCAATCTCCTACTTTTTTAGCATCACCCATCTATTCGAAGCTTTCCAATTCAGCCAGTGCAAGCATGTTCGTCAAAAACGGTAATACGACTAATCATCTTTCTTTCATGATCTATTTAATATTCCTTCTCATGTGCTTCTCCTTGTTGAATCGTCATGTGTTTTAGACTTGTAAAATTGGAAGTTTACTGGACATGCGGATATACATGCTTGTAGTTTGTTGATTCTTGAAAAATCAAGCCTTGTAGAAAACTGGTCATTTCCTCCTGTAATATTGAGGTTCCACTCAGTTTGAAAGTATAGAGAATCGAAGTCGTTAGGGCCATTCTATGTCCATCTTCTTCTGAGAGATGTCTTTTGTTTACTATCGATATTAATAAACTTGCAAAGTTTGAATGTTTTGAAAGCGCAAAAATTGACTATAAGTAAGATCGAGACTGTCCATCTCCACTCGTCCACATGTTACTACAGATTTATCTGTCAAAGGTTATTGCAGTGTTCACGCTGTCTTGCAAAGCCTTTGTTCCCTAAGAAACAAAATGAACTTGGCTGGTGAATTCTTGTATGTTTGATATTTGCCCTGCAGTTTGCCACGGGTTGTTAATGTATCTGTCTTCTATCTCTGATAGCTTGTTATAGTATAATAGGATAGAGTCAGCTTTGTTAAAAAATTTGATTCTACTTGTTTAGGTTTTCGTTTTGTTACTTCCCTATGTGTGCATCTGATGTTATTAAAAGCTGAAAGTCAAACTCTAAGGAGGCAATGGATTTGGTATTTGCTTTCGGATAACTTGCCAGCTTCTCAATTACTTATATCCTGGGCGCTCTTGCTGAATCCATCGGAAGAGATTGAGTTTCATCGAATGCGAATGAAAGAACCCCATTAGCGTCTTCAGTGATTACAACCTTTTCTTATTATTGAAATGGTTGGTGATCTATCATTCGATTACAGCATAGTAGTAGAGTTCATGTGTGTCTAGATATTGTAGGAACACCACTGAATATTTATAGCTAGATTTGGGAAATTTCTTTCATGCATGTTGATCACGTGCAGTATTTTGTTCACTAGAGAGAGAGGACTTATGTGAACTTCAGATAACAACAGGAAAAGCGCTTCTAGTCATTTAGAGGTATAAATACTAGGATAAATTGTGTATGCCTCAGCAGCAGAAATTCGAACTCATCAAGGCTCCACTTCCAAAGCTGGCTTGTTCCAGGCAATTTTTGGTGTATGAAAACAATGATTTGATATATCACGAGATCTCAGCATGTTATGGATCATTTCTGTAATCGGGCACGTATTTCTTGGAGGGACCTCTTTTGCTGGACAAAGACTTTCCTTCAGGCTATCAGCAATCATTCAAAAGTTGAATTTCGGGGAATTAATAAATGTACTTCATTCAGAAAGGCCCTCTTGCAGCGCTGTACCATTCAAAATATGATTGTGTTTCACAAGCGTAGCGAGTTATCGTGAGTTATTTATTTATTTGAAATTCTTTCTTCATTTCGTAAAGATTTCTACGTTTTTAAACTGAAATTGTATCAGCAACTTTCTTAAGTCTTTCCGCTGCTTGGGCTTTTCATTTTCTTTATATATTTCTAATTAAACCGTTACTAAGCCTAAGTCTAAGCAGCTTAAATCTGAGCACGAAAAGCTTATGAAATATAGTGTAGAGACAATCTTTGCATCACGGTCATATATTATCCAGATTTTTTGTCAAAAAAGGGAAAAATCCTAAATCACTAACAGAAACCGTAGTCCACATGTGAACCGCGCTTGTACAGTCTATCGATATATGCCTACCACATACCGTAGTTGATAGATTTTTCCTGCCAGAGTGCAGTAAAGCGGTTTTTCGAAAAACAGCCACAATGTTGCTTTCGCTATCGAATGGTCACTAACAGTCTAAATGAAAATTCTGTCGCAACAGATAGCGCATAACCGCGATAAGTGCGACGCGTGAGAAACATAATTACATTTTGAATGCCACAGCGCTGTGGAAAGGCCTTTCGGAAAAATTTTAATTTGAATTTTTCGTCATGTAAGTTTTGAATGATTGGTAATTGTTTGGTAGAAAACATTTGTCTAGAAAAAAATTCTTTATTCTCTGCCTGTTAGCGGATTTTTCATTTTACTCATGGGACAGATATGCATTTACTCACCTCCTCATGGTGCCCGACAGAACTGTTAAACGTTTGGCACCCTATCCATCATCTTTATTCTGGCGAATTCTTGGACTAAATCATTCTCGCTTCTTATTGTAATGGAAAGTGTCTAAGCAGACTCAGTAAAATGGGGGTTTCTTATAATTTATACGAAATTGTCAATGATATAACTGTAAATTCACCACATTTGTATTTATTCTCTATTTGTGAAACATTCACGTATATCGGAAAAGATGAATTACTCATATTCATTTAATAAATTCGCTAGAAAATGACACAATAGGCTTCTCTATCATGGCTAGCCATAGTTGGCCGAACATCTTGAGTAACTCCTTTATCAGTAGACTATGAAGATCTGGTACCACGAGTTGAGCGACTGCTGAAAGAGAAGGGGATTTGTTGGTTTGCAGTGGCACGGTCGAACCAGATAGCGGTTCCCCACCTATAGAACGCCTTTCTACTGAGATATTAATTCAAATAAAATGAAGTCTATTCCACCATGGTGTTGAATAACACAGCCTGAAACATCTTAAGGTCTCATGTTAACTAATTTCAATCAAATAGGTGAAGAAGTGTTTCTGTTGCCTTGATCAAAATTTGAAACCAGTCTCTCAATGTGTGAATTCTATAGACGCAGAGATATTCTCACAGTGAACTCAACTATTTGAAACTTGAGCTTACTGAACAGAGATCTTCATCGCTGAGAAATCAATTTTCAACCATGACTGTGATGAGAAAAAATTTCATATCACTCTTGCACTGTTTAGTTATTAATAGCTAATTAAGAACTTGATTAGATGGCATTTTGAGATTTAGAAAAGGGCACTGTTTTTATTCGTATTAGATTTGAAATATTAATCCGAACTTTGCTTTAGGTAACCAGGTGACAAGTAGTTCCTATGGGTGCCCGCAACGAGAATGTATCCGTGGATGCCAAGAAAAAAAAACTCGAAATCCTCGATTCGAATTTGACTCTGTTATTTCTATAGTACTCTTCGTCTCACAGCCGTTTCACTTTTTCAAATCCTAAATCCGATCAGCTGTTTTTTGCCAGTTCGTTTCGTTTTGGTTTTTTCACTCTTGTACTCTTCTCATATGCTTTCCATCTCATTGCTTTCGCAATGATTTAAGCAGTGTTCGTTCGACGCCACTACGTTACACTTAGTGACGTGAACTGACCACTCCACTCAACTCGGGTACTTTTCTCGGTTTAAACTCTCCCGTCCCCTCGAATGAAGCAGCAAAATGTAGTCCGTGCTCCGGACTATTTGGTCATTCCATCACTTTTCGTGCACTTGATAGATCTCATATCTCTTCTCAAACCTGATACAGTTGTACACTAAGACCTCAGGCCCATGACATAATATCACAGAAAACATTTGATCAAGGAAGCTGTAAAGTAATCTAATGAAGCAGAGATCTAAGATCTTACGTGTATCTCAGTAATGGAGAATTCGTGGTCACGAACGCACACGAATACTCATCCTTCAGTACCCGAATTTTCATGATGTGGTAGTAATCCTTTTCTGTCGACATGTACGCATATATACGTACGCATGTATATTTATACATGCGTGTTATCTATCTATGTATATACGTATGGATGTATGCATCTATGTATGTATTTATATATGTTCTCAGGTGATTGTAATCACTTGAAAACGTCTTCTCATGGTTATCTCTAAGATTGCAAGATGTGGCTCGATCAGTATTCTATGACATTCTGAAGAAGACAAGTTCTTCAAAAGCAGTCCAAACAACATGCGAAATGTTTGAGTATCCTTGGAACGATGGAAGCAAGAAGACGAATCGAGAAATGAAGAAATAAAATATGCTTATGTATAAGATGAGTTAATGGGTCATGTTAAATGGAAATAAAAATGCATATATGTATTACTCAAACATACATACATATATGTATAGATGTATATATATACATATATATATGTATAGATGTAAATATATATACCTATGTATATGTATAGATGTATATATATATATACATATATACGTATAGATATATATATATATACGTATATATATATATATATATATATATATATATATGTAATATTCGTCTAGATTAGGCGGTATCGTATTGTACGATGACAAATAAACAAATAAACCAAGTCCGGCCAGCTGCCTGTGATTTCAGTCCGGGTTTCTTTTCGGTGTTGTGATACCCGCTATCTATTGAACCTTTCGTTGCTCTTTAGAGTTCTTCAACGATTCCAGATGTTCATGCTTAACCCAGATGCAATCATTTCTTTCGAACTTTCACCCAACTTACATTCATTGCACGTGTCTTTCACATAGGCAACATACATGTGAAGCATTATTGCCTCTTTGATGACGCTTACTTTTCATTCTTTATCTATTACCTCTCATCCTCAAATGTTCATGCCCATCGCTTCTTTTCATATCACCGTCTCGTCTTCGTCAGTCGTTATACCGTTGATAGTTTCTTGCCCTTCGTCGAGTGCTATCCCATTTCTCTAAATACTCTTTCTCTTTCTTATGGGACGATACTTTCATCCTTTGGTATTCCTACAATTCATCATGACCTTGTTATTCCTTTTTGCTTATCGCTATATAAATCTATTACCTTTTTAGTTTTTTTGTACACCTGCTGGCCAGCACATGATTTGTGCCACTTTTGTTCTCACCCTTCACACGCAAAAACTGCTTGAGTAAAACATGCTTCAAGCAGCTATCAGTGTGTGCGCAGAAGGAGAGGATAAGGAGGAATGCTTGAACTTGAAGTGAAATACAGCCGTTTCAGATGGGTGCGAGATAGTGACGCTCCTTGGATTAGATCTGACGAAAAACGATGCCTCCAAGCAATAGGTAAAGCAAAATCGAGGTGCTGTTATTTTATAACAAAATAAGCAAGGCCATGAAGCATTGATCAAGAAGTTGGTTGAGATAAGTCGGATGTAGTGACTGAAATGCCACCACCCACTCTAAGATGTCAGCTCGTTCGTGACCGATTACATCACTGCATATTTATTCATAATGAAAAGCTATACAATTTACCCCTTATGGTAACGACGACGACTTAATGATATTTGCTACGATGTAGCAAATCTCTTCTGAAGCATGCGAGGACGAATAGATTGACAAAACGGTTAGAACATTGTACGTCTATATAAAACAGCGCGTAGCTGGAAAAGTCAGGACGCTCCATCAGGTACGCAGGGGCACAAAAACATAACGGAAGAAATTTGATATAAAAGTCACTACTTCCGCACTTGAAATTTTTTAGATAAATTTAAACAATACAAAATTGGACAGCAGTGAATGCCCAATGATAACACGTGACTTCACGCCATACCTCAAACTGATATATCGCATTCAATGAATCTTAATATCAACAACCTCGAATAAACTCATTGAGAAAACATTGATATATTTTATCAATGCCGTGATTAGTAGACAGTATTTATTTTTCTAGCAATTTCTCTGGCAGCGTTATGAAGTCACTCTTAGAGGTTTCAGTTGGCAAGGTCGATTTTGGAAGCGATATCTTCTCAAAGAGAAGTTGTTTTCCCTGATGTTTTGCATATTCAGCGACTAGCTTTACCTTATTCTAGCTGATCAGTGGTAGCACAGGCTTCATTTAGTCATCTGGTCGGTAATCCAACCGCAAACCCTCTAATATCACGGCTTCTTTCATTACATCCAAGGTCTTCTATGAGAGACTAGTCGGGCCTAGTTGACTACAACCAGCTTATCTCTAGGTATTATTTCTCAGTCATCGCTATGATATATTTATTGGAGGTTTTCATCTAAATAACAAACTGCGAGATCAGTTTTCGTTCTCTAAGAGAAGAGCTCAAGAATTTTCTCAGTACATTATTTTCAAGAGGATCCTATTTCTCTTGGACATTTTTCTTGAGAAAATATGGGAGAAGTTAAAAATTTGTGACTCAAGAAGAAACCTTCTCCTTACACAGCGTTTCATAATTGATATACAGTCGTAGGAGACGCGGATAATGAACAAGATTTTATGAGAGCTTTTATCCCAAAGATGGTCAGCTCACTTCTTGACTCCACCAGATGTTACCATTTTTCCAAATGCAGTCAATTTGTTTCACAAAAAAGGTAAGGTTTTGATTAATGCTGTTGCTTAATATGAATGGAAAGAGTCCACTTTGAACCTATGTCCAGTGGTATTTCAAATTCTTCTTTTCGATTTCCACTTCCTAACACCACGTTCTTTCCTTCGGTATCTAATCACGTTCTCTTATTAAATTTTTCTTGCCTTCAACTCATCTCTTTCCTATCATAATATGAATGAAGGTTACCCTTAGAAGTTTGGGTTCTTCCTGACTACAAGGGAACAAATGAAAAACAAACCTCATTCACTGGAGAAGAAGTGTTCCTAGGAGTGCTACTGATCATTCAAATGCTGAGGCTCAGACTACAGCCCCACGTCGCCAGTCTTTGAAACACACCTTTATAATGCTGTGAAATCTACACAAGCAAATTTCTCGCCTGAAAGAGCTCTTTTTTTGGACTATTAGTAATCATTCGATAGTGTAATCGTTTTTGATTTCAACGCTGTGCTTATACCCTAAAAAGACCATTTCTCTGAAACGCAGCTTATAAAATAAGTTGAATTCTCATCTGCGACCAAAGTCGACTTTGGCCAATTCACGTGCGGCTGGTTGAGGCTGTCATGTACGCAAGCGCGATGATCAATAGACCTTGCGCCGGGCTCACGACATCGCGCCAGCGCACGCGACTACCTCAACCAGCAGCACGTAAATCGGCCAAAGTCCACTTTGGTCGCAGATGAGAATCCAACTTATTTTACCTGATGCGTTTCAGAGAAATGGTCTTTTTGGGGTATAAGCACAGCGTTGGAATCAAAACGATTACATTATCGAATGCTTGCTAATAGTCCTAAAAAGAGCTCTCTATGGAGAGAGATATGCGCATCTTAGATCTAGTTTTGTGTGGATTTCACAGCGTCATGAAAGTATGTTTTGGAAAACCGGCGAACCAGGGCTCTAGCCTGAATTCTCAGCTTTCGGATGGTTAATAACACTCTTATGAAGAATCTTCCCTCCCCCCTCCCAGCGTATTAGATCGGTTTTTAATTTATTTCATAATAGTCAGAAGAACCGAAGTTCGTTTTGCACGTGTTACCCCAAGTGCAATGATCATTCACTGACATTGTCACCTATTTCATCCCACTAGGTGCCGAAATTTGTTCCATCGCAAGAAACCAAGAAATGAGGAAGTAATGGAAGGTGTAAAAAATATTGAGGAGCTCTTTCATGATTTTAAAGAATTCATTGGAGATGAGGCAGAAGCGATTTGAAAGACGATGGTCAATTAGAAGGGAGTGCTGAAATTTTGATCTGAACGTAAACAGTGATGTTCCTTTATTAAAAAATAGAGTTGCATAAGAGAAAGCTAGTTGGTAAGATCAGCTTGCGATGGATTTGGATCAGCAATGTTTGTTGATGGACCATTCAGTCTGCAACCATCTGTCCACGTTGATTTATATTTGACCCATCAGATGTCGAGATGGGTGCTTTTCTGGATCTTTCTTTCATTTCTGCAGAGAAATGCTAACAGTGTTCAAAAAAGATATTAAATTTGTTTGAAAATCTCCCAAGGAAAACTGCAAAATCAGTTGGTACTAAAAATTAAGCATGAGACGAAGAGAAGTTTGCATATTTACTGATCGAAATGCAAAAGAGCAAAAGTAATCTTGCCCCAAAGTAAGGAAGCAGTGATCATGACCAAATATCTTGTCACACTCTTCCATGGTTTTTCTCGTTGATTTTCTCAAAACTGGACTTTTTAGATTTGTGAGTTTCTGGAGAAAGGTTATTTTTTAACTCTTTTCAAGATTGTAGAATTTTTCAAAGCAATATTCAAAAGGTCCTTAATCAAGATCGTAGGGTCTAATGGTGAATGGTCTCTTTCAACAACTATTTGATAATCAGTCTTCCCTTTTGATATCCCTTTTTTAGCAATTTTCAAGAAAGTATTATGCCCACTTCTTTCGTCCTGCCCATCGTTATTGCTCTGTCGTCGAGAGCCAGTTATCCTCTAATTGACATAAATGCTGAGATCAGTGGCACTTGATCCATAACACCCTAGATAACTCGCCCGTCTCCAGGCCAGAGGACACTTGACTACTTGGCCGGATACTGGGTGTCACGCATCCACACGAGTGGGTCTGGGCGTTTTCGCGCGCCACCCGATGCCGTTCTCTTGACAATCCCGTTCCGATCGCTCGTTCGTCACCATATCTAGGGTTCAAATCTCGGTGAAAACTTACACATATTGGCGGTTTTCATCACAAACAACTGTTGACACAAATTTACTTACTATGTCTAGAGCTACTTTCTATCCTCATGAACTGTGGAATTTATTATTAAAATGAAAGTGGAGTCGTTCTTCAAGATTGTATGCATAGACGAGAGTTTTTTGGCTTCCAATTTATTTTCAGTATGCTACCATTTAACATGTTTTATCCTTCTTTTAATCTGGTACGTTGCACATCAGGAGGCATGTGGTTGATAACACAATAGTTTCAGTCCTCTTAAACATTTTCGACCTTTGAAATTTTCAGTCGAAAGAATTCTTGCTTTTCATTCAAGAAGGCGTTTGTTTGGGCCGAAAAAGTGAAATATCTAAAAAGTCCAGAAGGACTAAAAATATTGTTGGTGGCTGACAGGTAACATAGAGATGTTGAAGAATGAGTGGTCGGGCAAATGTGCCTCTGGGTTAGTGGTAGAGCACGCGGCTCCGGATAGGATGGAACGCGGGTTCGCTTCACGCCTGAGGCCATGTCTTTGCTCACCACTCACTCTCTTAGGAATCTATAAAAGTATTTTATTAGCAACATCATGTCATCCCAAGATAAAATAGCAGCTTAAGAGATTTGAATTCTTCTTGAACACACTTTTATTCAAACTTTCTCTGCATTTTGTGCGGTTCCGATTCATTGTGTCTTTAAAAAAAATTAAATTCTGCTCAATGAAACGACTTTCTACTCAAATGACCGTTAAATTCCTGTGCACTTGAAGGAACCGATGACAAGAATCGTTTACGAATTGTTGTTTGAATTCCTTCAGCATTTCACATGTCGTGTACTCGTTATCCTCATCTGACACGTCGGCTAATGCGTCGAAATCAGTTGAAGAAGCGGTTGATCGTTGAGAAATCATTTCATTGGCGTCACTATCTGAATGGAAATGTCCACCTTTCGCTTTTTGTTTTTTAGTAATTTATTATGCTTGCAATGATATTTCCTTTATGTGTCGTGCAAGCGACATTTTCCTTTGACGTCATAATTTGTTAACCTTTACAGATTGAGTCATTCGACTTGAACTCACTGTTCCCTGTTGGAATGGCTCGCATCGAGCATCGAGCCAAAGTTGAATATTCGATTAGTTGATGAACTGCTTAGTTATAATTAGTCTCTTGATTATTGAACTCATCTGGATATTCAGTAATCTCTAGCGCTATTCGACGTGCTCAACGCTACTCCACCACTCTCCGCCGCCGCCTATCGACTTCCTATCAACTGTTCTGCGGTTTATCTTCCATTCAGTACTTGAACGATTGCTGAGTGAGCGCCTTATCAATGGTATCAGTGCCATTTGTCAGTCATAGCAACAATTTTCTGTTAGCTTTACATGTTGCACTCGGTTACAAACATATTGATGTTTTACGTCATTTGATCATTTTCAATTTTTCCTGATTCATTCCTTTTTCGTTTTCTTTTTTCGTCTTCCATACCAATCGTACTTTATGACAGTTTGCCTACAGAAGTTTGAATTGAAAAACAGTAGAATGAAATCGAAACGAAATCCTTTCACAGAGCATACAGAATCCACTGATTTAGATCGGTTTCGAGGAATTTTTGAGAAAGACAAGGATTACCTTTATGAACTTGTTGTCTTGCTAATATATTCTTTAGTACAGGCGATGATTTTTAGGTCGTAACTCTTTATGAAAACTTTTTTCTAACCAGTCTGTTCTTGTAAACAAACGGCCATAATGGTTCCTCTTGTCAACGATTCAAGCAAGAAAACGCATTCGACTTTATTCAAGTAGGTGTAGAAAAATCACAAAACTCTGCAATATTCTCGTAGTACTCAGAGGGAAGTTCAATCTCACTTTCCCTAATTTTTCATCCCCTATATGCTCAGGTATTCCCATATACTTCCGGGAAAATAAATCTGTGAGCGTAGAGCTTAATATCGAACTTATTTGTTCTTCAGATTCACCATTACAGAAGAATTTTATGGTAAATATGGTTGATAATTATTTTGAGCCACGCATGTCAGTGGTCTTTTAAAGAGGGCTGACTTACAGAGCCCAATACACGTGTTTCGATCTTGCGATCTCGTCAGTCGGGCAGCTATCCTTTCGCCTTTTTTCCCAATCCTGCGTGGGTGCCAGTCCCCACTCTAAGAGTTGGCGACGACGAACATTTTACACTCTATGTCCAGTGAAATTATCACCGAACACAGAGTGTTAAAACTTGATTGCTCTTGGCTAGTATATTCAATGTATCATATCTTTCGTACCAAGTATTTTCTTAAGGCCACAGCTCAAATTTCAGTATGCCTGATAATTATCTTTGAGCCACGCATGTCAGTGGTCTCCTAAAGAGGGCTGACTTGTAGAGCCCGACACACGAGCTTCGACCTTGCAGTCTCATCAATCGGGCAGTTAGCCTTTCTCGTCTTTTGCCAATCCTGTGTGGGTACTCCAGTTCGCACACTAGGTTGGTAAATATGGTTGTTGGACAAACTAGAAAAGCAATCATATACTACCCTATTTCTTGCGATTCTCAAAGACCCGCAACAGAGAGCATCAAAGAGTCATGTTTTTTGAGTTTTGATGATGATTTGGAGCAGAAAATCGAGCGGCATACTCATTTCTTATTCGAATACGTGAAAGCTATATTAAATGAATGGCAAGTAAGCAACGTTATCATTCGTTTCCAGGTGACTATCCAGTGCCAAGGCTTGGTGACGAGCATACCGGCCTAGTTTTCTGTAGCTCTTGTTCGCTTGCCGACCATAGTTCTCGGACGGTCTCTAATCCGAAAACAGCGGGTTACCCTCAATACATTCCAATGAGCCCTCCTCCACCTTCACGTCTGCAAATCAAGGTCATTACCTAACTGACGTAAACCGGGCATTCCTCCATAACTTCACCACCATCACTCTCTTGCGTAGGTGACACATCTTGCTGGCTCTTTATACCATGTTAACTCGTTCCCAACAATATCACACCAATGTCAGTGCTGTTGTGCAAGGAAACGACTATTGACTCAACTGAATTGTCTTCTACGACGTTTTAGCAAGTTAAAGCGGACACTGTATGACTCTCAACACAAATCGAATGTCAAACAAACACTTTCTTATACGATTTTTTACTACCACCACCACTGGCACCATTTTCAGTCTGAAACGTCTTATCAAAAGTGGTGTTTCGGTTTACCGACTTGATGCGACACTCTGAGTAAATAATATTCACTAATTTGCTACGACATGGATCATAAAACAACGCTGATAACGATCTACTAGTGGTGAATGGATGAGGGTAGGATTGCTATTATTTCAAAGGAATTTTCGAAGTGTTCCATTTGTTTTTATATTTTACACGATAGGCTATCATGATTTATTGTGTCATCCCAGCACCTCTCACACTCAATTATTTCTTCGCATGCATACTTGACAATGCTCCTCGAATGTTCCACGTGCTGCTTCATTTTCTCTATGGATGTGATGAATGGAGGGTAGATGTAAATATTTTTCTTGTAATATCGAAGAAGGTCGTGCTAAGGCATTTTCTAGGGCTTTTGTTGACTGATTACAAGAGTGTTCCAAAGCACTGGATCGAACCATCGTTTGTTTATCGCCTTGCTTCCTGAAACACCACGTCACTAGCCATGGCGCTACCTCGTCCCATATTAATCAAAGCTTCGGCGAACCGTTGTTGTATTGAATCCTTAAATTCACCAAAAACTTTCTCTTGCGCTGAGAGAAAGTAATGCTTTTAATCGCCCACCAAAGTTATCCCAATGGCTACAAGATGTTCGTTTTTCACAGAATTGGTTTTGATTTCGCTGTGTGGGGATTTCTAACTGAGCACTTCAGTAGTTGCTCGTTTCCATTTTTCGCCACCTATCACGACGGGGTCAAATTGGCGCCGATTGTCGAAAAAGCCGCAACCGCAAACAACCTGATCGGCGAAAAAACCCGACAGAATCGCGCGTACTTGCTCGTCATCATGTGAGATGTTCGCACCTTCCAAGCATAGGTGAAAGAATCTGTACGTCGATGGTCGACATCATGACTGCTCCGAACAACCTAGCTTTCCGGAAAGGTCGGAAGATGATAAGACCGTCACACAGACATCCGATCACTAGCACGTCTGCGATCATTTCCTCATGTGAATCTATAATACCACTTGCAAGTCATTCTACTGTTACCTTGCTAGTCGCTCATGAAACATGACAAAAACAGTAGTGGTCTCATCAATGAGAATTATTTGTATGGATTCATTACAAGAAGAACCGTTAATATTAACGAATGAATGACTACCCTAAAAGTGTACTTTCTTCAGTCAATTCCGGATTGCGAAAATGTCTTCTCATTATGAATGTACGCCTAAGCTTTTGCTAGGAGAATCAACTTCATGAAGTTGATGTCACGAATATATCGGAATCGCTTAATCTACGACCGTTCCCTATTGAGTTCTTTATCGGTGAACTTTGAGGGAAGTGATAGAGGAAAGAGTTTGAAGAGTATCGGCCAACTCACGAGTGAGGTCAGGCACCGCTCGTGTACATCTTTCCACTTTAACGTTTTCACGCATGAATTGACCTATAGAAAATAACCGAAAACGCGCTAACATGGCCTATTTATGGAGAAGGTAAGAAGGTTATAACGCGGAATTGATATTTTTCTATTCAAGTCGCCAAATAAAATAATGTCGACTTTAATGAGTAGAAGTCTATTTATATTGCTTCAATATTGGAAAAGATCACACGAAAACAAAATGGAAGTGTTTGACTTCTTCTTAATTCCTAGTTTTTATTTTCAATAGTTAGGTAAATTTGATTAATCGTCATAAAATTCTAGATCATAAGCGGTTGCTGTTGATTAGAGCCTTGTTTGCCCTTTTCTCGAAGCGAAGCTCCATGAGGTCAACCTTCATATAGAATTTTAGCTGTACACCTCTACAAAGGTATTTGAACAGTAAAGTTTATTACCAAAACCGACAATCTATCATATGCAGTATTATCCAATGGTTTAAAATTTTTCTCAACAAACCGAAACCGAGGTTGTACAATGAAATTTGATTGAATAGCTGACATTTTGGCGGATTTAACCTTCCTTAGAGCTTGGAATATTCAAGATGTCTACGTATCTCCATAACTTCGAAAAAAGTCACCGAATCTAGATTTCAATTTCATCTAGCAGAAGGACTTTTCAAATCCTCACCGTTTCTCACGATCCTTCCAATGAGATGTCCATAAGAAGATCAACCATGCAAAGTTGACATGGATAGCAACTGCATCTTTTACATCAAAAGTAGTCTTATATTGTGTCATATCACTTGTGATGACAAGGCATTTTTCCTGCTCTTCATGTTTAGATTCTTTCAATTTATCCATAAATATCTGAGAATCTTACCCTCTGAGATTGTGTGTTTATGTGCAAGGATGGTGCCTTTCCTCTGAAATCTCCGCTATGCCTCGTCGCTGCACGTGAATTGTCCGCTATTGAAATAAACTCTATTGTAATAATTTCGTGCTTTCGCTCATTAAATAAAAAAACTGTGAACTAGTGTAGTCTAACATTCCCTTCATTTTCATGTTCTATGACTCAGAAATTCAGTGAAAGAATAAAATTACTACTCATCAAGGCTTTTGCAGGTTTAAGATCTCTGTCGCTACAAGTACAAAAAAACCACGAAATCATCACCGTTTTTTAATAAAAGTTTGTAGTTTTCCACAGCAAAAATCCATAAAATTAGCAACAGTTTTGAAGATTCCATGAAATTGTTGAGGAACCAAGACAATAAATTGTAATAAGGTCACATTCTTTCTACACTTCAAGAATTTGACTTATTTTCCTCAAAGCAGTAGTGCCTTTTTTTTTAAACATTTCACTCCAACAATTTTTTCTGTGATACCTTCTTCGGTCGCTCCAGCGACTCATTATCTTCTCGTCCTCATAAACTCTCTATATTAGCAGACGCTGTGCGTTTACCGAATGTTGGATACGGTAATCGGCGCTGAGTATCATATGTCATAAGCAGTCATTTGTCGGTCCGTGCGTATCGCAACGCAACGGGTGTGGCGGTGATGGCGATATAGGTGGGGTGGTGGTGGGTCGGTGTCGCCGGTTGTGCTTTAATCCGACCAACGCGGCGCACCACCAATTGACGACTCCTTTGTGTTGAGTGCGGTAAGTGCTACCGTAGTCGTCAGCCAGAAGATCATCGACGTCGTCGTTGACATCGGTTCGGATCGACTTCCTGAACACCGTCATTCATCAGCCTCTGATTGGGATCTCCTACATCATCGTTCTCAGTTCTTACGATCATCTCCTCACTTTTTCTTCGCTTCTTCTTTGAGCCCACTCTATGTCTCTTTTCAGCTGCAGAGCTTTCTCCTCCACGGCCACATACACCTCTTCAATTCAAGACGATTTGCCGCTTCGGTTTTCGCTTCGACATCATCACGTTGGTCAGAATCATGAATGTCAGTGTTTTGCTCTTTGCATAGCATTTTTCGGAATGTTTGCATAGGTGCAGTGTTCTCTTCTTTTCATTGATTTGTTTGTATACCCATATTTCCCTGGCCTATTGAGAACTATCTGGTAACAGAATGAAGCTTCGAATAGTAGGGGATTTTATTGAAGGCAAAATTTGGTCAACTATCTCGGCAACTCTGTGATTTCTTGAGAGTTATGATGTCTTGTGTCCAAATCCCTTTTTTACCTACGAACGAAATACTATGTAAAAACTCCTGTTTGGCCGATTGACTAAATTCCCTTGATTCAACGCTTTTTTCCTAATTCCATCGCCAGGTCAAGTACGATGGCAAAGATATTATTAACATCATTTCACGACTCAAAACTGGAGAAGTAATTCAAGATCGTCTTCGAAGATAGCAGGTTACTCTAGCTTCATTTTTCCCACAATGGTGTAAATTGTACCAGTAATAAGAATATCCTGTACAGGTTGAAATCGTCTTATGATTTTAGTATATCAAAAGATCGACTGTTTTTTGAGCTTAAATCATTCTTTTTTTTTTGATTTTAGTATACTTTCAATAAATTTCTTTGTTTTATCTCACTCCATGGCTGTTTGCTAAAAGGGTTCAGCTCGTACAGTGGACCAAAGAGCTTCACACTCCTCGTGCACAACGTTTGTTTTTCTTTTGGGCAGAGCATGATAGACACGAGTAGCTCTCGAGTTCTTCCATTAGTGAGGTAGGCAGCAGCATATCACACTTTCCTCGTGTAGGCAGCATGGAGTTTATATTTTTGCAAGCCACAGTTGCTCACTATGTCTTTTCAATCCTATCCAAAATTTTATACGAATCGACGCGATGTAGGGTACAATCCGCACAGATGGAGTACACCAACAAGGGTATGTTAAAACCATCGTTTTCATAAGTAGGGTATGTATAGATCAAACATGATGTATCTCATGTCTTCTTCAAATTCGCCTGTTTCTTAGCGAAATCACCAAAGTTCATAGTCGCTTAAGCTCCTTCTTATTATTTATAGACTTACGCTTCGGCATCATGATTAATGCTCCCAAGAACTTCCACGTGAAGGTGATTGAAAGTAAGAAATAAGAGTAGAAATGATAGGAAGACGAGGACGAATAGGAAGATGGAGGATCAGTGATGATGATATTGATAGTTAATAATATGATAATAACAATAAAAGTAATAATCTATCGTAATTTTAATAATAATAATACAGAAGAAGGATTAGAAGAAGAGGAAAAAGGAAATGCCAATGATTTGTCTGTACCTCGTTACATTGCGTTGGTTTTTCGTAGAAAGAGTTTGTTTCAGCTTTAGTAGGACTTTTAGGTTATTTTGAATATCTCTGGGTGAATTTTGAATAGCTTAAATCTTAGAGTATCAAGGGTTGTAGTAACGTGAAAGATATAGTAGGAAATTGTCGCAAAATTACCCCTCGATGACAGGGTGTCCCTTTGCAATAACTATTTCGCTTTGTAGAGATTTCCATCAAAGCAGAAGGTTCGAATTGCTCCCTTCGGTCTGTAAGCAAACACATTTAAGAAAAGAGGAGCAGATTGATGGAGTTTTCTAAATATGATTGCTTGCGGAGATCTCATCTAAAACGGCACCGACACCGCTTTCATCCTGAATAATGCATTTATTCAAACCATCAATGTGAACAGAAATAAGCGTAGATGTTCTATATTGAATGCTTCTGTAGCGCTATGGCGATGTTATTTCTTCTGAAGTTCTCGAATTCGTCGCCGTTGTCGACGATGTTTTGACGGAATCATCAGCGCGGCGCCGTTTTCAAATCATACCACCGCCACCCTCCTCCACTACCATCACTACCGTCATCGCATCCTGGTAAACGCAAAGTTTCCAACAATTTTACCACCTTCACCACTGCAATCTCCACCTAAGTGTTTCTATCCGTGACACTCTTCTGAAACTTACAAATAAAGGAGCAAAGATTATTTTCACAAGCCCGAACTGAGCACTGTAGTATCAATTCACATTGCCCTCCATAGTACTGAAATCTCAAGGAGTTTCCCAGACAGTGGTATCAGGTGTAATTGCTAAGATATTGCGGCAATTTTCCATGCATTTCGCTACTTTTCAAGTGCCTCAACGCGGCAGTAGATCTTCCACTTGTCGTACACTCATCGAGACATTTAAGTCACAGAAATCAGCCCTGATCTACTCTGGACAAAATCTAGTATTTGGAGTATTTAGCACAAAATTCAAGCATGTATGACTGCTACGTTAAGAACACTCTCAATTATTTCCTCTATAGCATTTGGCATGAGACGACAACACGGATTTCTTTAGCTTACCCACCTTGGAGCTTCTATATTATCGATTCCTGCTGACAGCATCGATCCAGAAAATACTACAATACTTTGCCGGGTTCTGCTTTCCTGTGAATGTGTATTGATGAAATGCTATTGATTGAATACGAGATGGGGCGTACGGAATGCAATGATGTGGGAGATGGTGGTACATGGATGTGATGGTGTTGATGGTGGCGTTGATCGTGGTGGCGATGGTGGGAGGGCAACAGAAGTGGGAGGAGAGGTGTGCCATGGGTGGAGCACGGATTATTCTCTTACCGACGGCATACTTATCCTTTACTGCATAGTAATCAGTATGCAAAAACCCCAACCATCATTCAACCAAAATTCGTTGTCGCTATGTACCATGAGTTCATTCATTCACTCACGTCTCATCGACACCTAGTCATCTTTTCCTCTTGTCATCCGATCATCCATTTCGTTTTTATGTTAGCACATTCCAACCGTTTTATTATCATGATGGCTTATTCTGTATGACCACGTATCGATAACGAGTTCAGTAGACGATTTAACGTTTGCAAAATCGAAATTTCATTTTCAATACGAAATGAGCGCAAAATACAAAGAATGTAGTTGAAGCTTGTCAGTTATTGTCATTTTTGGTTATACGACGTTTCAAATTCATCTGATTTTCTTTTTTCTCAAATCAGAGGGATACCTATTAGTGAGTTAGGTTTACTTAGAATTTTCAACACAGTCGTTGGCGAGAATTTCCTGTTAAGGATTTTGTTATGATGTGCACTCCATGTAAACGACTACTCCTATATGAATTGGTGACGCTCCTCCAGAAAGCAATCGAGAACCTTAGCAGAACATTTTCATCTGGTAGTTGGAATTTCATTGACACATTCACATGCTATTCATACTGTCCATCATCAATACTTTACTGTTCATGCTGGTCATCGCCACTACTTCGTCCACTATCCGGGGTTTCCGACTTTTTTCTATCCAATCATTTCACTGTCAGCGTTGTTTCTTTTCATTTCCAGTTGACCAAGATCTTCCTATTTTATCGTGGAGAGGATTGTGCCAATGCTTCGACAACGGTGATTCTTTTTGGCCCTACTTGGCTAGTGTTTCAGTAGGCGAAGAAGCAGTAACAAACCAAGAAATTTTCAAATCCATATATCTCGTTTTCAGTGATACGTACAAGGTCGTAGTTGTGAATATGCTGTAAAAGTTTTACTATTTGAAAATCGCTTCTTTCAATCTTTTCTAGGTATATGAGTTTTCTTCCAGTACACTACATCTTATTGTGAGTTATTCTATTTACAGATATTGTCACCAGTCTGAAAAGTTTAGAAGCGGACAGAAATTGGTAGATTAGCAATAAAAAGTTGGTGAGATGCAATCCCTCCTTCCGAATAAAGGAAAACTCTGAAGGAATGCTCGTGGACGAGCGCAATATGTCCCGTGTTACCCTTGGCTTCGTAGCGGCGGCGCTTCATTGGATGCTGGAGAGAGTGTGGGCTGAATCATTCGCGAACTATATTCAATACATTGTTTTTATTCGACCGTCGACAGTTCAGCGGTCGCCGCCGCTGAGACTACCATTCAGTGGCACCACTCGGAAATCGTCTTTACCTATGATGTACCCTACTTGAGAAGCAATCAAGCGTGAAAACTTCGTCCCTCTGCACAAATCTCCACTCTTCTCAGTGTTACGTCGGTCATTCGTAGTCATATCGGTATGGTTACCGTGTCGTCGTCTCATCTGATTCATCGACGGTGGTCGGGGTTTTGCACGCAACCATCGACCCCTAACCTATGAGTCGACCGTCGGCGTTCTATTGTGTTAAAGGCCGGCATCCGTAATGCGCTCAACTTTTCGTTATCGGTAACACCAGCTAAACGCTTTTTTTAACGACAAATGGTATTGGGGTGGTAATTTACTTCCGCAAATAGGTGATTACCATCTTTTTAGTGAAAACATTATCACCCAAAGAAGTTTGAAGTCATATTTTTCGTACAGGTAAATGATTGGAAGAATAGCCATTTCCATTACTTAATGTTGAACCTCATTAAAATCCATCCCTTCTGAATCATGACACCTTCGTTCAAAAGTTATGGATTTTGATGTTTACAACCATTTTTGATTGTTCTTATAATCAGCATTTATCATCCGGTAGTGCTCCCCTATTTGTTTAGCTTTGTTGTTATTTATCCAACTAGTTTTTTTTTTACTTTTTTTTTCAACATTACATATGTAAGAGATATAAAAAAGAATCTCGGAATAAGCCAACAATGTTGAAAATGACTGACCTGTTTGAACATTTCTAGACGTGTTGAAAATCCTCCAGTCCGTCTTGTAACGAAGGTTCGTAAAAAAAGACTGATAGGTGTTAGACCTTTACCGTATTTTCATTTCTCCTCAATGACTCTAGCGGTGAGGATAATTATCGAAATGCTTACAGGAGTTTTCTATACTTCGATTATATCTGTAGAAAAACGTTCAGGCTCTGAAAATTCTTCTGTTGATGATTTTCAAAATATACAGCCATAAGCAAACTCAAAGAGGGAGGGAGGGGGGGGGGGGGGGGAAGACGACATTCTGAGTACCTTCTATATGCAAATATGATGGTATGTAATAAATGAATTACCAGAAGAAAATTGGTTGAATGATATTGAGACTATAGTGTTACATTTTATCTATGGCTGTCATCCGAACCCGTCACCTGCCCTATTATCTATACCTATCACACACTCAGTGCACCACCCTCTCTACAAACTGCTCTTATCAACTGTGGTAACAGTTAGTTCGCCATCAGTTACGTGTTATCATTCGATGATAAGTTTTAGGGGCAGCTTACAGGTGAGACACGTTGTGGTTGACTAGCTCTATCTCATAGAGAATCGACGACAAATTCACAAATATTTGTGAAGCTGTTCATTCATCATGACATGTATGTCTATAGGCGATTTTTCTCGTGATTTGTTCCTCATACTAGTCATTTTTCGCTACACATGATTTTCTAATCATTCTGTTTTGTGGTACTATTTGCTAGATTTTTGAATCTAAGACTTTTGAAGTCAAACACTGTTATTGATTATTTATGAAATGGAATTTTGGTCGACTAGAGTGAAATATTCAGGGTTTCCAGTTGATATTAATTACAACGTCGAGAGGCTTTAAACATTTTCAGCGCTTATCAACGCTTAGTAGAGGTTCTACAGAACTGTTACACTACCATTATGATAAGAATTTACAGATTCGTCTAATCTAATATCTCACTGAAGTTATTTAGTAGAATGTCAGTTTAACCATGAACAACCTTTTAACTCTAACACATCATATCATCGCCGTCTCGCATAGGTGTAAGCGTTATATGAAGCGGTGATTTCGATAGAATACCCGACCGACCGCCATCAATGAATCCCTCTTCAGCACACCCTTTTGTGTCCAACCAATATAACAAAATCATGACCATTTCAATGGATTTTCGTTTACCGAGCATGGTCGCGTCAGCAGCCATCACCCACTATGCCACCAACCACCTGTCATCCCGAGTATCGAAATGGCTGGAAATTGGATCGAATTAGAATGGATTCACTACCGATTGTTTTTAACATAATTGAAGTCAGGCAGCTGTTGCAGTAATCACTAGTAATTCTGACTAAGCATTCCCTTATTAAATCCAGAAGATTGGATTTCCTATTTCCAAGTATAAGTTAGATTTTTTAGGAACGTAGGAAGTCAGTCAGAATATTGATAGCTACTATGAAAATGTTAGTAATGTAGGTTTGATAACCTGCTCATATCATGTAGTGCAGGAAATCTGTGTCTTCGTTGTGCTGTTTATTCCAAGATTAAAAAAGCTGTGTTGGATGAAATTCGTTAGAAGTCGTTCACCCTGACTAGAATTGTCATGCAGTGATGTGCTCATATTGGCTGATTTACCCTCTTGACAAAGTGTCGGAAACAAACCGTCACCCACGCGGTGGTGTTCGGGTTGTCCGGAAAAAATCCGGAAGAGTTCAGCGTGTTAGCCGCTGACGATCGATGCGCTTTCGAAATATCACAGTGCTGGGTACGAGTTTGATCGGCCGATCGGTCGGTGGTGGTCGGTCGATCTTAATCAGCTCTTGACTCACTTCCGCGCTCGTTTTATTGCCTTACAAGTTATGCATAGCGAAGGTAATCACTGTTGAAGGGACAGTCACTTTTTTTTTTAATTTGACAGTGGCGAAATTTCTGATACAGCGAGCATGCGAAATGTTTTCTTTGCTTGGCGTTGATTATCTGATTGAGAGGCGTTTCAATTGAAGACTATAGGAAGATAATGGGTGAATTCAGACTGAGGTTCGGAAACTTCTCTGGAATCGAGAGAAGTCTCTGCCAGGATATCCGCGGATCAAAATTATAGACAGCCGCCGACCTTTATTGATGACCAAATGAAGGTCTGGTATTCGATAGTGTTTACTCTTACTCTAAATTTCTCCATAAAATTTCGAACCTCTTCTCAACCTGCTTGGCTTTATCATGCAGATATAGGACGCAGATCGCAGTTTTGCACCAGACATCTTTCGTCATTCCTAGTGCACTTAGTTATAGTAAGTTGAGCACTTCCTTAATCACCTGCATTATCTGTATCACCTGTCGTCCCGTTGATCGTCGAGTGACTCGAGCGGGTATCAGCAACACTTCCATTTTTCCCTATCGCGTGCAAGAGTAGCCCAGTGGGTCCTCTTCGCACTAGGGATTCGCTGAGCATCATAATTTCCTTTTACACCTTTCGTGAAGAAATTGGACTAACGGGCCGGTGGTCTTCCTGTAGAGCGCTTGATGTCCCGAGGAATCCAGTCTGTTATACTTCCGATTATTGGTAATTAATCAACGAAAGTAAATAGCTTTGCCTAGAATTTATTTTGAGTATAAACTAGAATTCTAGAGAAAATAGAATTAGAAATTTAGAAGAGCATAAACCAAGATCATCAATGAATGTAGATGTGTTGGGATTTCGATTTCGATAACTTCATTCCATGTTCTGCTCTCGAAGTGCGAAATCGAATAAATGCTCGAATATTTGAATCAAATGTTATTCGAATATTTGAGCATAATTACGGACGTAATGCACCGTCTCTTTTTTCTGAACTTCCGAAAAGACGAGTGCCAATGCAATTAGTATCGATAGTTTCCACTGCTGGCTGCATCTTCAGATCCGATTTGCAGCGGCAACCTCGGCCTGAGTTTTTGATAGCGCTTCGTTCAGCTACTTGTTCACTTGACATCGGCATACTCCACTGACCTTTGAAGACCTAAGGCTTTTATCGAGACGTTTATGTTACAATCGTCTTGTTTACATTTTAGTGATGGTATCAAAGCTAAGAAGTCCACAGCCCAAATACTCTGTGAGTGATTTTGTGGCGGCTAAGAAGTGATTAATTTTTTCGAAAGTTGCTTTTCTTCTATAATCCATATTTTCGGCTCAACTGCTTAACTATGTTATAAATTTGCTTGAAATAAATATAGAAATGGGTCATGTTGGATGGGAATGTCCGCGGACGAAACATAATAATCTTCATGAAGCTATCGTTGACGTTTTTGTTTTGTTACATTTAAGCTTTTAGGTTTTGTAATCACTGCTAGGTATGCGAATCTTAGTATAACCTTGCTCGAGCATACCGGAAGTTGAATAAGGTAAGCACTTAGCGTACCGGAAGATACTCTCAGTGACCGAGTGAGTAACCTTTTAACACATTGACGACGATGTAGCTTCTATAGATACCACACTTTTTTGCACTAGTTTATTTTCTTACAGAGAAATATTTTTTCTGTACTTTTTGTAATCATAGCTTATGAAACGTAGACGTGTGATCCTAACTGGCTCGGAGAATGTTGTTCACAGGTTGCCCTTTGATCAAATGCAACAAATTTCGTCATCATAACTACATGATTCAAAATACGGCTTAATCACAAGCACTTCAGAAGACTTTGTGCATCAAAATCTAAAGCCAAATAGCGTGCTATTTCTGTAGACGAGACTTGCTCCTCAATGTAGTGGACAACCGAGAGCACTTTTGACCTCACTGCGGATAAGCAGCGTTGTCAGAAGAAAGTCTGACTGAGACGAAAGTGGAAGAGTTGAGAAGATGAGCTGCTCATTTCGTTATGCAGTATCGCACTTAGATATTATATTTTCATTAAGATAATTCAAAAACTGTCGAGTTTATATCAACTGCATATATGGGCGCCAAGTTTAGAGCATTCTGAACCATTTGAAGATATCTTAATTTTGAAAAATCTTTAAGCAGCCTTTGGCCCAAAATTTTATAGGTCAAGGTGAGCATAAAGTTTGTGGAATCTGAGCTTTATTACCACTGACACTGTTAGGATCATATTGATTTCACATTTTTCTGATTTTGTTCTAATACTTTCAAGATTTGCATGCTAGTATTAGGTTCGTGAGAATATATTCGCCCTACGGCTTCTCGCTAGCCATTCGTTCTGGTAGTCGTTCATTTCGAGCAGTGGGAGTCAAAATCTTTCGTGCTAATGCGGGTAAAGCTTGATAGTGAACGAGTGAACAATGATCCATACACGACCATTAGCTTCTTTAGATGAACCCCTCGGGTGCGGGTTTCGCTTAGCGTTAGCGGTCCGACGTGTCGGCTAACCGGTTGAATATCGTCGTGGGTATCTGACATCGCTCTGACTTCTCTCCTCATGTTGTCCACATATCGCATGTTATCTGTCTCTCCTCGCAATCCCATCACCATAAAGCCCTCTACCATGTATTACCAGTTACCCCAACCATACTTTTCGTCAGTCCGGTCTAGGTGGCTTTTGCTGTCTGTAACGAATAGCAGCTTCTTTGTCTCGATCTAGAAAACGGCTCAGCTGTCAACGAACCTCAGCGAAACGTCTGGCTGCTTTACTTATGATCACATCGTTAAGCGTTTTTTGCTTGATTTTTTTTCATCAACTGCGCTCGTACCTCAAAGTGTGCATCCGATTAAGAACTTGAAGCAACGTCTCCTCTGCTCATATTTATCCTTTCATAACAACTATCTCGCTCAGTTTTATGTAGATCTTAGCGGCGATATAAATCAAATAGTATTATGTTGCCAGAATTATTTCCCGTGATAGAAAACGAAGCTGCTGAAATTTTTGCTGAAACCGTTTCTATCGCTTCATAAAACGACTCAACAGACTTGAATTTACATGTGACAAAGAAATGGCGTTGAGAAAGACAATCGCATCTCAATTACTGAATATATTTCTTACAGTATTTAACTTAGCTTAAGGAAAAACAACAGTAAAACTGGATCAATAAGCTTACTGGTTTTTCAAGGTTTTTTGAACAATTTTATTTGCAGAAAGGGTGCTCTAAAAAAGTTTGATATTTGTCCCCAATACAAAAGCAAAGCGCGACAAGTCGATATCGGTGTTACGCACCGACTACCGTATTTGGACACTCTACCGTCAGTAGCACGTAGCTCTGCGACGTAAGAGCTACAGTTGTGAACTCCATAGGATGGACGGCTTAACAGCATTCCACAGCCGGTAAAACTGAGATCCTGCAAAATTAGAGCGCTCGCTTCTTTGCAGACAAGCACATTTACTACAAAAGGTCGACTAATCCTTTTACTACTAAATATTCTAACTTAACTTTTTTTCAAATTTTGGTCATGAATTAATCCCTGAAGCGTCTTTACGTTTTCTTTTCTTCCCAAGAAGTTTAGGAGCACTGTTTTTTGTCTCGCTTCGTTCAAAAAGGCATCACTTCGGTTGGTTACTAATCATAGCCGAGTAAGGCATCTGTTAGACATGTTCTTTGATCTTTACATCTGCTCTGGATGGATTCTATAGATGAACAGAATTGTTGATAACAAGAATCACTAGACTACAGGGCATCTCTGAATGAATGTGTAGATATACTTTTCCACTAAGAGAATACACAACAATTAGTCGATCCGGATGATGCTCAAATACTCTTAACGTTCGTGTTTCATTACGAGCCACTCGTTGACGATGGCCAGCGCAGCTTTACTTCGTCGTTCTGCTCCAGTTCTGTATCGCAGTCGCATCGCTTGTATGATTTCATTGTGACCGTTTGCACTGAATCGTGCACATCGACATCGATTGGCCCTTTCCTATTCATGTAGATGTTTGCCTCTGTACTACCTATAGCAGTCATCTCAACACAGCTGCTAATACATTTCCATAGGTTAATTTCTAAATGAAATGCCAATGTCAATTACCTACCTCACGTGTTGGCGCGTCGTCAGACATCCTAGGTAGCCAGGCGAAGAGAGCTTCAGCCTGAATGCGGGATCGAAAAATTCTAAAAGGTTAGAACAAGTGTTCAGTCGTTTTCTGTAGATCCAGCCACCAACTATGAATACATAATTCAAGAATAGAAAAATCAAGAAAACCAGAAAAAAACAAAAGAGGGTGAATTGTTTGAGATGCAGTATACTCAAACAATTTTATAATGAAGTCAAGATTTTAAGGGCCTTGAAACGATGGAAAAGTGTTGAAAAAGGTGAAGTGGAAAAAAAATGAAACAAACAACTAATCTATCTGTTTGAGCATTTGTCTTTATGCATTCGGTTCGTGTATGACTATTTATTATTGCAATAGACTATCTGTACTATATCAAAGGCATCTACGGGCTCTTGAGCCATTTAGAATATTTTAAGGTGGTTATGTATCGTCACGGGATTCGGATTCGATAGGCGCCACCAGCGTAAGAAGTTACTGAATTATTTGAGATAAAGCAAACGTTGGAAGGCGGGGTAAGGGAGGCCTGAGGATCCAGAGTACTCAACCTTGTGGGGTATTATCTTCATGTGGGAATAACCCTTATCAGGAATCATTTCTAGTCGCTGCATGCCCAGCCATAGCTTTACAGGTGATATACACAGTCGTTCCCACACTGCTGTTTCTTTTCTCAGTTATCTTCTATTGGAATTAAGCTACAGTCTATGTCTTCGTCGCGCAAGCCCATCACTCGAAAAAAAAAGTTTCGGTGATGGTGCATTTGCAACTGCTAGGCAACCAAGCTTAGCTGGACAAAAGTGCTTTTTTCCCTTTTCTAATCATACAATGATTAACTATGATATCATGGTTCCCATTCGTCCGGACCCTCCACAAATTTTATCAGCACCTTACGTCGGAGACGCATTAATCGAGGTTAGCTTAGAAACAATATCTTAGCACGGCTACTTCTCTTCTTCATTCCCCACAACTAGTTGTTACCACTTTTTTCGCTCAATTTATTTCCTTCAAAATATTACAGTAGCGATTGAAATAGTCCTTATCTTGATGAATACCGAAAATTCCGTGCCGGAAAGTTGTCCTTTTTTGTCACATTATCTATAGTTATAGTTAAAGTTGATCTATCTCCTATATAAGCGCTTAAGAAGAAATCCGAATTCTGCTACTTTTGTCATTCTCAAAAGTCTGCTGATTTTAGTTGTCAAAAATATCAAATGAGGACACAAGCAAAACCTTTATAATCAACGATAGATTCCATTTTTGGTAGTTTGTTCAGAAACAAATTAAATCTTACATCAAATATGTTTATTACTCTCTTTGACTATTGTTATGGTCCCCTCATATTAGTGTACTCTTATATCTCATAAAAATTAATGTATTACCGAAATAATAGCAACTAATTGGGAATGTTTGAAAGTAGTTCTCATGCCGTACATTTTGCTACGTCATCATTTCAATCGTTTTTTATTCAACATTATCCACCGTGATCCACGATACGCGATATTCAATGAGATTTCAATAATCGTGCAAAGAGGAGTAATAAACTTCGGTGTCTTGTAAACAATCGTCTTACCTGAATTGCTCTCTGATGCCTTTTTTCTTTCATAAGATTACTTAGTTTACATTTTCGATGATCTTGATAATTCGGTCCAGGATTTTTGACAGATCCATGGAAAATGGTATGGATCGATTAAGCATCGAACTTCTCCCCGTCGATCATTACGGTCGGTAAGACATCACTGTAAGTGTATGTGCATGTAAATGTATTTGCATGTGCATGAGTGTAGCTTGTTATTTATGTATGTGCGTATGTATGTATGTATGTATGCATGTATGTATGTATGTATGTATGTATGTATGTACGCATGTATGTGTGTATACGTGTATGTATGTATATATATATATATAAATATATATGTAGGTATGTATGTATGTATGTGTGGGCTGAGGTGATAATGGTAATGGTATTGGTAGCGATGGTGGTAGTGGGGGTGGTAATGTTGTACTTCCGACGCAAGTGATGAAAAATTAGGTTACTGTAGTATTTACCATTCGGTAGAGCGGCCCCGTCGGCACAGCGCACTTCACACAAGTAATCCTTGATCCATTTACATTCACATTCACTTCAGCGTATAGATCGTCTCAATCAGGATCACTCTCTTTTCATTATGACACACGACACCGCACCGTCGGCCTGAGATCAGCACTGATATCGCTTGGTGTCGAATCTTTGCATAATCGGTGATCCTATGTTAGAGTTTGTTCTACAACTTCGACAGCCTTCTTTTTCATGATGAATGCCATGAAGGTAAAGATTGGATCAAAAAAGAATTCTAGGGATCGCAGTGATTTGAATGGATGCATAATTTACTTCCTAAGCTTAACTTGCGTTCTCATCATATGTAGCAACTCATGTATACAAGTAGGAGAAACGGTTGATTGCTTCGATCGACGCAACAAATTCGATTATTTGACCATGCATATTCAAGTCTTCAGGTAATGTTATCATAGATATTTTATATAGCTGTGCAAATAATTTCCCACCATCATTGTCATTTATAGAAAAACTTTATAAAGTCTCAAACTAAAACTTTATCCTTTAATCCATTGGGTTATTAGGATAGACTAGGTGGAATGAAATGCACAAGGCATTTTATATCCTCTATGAAAGATCGAACTGTGTCATTGTGGATTTATGAAGTTGTGGATGCATATTTTTTAACGCTTTCATACCAGTCCAAATCTTCGAAAGCTTCTTGTAACACGTCAAGGCGCTTTTTTAAATGCATTAACATTGCTCAATGTATACTCGAGAACTTCTACCGTGTTTTCACACTACTTCTCTTCTACAGACCTTTCCCCGTCACCAATAGATTTGCTTGGGAGCTTCCATCGAATTCACACCCGCGATTCTTGAGTGTTTTACTGTACGCATCATAGTGTCCATTTGGTGTTTTCCTATCCGTGAAGGTCGATGTTCAATGGCACTTTTCACTACTTTTTCCTCAACCTCCTAACTTTTTCTGATTACCACGATGAGGTCAAAATCTGCTACCCGAACCACTACACATACGATTGTACATAATCGTCCTTCAAAATATGCATTCTCTCTCTTACACAGTGATGATGCAATTTGAACCTACCAGATGTTTTCTAAATGATGGCTTTCGTATCTGCCAGATCCACAATTCGCCTTACACTAGTTTCTCGCTGTCGTTTCATCATTTGAACTCGTACGCAACGCACTTATTGTTTGCTTGAGAATGAGAGGCGAACTACGGTAGTTCGGTGTGCTGGCCTATTAGTCCCTTATAGCAATAGTCAGAATATTAGTGGCCATCATGGCATCCCGCTGTTGAGAGAGTCGGGTAAACATAACCACAGTTAACAGTTGGTGAAAGCCTGACTGGCTGTTGCCTATATAAACACATTTAGCTGTGAGTTTATATTCGAGCGGTGCTAAACTAGCCAGCCTCATGAAGGCATTATGCCAGCCAATCCCTACAACAGCTTGTCATAATCATTGCAGCTTCTGAAGTGGATAACGTATGATGTTATCAGTAGCTGTTGCTGTTCGATGTGTTAATGTATTCTGAATGGAGACGATTTATTGCCGAATTCACGCGTTCCGAATGATTTTCATCATCAAATAAGCTATTGATCTGAAGAAAGACGCCTCATTCTCTCTTGCTTCCTTTGCGTTTCATGATCTGTTTCTGTCTGCACATTTACAACACGAAGGAGATCCACCGACTGCTTTGTCACCACGCTACTACAGTCCTAGCTCTTTAGATGAAAACTACGCTTATATGTGAGTTCAAGAGTCATGATTCAATCTGAACGTAGGGGAACTTTCAGTAGTAATCTGGCAACTTCTTAAAACAAAGCTAGCTTGATTCCTTTAGTATAATGCTTAGAATATCTATGGTTTTGGTCAGAAATCATGAGGCATGTTTGCTAACAAGTCTCCTGAATACCGAGAATTTCAAGGCCGCATCATAACTACACCCCAAAAGAACGACTTCTCAGCTTCGAAACTGTGGAAAATGAAGATTTTTCTAAGATGATTATGATAAGATGGAACATTACTAAGCGCTGTGGCATCTAGCAGTTAGCTCTCCATAAAAAGGATTTGTGATTCATAATTTTTCAACTTCACAGAAGTTTTTCTTTCCACCATAGAAATTAGTTGTATAATTTATCACTAGGATTAAGGTGGTCGAACGTATTTCAATAGCAAACATCTTTGCATGTGTGCCTCTCATGCCTTACGAATGGAATTGTTCAGGGAGTAATGGAGAGCGAGAGCATCTATGGCGCACCGGATGTTGCTGACCCTTTTCGTTCAGTTGCCGTGGATCGCCTCGTCTCGCCTATATGTCATCATTCATCATTGAGTTGAGCGAATTGAGGTCCAGTGTGCGGTAACGCCTGGAGTCTCATTTGTCTCAACAGAATCATAACGGAAGATACCCCGGGGAATGATGTTCGAGGGGATGAGCACGCGCAAAATACAGATAAGCAAAACGGACATGAGTAGAGCATGAGCATGTGTTGCATTCAGCTGATTTGACATGTAGATATGTCTAATTCAACAACGAAGACGGTAGCCAACACACCCCATGGGGTAGCATTTCACCACACCGTCCGCCCCTCGGGAAAGGTTCCGTTGATGAGTGAGTTCTCTTTGTGCTGGTAAGCTTTTCAGCCAGATGGCTACGGTAAGATTAAAATTTAAAGTCAGAAACGAGCGCATGTACTGTTCTGTCATGTCAAAAAAAAATTAATTGTACAAATTCGGAAAAATGTTTTTGCGCCCGATGATCGAACTCATAATATATGTGATCTTGAGGAAAGTTGTGGAATGGAAACCAATTTGCAGATTCTTTCGGATTTCTGTGCAAGAAAGCTCCATCCTCTCATTATTTGCCTAATACCGTTTTTGCTTTTATTAGTACAATTGTATAATAGGAGTAATAAATAGGCCAAACAGCTTCTGACTTCAAAAAATAGTAACTTTGAATAACGTTAGCTTTTTAGTAGTTCATGCAGTTGAGAAACATTACCCAGTGATTTTCTGCTTCTCAAGGTTGAACATCACCTTATGAAAAGATTTTCCTCGTTGGAAGCAAGCTGATCACAACAAATAATTCGCTTTCGTATAAGTTGTGGAAAGGTTTAGTGTCTGGAAGAATCAGTTAAGAATGTCATGTGCGAGAGAATGTTGTCGAATTCAAAGAACTCAGCCACAAATTAGTGAAACATTTACGGACCAGCAGAGATCGAAAAGTATTCGATAAATGCCACTTTGATGTCACCATCAGAAGCGGAAACTGCGAGAAAAGAACGGCGAAACAGCTAATTAACCACCAAAGTAATTGAATAGTAATGTCTTATAGAACGACTGCCAATTTATGAAAATCTTTGCACACGATGTAGTTCGTTTATTCAACGGGATTAATCTAATGAATGTCGTCGTTCTCGCCTCATAACTCTCGTCTCGTTTCCGACACCAAGTATCTTCTGGCTGTAGTTGTTTCCATGCTGCCGTTCTTGTCGACACTTACGACCTCTTCATGTTCAGCCGCGAGCATTGCTGAAGACGTTGGCTGCTTCAGCCACATTGTTTCCTGCGTAATACTTGAGTGGCATTCATCGACAAGTAATGGGTTTCTCTGAGAGCAAGATTCTCTCCAACTTAACAATCAGGACGCGAAAAATTTGTAAAATCCCTATGATTTTTTTTTTGTAATCTACAATGAACATTTTGTAAACTGTTTGTCTGTTGTTTTTTCCGGTTCTCTTCATTTTTTTCTCTAACCATAATTTTATAGCTTGTTTTTTCTCTACTTTCCTGCTATTCTTCCTTTCTTTTCTCCTTTTCTTTCTTATTTCACCACGTTCTTGTTGCTAAATCGACTTTTATGCAATTGTTCTCTCAACATAGTTTTGTCAGATACAACAGGCATGTCACCTGGGAAACAATCACAGATGATTTAGCAATTGTTAGTTAAACTATTTGTCCAAGGAAATTCTCCTATCACTTTATTTCTTCACTGCACGTTACCTTATAAGCTTTCCCTGACCCATCATAAACTGTGAATCCATAGGTCCAATCTCGCTGTCAGCAAGTCCGTTCCTTCTCGGACTTCCTTTTTCCAGTGAATAAATTATTTCTCCTCTATTGTTGGATTACTATTCATTTATTCACTCTGTTTTACACGACTCCTCATCACAATTTTATTGTGCAAATCTTAGTACTTCAGTAGTACGCATTCGATTTGTTTCCCTTCACTCGACCTCTACAAAGGTCTTCCAAAATCTCTCGTCCTATCTCAACTGGTGCTTGAGTATTTCGTTTCTTATGAATTTCGTAGAACTCTGGCCGAGGCGATTCTCCTTGCAATCTCGAGGTACCCGAGCTGATACGTTCACATGTATTTTCGAAAATGTCTTGTGGGAAGGCGACGAACCAGCACTCTCGCTTTCTGATACATTACATCACTAATCAGTGTGCTACCGCCGTATGGAAAGCCTCAGTATGGAAATTTCCTCACATTCCAACTTAAGAAAATGTATGTGAAGGTTCAGGTAAAAGTAAAGATAGACTTATGGAAGTCAGACATATAAATATGGAAAATCATTTGTTTAAAATCATTCTCGATATTGATCGTGAATTACTTTATTTCCATAATGTCTAAATTTCTTTTGAGCTGGAGGTTCGAGTCCTGATAGGAACATTTCTCTTCAATTGATAAAGTATCCACTAATTCAGAGAAAACAAATAACAGCTTCTTTTTAAATCTTTCTTTATTCCATTGATTGAAGCGATGTAAAACTTTCAATACTTAGAGGTCCAGTCTTTAAAGCGACGGGATCACGAAAACTAATCAGCACAAGAAATGTGTTCGAACTTCCAAAATCTTTCTTCCTTAGATACTATGCTGGTATCCATCATTGCCAAACGTTCTGCTTATCTTTACACATTCATTTTCTCCCTTACTTCGTTGTCACTCAATTTTTTTTTCTGTTTCACCGCGTTGGCTGAGCTTACAGCTGTGCAGCTATGGGCACCTTCGCAGAATTTCCTACTATCGCACACCTAATCATTTGATTTGATTACCATGAATAAAAGCCGAATGACTTTCGGCTCAATCGACGGGTTTATCCACAGCATACTAAGGAATCTCTTATAGTACTCCGTAGCTAGTGGTTTAAAAATGTTGGCCATTCATTCTGGCACTTGCAGAAAATTTGAGATTCGGCTCACCTTTTCAGTTGATTGAGATAAATAGCATTTTAATACATCGAAATTTTCTTTTCTTAGATAAACTCTTTCGACTTAGCAATTGTGAGCTTTAACCAGCACAAAAAACAACTGAAGTGAGCAAACAGAAGCTAAAAAGTAACGCGAAGTTTGCATGATTCGACTAAAATTGACCTCAAGGTAAGGAAAGAAAATACAATAGAATATAATTTTGTTCAAAAAGAAAATCACCAAATTAGTTATGGTTTTTTTTATTTCAAAAGATCGAAATCTGGATAGCAGTATTCCTTGGGACTGATTTTCTCTCAGTTCAAAATTGTAATGAATTTGTTAAGCAACATTTTAGCAGTTGACATCGTGCCGAGGAATAAAATCTTACAAAAGTGGCATGTTGTCCAATAAAGATTAATTAGTGAGAAATAGCAGAACTTCAACATTTAAACACATTTTTTACGATGAATAATGAGATGAGAAAAATCTAGCATTATGCGGTCTCGTTTAGATATGCATTCATCTAGGTTCAGTTCATAAAATCATTGCAAAACAAATGTAGCTTGTACTCAGTCAGTTAGTTTCAGTAGCAAAATACATCCTTCCATGAAGAAATTAATAGGAAGTAGCTTTCTGTCCATCTCAGGCAGGTGAGTTACCATTCCATCTTCAAAAGTAAAGGAGGTTTGACTTGTGTAGAAGGATTTGTCACGCCAACAACCGTCTAAGATGAATTATCGCCTCTTGATACTTCGTAATCGGCTTTCTAACTTTCTATAGAAATTTTAATATTCCCACAAGATTTTCTACGGGTTGATTTGTTCTACAGTGGTGAATGAGCTTTCAACTTTGTCGTCCAGAAGTTTTCATTCTGTTTTGTCACGTCAATGGAATCTCTCCGTAGTGCTCATACTGGCAAAATGTTGGAAACTGCCAGAGTACTGGCATTCATCTGTTTATTGAAACAGTCGCCGTTTGACAATCATTGAATTGACTCAGTCAAACATTTTTACAAGCGACGATAATCCAACAGCCAAATAACCTTGCCAAGACTATGTTAATGTTGAGAGTACATGATGCTTTCTCACCAGCCGTTAGTGATTTCTATCATGTTATCTTTCAAGTGAACAATTCGTTCGTTCATCAAATGTTAACGCTATAACTGACGAAGAAAGAGGTATATGAACACATTTCGGAAATGGAATATTCGTATTCGAGCAGTTCCAAACGATGGCAACGGTCTTTTCGGCATTCACGTTCGATTAGTCCCTATTTCCTACCCTGAAACCCGATCTACTTTTTTTTTATCATACCTAATTTTAGAGTCCTAGTCCTAACCATAAATTGCACATCAATGTATGACTACAGTAACATCAATTTGAGAGGCGGTACTAATTGGCAGTCATCAGAAATGACTCAGTTAATTACTTATACCAGAGCTGAACCATCGTTGGGACAGATACTGTTATATTTTCGCTACTCTTCTTGCTAGTTCTCACATTTCTCCCATTTTCTCTGGTCTTGCAATTAATGAAAAATTAATTGTTAAAAATAAGGTACGGGTTTTTTCAGGTCGTTGTCGCCCTTTGTGGAATACCAACCGTCTTGTCCAACTTGATAATCATCGGCTGACAGCCTTTATTAGTTGCAATCATTGGAAAATTTTACCATCACTACCAAGACTAAATTAGGCCAGTAATACAACTTATATTTACTCAACTCCGTTTGGATCATTATTCGTGAGCCTACTATGGGACGATTCCAGTGCAATATTAAGTCTCTTTCATACAACAATCCCGTTTCGACTTCTAACCCACTGAGATATGCATCTATGTAACCGTCTAGTAAATGCGTCAACAGGCCGCCTTCTACCGAAATCCGTGTCCCTTTCAGATCACAATCGCCCGGACGCACGGTTCATACTAGTTCTCCGGACATCTACTGCTTCGAGAATCCTCATCATTTCCAAGCAATAAAGTGAAACTAATTGTCATTATTCTATTTATTTTGTCTCTACTGCTCATCAAATTTGCCAAAAAATCATTATTAAGGCTGGATTTGTTAGAAAGCAATAAATTTGTGACCTGTTTGACCGTTTGAGGAAGTGTACTTCCCCAAGCTAGTTTCATGAGATGGGCACAATTTAAGCAACTATGTTCATCCAACCTGAGGTGGTAGCTCTGTGGTTGAATTAAGTTTGGACAAACATGTCCGATAAGTACAGCTCTTCTCATATGCCTAATCATTGGCGCTTATCTGACTCATTGCCACTCTTCCTTATAGTACTCCAATACTATGAAAGTACAATACATATTGTTACAACTACCGCACAATATGAGTACCTTTCAAAGTCGTAAGCTTTGCAGCTGATCCTATATAAAATATAAGTCTGCTTTATTCATATTTTTTCTGTCCGGCAATGGTGTCTTACGTTTTTGCGTATTAATTCAGTCTTATAAGTGTAGATGACCAACCTCTGTTCTCCGTATCTCTCTTTTGTCTCCAAGTACCGAAGGCAATCATACCTCTGATGCATGTTAAGTTACGGGCGGTAGGAGGGTTATGTGATAAGCGTACCAGCTATTAGATGACACTCAACTAATACTTAACTAATCTCCCAGAGTACCTATCTCATCGCCAAGCACTCTCTAAATATCGTGAGTGACTGTGAGACTGAGAGAGTACATGTGCTGGCAATCATGAAAGTGACAGATTATCTGATCGCTTTTCTTGCTTCATCTTCATAACTTTGAACTCTTCCGTGAATTTGCCCATTAAATACCTACTAGTTTATCTGTCCTCGATACGCACAAAGTATGTTGCCTCTTCCTGTCAGATCTCTAAGAGTTCCTTTTAATTGTGTCTGCCTAAAGTATCTAAGTATTATAAGCAACTCATAGAAAGATTGATCATAATCTTTACTTCACTTTCTCAACTTTGAGATGCAGTAGTAATGAATTTGAAAAGTGTTTCTCGACCATTCAGTCGTAATCGCAAGGTGATTTTTCTAACCTCTGACTTAAACACCAAAGCGTCCCCAAAGTTTTTCGTGGGCATCTTTTAGCTGCCCATAGTTGCTGTGTTGACGACAACTTCGGCTACCGTACCTCTTCGGCACTACCCGTCTTTGCCGCTTCCGATGATGTCTCAGCACCCGTCACTGCGTACTGTAACATCATAGAGACGGTCAAAATAATCGGTGCATCACTTGTTCTTCCTGATGGAAAAAGGAAGAGTAGCAATTTTTAGCTGTCATGGTCCTTTAGGAAGTGGTCTAGCGCATGACATTTCTAGAATGAGGATTAAAATTCACTTTTCGTAAATCCTAGTATGAAAGTTCGATACGTTAGAAAGCGGGGATGAAGTGAAAATAAGTTCAAATGTGAAAACTATTACAATGGAAAGAAAGTTCTGAGACACTTGTAAAAAATTGAAAAATTTGTGCATGAAATCCAAACAAAAAACAATAATTACTATTCTTTTAAAATAGAGACCATTGTTTTCTACGATTTCGTGTCGTCGCTCCGCCAAGTTTCGCATGTGGTCGGAGTACGATTCCCTCGCTTTAAACCAAAGACCTCTTGACATGCTTCTTCAACGTCATCGAGCGGTACATATCGGCTTGTGCTTCAATGAGCTTATTCGGATCTTGTCGTGCTTGCTTGTGGACAAAGTTAAGCCGCTTGAGTTGAGTCAGCACAGATGTATGAGAAACATCAAGTTCGGTTGCCAAATCGCGGACACTTGACGACGGTTCATCTTCCAAAGCAGCAATTAAATTTTCATTGTTCAACTTTGTTGGACGTTCTGAAAGGGGCTTGTCTTCGAGGTCAAGATCTTGGGCATTGAGACGACGTTGAAACCAGCGTCCAGCAGCAAATTTGCTTGTTGGGCCTTCCCCATTCAACTTCGTTGATTTCATCGACTGCAGTTCGCTGTGAAAGACCCTTTCTCCAAAAATGACGCAATAAAGCACGAACTTCGATTGTATCGTTTGACATGGCGAAGGCTTGTAGCAAAGCGAAAATGAAAACGAGTGATATCTAGGCCTCCAGTGGGAAAATCCCACATAAGAAAGGTATTCCCATAATGTGCATGGGAGTTATCTATTGCTTACTAAACTGTCCCAGAACTTTCTTTCCAACCCTATATGTTTTGAGCGGCACTCAACAGTAACGAAAGCCACTCTCCTGAGGCAATTCTTATTGTTATAAAATACGGATATGTTCATATCTAGCTTATCTCAACGCCAAGCACATCACATATGTTGTAATGATATAAGTCAATTCAAAGTTGCTTGCGTTTTCACAACCGTCTGAAATCTAGACGACTTCCAAATTTCATTTAGTTAATAGGACTAGGCTCGACCTTATCAAGTAGGATAATCCTCATATCTCCTTCGGAAACCTTCCAGTTAGCTCGCCTATGCTGTTTCTCCATAGGTGGAGCTCACGAAGGATCGCACAACTTCTAATAAACAGTGAGGTCTCTCCCTCTTGTTATGTCATAATGTAGGCATTTCCATTCAACAAATACTGCTTAAAGTACCGATGAAAAAGACCAGAACAGCTGCATTTGGAAAAAATTGTTTTTTGGAAGCTCAAATTCTAGAAGACATTGCTGAAACTCTGCTAGAACTCTTTTGAGTCGAAACCTGTTCTACGATGAAAAATCGATTAAATTCTTAACGTTATGCTTCTATGAGAGCAGCCTTTCAAAGTAATACTGTTGTTATCAGTCTGGTATCAATTCTATTTCAAAAAATATTCTGTCAGTAAATTGTTACGGTAATACCTATGTTGTATCGACAACGACAGATGAGCTGTCGCTTTTGTTTGATCAAACGAGCGACACATTCTCACAATCAGGCAATGGGGCAGAGAGTGATTTCAGTCGAGTCGTTCATTATATCCATCCATTCGTTGGAAGAGAGGTTCGTATGGTGCAATCGCACTGAGTTAGACAATTTCTGCATTTTGCAGACTTTTGCGGATGTATTTTTTGTTCGTTTTATTACTTTTGATTACCGTGTCTGTGCTACTCATTTATGTGCACTATAGCCAATTATTCCCGAATTCATTGACAACTATATAGTGTGACAGCAAATATATGTAAGATCCGAAACTTGCAATAAACAAGTATGATGGCAGTTCAAAACGCGGAAGTTCTAGCGTCTCAATTTTGACGGCGTAGGTATCTTCGATTAGATCTGCTGATTTCCTGTGCCGGTTAGAATACACAACTGTTTTTTACCTCATAATAAATTCCTCAAGATTCATTTTCTCTTGATCGAATTTGCCCTGCTTCTTTTCTTACTTCTTCATACTCTTTTGACCATTTTGGTTTCAAAATATTATCTGCGTTGATTGATGCTTCCCAAATTATAATTTTATAACTAATCATTTAGCTCGTTTTATGTTATAAAAATATAGGCTATCCGTAAGCATTGGCAGTGATACCTTTACGATTTTTTTTGACAAATCTATACTTTTGTAGCAGCCAGTCGGCTCATGACCTCACCTCTGATTTATCACTCTTTCGTCATGTAAACAAATCTATACAGCTTCCTGATGGTTTGTTCCTCATTTAAGCTAGGTGAGCTCTTGCATGCTGATGTCGAGTTTGTCCAAATGGTCTTCATAAATTTCGTGCTTAGAAAAACATCACATTTTTACTAAGAACTTCAACGAATAGAAAGTTTATGCCTCAGAAGAACTTTGTTAATTGCCATTTACAGTCACCGTCTCATAAAAGACAGTATAACTGAAGACACTCTCATAGCCAATGCGCGAGCCTATTTGATTCGTCGACTGCGCCAAGTCAACCAAGATGATAACTTTGACCTGTAACAGCGACGATCAAAGACGTCGTTGATGACCGCTTGAGTTATGACTAACAGGGTTACAGGTGAGAAATGTGATATTACTCAAGCAATTAATCACCCTTGGCATGACTATGGTACGGAATGAGTACTTATAGTTGGATCCTCTCGATTATAAGTGACATTTTTCTAGATTCGAACCATGTCGTACCAGTTCTTTTGCTTGTCCGATTTTCAATAATTAAACTTGTGATTTGTGCTTTGCGCACGTAACTGAGCTATAACGTTATAATTTACTTCATCTTCCTACAGTATTACGTATACGACGAAAGAAATCTTTTCCGGTATAGGTGTATCATCTATGTATAGGTTTGGTAAGTACACATAAACACGTGCACCTATGCTTCGTCCTCGGAGTAGAGTCTGAGCTAACAGTTCACGCAATGCGGTCGCATTGCCCGATTGCCATTTTACACACTATGCAAACACATTTTGTGGATGATACTCATGCCTAGCACTAAGTCGACAGAGTCATCATCGCCCATCGAAGAGTTCTCCACTCTCCACAAGTCTGGTCGCATCCCTCCTTTGTATTTTATCATCGCTCAGCAAGATCATCTCGGTTCTAGCATATAGCAAGCACAGATGCGAATTCGATGATGCTGCAAATAGACAACCTATCAAATTGTGCCACTTGGAGCAGATTTTTTTCATTGAGAAGCTAGATAGGTTTTGAGTCAAGGAATGGAGAGTTCCGCTCAACAGGTCGCTTCGAGACAACCCAGGCTGGTCAACACTTTGGCTGAGAATCCTCTAAGGCGGATCTCCGACCTCGTTGTTAAAAATAAGTGCAGAACTTTACAAAAAAGATTCGTAATGACGACCTTAAGAAGTACTTGCCATCGGCACTGAATTGTGTACTATGAATATGTGAAGCTTGGCTTGAAATTTTTCTCTAGAAACTTGTTGTGGATTGAATACGTTGCTTTTACTCGCCTGTAGCTTCTTTATTTTATGATAAAAAAAAACATTGTTTTGATAGTTTTCACAGAGTTGATCTGTTCGCTTTTTTCAGTATATTGTTAGAATGAGTGTAGAGTAATGTATTAAATGCACTGCCGCTTTACTTTTCATAAACAATATAAACCGATTTGGGTGCACTTATCACCGCTTAGTAATTCTTCAAAATTAATAAAGCGAGTGGTGAGCAAAAAACAGTGATACCTAATTTTTTAAAGTGATGGATTTTATATCAACTAACTACTGCGTTTTGCTTTATACAACAGTAAATGAACACTCCTATAGAATCTTATGTTTAGAAATCAACATAGAAAGGTCGCATAGGTGGTAAAACCGCAAAGAATCACTATTGAAGCATGCCAAGGTTAATAGATAATCGGTCATGGGGAACTACCAGTGGAATAAATCAAATCACTGAAGACCCATAATCAAGTAAAACAAATCGACCAAATCCGTTTGACGGTTATTAATTTCCTACACGTTGATTTCCTTTCATAGCAAACTATCCAACAAAAATGGAAAAATCTACAGCTTCGAAGGATAACCATCAGCGTGATTCTCTTGAACTATTGAAGACTCCGTCACTGAACAATCTCCTTCTCTTTCAGCGGATGGAGTTTTTCATCTACCTTCCTTATCAAGAGCTCAGGAAGCGATTATTTGCTGTAATGTGAATCTATTTGATGAGCGATTGATTAGCGTTTCTAATATTTTGATTTGATTTTTCTTTAGATTTCATGAGAATCTGTCTCATTTTGTTCCTTCATTCATCTATAAACTCCACTTTCTTCTTTACTGAGATCTAATACTACTCGCATTTTTTCGAAACTAGTATTAATGCTATCGCTCACCGCTTCATTGTGACAAGATGACCCCTTAAGGTTTCGAATTGCGATACAAAGCAAAGACTCATCTTCCGACATTCTCATGAAAAATGAAGACCACAAAAGAGTTCGATATTTCTATCAGAAAATTCATCAAAGAGTAGATAAATTTCATAATTCAGCGCCGTATCAAATAACAATATGATCACGAAGTATCTCCTTGCGATCCACAAGGGCCGGCCATTCTTTATGCTGAAAAACTTGACTTTCCCTACTATAGAAATCTTGGCACTTCAGAGGGGAAAAAAGCTTCTCTCTCTAGTGTGATTATCTGTTATTTATAAGTTGCAATTGGAAACTGTGAGCTTGCAAGTTACTCGAACGATTTTCATATGAATGGTGGCATCATGAAATAGACATATTCTTTTGAAAGTGATTTTGTCCTAATTCACCGTTGTTCGTGTCAGCCACTGAATTAATGAGAGAGATATCAGTAGAGGTTTCAGTGATTATTGCTGCGCATAAATGCTACCCACTAAGCTCTGTTTATTTGAGGGACAGGAAAAAAATCACGCTGCTCATATGAGGTCACTTTTGGTAGTTTTTTAATAACTGAGCAGCTGTCCGTATCTCGTAGTACTGTATCAAAAAAATCCGAAAAAATAGGCAAATTCTTAGGCGAATTCGCAGTCAGCGTGCTCTCATGGATGTAGTATAAATGAAATAGCTACGTATCCAGATCCAGTGCAACGTACGTCAATCTAGTGCAACAAAAAATGATGAGCCTAGAGTTTATCGTTTGAATCAAAGTAATTTCCAGAACGTGGTCATGTTTGAAATGATAAAATTATACCTCGAACAGTTCTATGCGCGGCCTCCCTGCTATTATGCACCATAAGATAGGTAATTCTTGAATATGTGTGCAGTTATGTATGACTAGATTTAAACTTTATACATACTGATTGGCTTCTGTGATCTTTTAGTTTGTCATCGGACACTTTTGAGTATCATAGGAAGATAAAAAATCATGAAAATTGGCTGCACATTCCTTTTAATCTTTTTTTCAGGCCAATTATTTCATAATTCAAGCTCTAAGTACTTTCATTTTCTGCATTACATAAGGGAAAATACTTCTGCCCATGCTGGAAATTATGGCAGCGCCACTTGAAGCCTTCGACGCATTTTTCGCTGTTTTTCTTTGCAAAACGTCTCTGTAGTTTATCGATAGCTCAAATCAAGTGAATTTAAATGGCATGTTTAATTTCTTAGATAGCTTATTTTGGCGCCGTACGAAACGAAAGACTTTATTCCTTATTCGCAGATTTCTCATTGGATAAAGATCTTTGTTGCACTGAACTTTTGATAATTATATAGAGAAAATCTTTGCAATAATAATGAAGTAATTGGCTTTCGGAGAGAACTTTTTCGAGCTTGGTAACGACCGAAAGAATATTGGGTTTCACACACAGTGAGCACTTCTAGTCCGCAATGGTGTCTGGCAATGCGTGGTGGCCACGTGCCGTCGCTGCATTGCGCACCCTAACCTATTACAGCTGCCTAAGAAGCCTTTTCGAAAAAACAAATACATTACTGGAATCAGGAGAATTCAGACTATCGAATGTATTCTAAAAGTCTGAGGGAAATGTTCTTCCCGAGGAAAGACGCGTTGAAACGCCACTAGTGTGAAACATACTTTTATTTTGGCTGATACAGCGAACTGAAAGGTTTCCTTCAGAGCCTAACTATATCGTTGAATTTTCCAGATTCGTGCTATTGAGTAAGCTAAAAGCATAAAAATATTGAAGAACATCCTTGTTTCTGAAGGGGCGCAGAAAACAGCGATATTTCAAATGTGTGAAACCCACTCTTCTTGAGCGAATTGCAGAGCCCTGAAAAATCCTTTCTGAAGAGCAAACAAATTTTTTAATCAGAAAGATCTGCTCTATCTAATGGTTTGAATTTTGTCATGACTAGTACAGCGTTAAAACAACCAATATGAGAGATTAAACACACCAAGTTTTACATGAACGAGCACTGTGTCTGGCTGAAAATCGATCTGATATATACTGCAAAATCACACGTGATTACGAGGCACTCATCTTTGCGGTTTACTTTTGGATTTTTGGCACAAATCCAAAATTCTTCGAGAGTTTTACGCGCTTAGGTCTTATATTGCTGTGCGAGGATAGTTACTTCTACCTCAGAATTTCCCTCGTCTAGGTGTTGATTTTACGGACACAGAATGGTCTTCCCGCTACGATAATGCATTGATACTGCTTGCTTTAGAAGAGATTAAGTAAATTGTACCCGTACTCGTGCAATCACCATCTTCATTGTTGGGACATATTGTGCAGTTTTTCGTAACGTATAGACGGTCTTAAAGGCAGTCCCGGATTAGTTGGCCTTAGAAAGTATTTGACAGTCTATCAACGCTTATGCCGATTTCCCTAGACGTGTCCTTTACAACCATACTTACTATGTTTGAAATCAAGGGTAGGGTAGACGGGATCTTACTGTTGCTGCACTAATCGTTTGGAGATCTGATTTTTCTTCTAAATCTTCTCCAAACCTATCCTAAGAACGCACAGTTTCGTAACCATTGGAAATGGCGATTCCCGCACCAAGCCTAGAATTCTTCCTTTTGCTCTTTTTTTTGCACACACTGGTGGCTGTACGAAGCATATTTTTCACAAACGTCCTTTCCGTTGAGGTGAGAAGAGAGGTTATGAGACAGTATGTTTTCTATCGCTTGGCTTCTGCTACCACTTTTTTTGTTGTAGGCGCTTGGATAGGTTGACCCAAACGTTGGAAAATAAAGCCAATTTCTTTTCGGTTTCCTTCGTGTAAATTCTATGTACTCTAACTGTTGATCCAACAACTCAGCATCCAGTGTATTCCCTCCTGTGTAGAGCAGATGACAAAACAATTTCCTACATATCTGCAGGAGAGTGTGCGTAAAGTTGATACTCCAGCACTCTTTTTTGGGCAACTACTCTATTATGAGTATATGGATGGCTGATTTTTCATCTAATCAGCAAGAGGAGATGCACAAATGCTTCAACTGCTAAACAAACAGTCAAAGTACGTAGAGTTCACCAAAAGCAAACCGAAGAAGATTGGCTTCTGTTTCCAAACGTTTAGATCCATCTGTCCATAAACGACACCACATCGTACCGAAAGTCAAATAATTAGCACGCACTAATTCATAACCTCTCCCCTCATCTTTTACGACCAAAAAGAGCGCCTGCCAGAAATATGCTCTGTACAGTAGCCAGTGTGTGCACAAGAAGAGAGCAGAATGAAGAATTCCGATCGTGGCACGGGAAACCTCCATTTCCAATGACTACCAAACTGTATCTTCTCAAATATGTTTAGAAGTAAAATCGAGACGCCAGATGATAAGTGCTGCAACAATGAGGTTCCCTTAACCTTATCCTTCATTTAAAAGAATTAATTAGCTACAGAGAGCTGTTTGATAAAATAGACCCAAAGGAGTCGGCATAATGATTGAAATATCGCTGAATACTCTCACACGCCATGTAGTCCGTAACCACCTTTATGACCGTATATACGCTACGAAAAACTGTATGATATGCCTTAACGGAAAAGACGGTGATGCATGAGTGCGGTTACAGTTTACCTCATATCTTGCGAAGCGTGCGGGGACGATTACATTATCGAAACGGGGAAGCGCTCTGCGTTCGTATATGAGAAACCTTTTTAGCAAAGCTAGGACTAAACTAGAAACCCCACTAGGCACATAGAATACAAGCACCTAAAGGAGAAGAGTTCAAGGTAGAATTGATGTTCCACTTACATGGACATAAGATCTCAGAGCGCAAAACTCCCGAAGCGTTTTGGATTTGTGTCAAGAATTCGAGGATGAACCGCAAAGATCAGTGCGTCAGTATTTTTTCGTGATATCGCACCATGACTCAGATCTATTCGTTGATCTGAGCCAGACTCAGTGCTCGTTCATGTAAAACTCGGGTGACTGTTTGATATAAGCTGTTTACTACGCGATAAATTTTTAATTTTGAGTTGTGTGCTTTGATTACGAAGATCTTTGGCTGAGTAGTTTACGAGTTAATTTAACCATTTCAAGCTGAGGGGAAAGCGAAACTGCCGAAACGTCAGCTACTATTGTGCTGTTTTGTTGTACCCCATAAATGATATTACTGACAATCTCAACTTCACCTTTCAAAGGAAAATACTAAATCAATTTTGGGATCTGTCCTTCAAAATATCTTTGAAAATTTTGAGGATATAAAGAACGCTTGCAAATCTCCCATTCTTTTCAAGAAAGTTCAAAATTATGTAATGTTGCCTCATGCTCGCCCAGCATCATAGCACACCATTTGATATGAATTCATTTTAAGGAGTTCATATTTTTCACTCTTCGTCTCGTTTTTTTGTAGAGACTCTTCAAATGTACCTTCTCGAAATTGCGCAGTTATCATCGCTTTCGAAGCTAATCATCGTCGACGTCCTTTGAATCACTCGCTTCTTAAGTCGTTCATTACTTGCTAATATTACTATAATCTTTTCTAGAAGTGTGAAATTGTCAATATTTATGCGACACGACACCAACTAGTTGACCATCGCACATCAGTGATGAGTACTGCAGCCACGGAAGGACCGCCTGAGGCGAAGAAGTTTCGTATTGACTTGCCGACACAGGTACTTTGTTCCTAACCAAAACTGTTAGAAGCGTAATATTTACTTACATTTTCTGGAAAATTGTGAACAGGTGGTTACAAAATATCTGGGAAAATATGTCATAAACTTACCAATCAACAAATGAATTTCGCCTTTGACATCATGCATGAATAGAGAAGATACGCTAAATTGCCCAATGTCAACTAACGAACAACTTGATTTAAAGCGAAAAACTCATTCAGGAACGGCTCCATTTGTTTTTCAAATTTTTTTATTTACAAGGAAGATGGTGATTAGATGAAATCAGCGAGAAAAAATCGTTGATGGTGGTCAATGAAACACGATGAACGCTGTTAATATCTTTCTTTTCATTTAACTAGGAGTGCTAAAGTTGTGCGCTATTTCATCATCAGCAAAGCGGCACTAATGAGCAAGATTCTTCGCAAGTTTCCTTATGAACTTCTTGTTTTAGTACATCTGCTATGAGTCAGAATTTGTGATTTTCAAGAGTAAACTTTATTAGATCACCACCTTCGAACCCTAAATAGCATGCCATTCTCTCTACTCATCCGACATCGCTTTCGCAGGAAATGTTGATCATTTCTGTTTGAAATCGAACACATTTCCAACACAAAATGGCACAAGCTTCCTATAGTGTCTGAATACAAAATACGAATAAGCGCAGTGTTGTGTAGGTGTATGAAAGGGCTATTTTGCATTTGATGATGCATGAGAAAACGGAGTGGCGAAAAAACCATCAGGTACAGCAGTTGATGGTGGGAAAACGGCGCTTCTGAATAAATATCGATCATGTCTGTCCTCTTTCGCGGTTAAAATCACATGGGGATCGAGTAGTACTGGTGATTCTCAATAGTTGCTTTCAATGCTCTTTAGGTGAATTAAAGTGAATCACTATGTTCTATATTGAGTACAGATAACTAAGTGAACTGCACTTATCCCGTTATGAGAAGCGTCCAAATGTCGTACATCTCGGAAGTCAAACAGTCAACATCGTCTGGTAAAGCATGGAATGTGGAGTGTATGGGTGGCAGGTGCACCTCCTCCGGCTTCACCAAATCGTTTCTTATTTGAATACAAAAACCTTTCAGGAATAGCAGGCAATAAAGATTGCGGGAGACATATAGGAAAGAATTATAGCTCAAAAGGGATTACGAGGTTTATGCGTTGTATATGATTGAATGCTATAATTTTAATGGTAACTATTGTTTCCTCTGTTAACGCTGTCATTGTTGTTTATCAGCACCTTCAATCCCGTTTTCCTAATTGATCCAGTGGAACAGATTTTCATCCTACCGTTCAGGTAGTGGTCGAGCCATCATTGTGCCCATCGGAGTCTCTCGAAGGACCAGGCCGCAGCTGAGGGACAGTCTCCAGCAGGCCCAAGTTCTGCCCGTTCCACTAATGGATCGGAGGTACGGCACACTTTCCTATCAGTATTGAAGGAGCATATTTTGGGTGGAAGTCAGCAATGTGGTTAGTCAATATCTATGTCTTCTATAAGGTGTACTCTGTAGATCTCGTCCGAGTCGGTGGAGAAAGACGATGAACCGGAACCGAATATGACCAGCAACATACTAGAGATGATCAGCAAGAGCTTGCTCGGTAATGTGTTCAAGGTTAGTGTCCACGAAAACCCTATTACAGGAAAAAGAAACGATTCTCCGAACAAGGAAAGCAATCTCTCGCAATACTATATATTATTTTATTCTTTCCAACGTCTACCTTAGAAAAAAGAATCTAGTCCTTGTATATGGAAGGGGACGTGGTGGTGAACGATTCTATCAGAATTTTGCCATATATATATATATATATATATATATATATATATATATATATAGTATATACACATGTCTATATGTGTATATGTGGATGTGTATATGCATATATGTATATATATGTGTATATACATATACCGACAAGTTGGTGTAGCCTTAGAATGAAATTTTCTGCATTGAAAATAAAAAATACGTGAAAAAAGCCTTTGACATTGTTAACATTAATTATGCGAATTCAAGCTTGAAGCATTGAAGCGAGATAGAAAATAAAATTACTTAACCATTTTTTCCTTTAGAGTTTTCAAATCAACCGAGAATCACTAAACAGCAGGATCCTATTCACAAATCACGTAATCATTCAGAGTTGGGATTTCAGGAGCCGGAACATAGTCATGAATTTTCACGGAAAGCTCTTTCTCAGCCAGAAGGGCAACTCTGCTTAGTTCTTACCAAGTTTCATATTATATTGTATTTTATATTGAAATATCAGCTATACACTTGTGTATTTATGGCAACTAATTTGGAAAGAAGGTGCACTAAAATGACTTGAAAATAAACTCTAGCGATGTACCATATCTCCAACTCTTTAATAGGAAAAGCCATAAAAATTTGGACATTGAACTATACGTAGTGATTTCGAAATGTCAAAGGATTTAGAGCAAAAAGTATAAAAAATAAAAAACGGTGTGAGAGGAGCAGAAAGCCTATCTCGGTAATTAAGCCATTTATTACTTCAGTAGGGAGATAGCGGAGTGGACAGTGATGCGCACCATCAGGAAGCATGATTCGTCCTCCTTTCTCATTGCCCTCTCAAAGTCCACATGGGGATCCCTTAGCTCAGCTATTCCCAAGATTGCATGGATATTCGTCTCGACCAGCATTCTACGACAATCAAGAGTAAGAACTCGCCACGCATTAGCGAAAGCAGCTAATGTTCGCAGACTTTTGTGGTGTATGGAATGCGAGGAAGCGGAACGAATGTAAGAAGTGCTGGTCCACACACTTGATGTAAAGTCTCTCGTGTAAAAAAATCATTCTGCTAAACTGACTTTTATTCAATCTTTGCGTGAGAAATCGACTTTTATATATGGATAGGAAGCTTCATGACGGTTTTGAAATCTGGTGAAATGGACCAAAATATCTCTTCAAAATTATGATCGTCTGGGACACTCAACTTCTCCTCTGTAACTCATGATTACAGAGTTCATCGATGCCGTGTGATCGTTGGCTTTTTCCAGAAATTAGATTGCGAATGAATAGTGACATCATTGTGACTCGTAAACAAGATAGTCCGACGGCACGGACAGAATGTGAATGAAAAACATTGCTAACCGACCATTCCTTCTCAGTGACCTTCTGTCTTCCACGAAAAACCTCGAAAATGGCGTATATGATTGAAACTCGAGAATCAGGTCTTTAAATTGAGCACATCTTTACACGTAGGTGGCCCGAAGACCCCAGAAATGTATGGTGTTCCCGATTGTGTCCATCGGCAACTATACCAGTATTTAATGCGGACATGTGAGGATTTCATGTTGAGCTAAGCATAATTGGTCTTAATCTGAACTTATGAACAAAGTAGCTAAGCTTTCAAATGGATAGCGTACTTTATGCTTGTAGGGTACAGTAATCATGGCTTTTTGAAACCATATTTTGGTTTCCTTAAACTTTTACAACCATTTCCGGACGGCTTTTGGTCGATTTTCGCAGGCAGTGTGCGATTTTTGTCATTTGATAGGTGTTTTTCTTTCTTAGTTTCTGAAGTCTCGGAAAAAAGCCTTAGGTTTACTGTGTTACTCTGATACTCCATAATTTTCTCTATACGCTCATATAAATTCATGCATACATATACACCAGTGAACAAAACTTCAAGTGTGAAACGTAATCTTCTTTTTGCTCCTGTAAAATTCTGTGGAACTTTTCCAGAAATCAACTTTAGCTTCGGAATTGCTGAGATTTGTTCTACCGAGTGAGTATTAGTAGTGCTCAATGGAGAACCATCCGTAGACCCTAGCCGTGCAAATAAAGCACTCCGATGTGAAACATAATTTTATTTACGCTGCTTCAGCTCACTAAAAAGGACTATACGTGAACCGGACACAATGTTGGAATTACTGAGAGTTAAGCTTTCGAATGACTACTAACTCTAGTAAAAATGCTTTGTCCAGCTAAAAGATTGAAAATTTTATGCATCGGAATCGACTCCATGTCCTTAAAGGGTTGTGCACTTGTCTCATTTGCTAAAACGAGCAGTAGAATGGCGTTCCCAATTAATCAGTTTCTCACGTGTTACTGATTAATAGTCACCAAATAATTATTAATTTCAATGCAACGCTCTGATTTGATGGTACGTTAGGTGTTAAATATACTACGATTCGATTAATTAGGTGTTAAATATAGACTATGAGCTATGTTATAATTGAACATAAAGATTACCACTGTCACTTTGGCCGCTGTTTGAAGATTTTATCGCCTCTATGAGTATCGTAGAATGATTCCGTAATTTTTTATTCCGCCAATAGGAGGTTGTCAGAAGACGATATATTACTACAGTACAGACAGTACAATACAGAGAGTTGGCCTAAGTGTCGGCGGTACTGCCTTCTGCATAGCTGTTTTGTTGTTTTGCAATCCACTGATCAATAGGTAGACCCGCGCACTAGGTCTTACATGAGCGAGGTATGCCTAGAACCACACTGAGTCGTACTTGGGCCATATGTGAGTGGAGCCACATTAAGTAGTACATGGGCCAGGTGTTTCTGGAGCCGCACTGAGCCGTACATGGGCCAGGTGTTTCTGGAGCCATACCGAGCTGTACATGGGCCAGGTGTGCCTGGGGCCACACTGAGTCTTACTTAAGCGTGGTGTGCCTGACTGGTCTACATATAGTGGACTACAAACCAACAAAACGGCTCTGTGAAAGAAGGAAGTGCCAAAACGCAGGTCAACTGTCTGTATTGTACAGTCTATGCTGTACTCAAAAAATCGTCTTTCAAACACTTCATGTCTGCTAAATAAGAAAATTATGGAATTATTTATTCAGTGCCTAGGCTAATCGATAGCCGGTCGTAGAGTGGTGGTCCGATTCTCTTTGCCATATTGAAGGTAGCCGAGCCATGACATTCCTTGAGGCTTTTGTTGATTAATTGCATGCGATTGTTGTGGGAGGGATTGAACCAGTGCATTGATTATCATTTTGCTTCTTGATATACCGCACCACTATCACTGCGTCAGCTCAGCCCCATATTTGTTCATCATCTACACTCATACTGAAACTGGAATAATACAGAGAACATTAGCATGGCCCTTGTGCAAGGATGACACGCAATTTCGTGAGCAGTCCATATTTGAATATAGTGGTATATAATTCGACTTGACGTAAACTGGAAATACTCATTGACAGAACTGCTCTAATCCAGTCATTCGAAAAGTAATGATGATCTCAACAATCACTTCTTGCAACCTATAACTCAGTAAAATTGGGAAAGTACCGTTGCAAGAGCGACACAGGTTGATCAGCGTGAGAGGAGCCTACAAAATTTGTCACCAATGTTCAAGTTTCTAGATGTGACATTATCTTCAATGACATCTTCGTCATAGTTCCCTTACAAAAGATAAGTGTTGCAGGTAATACTCCTCCCAAGCTGAAGTGAAGAAAAGTGCTCTCCCTCGCCGCTTTCTTCTGTAAGCCACTAGACAACTGATTTAGCTTCTTGGCTCCAGATTAAATGACATTTTTTTGTCTTCTAAGCTCATGAATATGACAGATTGTAAAATTCACCGTTTTTTATCGATTGTCATCTATAATGGAAGACGATTCACATATTGCAAAGATTTCAATTCTTCACTTTTTCATTACGTGTTACAATATGAAAATAGAAAGAGTTGGTAAGCTTCGTCCTAAATCTTTAGCAGGCGAATAGTCATCATCGGCCCTCAATTGTCGATTTTTTATCTTTCTCAACATTTCTGTTCGCAATTTGCAGAATTTGAGTTTGCCTAATGCTGCACTATCAAGCCAATTCCTGCCCACATTTGAAGTTACGCCGTCTGTGTACTGTTTAGCTTGTAAAATAGAGTAGTTCAAAGTCGGCAACATGTAGTGCTCCAAAAAAAATCGAACAATTCTTGTCACATTGAGAGAAATTTGAAAAAGAAGTAAGGGGAAGGAGTTTAGTGCGAGAAATAGTTTGAGTCGTCGTTGCAACTTAAATACATTGTTAGTTTGTCTTACTTGAAACCCTGTTGATTACGCAGTATGCTAAAACATTCGCTATTACTTTCTGAGTAGTCCAGTATTCTTTAGAAATCAATGGTCCGTCCAGTTGAGACAATTTAATTTTTGAAGATTTGAAAATTCCGTTTTAGTTAGATGACGTCTCACGTCCACCGCGTCTACCGTCTGTTCCAGCATCGCCCGTTCCGGCCCCTATTCCTGGTTCGGTTGCGGTCGCCCAATCGCCTGCAGCACAACTCTTCTCAGAGGTTGCCTCCTCATTATTTTAAGGATATGAGTAGGGAAATCCATGCAAGCAAACTTCAGATGAACTACACAGCTTTGCCTTTCGTTTCGAGTGTTTTCTTAAGATCACGCTCAAATTTCAGTATGCCAGATAACCTCTTTTTGAGCTACCCATGTGGTGTCTTATATAGGGCTGACTTATAGAGCCCAATATACGTGTTTCGACCTTGACAATCCATCATTCGGGTGGTACTCTTTCGTCTTTTGCCAATCCTCTTGGGGCGCTCAGTCTCCTGTGCAAAGAGTTGGTGACGACGAATATTTTACACAGCAAGTCCAGTGAAATCATTACTGAACAAACAGTGTTGTACATTTGATTGCTCTTGGCTGGTATCGTTAGTGTATCGTACCTTTCGTTTTCAGTGTTTTCTAAAGAGCACGCTCAAATCACGCTCAATGGCTGCACAATGGTCTCAAGAAAGCACTCGAAACGAAAGGTATGATATATTAACGATGCCAGCCAAGAGCAATCGAGTATACAACACTGTCTCTATAGTGATAATTTCACTTCATTTACAGTTCAGAATGTTCGTCGTCGCCTACTCTTAGTATAAGGGACTGAGCGCCCCGAGAGGATTGGCAAACGTACGGAAGGGTACCGCCCGACTAATGAGATTGTCGAGGTCCAAACACGTGTATTGGGCCCTATAAGTCAGCCCTATGTATCACACCACATGCGTGGCTCAAAAAGTGATTATGGGCATACAAAGTTTTAGTTCTGAATATATCTAGACAGGTTATGTTTTAGCGGCAATGATTTCTTTTTTGAGTTCATGAAACCTGCGTTATTGCATCGGGCTCATCAATGAAGCTGGAACTTAAATGTATGTATATACCACGAAGATTCGCAAAACTGGTTTTACGTAGGGTCTAAACACTAAATTTTTTATGTTAAAAATATATTGTGTTTTTTTCCTTACATGAATATCGAGTTGTCTACGTTATCATGAAGCATTTTCTTGACCCACGCTGTAGATTGCGATCTGTCCTCTGGCGAGTAGTTGGATTTTTGGATTTTTTTGCGTTCTGGCCGTGTTTTTTAGCAGTCATTTATTCGTTGTGCCAGATATTTCCTACTGTTCTGCAACCAAATGGACCGAGCTGAAGCCGAACGAAAGAGACATGCCGTGTCTATTTTTTAAGTGACCATTCTTTACGCTAATTTCAAAGTTTTTCTAAAGATGATCATGTTTCGCACTTTGTTTCCCGCATGAAATGTTTTTAGACACCTTTTTGATACGCCTTCGCATTGTTTTTTTCACTGCGCGGATTCCACTTCTTTTAGCATTCAGTTCCTTTATTTATCTTATTATTGAACGTCGTAGAATACTGGTTGAGCGAGTGTCTTTATAATCTTGAGGATAGCCTAGCTGTAACTTTACAAAGCGCTGTTGTTGACTGCCGGAGAGGGTTTTGGGTTGAGCTCGGTTCCACACGCATGCGACGAGAATCGTAACCACTCGGTCACGGCATCCCACGGTTTGTGTATGAAATATTTTATTAATTATAGGCCACTATCCGTTATTCTATTCTCATGGTTGTATCCTGAATCTATTATCTTATTTTCCTGACAGCTTTCATACCTCTGTCAGTTGTTAAAGGTTTTGACACTCTGAGAGGTTCAGTCTTTGAAATGATTTATACAGTAATCAATAGTTTAATTTGAGTAGTTCTCAAGTGCTACAACGCAGTACTTTATCTGATCAAGTGTGGCTAGCATTTCAACAAGGCATCAAACATTCTTTTTTGGTGGAAAATTCTGAAAAATTAAGCGTTTCCTAGGTGAATCGTGAACAATTCTTTAAAGGATGACTGGAGTTGGCATCGAAATCCGGCAGCAGCTATCCGATCCGGAGGCACAAACAAGCAGACACCGGTCTGGAAGTACTTCGTATATAACAAAGCCGAGAATTTGAGCAGGTCAGTAAGGACTTGTGAAGCCTATCGATTAGCGAAGTTGGAATGAGACTAGAAGCAGGATCCATTCATGATTCAATCCAGCAATGTCTTCTATATTTCATATTCCTTTCCTTCAGACGTAGTTGACTCGAAACATTTTTATTAGAACTCTACTTCGGAATTTGCCGAAGAAAAGTCAGAAGTAGAGAAAAAAATGAAATTTTGAATAGATTGCTTTCACAAGTGATGAGCGCTTAAATTTGCAGCGCGTAACATGTTCGTCACAAATGTGAGTTTGAAGCACAATTTTTATCCGACAGTAAACTAGGTGAAACATTGCTCAAATGATTGGTAGGATAATTTGATTTTGCTTGTATTCAAAGTTTCTCGAAACTTCGAACGCTTAGTTTCTCTTTCGTTAGTATTGAGATTTCTAAAAACTTCATATGTCATAACCTTGCAGAGTTGTTACGAGACCTATTTTTTCTCAATAGTAGAAAAGAGTCAGTCATGAATCGTATCTCCCAATGTGAAAATTATATAGATGTATCATCGGCGATTGTACATACAGCCTGAAAGGCCCACACACTAGCACACTAGCATGTCATCTGAAGAAACACTCGGCCGAATATGCAGAGTTCCAAAAACTGAAAGTACGTTTCCAGTTAGTCATTATATATCAAAGTGTTTATATTATAATTGAAAAGTTTCTGATGAGCTGAGAAAGGTGATGAATAGAAACGAATTGGAGAGAGGATGTAGGACGTGAAAATTCAACTAAGTGATCATTAATTATAGTGTTTGATGAAGAATATAATGATTTATGGATGAATACCAGGATTGATTGAAAGTCGATCTTAAGAACTTACATACATTCTAATTTAACAGAACCCTTCATTTGTTTTTGGGAAGAAGATCTATCGAGAGAACCCTCGTTAGGGCCTTGTTGGGTGAGGGAGATTTTGAAGTATAATAGCAGGTATCTTGGCTCTTTCTGAAATTGAAAACCGTATGGACTAAGAATTGATTGATGGATATAATTTTCATGTACACAGGCATTCACATGTATATGTGAATAGTAATGAATGGGGTTTAAACCTTCCTTCAGGCTATTAACATTTGAGTATTGTTATATGCGTTCAAAAGGAAGAGCCCGACATCACAAAGACAGAAATCTCTATTTCTTATTTCATCTGGATTTCAGGACTAACAAGTATTACAGCCCTCCTATACGTGCTTAACACACACTCTCTCTCTGTCTATTAAAAAAATAAACTCGAAGTTTCAATTCTCTGAAGTGAGCAAATTAGTGGAAGGACTTGTAGCACTTATTCGAGAGTGTTAGATATTTCTTTATGATTACGCAGAAATGGTATACCAGGTAGACATTTCGCCAAAGAGTTGCTAAACAATGAATTTTTCCATAGAAGAGCGCAATAATATTATGACCAATTTTCTTTCGGCCTTGGCAATACCAATCGATAGTAACTTTTTTCATGATTGAGCTAATACTACGAAGTTGAAATCAAAGCACTGTTCCGGTGACGTTTCGCTGGTTTTCATCTTCATGAAAGCTGCCGATAGAGTCTTGCAGTTTTCATATCACAACCTCTAGATAATAGCTTAATCATCAAAAAAATATCTACAAGTTCTTTGAAAGTTAGGTAGCTAGTGTGATTTTGAATTATGGTCGCCTTTTCAAATTCATTTTACGCATAGCAAACATCAGGGAAAGATTCAGAGATTTGACTTCTTAAGATTGGTATTTGACAGCTAACTTACACACGCTTCGAAAATTTTCAGCAAAGAGTATTGTTAAGGTCGACTATACGCGCGAGCGTTACGGTGGTCAATTGCCATCATCGCCATCGTCGTCTGCATGTGGATCGAATCTCTCCTCAACCAGTAACAATGCGTCGTTACAAAAAGTGCAGAAACCAAAGAAGGAGGTGAAAACTGACGTTGGGTAGGCGAAACAATTTTTCACTTCACTTTACTTGATCCGTATCCGAGTTAATCACTGTGCGGCTCCCAGTACTTCTACCATTCAATTCGTTTTTTCGTCTTCTTCACGAACTTCGTAGAATAGTGGTCGATCATGTATCCTTAGATTCTCGAGGATAGCCAAGGTGGAGCGTTGTGTAGGGCGTTTGGTTTGATATTGATTACCAAAGAATGCTGGAAAGCTGTGGAGTCAATTCCGTGTCGAGCCGCTCCGAAACGTTACAATCACTCGGCTACAATCACTCTTTTTAGCGGAAGAATTTAAAATCCAAAATTTGTCAACTTCAAGTTCTGAGATTTGTGACCTCAAATTTTTCTATAGTGGATTTTGTTTTCGTACGGTACTTGTTTTCATGAACCATCGAATAAAGCTCTAAGAAAGCACAAATTTTGAACATGTCCTAAAAACTGCGATTCGAATCTTAAGAGATCATCGCCATGAAGGAATGTTACTAGAATTTACACCTACTTCAGCTATTTGATCACATAGTACAATAGCAGAGCGACTGACGCATTACATTATCACTATATGGTAAGATTCATTTACTTCTTTTTTGCAGTAACCTGATGACGGCAATACGCAAGGGCTCAGCTGCTGGGATGCCAGGGTTGTTGCACAATCTGGTGCAAGGTGTTAGTCCGTTCCAAATGATGCTAAATCTGCAGATTCCAACCTCGTCTGCTAATAATACTGCAACTCAAGCGGCGAATCAAATGCTGCAACATGCAGGTAAGATGTTGATTTTAGAAGTGTTCTAAACCAGGATAACGATGATCAGTGCCAAAAGTTTTGCTTTTTCTCCACCTCAAAAAACATAACTTCTACCTTTCCGTTAACTCAAGAAGTGGAATTTCCTGACACCTCGCTCATTTGCAGAGCTATTTTATATAAATGTTTAACTCTATAAGGATCAGCATTGATAGGTAGGCGGTGTCGGCCGTCGCTTGCGCACTGCTCGCGGGGAGCGGCATCTGCGTGTCTGTTTGAAAATATCATGCTGTCTGCGCCTGCCTTCCCACAAACGCCTTCTTTCTCACGACACCATTACAGTAGTTGAGAGAGACCGCGAGAAAACTGAAAGTGAGGAAAAGGCAGCGAAGAGTAAGTCGCGGATATGGACAATTAGTTCCTAGGGAAACCAGAGGCTATAAATCAAAATAAATGGCAAGGCTATGCGATAACAATTACAAAGCAGAGGATGTCTGGTAAAATGATTTTGCAGATTGCAATACCATTCTACTTAAACGACTACCCTTGAGAATCTTTTAATCGATCTCAACTATGAACATTATTGATCTAGTACCAATTAACCGATCCAGAAGGGATGGATAGGAAAACATTGTAAGCAAAACGTTAATTTTTTCCAGTACTAAAATGTAGTATGAAGGTCGAACAAAAATCAGGCTTAGTATAGAAACGGGAAATTCTCAGACTATCAAATGACTACAAGAACATTGATTAAAAAAGAAATGTTATGTAGCACCTGGAAACATGGTTCCTTACTTAGCGATGTGGTTTTCTAATTGAAACATAAGGAATATAGAAGTAAAATGGAACAAACAGATTTTTTCACCAAGAATATCTTTGTATAAGCTTTTTCAATGAAATTACACCGTTTCATGGTGAAAATGCTCCTTCAGAATGTGAGGTTCGTCTCCTCGCATCCATCGTCTCAAAGGTCTTCAGGTACACTGGCAGACAGCTCTGCGTGTCTATGAAGAGTTATTATGCTATCTGCGTCTGTCTTCCCACGAGATGCTCCGTCTTACTCACGAGGAGCGACGCCGCCATTACAGTAGCTGAGTGGAATGATGTCGCGCAGCACGGTACTAAACGTATCGTCTGGTCCTTTAAGAGTTGAAGGGTTTTATCAGGAAGGGCTATTCAGTTCAGTAGATTTTGCTCATCAGTACTTCAAAGACGGAAGTAATGTGAGATATGCTTTATTTTACTATTCAACTTTCAAATTATCTGTTTATGCTATCTCTAAATATTTCTACATCCAGGTCTCACCATCAATGCTTCGGGTCAAATAATGCAGTCAAAAAAGTGGCGGCGAGACGAACGACGTCAACGAGAGCTTGAACAACGGTTAGCGCTGGCTTTGACAACCTCGTATCTGGGCTCCGAAGCATTAGCGAATCCACTCTGGAAGGATCTTCTTGAAGCGGCGCAGCCGAAATTCACCCTCAATGATGATCCGCAGTACTTTGAACAGGTATTGATGCTTGTGAAATATTATAGATCTCGAGAAACGTAGTCCATCAAAAAACACTACATTGTTGTTAGGTAGACGCAACTCATTATGAGCTTTCAGTTGATTGCTACATTGCACGTACGTCTTCTGCAGTCTATTCGTACCCTTCTCGCTTCTGCGGTCTGTGTCACAGTGCTAGTGGATTGTGTTCGTGTAATCCCCACCACCGGCACAGATGACCCAGTGTTCAGATTATGTGTATCGGCTGCTTTTCCAGTATTCATCAATCAGAAATACGAGGTAAACAACGTATATCGTACTTAGGTAAAACTGTTGGAAGAAAACTATAACTTGTACTTTGTACGTGCTGATTGTAACGGTTAACACCGTCGATTGTCTTGCAAAAGAGATAAGGTAACAGTACTCAAACTTATGCAATCATCATCTTTACCGTTAGGGCATATTATGCAATTTTTCGTCTTAAATAGGAAATCATACAAGCGGCTACCAACTACCCAGTAGCTCAGAATACTCATTTGATGATATCCCACTTACTGTTACTAATTTCTCTAACCCTGTCTTTTTCATTCAGTTAGTTTTTATCGTATATTTCTTTTATTTTTTCGATTCCATTTAGATTTTGGAGTAATCGTTTACGCCTGTTGAGTACGATACATTTTCTCACTTGTGCAAGAAGGGAAGTTCACTTACAATTGAAAATTGTTTGACAATGGTATCGGCATATCGAACTTCTCTTCTTACGTCGCTAGCAACGTTGTCATAGAATAGTGGGGTTGTAGAGATTTTACACAGCTGAGGAAGAATCCCTTTTGCATTGACCAGAAATGCCCTGGTTGTCCAGAGCTTCTATGACTACTTTTGTTACAAGTTAATTAAACGTCTTCTTTAAATCGATCAAAGTGAGACAAAACAGTCTCTTATATTTATAGAGAACTTCAGTGAATCTTAATATCGTGCGGATGTAGTTAGCAGTACTAAATCCTATCCAAAACCCTGCTTGTTCGAAAGGCTGTCCTTCGTCCAGTGTTCCGTTATTCCTGGTTAAAATGACCCGAATGAAGAGTTCAGAGACGACGGACAAAGAGCAGATTGGACGATAATTGCCTATGTCGTGAGGGTCTTCCTTTTTGAATAATAACACGGTTTTCTGGTTTTTCATTGACTGGGAACCTTACAATCGCACAACTAACTAAAAGAGCCAAAAATATGGATGAAAACTAGAAAACGGTTCTTTAAGTGTTCTGATCTTATCCTGCCTAGACCAGATGTTCAATTCTTCACTAACAAATTAGTAAGCTAGATCTCCAGAGGAAGAAGGTACGGAACGATCATATGTCGGCGAGAGCACGTTTAAAGACATCTGAATCGTATTCGTGGATGACTTTCTTGATTGGCCTTTCTGGAAACTGAAACCGTTCTGTCAGGATTTTGAAGCGCGACCATCGTGGTCTTACAATTGGCGAAGTTTCGGTAGGCTTTGCGAATGCTCTTCCCAACCTCTGCAACCTCGGCCATAATTGCCGCTCTTATCTTTTAGAGACCGTTTATCATTTCTCCGCAGCGTTTTACAAGTTCTCACGTGAGTTCTGACTGTTTGTGGCTCGCACGATTCCAAGTTGGCGTAGCAGCCTGATTGTTTGTGGAGAAAAACGTCTCCTGGTGACTTTGCAACTCTCGGCTTACTTGGCGCAAGCATAGAATTGTTGGATGACCGGTCGTAATCATCGTCGTGTCCTTAGTTACAGAATCATCCCGGGAGCCGACTAATGATTTGAATACCATGAGTTAGACTATGACTTGAATAATGTGATATAATCCGTAGTTCAAGAAAAATGTCGGCAGCCTAATTTGTGCTGAGAGACCATGAGTTTTTAGGTGCAAGTGGTACTGCTCTCGTTCCGACCATTAGTTCAAGCTGATAATACGTCGGAATCCGTTGCGATGACGATCGACCAAGTATCTATTTCTTGTTGACTACGATTTTTTAGTATAGCAAAAATACGTTCATTTTCAGGTGCTGTCAGAATATGATCTTCCACAGGAAAAAGTGACACGAATAGTTTGTTCCGGGGTCAAACAATTGCTTGACGACGACGAAGGTACTGTCGTCGATAAACAGGTGCGCTACATATTAATAAATCTGTTGACAATTTTGTCTGTGCATACAAATCGACAGTTTTCACAAGTTCGGCTGCTAAATTTTGATATTTATAACGATCCAAATAAAAAGATGAGACCTGACTGAAAGTCCAAAAAATTGATAGTGTGATTCGTAAAATTCAAATTGAATAACCCTACAGTTCATTGTTGTTCATTCTCAGTTTTTTCAGTAGTCTTAAAATTTCATGGCAGTTCTCTTGCCGTTTTTTTTTTTGAGCCGTTCTCTTTGAGCCGTTTGAGAGTTTTCTCCAAGTTGAAAAGTTTGCTATCAGAAAACTGATTGAGCAATTTTACAACTTCAGGATGAATCTCATGGTCGTTGATGTTTTCAAAATTTTTCTGGTCATAATACGTTACTTAATGCTGCTAAGCAAATATTCTATCGTTTTACTTGAACAGTTAAACAACTAGCAGGAATATCTGAGAACGACTGTCCGTTTGTTTACTACGGTAGTTCACTATTCAAAGATGGTTTTTAATTGATTTGTTGAATATATATCAAGATGGCAACGTTCATACTATTACTATTGCCAAGGAACGATTTTAGATGGAGCCGTTTAGTCAGCGGATTATGGCTTGTTTTACTCACTTTCTCGAGTCGAATTCGGCCATAGAAGAGTTGAAGAAGAGCGTGTATCAAATGATATTTGCCTTCGTCACCAGGCAAGACGCACTGCAGGCGTTGAATAAAGCAGCAGGTGGGTTGCAGATGGCTTTAGGTTCCAGAACACACTTTAACTTTACGCTATCAAAACTAACAACGTTTCGATTACCAGGCAAATTGGTCATAAAATCTATGTGAATTCAAATCCAATATGGAAGTAGCAATTAAACCTTCACCGCTTTTTTCATTGTTTCTCTCTAAGGAAGAAGCAAATAAACTATTTGGAAAAAACAGCGATCTTTGCCTAAAAAGGAAGTATTTTTCTGCTGCATTAGTTTATCAGGAGATTCAGGGCGAATCGTGGATTTACCACTCAGCGAGCCGTTCCCGGTTCTGGCCGAAGCAGTGGTGAACATCAAGCATGCCATCGACCAGGTGACATTCGACGACACCTATCCCCTCCTCAACGACGAACAGTGGTTAGTGTCATGATAGCCGTTCCCAATCAAAGAACATCGCTCTCTAACGTATCAAAAATGATGCTGACTTTTTTCAAGCTCGCGGAAGTTCTTAATAAAGTGATCATTGAATGAATTAATGCACAAAGAGAAGAGGTTTTGCTCTGTCGTTTTGGGACTGCACTGGATTTTCCGTGAAGTAATTTCCACTATAATATTTTGAGATTAAAGTTCAGAAATCCGGTGACACGTTTTATAAAATTGAAAATTCTAAACCCAAGTGCATCCCCCGCACACTCGGAGATGGTGGGACTGGAGACACTATCGAATTTAAATCGTTCGCTGCTGGAAATTTGACCTTAGATGGAAAAAGGTGACTTGACCCCAAAAGAAGAGCACAATTTTTAGTAAAAAGATGTTTTAGTTGGTATTGTGTACGTATGTATGTGTGCATCTGTGTATGTGCATGCGTGCGTGTACGAGCGTTGTGTGTACGTGTCTATGTGCATATGTATTTGTATGAGTGTATGTGTGTGTATGTGTGGTTTGAGTGTCCGTGTGTATATGTATATGTGTATGGGTTGTGTGTGTGCGTGGGCGTACAGTAATCTTTTCATTTTTCCTAGACTTCTCAACAATCAATCAGTAACGCACCCAATGCAGATGCCGTGGAGGGTGACGTTCATAAAAGGATATCTTATTAATAGTTCCCGGAGTCTAGGGAGGATATGCCAGTAAAGAGATGCATAAAGTTCTCCGCTTCCATTAAGTGGTTCCGCGTGCAATGCGCAGCTTCATTTTTGAGAAGCATTTCGTTATTTTGTGATTTTCAGTCGCTGTCGTGACTTTTGAGTATTGTATGGAATGGGAGATGTGGTACAAAATTAGCTCTTTGATATTCTATACGCAACTGATAGTACTGCATTGAACGTTGACAGCATAGGATTGATTACACTGTGGACGAGTGATTCTCTTCACTCACACGAGTCGCATACACAACAAAAAAAAAAATGCGAAAGTGTACAGAAGACCATGGATCATGTAAAGGATAAGAGAAGAGCAGATATTTTTTTTGAAACTCGGGGATAAGCTGGCTTATTGGACGGAAGCTATAAAAAGGTGGCGAACCTACATATAGACAGCTGGAGTAGGTGGTGTGTGACATCCATAAGTGTCATAATGGACACAGCGAAAAATTAGAAGCAGTTCACTCCGAAATATCGAAATAAAACTGAATTTAGACAGTGTTCAGCATTTTTCTCTCACAATACAGACAAATATTTTATGGGACTATAGTGGACTTTATTATAACTCCTCAAAGTTGATTGGATGACTTTTTTGGAGGAGCACTTTGTGTTGACTGAACCGTATCTCAAATACATCAAAGCTATATTTTTCGAGTTTTTTTAGAGGTGTTTTGCGGTGTTGAACAAAAATTCTGCCATGTATCGCGCTTGTAGAAAGTTCTCCGGTAATTTCTGATTTCAGGAGTCAACTGCGCGGATTGTGCAATGTTTCTGCACTGTTCCGTCAGTACTGCAACGGTTTGACAGACGGTGAATGTCAGACGGTTGACGCTGTGGTGCCAGCTATCAAGCATATCATCCATGCCCTCGACAAGGTATTAATTAGTACGGACTAGTAAAGACTACAATATCTATTGAATATTATTGGCTCAGGGTTAGCGACCTCACTCATTATCGATTCAAGTGCTCGGTCATAGAAGTAAAGATAAGAAACAGGAGGTGGTTTTGCAATAATAGAAATCTTCATACTCACCCTTTTCTACACATGTATAGAATTCGCATGCTTTCAGTAATCTTGCGACAAAACTTCAAACGTTTCTTATTAGATTCACAGTGGGGATGTGTAGACTGCGATTGGATACCTTTTACAACTCAACAAGTTTAATCACTAAAATGGAATAGTGGCTTAGTTTTGAAATCCTTCATGCGCAGGACTCCCTTGATCTTGGTGCCTTGGCCGGTCGGCTAAAAGATGTCATCACCGAGCGGCTTGCCTCCATTACTGACGTTAATCACGAAGAATTCGATGGCACTTATATTCAGGTTGGATAATTTACCGTCGTATTCAATTGATCTAAAGCTCTATTATTCCGCATCTTTCTACAAGTGCTTGAAGATTTCGTCTTCTTTAGGAATGTCATAGAATGGTGGTCGAGACCATTCTTCTTGCACTCTTGGAAGGAGCTTAGCTGAGCTATTCTTAGGCAGTCGCTGATTAATTGCAAGAGAGGTTGAGGAAGGGTCCTACCACCTAACGTATTCATCACTGACCACTACGCTATCCCGCCTCCAATCTAAAATCGAATTCGAGTCTTATGGAAACTTAGTGAAGCTCAAATATGAAAGCATTTGGGAATAGTCTTATGTATAAACAAATATGAAAGCTCAAGATATCTGTAATTCTGTCAGTTCAGTATTCATAATATATATCTGGGGTGGCTGTGGCCGAGTGGCTGGTGATACTCGCCAGGGGTTGACGCGCAGTCAGGGTTCCCACAGCCTCCCAGCACTCTTCGATAATCGAAAACTAACGCCTTGCGCAACACCCCAGCTTGGCTGCTCGAAATTACAAGCACATGTGCTGGACCAGTATTCTACGGCATTCATGAAGAAAATAAAATTCTAAAAAATACTGAGAACCGCGCAGTAAAAAAAAAACTGTGATACGGGTTCATTAACGTGGCAAAATAAATGTAACTGTCTCGAAGACCTTCAATATGGTCCGATAGAATATTTCAAACCTTTCAGAGATCTGGTACTCTAATCGCTTAACTACATTTCGGCCATTGTCGCACGCTTTATCAGAGCCACTGCTCAGCGGCTCACCTCTACTACTAATAGCAGGTGTGCCGCAAACGTATCAATCCAGACAAAGTGAAATATCACTTGAAGTTGCGGTTTAGACTGATTTTCAGCTGATATGAAGCATATTCATTGTTATTTCAAGCATTTTTGAAGCAGCAGTAAATGTCTGAGAGAATTGAGTGGTGGGCAAAAACAGTCAGGCGGGAGTCGAACCCGCTTTCATCCTATCCGGGGACGCGTGCTCTACCACTATACCACCGAGGCACATTTGCGCCAGCACTCATTCTTCAACATCTATATGTTGGCTATCAGCCACTTACCTTTTTAACAGGTTGGTCGGACATGCGATTTCGCTTTATATTGCATTCAATTCTCTCAGGATTGTATGAATGATCATAACACTGCGAAAGATGCAGTAGAATACTAGAAATCTTGCAGCACTAGATATGAATTCACTGAAATTTTGCGAGAATACAAAATAGCGCTCTGTCTCACTTTCATCGATTTGAAGGAAGCCTTTGACTCAGTGGAAACAGTAGCGGTTATAGAGGCTCTTGATAACCAGGGCGTCCCTACTCGGTACATAATGATCCTTCGTGAGCTTTATAAAGATTTCACGACCAAAGTATCCATTCTACAACAATATCACCACTGACGTAAAAAGGGAGGTTCGACAACGTGATACAATTTCGCCAAAAGCCGTTCACTGCCACCCTACAAAACGTCATGCGAACATCAAAATGGGATGATATGGGAGTGAAAACGACGGTCGACAATTAAACCATCTTCGCTTTGCTGACGATATCTTTCTCATAACACCAAACATCAGCCAAACGGAACGAATGTTGACCGATTTCGATAACGCCTGTGGAAAGACTGGTCTTCAACTGAATCTAAAAAAACAATGTTCATGAGGAACGGATGGGTTTCAAATGCCCCATTCACGCTCAACGCAACGACAATTTCCGAATGCTCCAGTTACTTCTATCTAGGTCGTGAAATCAACATGATGAACGACCTAGCTCCAGAGTTAAGCAAGAAGAAACGAGCGGCTTGGGGAACGTTTAAGAGCATCGAAGATGTAGTGAAGAGGACAAAGAACATCCGACTCCGTGCCCACCTTTTCGACTCAACGTTTATCCCTGCCCTAACGTATGCAGCAGAAAGCTGATCGCTACGTAGGCAGGATGAAAGATCACTTGGCGTTATCGAACGCGCAGCCGAAAGGTCGATACTAGGAGTACCCTGTATCTCGCAAATGAGAGAAAGGTTCCAAAGTTCCAACCTACGTCAACGATCGAAAATCAGAGACGCCGTTCTACACGCCAGGATATCGAAAATAAGGTGGGCCTGATACGTGATGCGCCTCAACGACAACCGATGGGCGAGAGCCGTTACCGACTAGATTCCTCGGGATATCAGGTGCTCTACAAGAAGCCACCGACCCAATGGTTCGATTTCTTTACGAAAAGATTAGAAGAAAGATATGATACTCAGCAAATCCCTAGAGCGAGAAGGACCCACTGGGTACTCTTGGCGATAAGGAAAAATAGTAATTTTGCTAGTGTCCGCTCGAGTCACTTGACGATCAACGGGACGACAAGCGATGCAGGTGATGAAGCATATAACGATGCTATATTAAGTTGTTAACCGATGTTTCAAACACAGCTGATTGGAAGGTATTGATGTATGCTTCGTAATAGTCGTAAGTCATTGACTGAAAATCAGCCTACGCTGCAATGTCATTTGTTATTCCACTTTGTCTGGACTGATACATATTCGGCACCGCTCTATTAGTAGGGCTGAGCCGTAATGCACGTAGCTTCTGACAGGGCGTACGAGAACACGAAAACGTACTTAAGCCAGTAGTGTACCAGACCTCTGAAGGTTTAAAACATTCTATAAGACTATATTGTGTATATCCATATTTTAGGCCACTGCTCTCAATCCACAGCTCGCCGTGGTTTTGAGTGAACAACAGCTTTCGTATGCACGGTCAGCCATTGAGCAAGAGGTGCTCGTCTTAATTCATAAGATGTATGGCTTGGAGATGAAATCTCTTGTTTCAGCTTTATTCTCGTCAACCAACAGCTCCATCATCATTGGGTATGGACGCGTTGCTGGCGTCTGTGTTGTCGACATCGCCCGATTCACTGCCGATCTACTCAGATCTTCTTCAACAAGCTCAAAGACTGCACCAGGTTCGATAGTTTGACGCCCAGAACGATGTCAGGAGTTTTGATGGTTGCGTGACTCATATGGCGAGTAGAGCATTTCCGTATCGTTCGACCTGTGCAGGAGAGTGCTCCCTTTGGTGTCTTTTATATCGCGTTGATGCCATCTAACAGCTTGAATTTTAAGAACATGTGGGCGCTTTCACAAAAGTGGAGCCACAATATGCACGTGCTGCTGGCACTCGTGAGTTGCTGACCGAGGATGTCTAGTGGATTTAGTAGCGTTGTTATAGTGCTCATGCAAATAGAGAGTTCACGTGGTAGAGTGGTGTCGTTACCTTTAGAGAAGTGGTCGCAATCATCCAGTACAGTGGTGTCACTGCAACGCTTTTTTCTCAAGGCTGATCAGTTATTTTCCATTCATCTAAACAAATTTAGGAACGAAACTCACAGCCGATGCGTGATCGGATCACGGAAGCTGCACTCTCTTCCTACTTCGACGAGCTCCTTAGCGGGGTTTGTGTTTTGATTTAGCTCACCACAGTATTATATCTAGCAGGCTCTTTTCCATACTGATACTACCCTGGAATTCCATTTAAGAGCGCTTTGATTTCTGCGAAAAAAGGACAGACATACACGCGCGCTTTCCGGTAATGAAATACTTTCCGGAAACAAATTCTAACTAGAGTGAAAAAAGAAGGAAAATTTGCCAGAAAAAGCTGTGTGCGCACGCTTATTTTCCAGCACAGAGTGCTCATCTCTATGGAACGCTAGGATAATCGTATCTGCACTTCTCGCCAAAGATACATTAGATATATTTAACGAATGAACTGCTATGTCGTGGTGTTGATGTTTAGCCAATACACTAACTCAGTTAAGTCCATTTCAGTCGCCAGCCGAGGCAGTTCTATCGCCGTTTCGGTCCTTTGGCAATGCTCTTCAAACACCGTTGATGTTCTGGCAGAGTTGTATGCAGCGATGTCCCACACTTGCAAGTCTTGCCCTTGAGCTTCTTTCGATACCTACTGCAACAGTAACAGCCTCAGCCCTACTATCGTGGCGAGGCACGTCGCCGTTTCAGAAACCAAATCCATTTCCTATCCTGTCACATTTAGATAAGCCAGAAAAACTCGATAGGAGCTTGTTGCTTCGATTTAACAGAAATTTCATATATAAGACTTATTGAGCGTGCTGCGGGTTGTTGTTTGTTTCCAGATGTTTTTGATCACCAGGAAAAAGGAAATTGACTTCCACAGATGTCAATGATATGTTCCAGTTATGTTGACTTCAACTGTTGTACATAACTTCATATCGAAGTGTTTTTAGCGTAGGTTTTCCCTAAACTTTTTTTCGGTATCACTACAATGAAGTAATAACTTATTCAAATTGGATTTTCGTGAGCCTATTCGACTTGAAAATCCAGTTTCCCAAATACAGTTCTCGTTACTGGAGCGCATTGTTGGCGCTGGATTGTTAATGATACGTCTCATTATATTTCTCAAAGAGGATGTTCTATATTCGTTCTTGGTCTGAAGTGCTTCCAGCTTCGCACCCATTGGCACCATTTGGTGGTCGGCTTTTTTTCTGTACATTTACAAACGTTTTTATTTTGAAATCTGTAGTTTGCTACGCGAACTCAGTGGTCATGAGAAGTTTTATTTGAAGCCTTGTACTGAATCTTTGTTTTTGCATTTTTTTCGTACCCATGCATTAACGTCCCTATTGCTTTAATCCGACTTGCCTCCTTCTACGCCAACGACATCAGACAGTTTGACACTTCGTAAACCATACGTAGTGATTCTTCCGTAGTAGCAGTCAATTTGAGCAGCTGATTGTGTCTAAGAACCGAACTCTATGACTACTGCTGACTGCCACCACGATTAATGAGTGATAAATGATAATAGCACGTTAGAACAACCTTAGTGGTATCCGTCTGATTGTCGTCTGTGCGTACTTGTTATTTACGATAGGACGTGCCTAGCGATTGGCTTTATTCTCATGTTGTACTTTTTCTCAACAATTCCCTTCTCTCTCTTTCATGTCTTCAGTGCAATACGATATAGTCGTTCCTGAACCTGTGATGTTCTTACATTCACCCGTTGGCAGTCGGCAATTCCTTCGGTTATGAATTTTTATTTCTAATAAAGTTTTAGAGGTGAAAACACCACTAGCAGCACACGATTTTGACAATCCCAGACTACACTCCTACAAATGCAATGAGTACTGTCTGTTTTGTGTTAAAAATAGAATGTTATCTTCAATAATGCGTGCACGATCCACATTACGTTCTCTTATCGTGGATCGCTTGCGATTAATCGTTTTATTTCCTGTGTTATACAGTTCTAATTGAAACTTTTTCTCAATTATGCAAAACTCTTCCAGATGAACGATGAGATAAAAAAATGTGACCTTAACCGTTAGTCCAATGGAGTCTAACATTTGTAAACATGATGGGTGAAAAACAAAAGGATTTACAATTTCAGTCCGTTTCATCATTCTAAAGCGAAGATACCGCCTGAGAATTTATGTGCTTTATATTTTTAAAGAAAAATCCACGTACGACACCAAACGATGTTCCGCGCAAATGTGAAAAAAAGATCAAACCGAGATGACTCTTTGCGCTAAATTTGCATTTGGAAGAAAACATCTTTATGTTTACTTGATGGAATCACCTACTGTAATTTTTTTAGGCCGTCCAAATTACAACGAGTAAAAATTATTACAAAGTCAATAAATCTTGACGATAACGAACTGCCATTATCTCGTCTGACACACTCAGTAACCCTGACGCTGATCCACTGGACTACGGTCTCTAAAAGTCTTAACACTTGAGCCATAGGCCATAGTTTAAAATGTCTCGCAAAAAAGGTTGAAGATGAGATATTGAAAAGCAAGTACGTTCACTAGAAATCAAAGAAATCTGTAACCGATTATTCAATTCCCACATATAGTGCCATAATGACTCCCACCTAAGATGCGCATTTTGGTCTGTTACTGTCATTCTAATTAAAAGCATTTTATGAATACCAAATAGACGAATATTTTGACCTCTGGTAAGTTTGTGTTACATAAAATTAGAAATGCTCAGGCACTACCGAGGTAAGTTTTAGGAAATTCTCATTGAAAGGCCAGGAATGTTATTTAGACTCTGTTTGATAATACAATTTCACAACACTACAATGGTTTTCTCAGAACATTCACGTTACCAATTTTTCATTCAATGATTTTATAATTCACCGCTTCATTATATCTATTATTTGCATCACAAAACATATGTACAAAAGGGCACAAGCTTCACCGGTAAACTCGACTCATTTGTCGCGAAATCTCTTGAAGAGCGGGTGACGATCAACAAAAGAATGCTGAAATGTTGCATTTAGATGTTTGGATGATCAAAACTTGCTATCAAATGTAAAGCATTACTGAAAAGTCAATACCTACCTTGGGTTTATTTGTGTATGAAACTCCAGAGCCACCGGATGCCGAAGCCATAGCAACATCCCTTCGACTAACCTGAAGTTCGTATTGATGGAAACATCAGTTGAAAAAACGGGATACGGATATCGCAGTGGTTAAAGACGCAATGTACCGTAAAGCGATTTGAAAAATGAGCGATACGCTGAAACAATCCTCTCCCCCACCACTCTTCTGCAGCCAGTCAACGGAACCCGTAGAGTACGCCTTAGCTTGCTACTTTTGAGATTGCAAGGAGAACGTCGTTAGTAATCACGATAGTAATGAAGAAGAAATCCACAAACAGCAGCCGAAGCAACACGCGAATTGTTAAAGGACCTTTTTGGAGGTAAAGCGAAGGAAACGATTAAGTGCAAGAAGTTCTGGGATCCGCTCAGTGATTTGTAGTAAAAGGACGCTTGAAGTTCAAAAAAAAAAAAAACCATGGTCTCAATAGAGGTGCATGTGACGAAGTGGTTAAAGGTGTCCTGCTACGCACACGTGATCTAATTCGATCCAGCAATCATTCTCACCAAATCTTCCAACAAGTCAGTGCCAGACTTTTGTGGAACAACACTGACTTGGAAGGTCGGTAGGATACCGTAGAGTCATTGTAAAGGTCACAATCACTTCAAACGACACTTGATGAAAACGAATGAATGGCGCATCCATCAAGAATTGATCAATGCCAAGAGCTTTTCCCTGTTCTTATACATTAAATGAAACAGTTCAAAAATACCCATTGATGTAGAGTGATGTGCAAAACTTTCGCGTCAGGCGGGACTAGAACCCCCACCTCACTCTTTCCGGGATTGCCTGTTCTATCCGTTACACTACTGACGCCCATTTTGCACGTCGCTCTTTTTACTCTACAGCGCATCTATCTGTCAGCGCCATCCGTCAACGGCCTAGCCCGGGTATCGGTCTCGACAGCCTGACAGATATTGGGTATTAAAGATCTAACGTAATACTGATTATTTAACCGCTTCTAGCGGTGTTATGATGTTCTAAATAGATACCCATTGATGGGTTAGATAATCAGTTTCAAAAATACTAGCAACTGCACTAGATGCAAGATAAGAAGAAATATTACAGGCATTTTTAGATGAAAAGAGTCCTTCAAAATATGAATATCTCATGAAAACACAATAATCCTGTGTAGTTACCTTGATACTACCATCGGCCATTTCTTCCTTGACATCTTCTTCTTCAGCGTCCGCATCGGAGGCAGCTAACACCTGTTGAAGCAGTTGAAGTTGAGCTTCCTGAAGAGAGGCAAACAAGTCCATTCAACTCAAACCGGGCTGTGAAAAATCGTCTATAATTACCTTGCTTCCAAATTTCAGCTCTTCCTTTTCCATACCTGGTAATCGATTAACAACCTTGTAAGCATAACCTTGATTCACCAAAAATCTAAAGTACAGAGTTGAAACTCAAAGAACACAATACGAGACGGCATATCGAGAACAACTATGCTAATTCCGAACAAAATCATCCCCGAACTACAAAGTTAAATGATCAGCAATCTTAAACGTCCATGCCCCTATTTCCAACCTGAAGAGTTTAGATGGAACGCACCTTTGCCTTTTTCTCGAATAACCCATTTCGACTGTATCTTGAGATACTAGCGAATAAAAGAACGCATTGAACTGATCCGTGGAATGCTTTTTGGCACGAAGAATTCTACCCAAACGCTGGGCTTCCTAAACGACGTCATAGTGCAATGTCTAATCAATTTCGAAAATTAAGTACTCGAAACACTAACTTCATCATCGCGATAGATTTGCTGAGTAATAGAAGACCATTAATTGGACTTTAGTACTGACTAATTTTATAAATGAGTCTCCAGAAGTCAGACAACCTTAGAACTAAAGATAGCTTAGGCCGCTGGAAAGTGTAACTAACGTTCACATGCAATAAATGGTTGTGTATTAATCACAGCGATATGTGACAGCCCATTGAATGTGGGGGAAGATATTTTCTCAAAGGAACAACCGCTTAATGATCAAGGTGAACTGCCGACCTTGTGAAGCACATATTGCCCACGTCCATGAAATCCCATCTGAGCCATACCCAATATTCAATGAAGCCTATTCTTCTCGTGTGTTCTTGGTACCGTTCATGGTATCCTTCTCATTAATCGATAGATTCTTGCTATTAATAATCACCGTTGTTCGGAAAAGATTCCCTTTTATTTAACCGCTTCTAGTGGTGGTATGGTGAAACAAATATACCCGCTGATATATAGTGAAGCGCAAAACATCTCCGTTAGGCGGGACTTGAACCCGCATTCGCCCAGTCCGGTGGCGCATGCTTTATCCCTACCACCATCGACACCTATATTCAAACTACTCTTTTCACGCTACAACGCATCTATCTGCGCAACATATACGGTACGGCCCGGAAAAAGTGGTGTCGAACCAGGGGTCGGTGGAGCGAGGGATAGAGCCTGCGTTCCCAGATTGGGTGACATGCGGGTTCACGTCTGAATCCTAACGCAGATGTTTTGCACATCACGGAAAGACATTCTTGGCAGACACGATAGTTACTTCACTCATGAAAGAAGATAACACGACGACTTGCACTCCTTATCTTCTATAGCTACGCTCATCTAGACGGACTTGGGAAGCACGATGGATCCAAATTCACAAGATAGCAAAACTCGTCGACAAATTGCCAATGGTTCAAAGCTTCTTCCTACTCTCTCGATCAAAAAAAGTCTTCGACTTAATCACACACTGGTATCCTTCTTAATTATCCAAAGATTCTACAATCAAAATGTCATCATTTCATTAAGACATTGCTGTTGGCATGTAGAAAGGGTTTCCACTCGAGAAAATTTCTTCAGAATTCATTACATCTATTCACGAAACTCGACCAACGCCGAGAGCTCTGTCCTTTATCCTTTGTTCAGGAAAAGTTGAAAGGGGGACAGAGCAGCACAGTGGTTGGTGATCCAGTGTATCAGAAAGCGACTGAATAAGTGATGCGCTGTTCGATCCCGTCGACAACATTCACCTGAAATCAGGCAACGAACGCCTTAGGGAACACCTCACCTAGGCTACTTCAGAAAATTGCATGGAGAATCGTATCGAACAGCATTTTACGACGTTCACAAAGAGAAAGACAACTCCGAGCACCAGCCATATCACCACGTGAAATGTTGGAAGACCTTAGTAGAGGATGAATGCGAGGAAGCGAATCAGGTATAAGAAGTGCTACGATTTGCACAGTAAACTATAATATTGGATAGTGTAAGACACAGACAGTCACGAAAAAGAATCAGACGAGGTGGGAATGAAGCTCGACGGCAGTCACTACACCATCGTTGCTCTGCTCCTAGAATTGTTTATATAACATCTACATCAGTTGTACTGAATGAATTCTCGTCGATTTCTAAGGAGAGGACCCAATCGACATCTTATGGCCTTTTTTTTCTCTGAGGTTGGTTGAATTAGCAAAATTTCACTATTAAACCAATGACTAAAAGAACTTGAAGGGTGAATACGAGATCATATGCCTTTGATTCCACAAAAACTCTTGGTGCAATCACTTGACTCCGTTCCTGGGCAGTTTGAACTGATGGTGAACATGGTGCCCAGGTCATATTTTGGACATATCCCCATGATTAACGCTTTCTTCTTTATACGCATTTCTCGTAAAAATGAAGGTTAAAGACAAACCATGAGCATTTTTTGACCGGGATTCATAATCCAATCATCCTGTAACTTCAGTTTGTTTTTTTTTTTTAGAAGAGGAAGTTCGTAATGGGTGATTTTTTATAATCCATGTGCACAGGAGTTGTTTTCAGAACATACTAGTTATCAGATGATTTACGTCGTCAGTTATTAGCTTACACATAGAAGTCCTAATTTCTATCCTACTTTGTCTAGAGCATTTTCAAGAGCTAAACTGTAGAAATAGATTACTAATAAAGAATGCTGTATGCGAAAGACGAAAATTCTTGAGTACAAATTAATGCGAACCTGTCTTCTCGAGCCACCATGCGATGAGATCTGGATGAGAACGTTTGCCTCTGGTAGATCGAAGGACGTGTCAGCTACCTAAACTTTACTATCTTTACCTAGTTAAGAAAACAGGGCACAATCACAACTGCTTCACACATTATGTAGCCCAAAATGATAGCATTCACCCAGGAAAAAAAACTATTCGAGCCCAATTTTCACTAAAAATCGGCATGAGTAATTACTAATCTTTCAGGAACTAATCCTTTTATGCTAGTACCAGTTTAGTACTCTTCTTCAACACATACAATATGCGGCATCAAAAAGGACCACACCAGTTTAGTTATCTTCGGGACTGAAAACGTATCTACTCGAGCAGTGTTCTTGACGTTCATGAATGAAGAAGGCGGAATTCTTGATCAGGCAATGAATGCGAGGAGATGAATCGAATGTTAAATGTACTGGGATCAGCGCAATAAAATGGGAGGACGGGTCACATGCAATAAAAATGAGAAAATAATTATCTCACTGCAGTTCGGCTCTGATTATGTAATTCTAATATATTTATTTGATTATGATCTAATGTGATTAGATCACCATGATTTGACTATGACGTGAAAGACTCTATCTGTCAAGCACAAAGATATATTCATAACCTTATTATGAAGTAAACTGAGCTTAACAACATTTGTGGTATTTGATGATATATTTTGAGCATTTCATGAGGTCATTTATGGCGCCTATGCAGTGCAAGACTCGTGTTTCCGGCATTACAGTGTCGTCACTTGCACGGTCCCTTTCGGTTCAGTTAGTTCAGGAGAGACCCTCTATATAGAGAAACCGACGCCGCGATATTTACACTTGCCGCCAGATGATAAGATCACTCAACGGGCACTGTTGTTCAGTTGACTGGTCGTGGCTGGTAAAACGCATGTTTCTATTTATGTACAATATTTCGGTGTCGATTCCTCTATGTAGGGGATATCTACCGCAAAGGACAGACTGAAACGAAAGACACCGTGTACTGACGAGGGTGTAATGCCGAAACACGTATCTTGCACTGTGTGAGTGCCATAATAGACCTCATGAAAGGTGACCACATCACCTGACTTGGGGTGATTTGTTACTCGGCGTCGAATCCTCTATAGAGGAATATTTAACCTCAGAGGGTCGGCTGGATTGAGGGAGGGATGCTACTGATGAGCCCCGGTAGGACGTAACAGGCGCCTGTATAGCACTTAGACATGACTCAAAACATGTTATCAGATTATATTATTTTGAGCAAAATTTCAGAAAAAAAAACCGTCGAAAAGAAAAGTAATTCCCGTATCGAAATAAACGTCGAGCCTGGTCAGGTATACACTCTATGAATAAATTCAAATTCTTTTTATGACGATCACGTTTGGTTTTTCTTTGATTTCAACTCGAATAAAGTATACTGACTGAACAATTCATTAAAAATAAAGAGATATTATCTTGCACATCTATTCCCCGAAAGCTTACGATGAAGTAACGTAAAACACACCAAGAGTGGTTTAGGTGCCTCCCGTGAAGAAACACCATGGCTACTTTGCAAATAAGGTGCAAATCCTTGTAGGTGCAGCAGTTTATCGAGAGAAAGACAGGTGAATCAACCCACAAGATTATGTTGTCATCATGTCAGTACTCTGACATTCTTAGTGTCGCCAATGCGAAGAGAGTAATTTTACAACACGTAACAAGGCATACACCTTCCCACAAAACTGGTAATTGACAACGAAGCATTACGAAAATCAAACTATCGACTAAAGATTTCCCATGCATATTTTTTTCCTAACCTAATCCAAGATCATATCGTAATCACCTTCTCATGGTACACTAAACAAGATTTCTTTCTACTTTGCCGTTGATTAGATAGAATGAAACAAAGCAAAGGAAAAGACCAACCTTTGATACAAAGATCGTATTCACACGCGGATTGTACTGGAAATTCTGAAGAATCTTCATTCGCTCATTCTGACTCGTCTCACCGTATAAAAACGGTTTATTCATTTCAATTGCATATTTTTTCAGCGCGAATACGTTATCCGAAAAAACGATAATCTGGAAAAAAGAAAGGTGAAGATCAGAAGTGCACACACCACTATTCCAATAAAATTTCTTGATGTAGATGTCTGAAAAAGACACGTCCAAGTAGTACGAAACTGATTCAATACCACGGGACCAACATACCTTATCATTTCTACGTTCGTGAAATTTGATTAGAAACTGGCAGATACGAAATTTGTTAGGATTCATCACGGCTAGTAGGAGTCTTCGAGCGATTTGAGCTCTGAAAATGATCACGAGATAAAATCAATAGTAACGCTAGGAAACAATTCAACTCAAATAAACAAGGATACGAATGCATGAGTCGTCCAGACATCTTATTCTAGCGAAAACGAATTTACTTGGAAGGACAATCCAGTGAGATAGGTTATAGCAAGTTCATTAAGTGGTGAACTCGAATGAAAAGCGAATCGACGAGGTTGAAACGTATAAGGAAGCGAATCAGTTCATAAATTTGATTCACGACCTTATCGTTTCATATGAAATCGACAGAACCCGCTACCGCAACCGTGTTCTCATAAACGTCGTAGAATACTCATGAAACGATTATTCCTGAAATCTTGAAAGTAGACGAACTAGGGCGCTCCGAAGTGTATAGTTCACTAGGTTACAAGAGTGTGCTGGAGAAGGGTATCAAACCAGCGCGTGGCTTACTGAGTTGCCTTCCGGTACAGTGCATCACAAGCCACTACGCATCTCACCCCTCCGACCTATACTATAACCTCACCGTCTCCTCTACAAAATATACATACGAAAAAAAAAATCTACATCAGAGTGAAAGCCAATATATCAAGATTTTATGTACCTCAAGTAATACGAATAAAACTCCGATGTCATAGGACACCATACTTCCGCGCATTGCACTTTAGCGATATGGCCAGCTTTTTCCAGTTCCATCCAATTTGCCTCGTAAATTTTTGGCCCTAAGACAACCAGCTATAAGAAAATTGAAATGGATTATAATCAATAATAGACCCATATTACCGATAAGAAAATTGAGATCGGTGATTTTGTCGTCCTCTCGGACAAGCGTAGCAGTGAGCCCGAGTTTACAATGCGCTTGCACGATTGTCAGCACTCGACGGAACATTTTTGCAGGAATCGTGTGCACTTCTAAATCAAAATTGAGCTGATTTCAACAAGTCCAGACCACTAAAAATTACAACACTGTGGTCTTCAGTCCTGAATAATAGCACTTCAATATCACTTTGATATAAAACAGAGCAATAGAGTCAAAAAAACTCAAACATAAAGAAGTTGATGCTGTTCATAAACTTCCAACGCTCTCACCATCCAGCAGTAATAGGCCCCATTCCTGGCTTTCAATGAATTTCATCGCTTCTTCTGCAGCATAAGTTCTTTTGCCGGCATATGCCACCATCGAATAAGTGCTAATACAAACTATTGGCTGAAAACAAAAATAATCAAGAAGATAACAGCAACTGAAGCAATGGAAGAAGGCCGATTACCTTGCTCGCATCTGGACCTTGAGGCACGCTGTCCTTTGCCTCGCGGGTGAACCTTAGGATTTGTTTATCCGTGATAGTGGACCATAACTGTAAAGCTAAATTCATTGAAAGTAGATGTGATTACGACGAGAACACAATTCATAAATGTGTTTAAGCCGACCTTAAATTGCGCTCTCCATTGTTCTACGGAAACATTCGAATTTGCGAGACATAGGCATCGTTTGTTAACTGTTGTTACAGCCGTAACACCCACCAACGTCTTCCCGGCGCCACAAGGAAGAACAATAACACCGGACCTCAAAAATGTTCTTCAAACGAAGAAATAAAAAAAAAACTAAATTGCACAAACTTCCAATTACCGATACAACCAAAACAGCAAAAAAAAAGTCTAAAAAGCAGTAAATGACATAGAAATTCGAACATAGTTATAAATCAGGGAATAATAGGTGAGGTGAAACCAAATGTTACACTGTTTATTTATGATTATGGCCGCTCATTCGATCATACTAAGGTCCAACCAATCTTTCCCGTCTTCCGATCTTTTCAGAGGGGACGAACTTCTCCCAAACTTGTCTGGAAAAGGTTCCTTCCGCCCAACAACACACGCCCTTTGGTGAAGCTCTGTAAGATTCTATCACGTCTGTCTTGAACTGCATGATAGGTGAGCTCGACCATCATTTAGATGGTCCATGTCAAGTGAAAAATCCTGAATCGATAACAAAACATAAAATGAAGATTTTTGTGGATGACAAAGGCAAGAAATCGAGCCGAACGGCTGACTACGCTATGACGGATCATAGAAAAAGGATAATGATCTCGGTATTAATCAGTCCTTGTGGGATCTATATGCATCAACTCTATCAAGTATTGCTAGAGATGACTAGATGATGTATATCTGGCCTTTGCAGTAACTCGAGATGACCTACTGATGTACCAAATCAGTGCAGACTTCTAGACAAGTCTGGTAACAATTTTTCGACCGCGGTGTGATGGAAGACCTGGTAAGCCTTGGATGTCGCATCGAAATAACGAAACTACGGGACCAGTGATACTAAAGAAAAAGAAATTTTTTGGAAATTACCTGGCTCGACTGTTTCCAAACATTTTACGAAGGCTCTTCTCCTGATACGGTCGTAACGTGGTAGAAGGTTTCAAATCAATACCAAGATTCGGATTCATAGTGTCATTTCGAAAGTCATACTCCGCTAGCAATGGATATTCCAACTCAATACAACGTTTCTGCACTTTCTCAATGCTCTCCTGAAAAATCAGACTTACAAAAGAATTACGAGAACCAAAAACAACAACTACATTCAAAAATCTTTCCATCAGTACAGTCAAGATGTACCTGCTTTATTTCAAAAGTTAGCAACTGCAAACTGCGAATTTCAACATCCTCTTCGTCATCGCCATCTATTTTGCCGTAAAGTTGCCCGATATCCTCAGGAACCTGGAAGAGGAACGAAAGGAAAATGCTCAATGTGTTTGCCACATATGAATACAATCACTCTTGTACTTCATTTCTGTACTACTCCAACACAATCCATGACAACGCCTAATTGTCCTCCTCCACATCATATAGGGTGGAGCCAATTCTAAGGCCATTTCAGTCGCACTTCATCCATAATGTAGAGTAATAACTAAACCCTCTCGACCATTTTAACCCCTTCAGGTCTTTTCAAGACCTTTTCTCATAATTAGGGTGAAGAAATAAAACGATGATCTCAACAGATCAGCTCGCCACACGAAGTTAGATACTATACTAATTACTAGACCAATGCAACGCTGTGACTGGACCTGTACTCAACGGTTTGAATGAATACTTGTCAAGACATCATACACGCTTCAGTGATGATATTTTTGCGACCATATGGGCAAGAAAAGGTAATCGAAAGCAGCGAGATTTTTCTACACATGAACCGCCATCGCATCTACCGCGTGGATCCCACCATTTCTCGTATTCGATTCTTCCATTCTTGCTCCACAAAAGTCCTTGGACATTTCACGTGTTGTTGGCTTTTGCCAAGAATTTACTTCTTTGTGACTGTCGTAGAATGTTGGTCGAAACGATTCCCTTCACAATCTCCGAATGCTGAGCTAAGGGGCTCCCTACAGGTTCAGTTGATTGATTGCAAAAAAGTGTCGGGAGAAGGGATCGAACCAGAACCTTGCTTAAGCTATCCCTCTCCTGCAACAAGAATTAGTGCTTGTAAATCGTGTAGCCAAATATCTTAGCATGCTCCTTATCTAAGACACTTTATCATGGACCGATATTCGTCTGCACTATTCACAAATGAACCTCTACGTGGCTCGACGGGAATGCTCGTCATAGAAATTTTTCTTTTGTTCACAATCTGCCAGATGTTAACCAACTCATACTTCTTCGTGGGTGATTGGTCGGATGACACTTGTGGGCAAAAATCTACCAATTAAACACATCTAATATAACAAGAGCAAAAAAGTCGTTAGGAAAGGTATGAGGTGATCATGCGGCCATAAGATCCCCTTAATAGCGAACAAAAATGCAACTCACGTCTTCTCCATCAGCTTTTTTATCCTCATCATTCCGTTGTTCTTGAGGGAATTTGATTTGTTCAATTTGTGTCTGAAAAAGCACAGTTTACCTGCAACATAACAGTCCTATCCTAAAATACTAACCTGTGTTTCTTCAATTGGTTTATCGTCCTCAAGTATACATGACTGAATGACTTTATCTTTCAAGAGCTTCTGGATCACATCCGAATGACGCGATTCGACGAAATACCGGTTGTGTTTCAATACTAACTTCACTTTTCCATAGCTCAGGGTACACATCTACAACAACAAAGTTTACCACCAAAATCTATAATCCTTGGCGATTGAACAGAAAGAAGAAGGATCTGACCTTGATAAATTCCACTATTCCCTTTGGTAAAACGCTCTTACTCAATCGCTCTAGATATTCAATTATGTCGTTAGTCTGAAGTCCCACCGAAACTGCAGCATACAAAGAATACGCCGTTAACTGATATTCATGAATGTGCTCCGGTCGACAAACTGGCTAGAAGATACATAAGGTCTAAGAAAAGACAACAAGAAGAAATAAAAACTACAAATGTAACAGAAAGGAGCATTCAGCTTCTAAAAATTCCCAAACCTCTGATATGGCGATCAGGAAATCTCGGGCGTGTTTGTACACAGGGCTGAACGACTCAAGAAATATATGACCGTCTGGCGCGACCCATAAAGGACGAGAAGCATGATCTGGCTGGAAAAGGCTCAAATTAGAAAGCGCTGTCACTCAAGTATATGAATGGCCTTTATTCGTAGTTTGTGAAGCGTATTTCCAACGCCTATAGAGGTATACCAACCACTAAACCATAGTGGGTTCAGGCGCCTGTGGCACAGTGGTTTGAGGTGCTTTATTGTACACACGTGGTCGATGATCCCATACATTCAGTGCACTCTCACGCTGGGGTCAAGATGCACAGGAGATAGATTGACGGCTTCGAAAGAGTTAAGGCTCACCAAGCGTTCTATACCTACAGGGCTGGTGAAGTGGTACCAGACTTGTCTTGAAGATAACAGCACAAACTTTATAGATCGGAGGGCCATCGCAAATTATTATAAGGCCCATTATTCATTCAATCACCTCCAAAGATGCTTGATAGAGTCAAATGCATGTCGCATCTCTCTGCGGTTGACCAACGCCAAAAGCATTTTTTAACGACTCCGTATAAGCATACAAGTAGCTGACACCTTGGAGAAAATCGAACCCTACCACACATGTTAGCTAGTCCATTATATATCGCATACCTTCAGTGGCATTTCGGAACGGTAGTCCTTCCCACCGAATTCGTCCAGAATCGCCGTATTTTCACCATTTAGATTCTGTGAAGCCACTTTAGGAACTAAAAGTCACCGTTTTACTTTTGCATTTTGAGTGACCAGAAATAACTTAGTCATGTCACTGACCAGGCGCTGAGGCTTCTTTCTCAAGCTGCTTGTCGACGGCACTATTTGAAAAGCCGCCTTCCACCGAGTTGAACTCTGAATTGTAGGTTTCCCAGCGACCTCGTCGCTTTCTTTCTCGCCTTGCCATCTCTGCATAATACGTTCGATTCCAAGCTCGATTGTTTCAGCAATACTTTTGTCCTATACAAAGATACCGTGTGAAAGAAACATACAAATTTCCAACTATGCTGATCCTGCAGCAGATTAAAGATATGATAAGGCCATCCAAGAGCCTCTCATGCTCTTAGTAACTCAAGCTAAAACCAGCCCCGAATCGCTCACTATTGCAAGACTACTGTAGTGGAATCAAAGCATTCAATCAGTATATGAAGGCTCGGCCTGGTAAGGATCGGTAAGAGACCACGATTATGCAGTTTCAACTGACATATAAGTAATTTTTGGAAGACTTTATTTGCACCTAAATCAAACACACACACACACACACAAAAACCAGTTACCACGAGGTTATTCAGAGATTCCAGGACCAGTTCCATTGGATTATGCGCTAAACTTCATACAATAGTAAACATATGTACAATTTGATTAGAAAGACCTTGACAGATACCTATAGATAGTAGGATAACTTCTAGCAATTGCTGACAATAATACTAGGCCGTTAAAAGAAAAAGCGAGCTATTTCGCTGAAAACTTTTTACATGGTATTAGGCTGAAGAAGTCGTAAAAGACGTCTTACAGTAATCTGTACGATTTGCTTTAAAAAACATAAGACTATCTAAAGACTACAAATTTCCATTGCTTGGAAACTCCGACAATGGCGAAGTGCTTTTCGAAGGAGGTGGTGTATGATCGACGCGCCATCCCATTTGTTGCCTGTTGTATAGAGGGAATTCAGGACACTTTCCAATGAACCTGAAATGTTTTAAAATAGCTTTGAATTGATTAACTTGACGGAAAATGATTAACATAAGTCGTAGACACCATTCCATATAGGACAGGATCCTGTAGGTCTTTGGAATTCTAATTGTATTAATGCTGCTTGTCACCCTAACGCTATAACGTTGTTCCATAATTTTTGGCACTATAGCAACAAACATCAAATGTATTGACCACAAGCAATTGAAATTGCGTGGCTTCGGTTTCGTCCAACTGCGTATATTTTTGCGAACATTTTGGTATAGAACCTGCCTATACTTGCTTTCAGGTGGATCTCTTGAGAACACATTCGTTTGCTACTCAACGACGCATAGGAAATATTAGAGAAACGGCGCGCAAGATTAATAGAGCTTGGGAGATGATATGATTGCACAAAGGACGGCTAGGAAGTGGTTCAGAAAGGTCAAAGCTGGAGAGAACAGTCTGGACGATTAGTCGTGCTCGGGTCGTATACAAGAAGCTCATTAATCTTGCGCGCCGCTTCACTAGCTTTCCCTTACGCGCCATTTCGTACATAAATAGCAAGCGAGTTCGTTCACAGGACAGATCCACTTCAAAGCAAGTATAAGCAAGTTGAATACCAAAGTGTTAGCAGATAAAGGAAAGCGTACGTCGTCGAATGACTCTCTATAAGGAGTTGCAAGGCTCCCGAGAGAACTGACTATAAAAAGATCGAAAGACGACGGCTTCTGCCCGGCTGACGAGTCTGTAATGACGAAACACGTATATCGGGCCGTAGAAGAGCCCCTATCAGACCACATGACAAGTTGGCTCAAATAATAATGAAAGGATATGTTAGCAAATAAATGCGCAACTAAACACCAAAACCATGTAATTTTAAATTAACCCGGTTAGTAAATCTGGTGTTTATTGCTCTAGTGCCGCAACGTACGGAACGATGTGATATTTTCTGATCCGCATAAACTCTTATGGTCGATGTAAGTCCAATTTCTCGTAGACTGCAGCTGACCCGTGGAAATGTTTAAACGAAATTTTATTCAACAAGTTGATCACAGGTACAAACTCCCATGTTATTCGAATTTTTCATAACTGCATTGATGTAAATCAACCGAAAATGTCAAGACATTGAAAAGAAAATTGTCTTTCTCAACTAAAAAAACAATTACGAAATATTGGTCACATCATTCAATCACCTCTTAGGGGGAAGATCTTTTGGCCGCAGCTCCAGTACGGACATTCGCCTACAATCCAACGACGATAAGAGATCGGTGGTCATCTACGAGCGCTAATCTTGTCGTCTCATATTGAACAGTACCTAGGTTAATAAAAATTCGGGGAAGGGGAACAAAAGAGAGATGGAAGAAGGGAAGGAAAGGATTAGGGCCGTATCCTGATGATCAATGATGTTCGGTGCGGGATTGATCCTCCAACACTCTCCGGCAATTAGTTAACGAAAACACGAAGGGTCGTCCTACCCGGTATACGTGATACTGCGAGGCGATCTGCTCGATCAGTATTCTACGGCATTTATGAAGAAGACGAAATCCTCAAGCAGGCGACGAATGCGAGGAAAGAAACAAGCACTAGGGATACTGGGATCCGCATAATATAATTGGAGACGAGTCGCATAAAATAATGATATAGAATAAAAAAAGTACTGAGTGGGAACAACCGATCACATCTATTGTCACCTGTCAGTCGACATCACAATGCCAAAGAAAAAAGGCCGTAGTCCGTTATGTTCCTCCGACAACACACAATCTTGAGTTTTCGTAGACACAATCATTTATTCCCTCCCTTCATGGACGAATATGATGTGGGGTAGATCTAACGACCACCGGGAAAAAGTGATCTCGCTCACATAATTTCCATCTGTTTATATGTAAATCCTGTTCTGTCGAAGTTCTTCTAAAAACTGGGACTGTAGAGACTAAATGGCACAGAAAAGAGGTCGAGGCCAGACTAGGAACCACAAGCACGCTGATTCATGGTGAAAACCCATTTTTTTCCTACAAAAAGGTTTTCCTTCTGGGAAATAAACATCATCACTTAACATGCATAACTTCAAAACACTGATATGTCTCATATGGATAGGTTGACTCAACATCGAGTTGAATTCATGTCTCAAAATTCAAAAATATACAACTATTAATTTTCAACAATCGCACATCTAGATTGACACAAGAATGGGTTAGTTGTTCGCTGATAAGCATTTGGCGACAATATGATATGGTTTCTAAATTCTTATACAAAATTTAGAGTTGCAGAAGCCACTTTGGCCGAAACAAACCGATTCTATTGCCTTTTCAAACGTTCACGAAAATGGAATCAAAGTGCATTATAAAAGAACTATAGAAAATTTGTGAGCAATGAATACCTTCGGAATATGATCGTTCAAATTTCTGACTGTAAGAGATAAATCAGCCGTTCAAAGAAAAAACCGAACCATCTCTACTGAGTTCCTTCCATTTCCTAAAGAGTTTCAGAGCAACACGAGCATCCTCGACAGAGTCATGAATGCCCAATTGGATTTTCTCACCTGAAATATGATATAGAGTGAAATTCGTCGGTTTTCGACGTTCGTATTAAGTGATAAAGCAAACCCAGAAGATGCCAAGCCAGGAACTGCAAAGAGAAGAGGCGCTGTTGTGGAACTCGAAACAATTCAACTGTGTCTATCATCTGTTTTACCGGCACCTAAGTGAAAATATAGGAAACGTTTTCAACGGCAAAGTGAAAACTTTCTTAAAACTCGCATACATTTCTTTTGATCTGAGATCATTTGATTCTTTTCCGTTAGACGACAAGGGATGGAGAAACGATCTCTTTCACTGGATAAGAACTTTTCATAAGTGTGTTGGTAGTCATTCGAAAGCTTAACTCTCTGGCTAAGGCGCTATGTGAGTGCTTCTTCAAATCAGCCTTTTATATCGCTGTAGAGTTCGAAATAAAACCATGTTTTTTGCATAGACCTCACACTTTAACTATTATTTTGCTGGAAGTTTGAAAAGTACATAAGCGTGTGGAGAAAATCCTCTGGTATCATAGTCATACGCTTCATCTAGAGGTTCCATCGAAGCGGAGAAAAAATTCTTGACTGAATGACAAAAATCGCAATTCACATGTGAGCCGCCTCAGCACCATTGATCGTTCGTCGTGTTAAAACCACGGGCAGCCCCCTCCTCACAGCTCGTAGATTAGTCGAAAAGCAAATGCCCGCGTATGTGAATCAATCTTATTTTTCCTGCTTCACTGCAGTGAAACCGTCTTTACATAAATTAAGCACAGCGTTGTAATCACCGAAACTTACGCTACCGAATGGTTACTTACAATTTCATTAAAGAGTTCTGTTCTGCGATAAATATGTGCATGTGAAACACGAATGTTTTCCTTTTACTGAAGCGTTATAAGACTTTTCGAAAAAAGGCCAAATAGCGCACTAGCCAGAGACCTAAGCTTTTGAATGAATGCTGAAATTGCAATGAAAAATCTTTGTTCGGAGATAGTGATCGCTTCTTCACGCCTTGTCGTCTAACGGAAAAGTACCTATCAATTTATCAAGTGTGAATACACCACTTACACAATTTCGATAGAAATGAGCAACCAACGTGGATATTTAGGGCAGAGAAGTCATTAACAAGAGCGTGGCCAACAAAAATACATCCTCGCTCCACTAGATGTAGTACTTTTAGGTAGACACGTTTCAGTGTCGTAAGATGTTTCGTTGATTTGCTTGGATTGAGGTCATCTTCCATTATTCCGCTGAACAGGAAGAAAAAACTACATTTCATCGAGCGTGAAAAAACGTGCGAAAAATTATTGTGAAGCTTCTCCAGCTGTACTTTTCGTAGTAATCTAACGCATTGATGCTATAAAATAACAATACCTCATAACAAAACGCAATATATTTGCTATGAGAAGGAAATTTAAGCAAACCTGTATTGCGTAAGATAATCATCGACGACATCACCTTCACAAGTTACCACATAGTCGTCGATGATGACCTGCTCACCTGTCGAGTTCACACAACTAACCCGTCCCACCGACTTACGCTCGTGTTCCTACAAGTTTACGGAATTGAATCAAACCCATGTAATTCAGCCGTCTGTTTGGAAAAAAAAAAAACTAGCTCACATTGCTGATATTTATGAATTCTGCATCTATTCCGACATATTCACCTTCACCCGGAATTTCTAAACATCTTCGAACACGAGCTACTTCATCATTTCCGGCTAGATTAGTGTCGGTTTGGAACACAGAGCACGGAATAGGCAAACGAGTTTCAGCAACTGACAAAAAAACAAATACTATTTAAAATGGGACTTTATGAATTTATGAGATATATGAGAATAGGAATCATTCTAAAAAAAGACAGCATCTTAATCGGGAAACTATATTCACACCTTTCATAAAACCATATTTCTCGTTAGCATAGCAGAGAACCAACGGGATTTTCCACCGAGAGTCCATATGTAACGCCTCGTCAGTATGAATACGAGTAACCAGAACATCATTAAACAAGCACCAGGGAAGATTCCTGAAGAGACCATCATGTCTTCGATTGGCAACGAAAAAAATAAAGATCGGCATCAACTGGATGAGAACGAAATGAAAAGACACACGGGTCCTCATCGTCTTTGATCATCACGATAGAATGAGTCCATTGACCATTACCATCACCAACAGCGGCGACTATTGCTACCAATTCATAACAATCGGATTCACCTTCCGTAACAGTTTCACTTAGGATTGCCAATCCGTTTGCAACCTGTACCAGAAAAAATTTGATAATCAACGGTGGATAAAAATGGAGATATTTAAAGAATATAAGTTTAAATATTCTTACGAGGTCTAATTTGTTAAGTAACAGTTCAAACCTTTGCCCGAAACGATGGTGCAACAAAATGCTTCCAATCGTCACATCCCGTGTCTTCAAGCCATGTAGCACACTCCAAATCCCAATCCGCCGTCCCATGTGAGTATTTACAATATAACCTGCAATTATAACAAAAAATCAAGATGGAGAACTTATTAAGCTTCGTTATCTCGACCAACAATCAAAACCACGCGTTTTACACAAAGGCAACAGTTGAAGAAAAGGATAAAGCTCTTCCTGGTAATCATTCCCTGACGGATGTGCTTTACGTTTGACCTCAATAAGCATCGTTCAAGTTGACTGCATGCAAATCTGGCTTTTACTCGTAGTGGCCTACCGATGTAACGAGTCACTGCTGCTATCCCTCCAGAGAGGTCTGAGACTAATTCACAGATTCCAGTCGAATTGAGCGCGCGATTAGCCTCTAGGCGTGATAAAATTGACTATCATATGTGCGCAGCAGTGACATTGTCACACGCAAAACGCACCCCCGAACGATCAGCATGACCTTGTTTTGGCGAGATTTTGGCATTCGAAAGTGCTACGCAGCTTCTTGCAGTCCAAGTACTAAGCTAATCGTTGCTAGTTGCCGCCGAAAGTCCATTTCTCGTCACACGTCACAATTATGTCGAGAAACAGGTCGTTATGGTTGCACATCAAAGGTATGATGATACCTCATGACGACAATTTTCCTGCTGACACTAAATTCGGATGACATCTATCTCCTTGACTTCTCTTCATAGATACTTGGATATTCCATTTGTTTCTTCTTGAGAAAGTAGTCCGTGGTGAAGCTGCTTTAACTTTCCAGATTTGAATACATACTCCAAAATAGTTAGGATTATCAGACAGTTCTACTGCGAGTTGTCGAGTAGTTGTGAATGTATCTGTTTCTAACCAAAGCCTTCAATTCATTTACATCAATGGCAAAACGACGCTCACGACCACGATCGTTAACATTTTCACAGCCTCATACCCTATCAATACTTCGAGCCATTTGCGCCTTATTACGTCCGAGTTTGGAATCATATAAGTAGATTTGGTGAGAGTGCTGCTTCTACATGTGGAACCCTAACCTTTAAGGTTCCTAGAAAAACGAAGTATACTACAATAAAACGCAAGTGCACAAAAACATTTTCGCGATAAAATACAATAGTTCAGCGTTAGAAAGAAAACACTGCAAAAAGACAGAATTATTTCTACCTGACTGCTTTCAGCAGTGGTAAGATGCTTTAAATATATCCAATGATGATGAGTGATCAATCAACATCATTGAGTAGTGTTAAAAAAATATACAAAATGAACTGAATGAAAACTCGGACCTGAATTGCTGATTATCCAAGACATTTCAATATGACACATATTGTGCCAGCATCCATGAGAACTGACTAATTTTCAGTAAATAGAGCGGAATATATACATAATTATTTTGAACAAAATAGTGAAATGTGTAGATAACCAAGATTAAGAGTTATGTCGAAGATAAATCATAAAGAGTACCAGTTACGGGAATGTTACTGTCGTAACGACTTCAAGTACTACGTAATTATCAATTATGTGGAATTTCATGAAACAAACATTTTTTGGCATAATCTCTTGACATTACAGAATACAAGTAGAACTATGAAGGAGAATCAGAGACATTTCGCGAAAATACTGAAAAAAGGGTACCAAGGCTCTAGTTCGACCTCCTACCCCAACACCCTCATGCAATTGAACAACGGAACGCCCCAGACTGCTTAGCTCTTAGATTACAGAGACTGCCGAAAAGAATGAAGAGAACGCTGGAAAATCATCCTAACCTATTTCGGCAACTCACTCCATAGCGACATGGCCTTTCTGTTCGACCACCACTCTCAAGCGAACACTCCTTTTCCGGTACTCGGTAACGAGGACGTAATTCGGACAGCTACATCAGTGAAAGTATTTTTCACAAAGAAAACAGTTTATGCAAGGAAGTTCTTGCTAGAAAAACAAGATGTACCTTGAGCTGTTTTTCCCAGAACTCAACAAACCTTGGACTGGTTGGATTCGTATCGATAAGCAGCACAGGAGCAAGTTTATGAACTCTTCGTGTGTCATCCATGCGAGTCTAAAACTAAAGGAACTAAACATACAACAATAATTGTTTACAGACATAAAACATACCGTGACATTGCAATAAGCACAAGCTTTCTGGTGTTGTCCTTTCAAATGCAAAAGATTTCTCCAAGAGATAGCTCATATTACGTTGCTCAGCAGCTGAACAGATAATCTTAAAAAACACACAACTTCGGTTGAATATGATGAAATGAAACTATCTGATAACTTGTAGACATGTAGCAAACACCTTCAGGATAATTCAAGTGATGAACGATCTTCTTCTCATCGGCAGACGTTCACCCTCCTCCACAACGTATACAACGCGACATTACCTTCAGATTTGATCCAAGGATGTTGTCCAGAAGCTCACGCTCCTCACCGACTACAAACTGAAAAATAATATACCTGATAATTATTTTTTGAGCGACGCATGTTAGTGGCCCGTTAAATGGAGCTGACCTTATAGAGCCCGATACACGTGTTTCGATAATGCGATCTCAGTAGTCGGGCAATTACCCTTTCGTCATCTTGCTAATCTTGTGTGGTGCTCCGATCAACACACTAAGAGGTAGCGACGACGAACATTTTACACTCTATGTCCAGTGAAATTATCACCGAAAACAGAGTGTTGTACACTCGATTGCTCTTGGGCCAGTATTTTAAATATACTACAACTTTCGTTCCCGATGTTTTCTTGAGACCACAGGCTCAAATTTCAAATTTTCAGGCATACTGAGAATTTAGCTGCGGCCTTAAGAAACACTCGAAACGAAATAAAAATAATATGGTCTCTTATCATATTTTAAGATTCATTGGATAAAGTGGCGTAACAAGTTGTAACCCTAACATTCTTGAGAGCAAGGCCTTTAGTTAACTGAAAATTCTTCAACGATTTTCAGGAAATAAGGCAATGTTGTACTGGTGAAACACAACGGTAAAAAATTTCTTACGATACACTTTACACCAGTACAACTGTATAAGCGGGAACTCCATTATGACCCAACCAAACGAAACTACCTTTTTTGAGTCGCTTCGTTTCGCATGAGACTGTAGCATGGTAAAGTCCCAAAAATCAAGTCTCTAATGAAGTCGGCAATTTTCAACAGTTCGCAGACTTTTCTCTTAAACCAAACCTGTGTCTACATATATTTTATTCAATCAGTGACGTTCGCGAGTTCGCCTCGTTCGAGCTGAAATCGGCGACACATAATAAACGAAAAATTTTGAACTTCTGCTATTGACTGATGGAATGTTTGACGCTCGCTGTAGACGGTCTTCTACTCTAATTTATATATCTAGAAAAATAGTGGTGAGCATAAATTCGACCTCAGCCGAGTTGAAACTGCGCTTCACCCATACGGGGGGCGCGTATGCCACAACACCACCAAGGTCACCGCTTACCCAGCTCTCATTCTTCGATATCTCTCTATCATAGCTATCAGCTACCAACCATTAACAGTTTAGGTTAGATAAGCGATATCGCTCTATAACCCGGTTCATTGAAAATCCAAAATTTCTTGCGATTTTTCTGCTTTTCCGTAGCGTTATGATGCTTCGAAGAACATGCAGTTTGAGTTGAAATGATGAATTACTTCAGTCTTCTATGCCAAAGACCATTAAAGATAGTCTTAATCAAATTGAAGACCTTTGTTAATAAGTCTCACTTCATTTATAGAGTTTGTTAAACTGTTGAAAAGAGATTGCGACGTTGATTGCACAGGGCCCACCATCGATACTCCAGTGGCGACCAACGATCGGATCAAATTTGTACACTGCAAACTCTTGCATTACACGGTCGTTTACAAGATTCTATGTTGATTTCTTTTACTACTAATAGGATGTATACAGGAAAACATCATTGGAATACTTCCCCTACGAAATAACTTACAGCAGCAGTTTCCTTCAGTTTCGACTTATCGCTGATCATCCTAGAATACGAAACCCAACTGACAAACTATACAGTGTTCTTCCTCACAGATATGCGAGAGAAATAGATTGCGTAAAGCAGCAATGTGAAAGAGCAACTGTAATTCAGTGTAGTAGAAACTTCAATGAGCGAACGAATTACAAATCCCTACCAAAACAATTGGATTAATGATACAGCTAGAAGGGACCATTTCCATTGGCACATGACTTGTTTTTATTGTATTTAAGAATAGTGGTATCATCGACACGCCCACTGCGACTACGTCGAAGTTCCATTTTACGGTAGAATTGAGGTATCACCGGGGGACCAGGAGCTTCGACAACTTCTGTAATCTCCAGAAATTATGGAATAAACGAATAGAAACGATGCATGATATCCGATATTGAGAAAAAAAATAAAATAACCACAGGTTTCCTCATCATCCAGACAATATGGAACTATATTAAAAACGTGCTAGTGGGGTATGTGCACGCGGATTCGGCGCATAGCCAACGAACTGAATTGTAGACATTGTTGAGTGAGACGGAAGTGGCTTTATTCTCCTAAAATAATGGATTAAAGATCTATTTTGCCTTCTGAAAACACAGGTAGTACTTAGCATGACTTGAAGGAGATAAATATGCAGGACCTAAACGGGAAGAACTCGCGCGTACTAAGTATACCAAAATTACAAAAAAATGTTGAAAAAACGGGAGAATGTAAATACATGCGGCCGACAAAGAGGCAAAAAAACTTCAATATTCATCAGCCTCATTTATAAATGAAACCAACAAGTCGATTTATTGACTTCTATAAAAGGGAATTCGATTCAAAACTACGACAATTCGTCATAAGTTCGACCTCTAGCAGTTACTCATAGATAACAATTCCTTTATGCACCTGTAGACGTTTTGACATAACTCATCTGGCCAATCAGAGAAATATGTATCGTCGCAAGAGAATGGAAGAGGTATGGCGGCAAGCGGTGTATGCGTGTCGTCGATAAGAAATGACTGAGGAGGTCCAAGCTGGAATGGAACCTCTATAAAAAGAATCGTAACACTGTGAGTAAAGCAACGACTTACAGATGGATCCGCAAAATCGGTTTCGTACGACGATTCGTTGATAGACGGATTTGCACGATCACTATACACGTGTATATTTCCTGCAAAAAAGAACGAAATCATCCGATTACATAGTAACTTTGCGATAAGAACAATATTCAAAATATACAGTAATATCGCAGATAGTCTCTGATTTGAACTCCGCCCCTCCTTGGTCAAAAAAGCCTCCCACCACTCCAGATACAGGACCTGGTACCAGAGTTCTATCGGAGAAAATTCTCTTCTATCAGCAAAACCGACGACTCACTGTGGCAATAAGGGAACAGTCGTAAAGCTACCTCAGCATACACAAAGGATCAACTCAAGCCAGCCTTCAACACGAAGACGTCAATGATCAAATGGCGACCGCATTAATAATTCAAAATTCCGTAGATCGCCAATGCAACAAAGCGAATCGAACGAAGAAACGTTGGGAATCTACACAACATGTGAAGCCAGGTCACACAGAATTAAATAAACAAAGCAGATAAAGAAGCGATAGATAAATACAGATGAATAGACAGGCACAATGACTCATAAAAAAGTTCTGAAGGATAAAGCTTTCGCGCGTTAACCAATCCCTGAGAGATGGGTCAGGCATTCGTCTAAATTTTTGTTTCTTCCGAGGTGACTGCACGCAAATCTGATTTTACATTGACTCCCAGGTGGTCTGCTAATGTATCAAGCCAGAGATGCTCTCCTCCCAAACAAGACCTTCCGACTTACTGACCCAGGAGAGACGGAAGGCTTGGTGTTTTTTGAGCGCAGGATTGACCATCGATTAATCATTACGTGCATCGCAGAGCAACCTTAACCACTGCGCTCCACGCGCTCTAGTGGTTCATATGAAACCGCAAAATACTAAGTATTTTTTACTGAAAACTCACACTGAGCTCAAAACTGGAGACCACCTAGATTACATCGTCTCTTTATAATTCCCATAATTTACAACTGTTTTAATGAGATAAAATGTAAAATTGGAAAAAAAACCACATTGAAAAGCTACAAGTTGTGTCATGTTGAGGGCATTCTACAGCACTTCATTTCAAAACTTGGTCTGCCTTGTAGATCACTTTTGAACAAGATTAAAAGTATTCGCCGAATCGTACCGATTTCGTCGCCGAAAGCGAGATACTGCCTTGTTGTTGAGAAATCGAAGGCTGTAAGATGATATCCACCAGCATCGACAAACATAGGTATTCCAGCATTTCTTTCATTCAGAAAACATCATTAATCCTTGGCCAGCCTAAAAAGTCACTTCCGAATGCTAAAGAAAAAAAAATTCTGAACCAAAACAAAATGAAAAAACTAACCTGGCTCACACTAAACACACGGGAGTCGCAGAACGTAGGAAGCGAAAGGAATCTGGAGAATGCAGGAGCAAAAGAGAGAGGTATAGGAGATAGTGCGGAGAAATTTCGTAAATCATATACCTTTACGTATGGATCGCCGTGTGGGACACCTAGTCTGCAATTTTATGGAGAAATAAGTACATCTTAGCCGAAATCCTAACTTCTTCAGAAAAAGCTAACCTTATAGAACACCCTGATGTTATGAGTTTGTTACCACTAACGTCAAAATCTGTTATTACACCACTGTGTGCTGGAATCACTCGAATAGCTTCCATGGTACCTAGTGCTCGCAAAGTGATCTACAATAATGTGCTACCACGATAATAAAGTCCAGGATGCAGGTTATCCAAAGATCAAACTCACCTTGCCCTCCGTATCAGCAGTAAAAAGTTGAGATCCATTGAATCTGATTAGATTGGCATTCTTTCTTTGATATCAGCCTTAGAAAAACAGTAAAAACAACTCGTAGAGGAGAGATAGAACCACAAAAACCACAAACCACACGAATTTCTTTTTGTTTCTCTAGGTCCAGTTGGATGAGTTTAGTACTATCACCGCCCATAAACAAAGAGGAAGTGCCAGGCAGTACTCGCATGGAATTGAGATTCTGCATCGACTGTGAACTGAAAACAAGAAGATTTCGAAAACTCATGAAGAAAACGTCAATCATGAAATCAATTGCCTGAAAGAAAATGCGACAAGACCATGACGTGTATTCGCTTTGAGTTCATTGGGAAGAAAGAGACAAAACCATCATTTCAGTCACTTCCATTGCTCGAATGTCTCCTGATGTGGCGCATACGGCTGTGTAACGTTCAAACGATGGTGCATAGTAGGAAACAATGCGTCCCTGTAACACCATCTTCTTCTAACATCGGTCTTTTCCTTCAGATAGGCTCTCATATCTTAACCCTCAACACCAAATCACGAGCGATGTGAAAGGAAAACATAATTCTAAACATGCCAAAGAATCAACTCTTACTAAGTCTCGGCACAGTAAATGAAAATTGTCTCAGGATGCATTTTTCTAATAGAAAGCTTGCGCGAGGTGGGTATACTATCTTCGAAAAGATGGCTATTTTTCGATGATTTTCCTTTCTTCAAAATCGCAAAACCAACTTTTGAGAACTGAGCAATCCCGTATAAGTACTTTAGCGGCTCAAGGAAAGGCAAAATTTCCGAAAAGCCAGCCATTTTCTTACAGAAGACATACAAACCTCGCAAAAGTTTCAAGAGGAAAAGGACAGTTTGTGAAAAGACTTCTACTTTAGACATGATTACCTTTACATACAAAATAAGTTGCGAATTACTAGAACAATCAAAACAACATAAGTTGAACATTAAAAACTCAACTGTACAACTTCCGCACCACAGCAGCTCTTCGAATGGATCAAAACAGAGTGCAGTGACTGGAGTCGGATTTAATGTGTTCGCTTCGATAGTCGACGCATAGACATACGATCCATCCCCCTGTGTGACTCAATAAAGATGAAGAAATCATAGCTAAAATTTGAGATAAGCCGTCTGGAGAAGAAGCATCGAAGAGAAAGGAACAATCTCAGGGTTTATCATCGATGTGAAAACGCAAAAAAGCTCACGTCATCGGTCGATCCTGTACCAACGAGGCCCGAATTTTCCATGTCGAGTTGATATGACGAGCTTTCCTGCTTTACAATGGATTCAAGGATGAACCTCTGACCACTTCACCATCCAAAATCTAATAGCATCTGCTCAGCTGCGTTTTAAATCTGTAAGAACAACGTCCTTGAGAGGCGAACTTCCAAGATGGAAACACTTCAAATTCTCGAGAATCTTCTTGTTAACCTAAATATATCAACACACACAATAATTTAAATGAGAAACTATAGTATAGAATTGAATTTACTCTTTTGAGAAGGACTCCTTTCCGATGTTTTTCGCATTTGAGCAAGAATCAAGGAAAAAACGAACAAACAATCGATACTCACAAACTGGAAAGGAGAGGATAAAGCAGTCGGTGACTCCAGGAGTTTCCCTATGCATTCGACTATACTAAGCATACTCGGAGATAACTGAAAGCGTATCTGGCCTATACAATCACTTTCGGTGGCCTACGACGCGTCAAGTCAGTGCCGCTCTCTTTCCGGATAAGTTTGCTAACTAGTTCATCTATTCCGGAGCGGACGAAAGGTCTGAAGTCTCGAGTGCAGAGTCGAGCCAGTGGCTATCGATTGAACGATCATGTGTGTCGCAAAGCACCTCTAACCACTGCGCCATACGCGCTTCAGAGACAGGAAAACGATAAAATATCTAAGAGGTTGAGATCGGAAAACTTTGCTAGTTACTGGATCCTGTGTGAAAAAGTCAGTGAAAAGAGCAAACGAGTGATGAAAACAGCGTCAAGACTCGGACATCGTCTTCGCTTACCTAACTACAAGAGGCACACTATGCCTTACATAATACGCTTCTGCAAAAAACCAAAAATTTCCTGTAAACAGAGAATGAGCAGGCGGAAAATCCATTTTGCGCACTAAAAAAGGCGATTAGAACAGTGCAAATTTTTGATTCCACAACTGGATTTCCTTTTCAAATCACTTTTTCTCCACATAAAAAGACATAACCCATTACACACAAAAAGAAAACACTGGAAAAAAAACTCTGAGATTCAATGGGTATCTCGGTTCTTAGGCTTATTTTACGGGAAATACAGCCTTCTAGGCTCTCTTCTGTTATACGGCAGCAGACGTAGAAACGACCCCTTTCACTGGACAAGACTTTTCACAAGAGTGTCTTTTCAGTAGGGTCTTTTCGAACAACGACTACTCACGGCACTAGTCAGAGATCCAAGCTTTCGAAAAGATCACTAGAAGTGCACTGGAGAGTCTCTGTCCGGCGAAAGGGATCGTTTCTTCACTTGCTTCCAGATAAAAGAAAAGAACCGCTTTTTCCTAATTACAATGTCTGAAGGGTCATGACTTACTTATAAAACCGACTTTGTTTGAAAACGACTTTAGCACTGGATGATAATCAAGAATGGAGGTGCCGTGGAGAGAGTAACTGTGATGCTAGATCAGGGCGCACATGGAGCCGAGCTCCACCCTCCAACTCTCTCCGGCAGTCAACAACGAACTATCTATGGAACGCTACAGCCAGGCTATCCTCGAGATTCCAAGGACCAGTATATGGATTGACCAGTATTCTACGACATTCAAGAAGGACGAGTAAACGAGTTGGATGCTAGAAGTACAGGGCTCCGCACAGTGAAGATGGATCAATAAAAAAAAGACTTGATTATAAGTTTCGTTTAGAGTTTTTTCTTGATACCACGCCCAAATTTCAATGAGCCTCATAATGTGATGTTTTGAGCCAGGCATGGGGTCTCTCATAGGGCAACTTAGACAGCCCGACACACGTATTTCGACCGGCGGCGTTGTACACTTGATTGCTCTTGACACACTGCCCATTCACTGATATTTCACTTAACGGAGCGTGTAAAGTGTTCGTTCGTCACATACACTTAGTGTGAAGTTGGGTTCCCTTGGTCTCCACGAAGTGGGTCCCTTGGGTTCCCCGAGAGCATTGCCTAAAAAAAAGACGAGTGATATCGCTCTGACTGGAGAGGCTGTCAAGGTCGAAACACGTGCATCGGGCTCTATAAATTGCGCTATGACAGATCAAATGCGTGGCTCACAAAATAGTTATCAGGGATATTAGAACAAAATAATCAAGAATATCCAATTATTGGACTGCTTTTAACGGTGGCACGATATTAGCAACACATACACGTGTACATGTATATGTGTACATGTGCATGCAGATATACACACGTGCATATGTACATAGACACGCATATATCCGTACATATGCCGATAATGAGCGGCATGCAGAACCTTGAACCCAGGCGCGGATCGAGCCCGCATTTCACCCTCCCAAAGGGCACGTGCTAACCAAACGCACTATCAGGCGCTCCTGCTCTGCCGTCGTTCTCTTCTCTATGCCGTTCAGTATTAGATTCATTTATGATTTAACTAGTAAGACAAGGACTGATGTGGAAACTTTACTTATCTACTACGTTTCGACGTTTCTTAGACTTCTTCACAGTCTGTGATGATTCGAGTCTGACTGTCTTCTGAAGACACGAAAACACCAGAACGTGGTATCCGATCGGAATCTTCGTACTCCGATACGACCTTATTTGTTCCACAACTGAAATCCTTGCGGAAGGAGTCAAAACAATCAGCGAAATTCTCGAATAGCTTTGTGCCAAGGAAACGGAAAGAATACAAGTAATGGTATGGCATGGAAAATTCTCGGACTTCTTCGTTTTTGTTCGAATATTTTCCATGCATTTGAGACTTTGTTTTATTGTCGTGAGAGTAGCTTCTTGTGCGTCATTTTGATATAGAGTACTCAAATATTTGTTTCGAGATGGAATGTTCGGAGAAGCAAACGATTGCTTGATGCTACACGAGTATCGTTCGAGGAGTTCTTCGTGGTTATAGAGGGAACAAATAAAAAACGGACTTCATTCCCGGAGAGCAACTTTCCATAGGAGCGTTACTAACCATTCGATAGCTAAGACTTTAGGCTACAGTCCTACGTCGCCGGTTTCTTTGAAACACCTCTGCATAACGCTGTAAAATCCAGAATAGAAATAGCCCCAGAGGCGACATATTTCTCGCCGGACAGAGTCCTTCCTTCGGAACTCTTAGTGAATCATTCGGTAACGTAATCGCTGCTGATCCCAGCCTGCGCTTTATTTCACCTGCTGCGCTACAGAGAAACGGTCTTTCCAGGGTATAAGCACAGCATTGGAATCAGCAACGATTACGCTATCGAATGATTACGAATAGTTCAATGAAAGAGGCTCTGTTCGGCGAGAAGTTTGCGCGTCTGAGACAAAGTTTTGTGTGGATTTTTTAGCGTTATAAAATGGCGTTCCGAAAAACCGGTGACGCGGGGCTGTAGCCTGGAGGCTTAGCTTTCGAATGGCTGCTAACATTCCTATGGAATATTCCTCTCCAGCAAATGACGTCGGATTTTTATTTGTCCCCTTATAACCACAACGAACCCTCCAACGATACTCGTTTGGCAGTATCGATCGTTTTTGCTCTCGGGCCAAGTCTATCTCAGAGCAAATATTCAAGTGTTAGGTATCAAAATGACCGCAAGAAGATGCTTTAGACGACAGTAAAAACAAAAACTGAAATGCATGAGAAAAACCCGACAAAAAACGAGAAAATCTGGGAAAAATCTCGCCAGCCCAATACTTGGTCTAGCACAGGAACTTATGATAACGAGCCATATAAAGTAAATAAACAAGCAGATAAATAAATAAACAAACAAACAATCACAGCGAAAGTGTTTACAGTCGGCGAAATCGAGAGGATGCGATCAACAAGCTTCGTCCAACAAAGCACTGGCGGCGCTCGTCGCTTGCCGGCCAATTTCCCGCGCTTTTCGTTTAAATCCACGATTCAAATTACAGTATCCTCGGCCGTGGAGGCGGCCACCCACAGTTTTAGGCCATTGTTTCGCGCCGCGCCGTCGTGGGGTGTTCGTCTTGGCCGTCGCCCAGTGTTCGTGTTCGTATTGATTTTTGCCTTGTGTTTTCTTAATTATAATTGATTTTATCGATCGGATTGCTTCCTATGCTCTCCTATGGACCATACTTTTATCGATTTTTCCTCTGTATCTGATATTTATTACTCGGTCTATACTTTTTTCTGTACGACAATTCACGGCACTGTCCACGTGTCTCGTCGCGCTTCCTACTCGGTCATTTCCTTGCTCGTCATCATTTTGTTTAGTTCTCTCCTCCTCCTCCCCTCCTCTTCTCTCTCCTCATCTTCTTCTTCCTCCTCTCCCTGTTCCTCTTCTTCCTGCTCCTCTTTCTCCTCCTGCTCTTCATCTTTCGTGTAATTTTTTCCTTTTGCGAGAACCATTCATCGATTGTTTGCGTATACTTTTTCCTCCGCAGTAATCTTGTTTATGACGATTTCAGTTGGGCCCGACACCTTACATCAACAACAACTATGGGAAAAGAGAAGACGCATATCAATATTGTTGTGATTGGTCACGTCGATTCCGGAAAATCGACCACCACCGGACATCTGATCTACAAATGCGGTGGCATCGATAAGCGAACGATCGAGAAATTCGAGAAAGAAGCGCAGGAAATGGGCAAAGGATCGTTCAAATACGCTTGGGTACTCGACAAATTGAAGGCCGAACGTGAACGTGGCATAACGATCGATATCGCTTTGTGGAAGTTTGAGACGGCTAAGTACTATATTACGATCATTGATGCCCCAGGACATCGTGATTTCATCAAGAACATGATCACTGGTATGTTGTTATCGACGCAGTCTACATTTTCGGGAAAGGTGAAGTGTAATTTTTCCAGTGTTCCAGAGGTGGTCTCTTAGTAGACCTTCTGTTCCAGTTTACGGCTTAAGTCTTGTATTGATCGCCTGTTATTTTCCTTTCTGGCAACCACTTGATGCTTCTTTTTAGGTACATCTCAGGCTGATTGTGCAGTTCTTGTCGTGGCCTGTGGTACTGGAGAGTTCGAGGCAGGAATCTCAAAGAATGGACAGACTCGTGAACATGCCCTTCTTGCCCAGACCCTTGGTGTCAAGCAACTTATCGTTGCTTGTAACAAAATGGACTCTACTGAACCACCATTCTCTGAGAGCCGTTTTAACGAGATCACCAATGAGGTCTCGAACTTCATCAAAAAGATCGGCTATAACCCAAAAGCCGTACCGTTTGTTCCCATATCAGGTTTCAATGGTGATAACATGCTTGAGCCATCACCCAACCTAGCATGGTTCAAAGGGTGGACAGTAGAACGCAAGGAGGGCAACGCCACCGGGAAAACTCTTCTGGAGGCGCTTGATTCCATTGTTCCTCCTCAACGTCCTACTGATAGACCACTACGTCTTCCTTTACAAGACGTGTACAAAATCGGAGGTGTGTAAGATCAGATCTTCGTTTTTGACTATTTTTTTTTCAATGCAACTTCCTCAGGTATTGGGACTGTCCCGGTTGGTCGTGTGGAAACTGGTATCCTAAAGCCTGGCATGGTCGTTACTTTCGCGCCGCAAAATGTTACTACTGAAGTCAAGTCAGTCGAAATGCATCATGAATCTCTTCCCGAAGCTTTGCCAGGCGACAACGTTGGTTTCAACGTGAAGAACGTATCTGTCAAAGATATTCGTCGTGGATCAGTTTGCTCTGATTCGAAGAACGATCCCGCCAAAGAAGCTCGCAGTTTCAATGCACAGGTTTTGTCCAAGTGCTTACAAATTGAATTTGATGTCTAACTGGTATTTCGATATGACACCAATTCTAGGTCATCATTATGAACCATCCTGGACAAATTGCCGCTGGTTATACTCCTGTGCTTGATTGCCACACCGCGCATATCGCGTGCAAGTTCGCAGAGCTCAAGGAGAAGGTACTTGTCAAATCATCCATTTACTCTGTAACAATTACTTTTTTCTTAGTACACAAGTTTCAATAAGATAAAAAAAAAGTAGTTCTCTTATGTATCTATGATACCTCACTTTTAGGTTGATCGTCGTACTGGTAAGAAAGTTGAGGACAATCCAAAATTCCTCAAGTCTGGAGATGCGGGTATAGTCGAGCTACATCCGACTAAACCCCTATGTGTAGAGTCATTCACGGATTACGCGCCTCTTGGGCGTTTCGCTGTTCGTGACATGAGGCAAACGGTCGCTGTAGGAGTTATCAAGTCCGTGGATAAGTCGGAGGGAGCCCAAGGCAAGGTCACTAAGGCTGCACAAAAGGCTGGAGTTGGCAAGAAGAAATGACGTCGTTGCTTGTTGATTTATAAATTATATTGTTTGTGCAAATACATTGAATTATGTGGTGTTTACGCGTGTTTTTTACGTTTCACGTCCATTCGAGGTATTGCGATAATGACAAATCAAGGATACAAGTTTCAGCTTTGGAAAACGTTATTGTACATGCTCACTTTACACCTTTGATCTGCAAACAATTTTATAATAACGGAAACCATTCGTTCATGAACATGGATAACAAATGCACAGCTTCAAAAATTTGATGGTACAGCTTACCTAACTACTTAAAGGCAATGAATGGTCTTCACAGAAGTGCATAATTGTGGATAAGGACATCCTAGTACCTAAAGTTTCATATGAAATCAACATTACATTTCGTAATAACAGTTGTAATTAGAAGATTCTACGAAGTGACAATTGAACAAGTGACATCGAGAAGTCGTTGAGATAATGCATTCATTAATTAACATGTAATATCATATGAATGGACCCCATCCAATATACATTTGAGCAAGATTCCTCTCGTCGCTGGCGATGTCAATCAGTTTCGCGACTTGCCCTTCAAGACTCATTGGGGCACAAGAGAATTTATGCTTGTACACCTGCAAATCACATGTATTATCATATGTATATTTTTGTTTTATCATATTAAACCCTTTGCCCGTCTTTCGTCTCGAGTCAACCCTACTCAAATTGCATCTATATTTCTGATTTTGCAGCTGCAAGAGATGGGATCCGACTGATAGAGGTGAATTTTACCTTTATTTTCGACTAGCTATATAAGACCTCGCTCAAAAACAACAATCTGAAAACATGAAAACATGTTTTGAGCCTTTTATGAGGTCTGGTACGGCACTTATACAGTACTGGACAGCTGCTGTCTCCCCTTTGCAGGTTCATCGGTAGCATGTTCCCTTTCGGTTCAGCCGATCCCTTGCAGAGGGATATACCACTATTTACAAAGGAAACGACGCCTCATTATCAGATCACCCAACTAGATCCAATAATAGAATAGATGGACAGTTTTATATGAATATTACAATGAGATTCGGAGAACGACCCTAAACAGCCCATATCACCTAGTTTCACACTTGACAGACTTGATGTGTGCAGTATGAGCTCATGTAGGTGAAAGTATACCCAAGATTCTGTGTAAAAAGCATTTACATAAGTCCATGCGGCGCTAAAGAGATGTGGAAATTCTCTACTGAGTTTGGCTTTATCCTGAATATATTCTTCACATGCGCTAACCTCAGTATGTACATACCTAAGCACAGCGTCTCTCGATGCTGCTAAACCTGTGATCATTCATGTAATTAAATTTGATGAGCAATCCAAGAGGATGTCGATAATGTCGAGCTTTTTTGGCAGAAATCCATTAATACTAACCTCAGGTGAGACTATGTGGCCTTCAAGTCGTTTTAGAATAAGCTGCACACTTTCTGCAGACGGAGCGGTAATCTTTTGTTGACATCGCTAGAAATAACAGTAGTTATAATCCGACACCAGTTTACCAACTATGATCGGATAAGTTAGTGGTTCGCTGCACTCACTCCTCTATTTTGTTGTGCTCGAGCTTCAGTATTAATCCATTCCAGCAAGGGATCATGAACGAAAGTTTGAATAACCTAGATGCATATTTTCAAAGTAAAGAGATTAAGGTAAGGGATACATAATAGTTAAGCCATACGGTCAGTAAAGTGTCCTTATTATCCCTCATGACTCGTAAAGTCGCCTCACAAGATCTTCTGAACGATCCCTCGACTCCAGTTGGACCAAATCCATTCACCATGTTTCGAGTCAGTCGAAATGGCACCACCTGTACTACTTGTTCGCTAATTATTACCACACAAAATTTTTAGTATAGCATGAAAAGGCGACAGTTTGGATCGTGCAAAGATAAGTAAAAGACTTAGCATGTAGTTAATCTATCTGAATATGTCATGATACTTTAGTCAGAAATTTTTATGAAGTGTTGAATCGATTTAGATTTTCTCTTTAGATTTAGATTCTGTTGAGTGTAAGAGGTCAAAGTTGATTAGTATAGTTGAACTAAATGAGATGAATAAGATAAATTCGCAAATCAGAGCGAACAACAAGATTGAGTCACAAACCTCACGAACTGGAAGATATTCTCCTTTGTGAAATATCACATTGAAATCTACATGGACCACACATCCTTCCACCACATCAATCAGAATATTCTCCCCGTGTCGATCACCTAGTTCAGCTATACAATGGAAACAAAGAAAATGCAGTGCAAGTGTGAAAATCTGTATCCACAGTATGCAATGTACGTGAAGTTTCGGAGACTATTGTTTTGCTACATCGGTCTAAAAAATTAACAGAGTGAAATATTTTCTACCCAATCCCAGAACAAAGCCAATCATTGACATAACGGCACACGAGCGAGCGAAACCCAGTCGAGCAGCATACCATACTGAAGGATCCGGAAATTGTCGCCTGTAAAATCGTTCAATTTATTCGCGTTTTCCCTATACAAAAAATTGCTCTATAGATTTTTCAGTGGTAAAATTTAAATCTGACACAAAGCCAAACCCCTCAAAATTTCAAAAAACTCAATATGTAGGTCTGGTTGTGAACTCAGGGGCGAGATAGCGCTAGAGCTAAGGATCCAGTGTATCTGATATGATGAGCGCTGCGCTGGTTTGATCACCTCTGCCTATACTATCTAGCTATCAGTTGAACGCTTGGAAACATCCTAGTTTGGCTACCTTGTCTCGACCAGTATCCTATGACATTTTCAAGAAAGACGGAACTCTCAAACAGCACCCGAATCAACTTTTGAAATATCCGAAGACCCTGTGGAAGATGAATGCGAGGAGACGAATCAAGTACAAGAAGTGCTGGAATGAGCACACTATACAGTGATAACGAGTCGTGTGCGCCGTGTTGTTGAACTCAAGCGTTAGAGTTATTGGCCAATAAATATTGAGGACAATAAGAAGCCATACTGTATTCAATTAAGTCGCAGATTTTATATACAAGAGATTGTATTCGAGGCGTCAAGTACTACACTTAAACAGCACAAATGAGAAATTCAGTAACCTAGGTACTGAGATCCAACTGTGGCTATAGTGATCAGATTCTGGTCAATATGGATTTGCCGCTTCATCACGACGCGCGGAACAATATTATCTCCAAGTTAGCCAGCAAAGCAATGACGTTTTCTGCTTAGGCAGCGCTGTAAACTTCTTTAGCAGTCTATATGAAGTCACTGCATATGTAATCGTTCGTAACCGCTTTTTTCAATTATCCCTGGAACCAAGAAAAGAGAAAGAACCAGAACTCGAAGCAGCAGCAATAAAAAAAACTCTTCGGTATACTGCCTATGGCCTCAGCCTTACGGAGGTCAGTTGAATGGCAACAAAATCCTTAAGGCGAACAAAAATCAAGGTCAGAAGTCAAGATAACACTTAGTATTTTAATGGTCAGTCTTCAAGAATAACCGCTGCGGTCGTGACACACGATCACTTTAACGAGTTTGTAAAATTTTACATAATCTTAATTACGTAGATGAAAAAATTGTCACAGAACTGCTATACAATAATAGGCAGTTTCAACATTAATCTTCAAACAGAAAAAATTGTATTGAGAATTCTCATTCTGACTGAGTAGACATTTTTTAACTTCAAAATGCACATAGAACCACTAAGTTCATGATCTCACGCTAGTGAAGGATGTGGACTGTCAAGGTATGAAAATGATGGCCTTGACCAATCTCATGATTTTTACTGCCCACTTCCTTTCAAAATTTTTTTATTGAATCAGTGATCAGTGTAGTTGTTACACAAGAGACTAATTGAGGGACACCACATTGCGTCTGGTTTCGTAAGTAATTCTATTTAGACTGAGAGTTCATCAAAATTATGAAGAACAGCTTGGTTCGGCAAGTTGAGGGATCGAGTGTTCTACAATAATGCTTTAGCTCTGAATAGGTAAATTCAGAATATTGCAAAGTAATACCATATTTTATACATAATATCGGACTTTAACTGATTTGCCATCATGTTTGACCATAAATAACTATGTTAGTTTTTAGGTTGTCCCATAACTTCTTCCGCACCTGTTGTTTTATCCTGTTTATTCTATTTCAAATCAAATTATTGCTAAAAGGCCGTGGTATATTGGAGAATGCTCTAGAAGATTCAGCTAGGAGGTTAAAAGAGAACGCGCGCAGCGGATTACTTAACTAAAAATCAAAATGGATCAACGTCAGTAACGCTCGCTTATGTTTTACGAATCTAAGCTGGAGATCAGTGTAAGACGGTCGAGAAGATCATCACTATGGGACAAGCATTACTACCGACCGGACTGTGAGCCACTGGTACTTCGACGAAGGCGATACGAGCTGTCAACCTCAACCTCACTCTGGCCGGTAAGTCACTGACGAAGACGCTCTGCTCCACGAGCTGAGTGCATCCGAGTATTGGTACCAGATATTTGGCGCAGACACTTGGAGACAGACGTAGCACCATCGCTCTCCATCTAGTTGAAAAAGACTACCACAAATTGATGTTTGATGGACACCTCATGACATTAGTCGATCACGACCGTACTACATGCGTGACTATCTGTGAAAATACACTCTGCTGTGACTGCAGAGGCTGGACTTTCCCAAGTCGATTATCACTGGAAGTGAGTCTTGGGTTTACTATGAGAACAACATGCGCCACGCCCACAGCCTGCCTCGCGGCAAAGAGCCGCCAGCTCGACCAAAGCTCAAGTTCCATGCTCTTGAAAGCCCTCGGTGATCTGAGATTGGCAGGTCATGCTGTTTTTGGAAAGTGCTCGATATCAAACAGAAAATCAATGTCGACTTCCACCGAGATCAACTCCGGAGGCTGGTTAAAACTATGCAAGATAAGCGTCCAGAACGACTCAGTGTCACCGTTGCCCAGGATAACGCTCGACCTTACATTGCAAAGTTGACTCACCACATTTTGGAGAAACTAAAGTAGTTCGTCACATTTTGAAGAATTCGGATTTGATCACGGTACAACGTTCACTGTATAACCTTGATATTACTTCATCGGATGAGCATCTGTTCAACGCTCTAAAGCATCTACGGGAAGGAAACCAAAACACTAAAATTAGCTCAAAAGTGACCTCGCCGATTTCTTTGATCGCCAGTCTCATTCTTTTTGGGGAGAATGCATTCAATGTTTGCCCATTGGTCATGCTGGTGATTATACTGTTATATGTTATATTATATGTTTACATTATATGTTTGACTTTTTTCAAAAAAACAATTAAGTGGTGTAGTGAAAGGTCGCCGGTATGAATGAACTAGGTTCGATTCCCGCCTGAGGCCAGTGTTTTTGCTCACCACTCAGTTCTCTTAGGTATTTATCATTTAATATATCACTTCGAAACGGCAGTAAAAATACCAAAGATTTGAGAAATAATTGAATTATCAAAATTGTCAAAATGAAAAGAAAACTATGGGACAACCCAATATATCCAAACAAAAATGTTTCAGCTCATAATGAATTTTATTTCTGGAACAATAATCCGTTAAATGAACATGTTTTTTTTTGAAAAAAAAAAGCAGCTTTTTGTGCCCCAATGCGGTGAGGTCGACTTCTATAGGTGCAAAGTGCAAAAGTGTTTTATCGCTTTTTTGTCGAGGCTTCTTGAACAACGAAGCGAGTAAACAAGCGAGATTCCATGAACTGGAAAACGGTAGTTCAATGAACCCAACGTTTGACTGCTCCTTCGTTATAAAGTTAATCTCGCTCTCAATTATGTAGGATGAGCTGTGAAAAAATCCCAGATTGAAGTAATGAGATTGCCTAATGAAAAGATTGTTTACCTTTCTTCAGCTACAAAGTAAAATCTACGCTATGAAATTGTCAAGTTTTCAAGTTTTTCACTACTATAATTATAGAAGAACAATAAGTAGTTATTTAGAAATTTCCATTCATATGTTGCGAAGTGATTAGATGAGTCCTAAGAGATACAAGTAGTCGGGGGCGATCGACCTCGCCTCTTTGCACAAAAGAAGTTCACGACCTCCGTGAGGTCCAGTTTCGCTCGGGAGGAAAAATAACGATATGTGAAATAGGCCCAGGCGAGTCATTGTATACGCCAAGTATGCATTCAACCACCTCGGTGATGGGAATCGAATGCATTGTCGCAAAACTCAACGCTGATCACTTTATTTACCAATCAAGATATCAGCATCGCTCACTTCAACAAATCTATTTATAACCGCTTGAAATACTCACAAAATCCTGATCGTATTTTATGTAATTAGCTGGAAAAATAATCTATCCTTCATTACCTTATCCGATTACTAAGAGTCCTATCCCACTCCAAAAAACAGCGATCTAACGCATCCATACCCCCAATAGAAAATTGATAGCCAGTTTATTTTCTACTCAATTCGACATAAGCGCTTCGTTTTTTTTTTTCTCTAAGTTTCAAGTGGATACACAGCTGTTCTCTGAACTCTTGCGGATTTCTGGCTTGCTCGCCACCATTGTCCTCCATGCCTCGCAGCGCCATCGATATCAGGGCCGTCCTTGTCGAAACACTAAACCCCGCGTGCTACCCCTGAGACACACCCTGCTACCCCATGCTGACAATCGATTCTACCTCTTTCGCAAGCTGTTAAAACAGTAACCATGCACAGGGAGCGATCTAAACGGTATTGACGAATATTCTGTAGATTTTTCGATGAACACAATTGTGAAAAACTTCACAGGATAGCCCATTTTTGATACTACAATGTGTCTTAACCCGTGTTAGGCTGTGATGACTCAGAACCATTCTCTCGTCAAGCTTTCGTCATGAGATAATCTACACATAGTACGTGATGATAGTATTGAAACATCTAACATTAGGCGAGTTACCGTCTTGCGTATGACGTTTGATCACTGGTATAACCCTATGTAGACTGAACTCCAGTTAGATAACCCTTAAACCACCGAAAGAGCAAAGTGTTCGCATAAGACTTGAGCGACCTTCACGGATTCAGCTGCGATCGCAGACTCTGGGCGAACTCATCAGCTTCGGGGTTATCGCGATTCATTTCTTGGTTCTCACCCACCGCAGAGGCGACAACTGAAACAGCTTCCCTCGGTATAGAGGTCGGGTGCGCGCGCGAAAATTGAGTGCCCGAAGCGATATCGATTGGACAACATTAGTCTAGCCCTCGCTCATGTGTGTGACCCTCGTGTCTGTGATGATGAGGGTTAGACCGCCTCAGTGTGGGTCTGCGCCGCTCGGGCGAACGACGCACACCCCTCCGCACACATCGATCGTCGTGTTGCCCCTCTTCTCATGAGCGGCTTGCTAACCACCAAGTTAGTTTCCTTTGAATCACTACAAACTTGATTCAGCTACGCTAACATCCTTAGAAAACATGCAAGTCTCAACACATTTCACTCGTATTCTCTGTTGGGGCAATAGTGGACCACGTTTTCCTTGTTTTTTGGGGTTAATTTTAGTGGGGTTTGCTGCGGGGGAACCTTGCTGCTGCTCGGATTAAGTAGCGGAATACTAAAAAAAAAAAATCTTAGGATCCTTTTCTACCAAAAACTTCCCATTTTTCGCATTCGATTTTCTCCACCGCAAATTTCAATAGAAAATCTCTAATTATTCCAATCAGAGACCGCAATCTATAAACAAACTTAATGAGACAGCACTTATCACCCGTCGACGCATGCCTGATGAGACTCACAATTCCGTTTTCTCTCGTATCAGCGGTTGGAATTTCTTGATAGTTTTTCTCAGCAGTGGTGGTTTTTACTAAGTGATCTATTGATCTATTAAGTATTTAGCCAAGTGGAAGGATCAATAGGGTCATACATTCCTCATAGACTTTTATCATCGACCTTCTTACGTCATTATTTATCCTAATCCAATCACGCATAACACTCAACTCATACATTTCCCACATGAGAAAATCCCCCCGGAATCAATAGTTCTCTTCCAGAGAATTCCCGATGAGTCCACTATTTCTTTTCAGTAGTTCCGCTATGAAAGATCGCAAAAAAGCTCCGCCTTTTCACGAATTAGAATTGAAACTTCTGATGAGACTCTACTGTGATTCGTATGAAGAGTACCACGGACGGGGGAAAGAAGGTGAGCTACTACCTCCTCCTCCTCCATCTCTATTTCATGCTATTTCATTCAATTTGAAAAAATTTTGTCTCTCCCATCAGATAAGAAGAATCTGCTTCGACGATTCGCTAGAGAAGTCTCGAATTTGGGATTTTATCAACGTACAGAGAAACAGATTGAGGAGCGACTTAGAGCGGATTGTAAGAGAGTTCGAAAACACGAGGTGATTCGTTTGTGAATTAGAGAAAAAAAATGTGTCGGCACCTTGATCTATACTTTAAGACCACATGTGCTGTTCTTCAGAGAGCTCGAATTCATGAAGGACAAGAGGCTGTGCTGAACAGTCTGCCCTCATATCTTCATCAATTGTACGAATGCCGCAAAAACAAGGCTAATGGTTCCGGTTTATTGAGTTTCCGTGAGTGATTATCGTCCCCAAGTAAAAATATTTCTAATTTCTAAAGCTATTTAGTGTAATCAATGGGATTTTAATGAAATACCTAATCGGGCATTTCGGGAATCGAAGCCTAGCTTCACTCAAATAGGCTCATTAAACTGTTCAATGAATTGCAGATGACGATGAATGTGATCTCAACGATGAAGAAACGCCTTCTACGTGGAATAAGGTAGAGTTTCACGAACTCATTTGTGTCATTTCCTCTCCGTCCGATGCTTAATTATTGTCCAGATAGAAGTACTAACACCACGAGAAGGTACACCGGCAGGTGAACAACCCTCGAGTGAAGCTTTCATGGAGATGGAGGATGTCGAAGAGAGCGCTACTTCTGCAACTGCAATGCCGAGAAAAATTCCGCGTCGAACGACAAGACAACCGTGAGTATCTTCTCTTATATTGCTTTTGTTCTAGTGTTTCTAGTTGTGTGATTTAGAAGAATAAGAGAATCCCCAAGTCCTTCTATGGATCGTCGATCAGTTCTGTATGAAGAAGAAATAAAACTTTCGATGCTTCGACAACAACTAGCTCTGGAAGAGTTGAAACTCATAGTAATCAAGAATGACCTTGCTCGTGCTCCAGTTGGAAAGGGAAACCATAGCAACCGAACGGGAGCGCTTTGAGTTGGAAAGAGCTAAACAAGTGAGTAGCTGTTGGTTTTTTATAAACACTAGTTATAGTATCATACCATTCGTTTCGAGTGTTTTCCTAATACTACGCTCAAATTTCAATATGCCCGATAATTACTTTTGAGCCATACATGTGGCTTTGACGGCGTGTGTAGATATTACGTCTGCGGTTCCTATGTGAAAGAGGGTTCACATTCAAAAGAGATTGCTCAGACGAAAGGCACCGTGCAAGTGACGAGGCTGAAAGGCCAAAACAAGTGTACTGCATTCATAAGTAAGAGCCCATAACAGACAACATGCATGGCTCAGAATTAATCATCAGGCATATTGAAACTTGTAACAATTTACGTTTGTACTGATTTATCGTTAATGTAAATTCCCACCTGAACCATTCCGCCATGACTAGTGGATAGCGTTTATAGAACGTCGATCTCATTCTTTCCAAACGATCTCTATAGACGAATCTGCATTCCAATTAGCAAACCTTGAAAATAACAATGTATTTCTGAAAACGGTCACGCTTCTCCAAAGTTCCACTAACCATTGTGGGTCGGGTAATAGGGTCTCCTTTCTCTTCAAAAAGTGGTTGTAGTACACCACGATATGCAACTAAATTAGGTAACCATTCAACAATTCCACCAGCATCCTGAAATGATTTCAAGAAGTATGAATGCAAATCTGACGTATTTCAACAGGATCAATACACTGAGGAGATGAAATTGTTCCAAATAAAGCAGGATCTCGTTCGTGCTCAATTGGAAAAGGAGACGATAGCGTTGGAGCGTGAGCGGTTGAAGTTTCAAAGGGAAAGAGAGGTATGATATAATCAATTAATGAATATCTCATTTTGTGAGAAGTGCTACTTGTTACTATAAAAAACAGCAGCTGAAGCATTGAAATGCCGTGAGACTTACATCTATGAGATTTTCTTTTGTTATTCTTACGATTGTAAGAAAATTTCTATAAACTATTGGACTACTAAAACACTCATTTATCTCTATTTTTAGCGTAACAACGAGGCTACCTGTAAAGTCAAGTCATAAAACACACTTACGGCTTGAAGAAAGTTCATTTATCGTCTTTCGCCAATCTTTACAAAGCATACTATACGTGTAATCGAATGCTCGTTGCTGTGGTTGTTAATCGCTTTTGTGCGTTTTCGAAGATTACTGGTCATATTTCTTATTTGATTCGATTTCTATTCAAATGATTTTATTGAGAACTCTCACTAACGATGAGATTTATCCGAATTATTGTGAACTGTACCATAAAGTAAGATATGTGTCATCGATTAGATTGTGAAATATGCTGTAAAATGAAAGATGTATCCCTGTATAGCCTTTTATTACGAATTAGGATATTGCTGAGAAAAACAAATAGCTCTTGATTTTCTTCTTTGAGCAGAACACGAGTTGTTACATTAAACTTTATTCGATAGCTGACGTTTCGGCAGTTCGCCTTCTTCAGAGCCGCTTTTTATATGTGTTCCACTGGATGATCCAAGTGGAGATCACCGACAAGAGAGACACATAGGCTCGTAATGCCAAAGAAGAAAATCAAGAATCATACTGAAGCATGCCGAGGTTACTAGACAGTCGGTCTTGGGAGTTGTTAGAAGAAGTACCAACAAATAGCTCTGATAAACTAATTAAAGTCATGTGCAACTACGATGTAGCTATGCACGAAGGATCCTTGGGGATGCACCATGCATTCGCTTTCATTTTGCATCGTTTGAGGTGCGCTTGAGGTGCTATACAGCTTATCTGGTCTCTATGCTAACTCTTGGTGGCCTACTGATGTGTCATGTCAGTGTTGCTATGCTCCCAGACAAGTTTGATAGCGATTCGTTGATCGTGAAAGGTGAAGGCTTCGTGAGCCTTGAACACGGGATCAAAACCACCGAACGTCGTCGAGCAGTGGGCCAGTGTGTGTCGCAAAGCACCTCCAATTATTGCGCCACACACGCTCTTAACTAAGTTTAGAGAAATTCCCATAAATTAATGGAAGAGAAAAAGACTGTACAGTACCTGTAAGGGAATGACGCTGAATGTACGGACTGTTAACTGCCGACGACGAGCATCAGCATTTTGCCGCATTAGGCTGTTCATCATCTGAATAGCTCAAAAATAGCATCGATATCGATACAGGTTCCACATTTTCTTACTAGAACATACCTTTCTCTGGTTTTCAGTGTAGAAGTAATATATTTACAGAAATTTCCTCAATTCACAGCTATCATGGCAGTATCAAAATCTTTAGAATTTTGACTACAAGGAGATGTACGCGCCCGAGGTTCTCAATCAGTTCTTCTTGGTGTTATCTATATTAAATTTTCATCTGATCACTGTTGTAGCAATTTTATATTTTCAGAAAATTAGATACCCAGGATGCTAAATACTATGCAATACTTTCGACCCTAGACAGGAATTGATCCCGCATTTTAATCACTCCGTGGGCGTGCGCTATCACTACCCATCATCGGTGGCACCGCTGTCACATCATATATATTGAAGCTAATTACGAAGGAGCATGCAATAAATAGGACTGATAAGCAATCCGGTATGAGATAATATTACCACTGGATATGCTGAGTTTCAAGAAAATGCAATCACAAGGATATGGCAGGCCATTAATATATTGAAAAAACCAGGAGGAACAGGTGACTTCTTAAATTCGCTGCGATGATGGGTCATTGAAAAATCGGCACGTTTACGAATAGCTAGAGTACTTCGAAGTATGAGGAGGTGGAAAACTTGTATAAGCTGTTCGCTCAAGTACTCTAAGGATTTACGCAATGTTGTGAAGCTTTTCATCTCAAGTACCTTGCAATTCGAATTCACTAAGATTTCATCTTCCAGAGGAACTAGAGGCAGAACATCAACAAAAAATACGACGTTCCTCAATAGGGAACTCGTCGCATCCTGCTGGAGAAAAATTATGCATGTTCAATTCGCTAGTCAAAAACAAGTCTTGACAGAAAAAAAGACATATAAAATGTGAAAAAAGAGCTCAAGAGAACTGAAATTTCAGTCGAATAAGTGGATTTGTGATTCATTGGAAAAGATCTATGAGTTCCAATGGCTTTCATTTCAATTAACTAGATTTGTTGCGAGCTGAGATTCGGTTATGTCAGTCATTTGAACTCAAATTGCCTCGAATGTTCTAATCATTTGCTTTTGCAAGTAAAAATAAAGAAAATGTAAACAAAAAACATGTGAAATCCTTACTCTATTAACATCCATAAATCGAGCATCTTTGCGCAATTCATCGGATGGCTTACACATAATAAGGTATCTACGACCATCACCGCCTCGAAGAGCTATACGTTTCGGTCTCACCATGGATTTAAGAACCTCAAAAATATCACTAGTACGAGAGCGGATAGAAACCTAAGGTTTTACTGAACTAGGAGCTTACAATAATAGAATTACTTCACGCAGGACTTCTATGTGTGATGAACTGTTACTTGATGTCCGAGAAAATTTTTGAACTTGTTCGAGATTAATATATCAGCGATTTACGTAAGTTTCGGCAGTCCCACCCGCCTCATCACAGCCACACGTTTTACTAATCACCAGTAGTAGGGATTTGGGAAAAATCTCTCAGACTATGTTGAATACTGTTAGCAAGGTTTAGAAAAACAGTTTATTAAATGTAAAACCGAGCGTTTTTTCGTCCTTACTATCGATAGGGTGACTTGTAAGGCGTGTGGCTCTGATGGGGCGGGCAAGATGGCGGAAACGTACGTGCGCCACTGTTGTATCAACCTCGAAAAGATTAGAATGTTCTTCAGAGTATTTTAAAGCATATAGCGAGGAAAAAAGTTGACTGAAAGAGAATGCAACTGAAGGAATTTTATTCCTCATGAGTGTCTGAATACTGGTAAAGTCGAATTTTCCAGTAATCTTTTAATGATTGTAATAAAGAGCTTCCAAATCTTAACACTTAATCGTCGGCTTGTTTTGGATTTGATGCGTCTTCTGCTGGAAAGCAAACCCTAATTGACTCATCCCTGATGGACTGGTGGGTTAGTTGACCGAAGTGAGGTTGAATCAATGGGTATATGTGTGTTACTTAAACATCTCGATGTTGCAGCTCCACGAATTGTTGAATAAACCTAACTACTTTTCATCTATGATTGTCATGCCTATTACTGGTCTACACGGAGCATGCTCATTACTGGCAGTAACCAGTCTACGATTCGAAAATCGCAAGCAGTTATGGACGGACGCAAATGACGAACTGAGCTACGAAACATGTTCACAGATTTTATATAGAGCTTCTCATAGAACACACTTGCATATTACTCCTCAGTAAACTTCAATTCTCTTATCGTTCTTTCTGCTCAACATCCCACCATATCATTTTAGCGCCCAATCATGTCCCACATTTTCCTATATACTAACGAGAATTACTTTCCAGATACTGGAGCTGTCTGATCTAACCCAATGGGTGTCATTGACCAACTTCGTACAGTGACATGATGATACTTCTAGGAAAAAATTTCAGTCGACAGCAAAACGAAGTCTCATGTGATCGTACAGTTGCTTAGTCAGTTGATCAATCGCATTCGTTTACTTGACCGTTTCTTGCGGTGTCATGGTCTTATGATATACCCAATAATGTGGAGTGCTGGGCGGAAACTGCGTCAGCCGGGATTCAAACCCAGATCTTTTTCTTTGTGGGAGCGTATGCTAACCGTTGCACCACCGACGTTGCTTAGTCAGAAATTTGCTATGTCAAATAGATATAGTCATTGACTAACGATCACTGATAAGATTGCATTCGGTTGCAAACTACTGAACCTCTTTGTGCAGACTATAAAAGCTTGGAAAAGGCGATACAGCGAGATCTAGATCTGCTTGCTCAATGTGCTAAATTCTGTTGAAGTCCATAATACGCATATTATTCGATACTAATCCCACAGAGACCTTGACGCTGTTCAGTCAGCTACGGATCGCAGTTACAAGTGTTCCTCATTAAGGAAAATTTGCCATACATGTCCTCTAATCGCCTCAAATGCTTTCCAAAAAACAAATATTCTAAGCTTTTTCTTTCTTTATTTGTGGGGCATAAAACTCCCTCGCTACCTACTTACCATATAATCATCATCTATACTGGAAATAAACACCTCTGGAAACTGTAAAGACGACTGTTCAGGTGTTGAGGCGTTCATAACGAATTGAGAGAATTGATATACCTGGGATAAAGATTAAGAGAAAAGCAATCACTAGCGCGAATTTTTCCAAAGAATGTCACACCTTATTATCGTGGTCCTTAGGTAGAGCATGTTCAAGCATTTCAGTGAGTGGAATCATAACTGATGGCGAGACAACACGCGTACCTGACAGCCCACGCTCTTTTGCTCCCACTGAAAAAAAAGAACAAATCACTCCACGAACATTTCTCCTCCATCGTATTCCACACGTCACATCACAAAAAGAGAACAGAGAGATAAAAACCTTTCCACAACCAAAAACACTAATTGCACTAAGATAACTTACTAAGTAGTTCACAGTGTATTTCACCAGTTGAAAAAAAGTTGTGAAGACGAGGGAAAACACGAGAAAGGTCGGAGTAGGAACCATAACTCTTCAGTTTCTTCTCCGCCAATCTGGAATTGTATGGTCATGAAACAAATAATTATCTGAATAAAGTGTGCCTTTTTAATCTATTTTACACGGCCCGCCATCAGAACTCAGTGTGCAGATTTCAGGAAATTAAAACCCTATCTGTATCCATTTCCAGCCCCTTGATAAGAACGCCTTTTAGCTTTTTCTCAGAGTTTTAATGGTCATTCGATAGCATAAATCTCTAGAATTTTTACGATGTATGTTATTTTCAAATTGCCTGCTTATTACGCACTGACAGTAAAAATAAGTTATGACACTCAAGCATTTTTTTATGGACAAAGCTCTTTCCTTAGACATTTAGTAATCATTCGATAGCTTTGAACTCACTCATTTTGATGAGAAGCCTGAATTCCTGAAAAGATTTTTTTATTGCGTTATTACAAGGAAAACAAAATTGCAATTCACACGCGGCATACATTCTTTGCTCCGATATATGGATAGGATTTCGCTACATTAGCATCAACTCACCGCGCTTCCGGAACATCACATACACCCTAGAGTACACGAGGCGCTCCAAAAGCGAAATCCAATCTTGTTTCGATTGCAACAATTCATTAAAAAGTCCTTTTTAACAACTAAGCATATTTTTGAGATAGTCGAGAAATGTGCTATCGAAATGTTACCAAAAGTCCAAAAGAAAAGTTGTATTTAGCTCAAACAGCCCGAATGTAAAACATAAATTCATTTCTACTCTTAGATCGCAAAAAAACTTCCTTCTTGAAATCAAAAATATCGTTGAAAATTTCGAAATTTGAACTATTGAAAGACTCTCAAAGCTTTAGAAAAAAAAGCAAAACACGCGTTTTTTCCAGAGGGCTAAAAATGGGTGTGGATAGGAGAAAAGAACCGATTCCAGCACTTCCTGTACTCGATTACTTTTCTAGCATTCTTCGTCCACAGAGGTTTTCGAACATTTCGTGTGTTATACTGCTGCTATTTGAGAACTTCAAAATCTTCATCTTGTAGAATGTTGATCGAAATGTTTCACCTTGCAACACCGAAGGTAGCTGAGCTAAAGCGTTTCCTAAGGCGCTCGTTCACGATGCCTTGCTGCCAGCTTGCTTTCTGATATATTGCATCGTTAACCACAGCGCTACCCTGCCTTACACCGCAAAAAAAAGGTACTATTAATGCTTTCGTGATTACCTGGGTGGAATTTTAGTCGAAACCCTTTTGAACATTGAAGATTATTCCTTGAGCGAACGCACCCGAAAATACGGAGCTCTTTGAACTACAGACAGAACGTCCAAGCTTTTAAGGTACACTATCAATTAAAGTCGACCCATTCCTTATTCTTGAAAACAATTACAGACATAAAAGATGCAGGTTTATCCACTTAACATAAAGATCTGATTCTCTCCAGCCAAAATGGAGTATTTTTAGGCCGATGTCTGTAGCTGCGAAACAGCTGAGAAAGCAGGTTTTCATCCATCTGAAACTCTAATAATCGAGAAATTACCGTCAGTAAACAAAAATGAGTTTCGTCGCAAAAGGGCTGACCCGTTTCATACGGAGCCTTAATTGCTTTTGCCTCAAATTTTAAATGATCATTCGATGGCATAAATCTCAATTTTTATAACTTATCAGATTTTTGAAAAGGTCTCGTTAGTGCACTGTAGCAGCGAAAATAAGATTATGTTTCACCTAAAACGCGCATATCTTGACTAAGGTTAGTGAATGGAATTTTACCCCACTACCAATGATCCTTTTGAGAAAACCAGGGTGTTTTAGAATAAGAAAAAATCTAAAACTTTTTTTACGAAAAAGAAATTTCATGAATAGATAACGAGAATCGCGACCTTTAGGAAAGGCAGCCTAAATCGTTGCGCGTAACGTGATACGCGAGGCGCGCAATTTTCGTTATCACTAAAATAATTTCTTCGATCGGAAAAAAATTCAAGCTCCTTGTGTGAAAAATTGTAGAAGACACTCCGTTTTGTCGTTCCATAAATACTGTTTTCAATTCAAATTTATGACACCGGTTAAAATACAAATAAGCAGCTATGAATTTCAAGCAACTGTCTGACGACCAAGCGTATACGACATATAATATTCGCTGAAAAGCCATCCAAAGATCTAGCGAACAAAAACAATGTGAGACATAATTTTCTATTCGATGTTACAGCGCAACAAGAGGGCGTTTTCAGAAACCAAACACAGTTCTGAAATTGCCGTTCTCAACTATTGAATGAATACTATGAGTCTAAGAGAAAAGCTCTGCCTAGCAAGAAAGCCGTTCAAATATTCGTGCGGATCAAAAGGTGCACACCTTCACAAGTAGGTTAACGTAAATAACCATTTCATCATAACAATAAGATAGTGCATTTCATGTCTTTTTTTAGGTAGCTCGGCAGAAAAAGGATAAAGCTCATACTGTCGATCAATCACTGAGGTTGCATCATGCATTTGACTTCATTAAATATCATTCCAGGTAATTTAGTGCACATCTGGCTTCTACAGTGGACTCGCGGTGGCTAACGATGCATCGAGTCAGTGCTGCTATACTCTTAGACAAGTCTGGTAGCACTTCGCCAACCCGGGAGCGATAAAGGCTTAATGAGCTTTGGGTGCTGACCTAATCGCTGATCACGTATTTGCTGCGAGAACCTCTAACCCGTGCGCCATAAGCGCTGCGACTTCGCATTCATTCACAGTTTATAATTCATACTTCGTATTACTAGCTGAACATACTCGATCAAAATGGCTGCTACATAATCATATTGGTCGATCAGTTGATCCATGTTGTGATGTTTGTTCTTCACAACAGTAAACACTTGAGCACATCTGAAAACACAACTACATGTACAGTGTCTAAGTGTTCGAAATCGCTGGAATTAACGCGCGTCTGTACATTCTACTATTTTAAACCTAATATTAAGTATTGTTAACAGAGACACAAAATAACTGTGAAACAGTTACCATTGAACTACAGAAAACTAAGTTATCCTATAACTATAAAAAGCTAGCGAGCAGTTGAGTAGCTAAAAATTGACTTAATTTCGAGAAAACTTATCTTGATTAGCTGACGCAAGGTTGGTAAATTAGCAGTAGAAGTTCGGCTGACGTTTCGGCGACCCGCCTTTTCTAAAGCCTGGGCGTATGTAATATTAGACGTCTAATACTACATAGTAGTATATCAATATTACTATACTAATACTAATACTACTACATACATCTAATACACTAATACTAATAGTCTAATAGTACATACGCCCAGGCTGTGAAGAAGGCGGGTCGCCGAAACGTCAGCCGAACTTCTACTACCAATTTACCAACCTCGCGTCAGCTAATCAAGACAAGTTTTCTCTATTTAACTCCCTCTCCAAGAAGCCTTACATATTACAGTCTCAATTAGTACAGCCACTGGATGTTAAGTAAAACCAACCGTTCTTGTCTTATGTTCTTTTGCCAAGGACCAGTTCGGTAAACAGCAATAGACTGCCATAAACATTGGTGGGGATACTTGCAAATGAGATCAGCTAGTATAGCCTAGAAACACGTGACTAGGAAAAGACGGAAACTCGGGGGTTAGAGTTATTGAATTTTATATACCACAAAGACCACAGCAACAGCTTGCTATACGAAAACGGTCAAATTATTGAAATATGGCTTTATGGTAGCTATCAAAGCTAAATTTCTTAATCAGCATTTCGTGGCACAACAATATCATCTTCAAACTCATTGCTACGGAAATTAGACTCCAGAAAAAAACTAAATTAAAGGCATCTTTTGTCGACCAATCATTGAATTAATTAAAGATCATAATCCACACTAAGAGACGAAACATCGAGTAAAGTATCTAAAAGGTGTTTCTAATAATAGCTAGACATTTGAACTGATTTTTGCAATTCATCGTCACTATATAGAGAATATTAACAGAATAATTAGACATAGCATGTATAAAACGTCTGGGCTATGACGAAGAGGATGTCGCCGAAACGTCAGCCATCGATTTCGAAAAAGATATATCAACATCGGAGAAGCTTCTAGGTAAAATAGACAGTTTATAAGGTACCCCCAATCGACTATGTTGCTTTCTTGTTCTAAAATTCAATATAATCCGATAGAATGTCCTAGGCTTTCAAAGGTCAGGTATGGCATCACCAGTGGTAGACGTATATTTCGGCATTCTCACCCGCCTCATCAGTACCATATATCACTACAGATGCCATACCAGACCTCTGAAAAAGCTCAAAACATTCTTTTAGACTATGCTGAGTTTGAATGAATTTGGGTCTTTAGACCAAAACAAAAAACGGTAAATGTTCATGAAACTTTCACCATGAGACTCAAATTTATTTCTATCGTTTTCTGCTGAGGTTATGAAGGTTTTGGCTTAGTGGATTGTAGATCAATATGATCTTTCCAGGCTCCGAAGAAGGCGACAAGCCGAAACGCTAGCCACCTCGACTATTGTAATATTCATGCTGCATTACTGACTGTATAGTTGTGTGCTTCGCTAATATTCAATAAATAATATCGATAACACCTCGGAACGGAAAAACAGAAGAAAACACTCATTTATTCAAACTATGTCAAGGTTAATAGATAGTCGGTCCTGAGATATACTGAGTTTGTGAATAGTCTAAATCGACTAACCTTTAACGTTGAAAAAACTGATGCATTAGGGTGAACAATACGTGAAATCAATTGCGGGAAGGCAGTATAGAATGCGTAAGAGTCAAGTTGACGGAATGCACGAGAGATCTCGGAATTCATCTAATGCAACAAGAATAAATAAATGATTTCGATATTGGTAACACGTCTGGATGCACTCACTTGCGCGATATCATTATTGTCGCGTTTATTCATTTCATTTGAACGTGCATCGGCACCACGAAGTTGGATGGCTTCAGTCTAAATTCGCTTCAAAGTTAATCTTGTAAAAATTCAGTCATACATCGCTATTACTTCTTATTTCGTGCAACCTTTAATCACAATTTACTGGGCGGAGAACAGCATTTCCTGTATACGATTCGTTTCTACGCATTTATGGTCTATAAAACTTTGTATATTCGTGAGTTGTTTCGGCTGCTGCTTGGGCTTTTCGTCTTGCTTATTAATGTAGTGTAGTGCGGTTAAGACCGGCAATCGTGGAGGTAGCCAAGCTGGGATGCCCCTTGGGGCGTTCATTAATATTTAATTACAAAAAAATTGGGAGGGGGGACCGAACAGTGGCTTTCTGATTACCTTGCTTCCTGGTATACTGCATCATTAACCACTGCGCTGTCCCGCTCCCATGAATTACTATGGAAAAAATGAACTAAAATTATGTTTTGGTGAGCTGACACCCAGTTGATAACATAATGTTAGTTCAGCATATCTGAGATTCTAAGGACACCAGTTACTTAACCATGAAAAAGGAAGATCATGCACTGTTCTATTATGGCGGCGCCACTTAAGGCCTTCGGTAAAAACGCATCCTGCTGTTATCTGACGAATGTATGATTATCTGATAGCTTAAATCAAGTGCATTTTGAGAGCATATTTTATTTCTCATATTGCTTGTTTTTATTGCCGTACCAGTCAGAATGAGATTTTGTTACACATTTGAAGATTTCTCGCCTGATAAAAGTTTTTTTATAACGAAATTTTATCCATTAGATAGAGCAAATCTTTCTGATTAGGAAAATGTGTTTGTTTTTTAGAAAGAACATCTAAGTACAGCTGTACACACACCTTAGCCGACTAGAAGTGCTCACTGAGTGTGAAACTCAATATTCTTTCGGTCGTTTCAAAGCTCAAAGAATTCTTTTCCAAAGCCAAGTATACCATTATAATCGGAAAGATTTTCTTTATCTAACGATTGAAAGATCATCACAACAAAACTTTCATCCAGTGAGAAATCTTCGAATGGGAAACAAAATCTTATTTTGACTGGTACGGCGCCAAAATTAAGCTATTAGAGAAATTAAACACGCCATTGAAATTCACTTGATTTAAGCTATCGATAAACTACAGAAACGTTTTGCAAATGAGAAAATAAGTTTTCACTGAAGGCCTCAAGTGGCGACGCCATATTAGAACAGTACCGAATATCATTGATTTGCAGCACGCCAAACCAAGCCTCCATTGTTCTAGTGAATCTTTTTCAAACATGGATTCCAAAAAAAAAACATCCCACGAAGCTACTCAAAATATACGGCTATCCACAGCTTATTGCGAATGTAAAGAGAAAACTAGAAGTGGGAACTACTATCCAAATCCAAACTCTCAAAACATTACACTGCAGATAGACATGTTGAAAATAATATTCTTGCGAGTGCTCAGTGGATTAACAAAGATGAGATAGGTTCTCTGAAACTATCTAGACACTGATTGACTATTTGTATTTTTCGATCAATATGAACTCCTCAAACACATTATAAATAGAAAATTCAGAACCTTCTTCTGGCTAACGTCAAGCCAAATCGTGAGCATTCGTGGCATAGCATGGAAGAGATGATTACGCCCGAATCGTAGAGCATTCGTATATGATTTCAAAATATTCGCCACCAGATCACTGCGTACCTTAAAACTGTCGATAAAAAGTAATGGATACAAAAGAACACAAATATGTGAAGTTCACAATATATCCAACATGCTGAATGGTCCGCGAAACATGAAACCTCAGGTGAGAGTTCGACCCGTTACCGAGGTTGTGTGCTAAATTACTACACCGCTGAGGGTGTTGCGCTCCCATTATCATTGTACTACCTTGTATTTCAGATCACAATGCACAGCTAACTACGTCAACTTTTTTGGTCGTTCCATAATTTATGGCACTAAGTGATCAACACTAAATATATTTATGAACATTAAATTTATTAAGCAGAAGTAATTGGATCTGCATGAGTTTGATATTTCAACTGTACATCCTCTTGCAAACATTTCAATATTCAACTTCCCTATACTTGCTTTGACATGTAGCTGCCTTGGGAGCGAATTGACTTGCTACTCATTCACGAATGGTGCGTAGGAGAAAATGACAGTGAAGTGACGCAAGATCAAGGGAGCTCGAGGCGATGATGCGGTTGCAGGACGGCTTGGAAGAGGTTCGCGAATCTCAAATCTGGAGGGAACAGTCTGGCGGATCAGTTGCGCTCGGGTCGTTCACAGGAAGCTCGTTCAATCTTGTGCGTCAATTCATTAGTATTTTCCTTACGCATCATTCCTGCATGAGTACCAAGCGAATTTGTTCCCACGACATCTCCATCTTATAACAAGTATAGGCAAGTTGTACACCAAAATGTTTGCAAGAAAATGCGCAATTGAACGATACGAGAATCATGCAATTTTGACTAGTTCTGGTTGATAAATTTGGTATTTCTTGTTCTAGTGCCAGAACTTATGGAACGATCTAATAAATAAAAGCATCTGCCAGACAGTTTTCTCGTTCACTACGAAAAATAATGCTATGAGGGTATTACAAATAGCTCGCTGATGATTTTTTTCTTCCGTCGTGAGCTAAAATAATGCGCTGCGCCGCGTTTTGACAAGCGGGATTTCAATGCGAAGTAATGGTGTCTCCACATAGTTCAATGGTATCTACAATTACTGCAAATGAGTCGAATCGTTTACGAATAATTTGGAAACATAGTTTTCAATAATCAGCAGTCAAAAGAATAGTTCATCATATTGAAATCTGCCATGAAATTGATGGCGTGATGCCTCTCCTAGAAGTCCGCCAACCTGATAGTGCCACGAAAGCTCCAATTGTCTGTCGAAAAGTGTTAGCACTGACTTAAATTTTTGCATACCTTTTCTGTATCAATGCTATACATGCCATCACAAAAGACAGCTACTCGATAATGCAGATCTTCTGAAGGTACATCAAACTTTTGTAGCGACAGGTAGATTTGGTACAAATCAGTGGCAGCTACCGCGCCAGATTTAAGCATGTACTCAGCACGTAGCAATTGTACCTGAAAGACATGATAGGACTTACTCCCGGGTCTTCATCATATTCAGATCTATGTAAACCGATATAACAAACAGGATCGCCTACCCTGAGGACCTTTGTAATTTTGATTACAGCCCAATGTCCTAAAACCTATACAGTTTCAAAAATCAAGAACCTGCAATTTGGAAAAAGTTCTGGGCTCCAAACGAAGTATTAAGACGGGCTAATTATATATTTTCATCTTAAAACTCCTAACTTCCCCGTGGTTTTTACCCTTTAGCTCGGTGTGTCTATGTAAACTAGAATGTAGCCAAGTGTTGCTGCCGTCTTCAATGAAACAGCTCATAAAGTAAAATTATGTCTTTCGGTGTAGAAGAACAGGCTAGTGTTTACGATGAGAATCTTAGAATGCCAAGAGTTCTTCAAAGGTTTGAAAAAAATCAACGCTCATTAGAAAAAAATAGCGACATACTAATAAGATCGTAAACTTTCTAGTGTCTGAAAGTGAGGAGCTAACTTTATTCACCGTCTAATTCATTTCGAACGATAGGGTATGAGTAAGTATATACCAGAATGCCGAAATATTGGAATATAGTATATGTGTAATGAACTCGATCCGCGCCCATATCTTTCGTGGCTACGCGCGTTCGCATTACAAGATCGAGATCATCGATTCGCCTTTCCTACAGTCGTATTTAAATTATAACCGGTGGCGTGAGCCATCATCGGAATTGACCCAAGAAGCAAAAATCGGCGTTAAACCCCAGTGAGGGCGCTGTGGTTTAAACCACGAAGTTATCTTTATTTACTGCGTAATTAATATTCAGTGGAGGTACAACGTAGGATATAACCCCAGTAATGCTAATAAAAGTATAATCGCGGTGTGTCCATTAGACCCATATCATGCAATTTTCTCGCTTCTCAGCATTTTTAGGCTCTTATTTCATAATCCGTCTTTTATTGAATTTGACATATTTAAAGCTGGTTATTGCACCTTAAGTCAATCCGTTAAAGAGTGATTGCTAATATGTATCAACTGCGATTGAATATGGCTGAGTGGAAGGCAGAGCGAAAGCCTTGATGGTGTATGTCTGTGTGCGATGTCCGGAAAAAGTATGGTCATGGTTCAAACCCATTACAGACACATTAAGTCCCAAGTTTTGCTAATATCACAGTATTCTTATGGTTAAAAGATAAAACCAAAAAAATCTCGGCTTTGATCAATACCTGAGGGATGCGCCATGCATTCGCCTTCAATTTTTTAATTTCGTTTGAGGTGACTGAATGCATATTTGGTCTCTACAATAATCCTCGCAGTGGCCTCCCGCTGAACCGAGTCAGTGCTAGTTATCTTTCCAGACAAGTGCGAGACCATTTTGGTACCAATTGGACACCGGATGGATGGATGGATGGCTTGATGAACCATGAGCGCGAGATCAAACCATTGACCTTGTGTGCGACCCAGAGCACCTCTAACCACTGAGCCACATGCGCTCTTTTTCTTATGGTTGAGTACAGATAATTCAAATCATTCACATTTATTCCCAGCATAAAAATTTGTATGAGGGCTAGCTATCCTTTACAATACTTCAGACATGAGACGGCTAATATTGTCACCTCGGCAAATGCAGCTCTCGACTCCTTGCTTGTACGTTTCACCAAAACTTCCGGCGAATCAGCAGTATTTTTCGCACCACTCTCATGCCACTGTACGAAACTTGTGAATAACTGATTCATTTCCGCGAATGTTGTGTTGAGTAGTTTGGTCAGAAGTCCGATCGCCTGAGATTGATTTCCCTATAAAGACTTCTTTCACTTGAGACCGAGTTTAAGAGAAGATAAAAATGATAGAATGTACCTTTTGAAATTGAAACCTGGCCTCTTCCATTCCAACGTCCTTCAGGTTAACACCTAACGCTTTAGCTTCAACCAAAAATGTCCAAGCAATCTGTAGATGCCCTGACTGACGGGCCAATCGACAGCTCTGTGTTATACAAGAATATGAATTTTTGGAATTTAACATAGGTTAAATACTCTAAACCAGAAACGCCCAAAAATCGCAGAATACGTTGATTTAAAATCAAATCCATCTCTACTTACATCTCATAGTTCTAACTTCAAAAGTACTTAATTAATTCAATTAAGTGCCCTAACTGAGAATCTCTACCATTTCTAATCTTGTCAAACATCGAGCATCTCAAACAGACATTATCAAAACATTTCGCCATAACCAAAAACCGCAGTTTCGCAGCGGTTACCGCTCGCTCGAGGTCATAAATTACAACCGTAGCTTTGGTGTGAGAGTCTATATTTTCAACCGTTTCTGTCCACTTATAGCTCATTAGCGTTGTTATGAGGAATGAGCATACTAACGATTGTTTGAGCGCACTGATGGAACGTAGATGGTTCTCTATTGTAAGAAAAACCGCCTCCCACGTACTGCTTAGAAATTGTCAACCCAATCGATAATCAGGACAGTTTATATATAAGCAGGGTCGCCGATGCACGTTTACCTCAATATATTGACAAGTGCGCGAGAAGTTTGAGACAAGCACGAAAAAAGTTAAGTTTATTCAATGAATTGGTCTGCATCTCAAGGCAAGCACATGGCCGCATTTTACGTATATTTGAATTATTAGATGATATTCTCACCTGAACAAGGAGTTGGGTGAGAGCGTTGTCCACGTCCTGACGAGCAACTGATCCTACATCTCCAGCTGCCCGAAGCAATTCACGTCGTACTCTCAAAATTGGTTCCAAAATGTTAGAACACTGTACAACACATTCCGAGCGAGCCTAAATAATTACGAATTTCACTAGATTTCGAAACTCTACCACATATAAGTATTGGTACTAGAAACGCAACTTTTTTAACAAACCTTTACATTTCATAGCACATATTGTGCATAAATCCTGTTCATTTTGAAGGTACATACTGCATAGTTACTCAAATATACATGTATACATCTATGTATGTAAGTATATATACACATGTCTAGACATATATACACATGTATACATATGCGCATGTACATACGTATATGTGTACATATAGGACATGTACGTGTACGTACGCATATGTACACATGTATATATACGTATATATGACCATGTACATGTATGCAAACATATATGTATGTGCATGTATATGCAGATAACAACTAAGAGTAATAGAAATTGCATGATTTTGATATCGTTCGATTGCGCATCTTCTTTTTGAAAAGATTTCGTTATACAACTAGACTATACTTGCTTTCAGATGGAACTGTCATGGGAACAAAAATGCGCTTGCTAGTTATACAAGAATGGTGCGTAGGAGAAAAATTGTTTGTGAAGCGGTGCGCAAGATTAATGGAGCTTCGGCGACGTGGACGGCGCGAGCGCGACTAATCCTCCAGACTGTTCTTTCCAGTTCTGAACTTCGCGAACCACTTCCCAGTCGTTCTCTGTGCGAGCTATCGTCGCTTCAAACTCCATCAAGCTCGCAGCGCCGCATCACTAGCATTTTCCCCTACGTGCCATTTGTGCATGAGTAGCAAGCGAATTTGTTCCCACGACAGCTCCACCTCAAAGCAATTACAGGCATGTTGTATACCAATCTGTTCACAAGAAAATGCGCAAGTGAACGATACCAAAACATGCAGTTTCAACTATTTCTGGTTAATTAATTAATGTATTATTTATTGTTCTACAAGCGAATTTATGCGAAGACCTAATATATCACAAGTACCATAAACAGAACATGGACTTTTCCGTGACAGTACTTTGTAAAGTATCCTCTTTCTAATTTCTACAGCAGGCTCATTATTATTAAGGGAGCTTTTCAGTTATGCGTTCTTGCTCTCCCTTCGTCTATGCTTCCCTTGTTGTAGAAGAAAACCGCGTACTATCACTAGTGCGTAAATTGCATGTAGAGATTGAAATATACTCGTTGAAAGCGCCGTTTTCCGTCGTGTATTACATACATACTCAGATCGGACTCTAACTTTCAGATACATTGCTCACCTGCCACTTATCCAGAACCGCATTGAGATTCACCTCTTTTTGCGAGGGAAGAAGTGATAGCGTGCGCGTACATTCTTCTGTCTCTTCCAATATATGAAGACTAAACCATATTATGCAATCAGATTCATGTCAATTTTTTGAGTAAGTTGCAGTGGTAGAACATATTAGATGCAGTTCCATACTTCATTCAAAGAATAATCTCGAAATAGAGAAAGTAGACAAATTCTTATTACACAACAAGTTTTAGAATTCCAAGTTTAAATTCTGTTTTATTTTCTTTCTTTATGTACTCTTCTATAGCATATACTGAAAAGTGGAACACTTACTAACTTAACAATATATTTATATGCCTGTGTATAGATATTCGAATCCTCAATCGTTTTTGCGGTAATTCGCTCAACAAGACGCTGTCTAGCCGCCAACAGCCTTTCAGACAATTTATTCGACTCGCGACGTTTCACAGCACATAATATTGAGGCACAAGCAGCACCCCATGAAGAGTCGTCACGATCTAACAGTGGATCAGATTGCTGCAAATTTAGTATTCTGCTAAATTATTTCTATTTGGAGAAGTAAAAGTCTGATGATAGTTAATACAGCTACAACCTATGATAACCTACACCAATCTTTTCCGCTAAATAGTTCCATTCTCAGATCTCAAAAAACCCCAGTGGAGAAAAACCACTAGTAATCCTTTCTAAAGTTCGGGTTGTTCAAGAAAACGTGGAAAAAGGCACATATCTAGGACCTGATAACAACACTACCGCCTTCTTAGAGATGAAGGCCATAATCTACATGTATTTCTCGTAACGCAAGCCATCTAGCATTGAAAGAAAAAACCAATGGATGGTCGCACAAACATTTATCATGTTCAAGAAAATAGTGGAGTGAATCACTGTTACTAAAAGCCTATATTCTTTCTGAATATATTCTACAATCTCTCCATGAAGACTGTCTGATACGCATATCGACGATATTAGATGAGGCACAGCCAGTTCAGCGAGGTTTTGATGAAAATACCGCTGCCTAGACCACATCCGAATCATGGGTAGTTGAACTCTGTCGAAAAATACTACTGCCTCTTGTCCTAACCCTAACCGACTATAAAAAAAAAGTTTGACAGCATCGAAACAAATGGCATCCTAATAGTTTCCGTCGCCTAAGGTGTGGACTCGTCCTATATAAGAATTCTCTTTGACTGTTTATTAGAAGTGTAGCAAGGAAATGTAGTTTTTTTCATCGATCTCTTAATACAGCTATAGCATAAAAGTTCGACAAGATACCATAACGTTAAAGCCATTTACAACTACGTTGCATTGGACAATGAAGTTGGTCTGTTGAAACAACCATCTCGACGAATGACATCATGAACTTACAAAGCTACCAGCGAAGCCAACACGATCTCAGTCAAACTCAAAGTAGGGAGAAAGGTCTAGGAACAAATCGGAGGAAGACTCAGTTTTTAGACATTTATTAGTGTAATTACAAACAAGTCGAAAACCATTTTTTTTTTCGAATCAACTTCAAAATTTTCGAGGACAATAGAAACCATCTCATACGTGTATTTTGGTGTTAATTAAACATGGAGAACATACAGAAGAGATTAAACAAAAGAGAGGGAGCAGGATGAGCCTATTTTAGACTACTTGAAGAAGCCATTAACCAACTAAGGGACTCAAAACTTTCCGCGCACCTTTTCAATTCAACAGTCCGACCAGCGCTCTGCTATGTAGCAGAGACGTGGGCTGATACTTCAACTACGTCAAGAAACCTGCGCACCACCCACAAACTGTTTGAACGATATCCTATGAGTTTATCCAAAACTCACAGCATCTACACGGAATGGGAAACCCGACTCTTTAAGATCTATCTAATCTTCGAGAAACACAAGAAATCAGGTCGATAAGAAAACATAGATGGGCTGACTATATAATAAAAGACCGACGATAGATGGGCGAAAAGAACTAAGAAAGGACTCCAGGAGAATACACGCGCCCTGGAGACGATCACCTACACGCTGGTCAGACGTGTTCATAAGTGAATATGGTCAGCTTTAATCAAGGCTGCCGTTGTTTTACAGATCTTGAAATGAGACTCACACCAGCTGCTATGTTCGGAACAAACAATTGCCATGGACTAAAACCGCGAGAGAAAGAAACGACTGGAAAGTGTGTGGAAGTCCACACAACCTGATGAACACGGGCCTAGACGTCCAAGTTATCCAAGCAATTAATGATAATTAAATCACTATAAACCGCTAAATTAAGTTAACAGGTCAGTTCAATGCTTAGAGGAACACTACATGATATCAAAATGTGGATATGATCAAATAGATAAAACCAAAAAAGAGCCCTGATTTTTGATTAAGGGGTCAATCACACTAAGAACTAACCTGTACCATCTTCTCCAGTCTACCCCAATCTCTCAGATGCCAGGTGGCTTCCAACTGACTTGACATCAAAGAGCTAGCAAGTTGTGGTGACATTTCTTCAACTTCATGAAATGAAATAGCTGTATTCAGTGCCAACTGAGGTTGATTAAGACGCAGTAGACATTTGATGAGTTGAAGCTGAATCAGACAAAGACTTATCGAGAATTACAAAGGACGTTTAGTGGGAAACGAGTATGTATTATGAAGAGAAAGCGATAGATTACAGCACCAGAATTTCAAGTCCAAATATTTAGCAAAACCACTCAAACAAAATAAAGAGAATAATTGTATGATACCTCTTTACTATTGATCGACTGTGAATAAAGTGGCAGTGCCTCATTATAATCTCCAATAGCTTCAAGTGCAAGGATTCGCTCATCTGCTGTTGGGGATGTGAATGACGAAATACACTCAAATGATCCCAAAACGCCATCAATGTTTTGCAGCTGCGTGTAGATACGCTAACAAAAAGAAAAAAGAGTAGTAATAGAAACAAAGAGGCGATTAGGAAAGCAAGAGAGAAACCAAAAAAGAGGAGAGGTAAATAAAAGTTTAGAAACCATAAGATGGAAATCCAAATAATGGTAATGGAAATAAAAACAATCAATCTATCCACCTCAAGAGTGTAAAAATAATTCCGATCAAAAGTGTCACATCCAGAATTTCCTTGTTTAATTTCATGTTGTTCGCACCTGTCATTGAGATTTTACGTTAGAACAGTGAGTCGGATATGACGGATAATTTTTACCATCTAAGTGCTCTGTGCATGCACTGGCATCTTTCTGCAGCCACTACTACCAGTAGCGAACCACTATCCGTCGTTTCCGAGAAGACACGGGAAAGAAACGATTGAGTTCGCTCTAATTCCTTAACGATTAAGGAGGAGATGGCATTTCAAGGTTTGGAAAAACAACGTACGAAATTGCTGCCAAATCTGGCAAAAAGGTTTACGTCCTAGATGGACAGAATTAACCTTATCATTGCTTCTTTTTTGAACTAATCTTCGTATTGCGTACTGCTCTAACGTATCGAGAACTGAGAAAACCACGTGCGCAGCTAGTCGCATCCAACCTGCGGCGTTAGCGACAACACGGCGAAGAACAGTAGTCATTTCATCACAGTACTGGAAAAATAAAAAAAGAGACTTCAAAAAAATCTTCTAAATCTTTGCTTATTGTTTCTCTTACTGTACAACGCCCTAAATACTTTATTTTATTTTACTTATCTTGAATGACCCGTCTTCAACCTAGTGCATCCTGGCACTTCTTGGAGACGATTGATTTTTTCGAGTTTACCATCTACAAAGAACGCTGGTAGGCACAATTTCACTTAGTGCCTGTGTGATAATGTTCGACACTCCATCTCTATCATAGAGAGCGAAAGGCTGTGATGATGGCAATACCGTACGTTTGTGCGTATGACACAGACGAAATGTAAGGTAGCGACCTCGAAAAAAGGCTGTATACATTTCAAAAATACACAAACCAATGAAGAATTTTAATTTTGTGCGTGAATTCGCCTGTTGCTTGAGAATCTCTATTTCGTCAAAAATACGCCGGAGTAATGTAGGGTTTAGTGCGCCCGTTATGAGATCGAACCAGCACCATACCTCAGATGATCGCCATCACTACCAGGGTCCCAGATGCTCCATTAACAGTATGATATACTCTACTACATACTCGATAATAAACTGGTGATGGTCACAGTTGAATCAGACTGAGAAAGTGAAGAGTGGGGCATGTACAAATGTATTTTTTATCGTTCATTGACGCATATTTAGGTGAAAATATGAGTATGTTAGAAATATAAATCTCTCAAGGACTGCAAAAGTAGCAAGACAAACCTCATTTATTATACTTTCATTGTTCTCGATAATGAGACGGATAATGAGCTGAGGAAGAACATGACGTGTAAATACTGCGTCTTTTGTGAAAACTATCCACTTCAAAGCTTTGAAGAGTTCTTTTTCAGGATGCAGGCGAACCTCAAATAAAAAAAGATCTCTCATTCACAGCTAATTCCGAAGATTAAATGAAAAAAGCTTTCCCACTTTAGAAAAGCCAATGATGAAACACTGCAATAACCACTCTTCATATCCTGAGACATGATCGACAACAGGCCTTAATGATTAGAACAATGTATTCTGCAGGGACTTAGGTTTATAATGTGGGCATGTGAAACTAATTAATCAAAATCTCTCTAATTTTGTCGCTAGCGTCCTCAAGCCAACTTATTTGGTGTTTTGCTTGATGAGAAAACACGAGATTTTATTCTGCTTTTCTACACAAGCTGACGTATCGGCGGTTTCGTCTTCTTCCAAGTTAAAATTAGTCAAATTGGCTCCAGAGAATCAAAAATGTCTCAGACACTTTCCTCAATTATTTTGTCTTTCGATATTTTCGACTAACCTCTCTTTGATCGGTCCTCGACTATCGTGTGTTTGAATAAGACTGCTGCTTCGAAATGGTTCAATATCTCTCCGACATTCGTCGCTTAGCCTATTGATTGAAGGAATTAACCCTCTTAATTAGGTATGAGAGGAATAATAAGATCAAAACAAATTTAAATTGAGATAAGCGTCGGAAATCTGGAGTCAGAAATTAGGATTACATATAGTTCCCGTGATTCACCTTTCCATGATACCGTGTTCATCTCCTTTCCCTACGAGTTCGGAGAGCAACGACTGAAGAGCATACTCTACTTGGTCTAGCACATCAGCATCCAATATACTAGAGTATACACGCCAAGCACTCTCCAAAATGTCAACGTAGAACTGTAATCGACCCACTTGAGTAAATTGAGTTAGCTACAATATTTTATTTTCTAGAGTCACACTCGAACTTAGAACATAACCGGCCGTATGCATCACATCAATGGATGTGTGAGGCCATAGATTCCATTTTACGTATGAATTTCAATGTATTTTCTCCTCGTATATTTGTCTTGTCGCTTTTTAGAGTTCAACTTAGAACTTATCCGATATAGATAAGTTAAGGATAGGACCGTAGAAACCGACTCACTACATTAAATGGCTTACAAAAGCGTTTTCGATAAATTCGTTTGTCTGATTGTGAGCACTAATATGCTTTCTGTAGCTTCACAATGAACTTTGAAACCTGTACACAACTACATGGAAGCTGTTCCAAGTTTTGCTCGTATCTCAGCACTCTACTGGTCATATCTCACACTGTATTCTATCGTTAAAATAAAAAATTGAGCAGAAGACCATGCGAAAGTTGCGAACCAAGAATTTTTATCTAGAAAGGGATAAAGAAGTCACTGCAGAAATTTGTACGTAGATTTTTCCCGTATGCTGTGAAATTCGAATAATCATGTATGTGTACCTAGGGAAAAAATAATTTATATCGTTCACCTGAGACTTAAATATTCTTCTTGAAAGTATTTGAATTACAGTTTGCAATTCTTACAGTTTCCGTTTTATAATTTCACACGTATCAACCACTCATTATTTGCAGCATAAAAATTTGGCAGAAGAATTAACATACAACTGCAGTCATTGCAGTTCTGCATGGTTCATAATTTACGATACAAATAATTCCCATTTATACCTTTTACTATTTTTAAACGTGTACTTTTGCAGAAATTATTGGAATATTAAAGGATGCTTTTGTAACATCCGATACAATGATGTTTGTTGCATTTTATGCACCTGCTGTCCCGCTTAGCAGGGTCTGAAGCAGATCTATTGCAGTAAAATCTTGTTACTGCTTATGATAGCCAATACATTGTTTCCATAATTACCTTTCTGATAATGAGGTCTTCTCAACGATATAAATGGAGGGTGGAGCCCTCCTATTTAGTTGAATCATAATGAGGATACAGAAATATGAAATCCATTTCGCGAAATCTGTTGTACATTCTGCTATTTTCATAACTTGACGAAGTAAGTCACATCATCAAGAGGACAAAAGAGGAATCACATATCACAATGATTCCTCCTTTGTCTTGCCAGCTTAACAACATTATGCCGCTCCTAAACAATCAAGTCTTCGACTGCCTCCTTCGCAGCATCCGCTAGGTAATCTGTGTGCTGAATCCATCGTGTAACTTAGTGAATCGTAAACATTAAGTCAATGCAGATCTCGTGGGTCTGAAATTTCTGCTGTTTCACTCTAACACTAACATATAATATATCAAAATCGCGCATGAGTAAAAATGAAACCTGACAGAGTATTTTTATTTTCAGAAATACTCATAATCATGTAGTAATACTAAACTGGATCAGTGAACGTTTGGAACGATTTGAATTGAAAATTACGTGGGAAACTATTTACTACCTAAGAGGTGTTGTAATGAATAATAATGAGATTCTATTCACCCCAACGATTGATGATCCGAAGCTTGAAACTGTTTGCGTTAGTCTAACAACACGTGTCGTCAAATGGATACAGTAAGTATGTAGACTTCAAGAATTATTGTTCATATCATCCAACCATCCAATATCTTTTTTCATTTGTTATTTTTTGGAAGCAGAAAATAATGGCACACTTTTGAGATGCAGGATGAGTGAAAGGCCGTAATAGTAACAAAATTGAGATGATCGCATCAATTCAACTCACTTCCTTGGTATCATCAACGAACACTATTTTTTTCTGACCCGAAGTTGACGTAACATCGGCCGAACCTATCCTTCCTGGATCTACGGCACCAAGCCTACCAAGGCATTGAGCCGACAACACACGAAGACCACCATCACCAGAAGTACGCATTGTGTGCAGCAAAGCAGGAATCTAGGCATAAAATATGTAGTTTTTCAAGGAATAAAAACAACCAAAAGGAAATCAGAGGAATTTAAGCAAAGTGAATTTGAAAGGAAGGCTATTACGAGGCTTGCAGCGAGCGCATCTGGTATGGGATTACCGTTCAATACTGAGAGTAGTTTTTGCAGCACCACTCTCCCTACGGTGTCACACTCATCAACTAGCATTCGAACACAGCCTGGAAGAGATTGCATAACTCACAAGTAAAAAACCTTTCAAATAATCAGTGAAACGAGACCTGAAATGATGCGCTCGGTAGAGTCATCTGTGAATGAACTGCGAAGGTGGAAATTAATACGCGACGAATCTCCACTCTCACTGTTCACGAGCACCATCGCAGTTCGTTCGAACGCTTCGCTAAATATAATACTTTATCGCAAAATTACGCTTCAGCATGAAATGCTAGTTATAGTTCTTGAGTCATATAAAAAGTTATTCATACTTTTTTCAAATTTCATTTCAACCAGGTAACCACCAACGAATGTCTTAAAACAGCATTTGATAGCATTTGAGTGTGACTTCTTAAGTCATATGAAGAGTTATTCATACTTGTTTTTTAAGATCTTTTCGGCCAAGTAACCGCGAACGTATGAAATTAGCAATTGACTGCTAATGAACGACGGCTGATCAAGAAAGAAAGGAACACCAACGAAAAAAGAAGGAAAGAAAAGGGAAATAGAAGTAGATTTGAATTAGGAAGGGAGAGTATAGGTGAACCATCGATGGGTCTCCGTAGGCCATTGTACAAAAGGTGATTTTATATCTGATTACCCCGACGATGTTTGAGAAAGCCGGAAACAATGATTCTCTGAGGGACTAATTGACACCAAACACTGTATCATATTATCTCTTACTATGTAGATGCACTGATGTACCTCTGCTCAATTTCCAGTGGTTTCCTTCGACCAAAAATATCATCAAGCAGGTCGTTAGTGGTAGAAAACTTCAACAAGGGTTGTATAGCAATCAAAACTTTGGGGAGTAAACTTGCAAGCATTCTGAAAATGAACGATAATTATCAACATCCTCCTTGATATATCAATAATGGTATTTCAATAATGTTGACAACTAACAACTGCTAAAATAACATAAAATTATTAACTGGGTCAGGAAGTCAGTACAATGAACAACTTAGCTTCAAAGTTTAGAAGGCAAAATCAACGGTCAAGGGTATTCAGCTTATTCAAGCAATAAAACCTAGAAACACCCGAATCCACTTATTTTAATGGAACATGGATGGTCACCAACTGAGTAGGTCGTGCAGTGGACGATTCATATTCCTTTTATTTGGTTTTTGCATGCGTTTTCGATATCTGGTGAGGCTTCACATAACCTCACGATTATTTAGCAGAATATAGGAAAACTTTCTACAAATTACCAAGTGCTCACGATCACTTGAAGAAGACTATAATATATTTTTCATATAACACAAGAAAGTGAAGACTACTAGATTTATCAAGACAATGTTTACTACATGGGTTCTAGAAAGAAAGTAAGTGAAAAATTACAGGAAATAAAAGAGCAGTTTTTGAAAGGCGAAATTTGCACGACCGTTCACTCATAACTAGGTCAAAGAGAGCACACACAGTTGTGAAAAGGTGAATCGAAGCGTGATGATGAAAACTACGCAAGAAAATAATAACATTTCGCAAAATTCTACAACACAAAACCTCACAAGTACATATAAAAACGAACCCATCGCTGAGCCTGTGCACGAATTCTGTCCAGACGGCTACAGAGCCTTCACCAACGGTTGTAGCTGCACGCAGTACCACCATAACCTTATTGCAAGTCTAAATTTCAATAGTTGAAGAGAAATTAATTGAATAAATAGCATCGATAAAATGTAAGTGACGGTTGACAAGTATAAGATGAAGGCGAAAATACCCACTTCTTCCAAAAATTTTTTGTCAATTAATCGTATAATAGTGGCGAAACTAGCTAACAGGTCAGATCGTTGTTCATAATGATCATCATCAAGCAAACTACGACGGAATGAAAGCAGAAATCCAAGATACTCGCAACTGAAAAGAGCAAACTGTGAGGGAAAAGTGATCAACATTATGCCAGTCTCTAACAAGGATTCTTCAATTCGTTTTTGCATGTAAGAGACACTGGCATCACCCTGCCAAATAGAGCATCGGATAATGCGAGGTGATTGTTCAGTCTCACTTTTTAAAAGTTTCCATCAGTTTTTGGAGTCCCGAGTCACTGAATACTGGTTCAATTAGCAACATTCGTTTTCGTAGTCTCCTTAAATTGTACAGCAGCCCAATCCGAGGACTGCAGAAAACCATAACTCAATAATGTAGGGCGAAGTGCAAAATTTTCTGCACCAAGAGAGACTCGAACTCGCATCTCATTTTGTCCAAAGGCGCGTGCTCTATCCTTTACACTAGCGACGCCTGCTTCGCCACCACTCTATCTACGCTACAGCACATCTCTCTGTCTGCAAACGACTGTCAATGGTTTGGCATGTAGAGGCGATATCGACAATGAACTCAGTTACGTTAGAACTTATTGGGTGTTATACTTTGCAAGGATTTTGCACATCTCTCTATATCATTGGGTATATTCATAGCGTCATACCACCGCTAGAAGCTATTAAATAAAAAATTCTGTCCAATCAGAATTCATTTGGGGTACAATGAGACCTGCGAATTTCATAATTTTTCCTTCATGTTACTTCGATTTATAAGTTTACTATAAATTCAGCAATTTTGATTCAAAAATGAAAGTAACCGTAACTATCGCACCGTTTGCAATGAAATAAATTTTTAAGTTGTCATGACTCAATGACGTTCGACAGATATCAGGAAACAACTACATTAAAACACCCAAACATTTCTTTTTTTTTTAATTATTTGATATACAACCTGTCCTCACATATTGTGCGGAAACAGAAACCTACTCTCTTCTTGTCACCTCAAGTGAACTAAATTTAGAAGTGTTCAAATTTGTAGGTGGTTCTGTCAGGACTTGAGACTTAAATAACTCTCAGGGATATCAAAGAATACTCGTCAAACATGATTGTTTATGACAGTCGGCGCATAGTGATCTGAGTGCTCTCAGGTTCCACCACATGTAGTTCTACGTTTTAAACGAAACTTTCCCAAAGAAGTCGAGTATTCAACTTGCTAATTCTAAAGAAACAGGTGGATATTCTATGCATCAGCAAAAAGTGCTTTCATACAGAGGAAGTTCTGATATTATAGGAAGTACTTCCGACTGAATGTAGGGTACTAGATGGATTACATAGAAGATAGCTGCGTTCGCTATGGGAAGAAAGATGAACTCCATGAAAATATTGAGAGCGCAGTTCCGTTCATTATGTGAAATTACAAGATTCTGTCAAAGCATTTGTTTGCAAAAGACAGTCGACTTTGCAGTGACCTAAATGTTCAAAAACGACATCAAAGGAAAAAAAACCAAAATTTCTCATTCTAATTCTTTCTTTGACGCAAATGTAACATAGTCCGACACTAATCGGGATAGTCATAAAGTGGTAGATCTCATTCAAATACACATTAGGCTGTTTCGACATAATTTAGGGAAGCGCTAGCGGAGCTATCTCAAGACTATGATGGAAAGACTTTGATCAAGCAGCAAGTAATCTATCAAATGGAAACGATTAAATCAACTATGCAGATAGGTAAATATACTGTTCTGCATGGGATAACCTGCCTTATTGTAAAATTAGTCGCTCTGTGACAAGTGGATTGGGTAAAGTTACAACTCGATTGGCATCAATTTCACAACGTGAAACGAAAAAAGTAGCACCTCGCGTGCAATGTGCTATATTGACACCCCGAGACGTAGTTTCACGTGCACTAATAAAAACACTTATTCCTGACGGTACATGGATCTACCTCAAAAAATCACTGTTCTTCCATATAAGCCTTCCGGCGTGATACATAAAGATGACAAATCTCATCTGCTGTAATAAGCATTGTACTCACTGTTACTCATCAAAATGGACATGAAAAAAAAGTCATTAGTTTTTATCTAATCAATGTGCACTGATCAATCACGCTTCATTTTGACTTATTGTCAACATAGAGGTTTGATTACCCAAGGATGACGTCCAGCTAACCATGTTCCAGACTGCACTGTGATGAAACCAAACTCTCACTTGACAAAAGCAAGAAACAAAATTCCCCACTAGTCGAGACTCAGAAGAAATACAATTAAACTATAGCTCACTTGAATTTCATCACAGCTGTCAAGGAGAAAGGTTCACAAGTGCGACCGCGTGTTTGCCAGCTAAACATGTTTTGCAGAATCTCCAGGTAACCATGGGTGTCGAGTGCTATACTTTGCAGCACATATACGATACAGAGGAACCGCTTAGTGTAGAACAAGTGTTTCTAAATGGAAAAAAGAATGGACGTAGAAAACGACAGAGACAAAATTTACGCACTAAGTCAAGATCACAATAGTCTTTGATAAAGTTCTTGAGGAATTTCCTTTTCGCCAAATTCAGTGGTTTTTCGAGAACCGATGGGAAATACTGAAAAAGTATAGAAAAGAATGAATATGACCAGATAGTGACAAAAACTTAAAAGAACAAGATAAAAATTGAGAGTATAAAAATTCTATCTAAAATACCTCCGAAATCAATTCCTGCCTGTGTTTAGACAGGTGAAACCCGAGTCTATCTAGAAGTTTCACTGCAATTTCTCTACTCTCCACATCTGATAAGAGGATTAGAGGAACGATGTAGACCGATGAACGTATGAAACTGCAATATAGAATTGCAAGAAAGTTCCCTACGAAAATCTAAAACAACAAACCTAGAGACGTTATCGAAACTGAAGAGCTTCTGCGCGGTTTGCAGAACATTGTCTATCTCGTCACAAAAAAGCTCATCAGAGTAGTCATCATCAGGGCGCCAAAGAGACAGTAATTCATTAACTATGTCAGAACAAAAGGCCTAAAGTAGCCTGAATAAACACAAAGATTATCAGATAAGAAAATATAAGTAACTCGTTTTCTTCTTGCAAAAAATCTTCGAGGATCTCGACTTTCAGGAAACTCCTGAGCCGCCATCTCTTGTATTGTACACTTGCAGTCATTGAATATTGACTTAAAATAGAAGAAGTATATGTGTTTATAAAAGGCATAGTATTTACATATTACGGGGATATTCAATAGAATAACTAACCAAAGAATCAAAAAAATGAAGTGAACGAATGAACATTTGGTGTAAGCATCTATTCGAAAGGTCTGGAGAACTTGAGTACCTGAAATAAGATATGCAAAATGTGACAAAAGTCACTTTTTTTAAATCAAAAAGAAGTTATTGATTTTGTTAGCTAACCTAACAGATATTACTAGAAATGGAGTCGATGCCTCCATTACGGTCTGTTCGCACTCCGGTGGGCATTCCGCGCAGGAATGTCCATAAAATATCGCCTCAACCAATTCGGATGTCAGAGGGCCAGAAACAATTACTTTGAAAGCCGACCTGAATTCAATAAAACTAGGGAACACACTAACGAGTATATATTTGAAACGACAAAGACGGGCAAAACAAAGATGACTGCTTTGCCCTCGGAAGAATAGCAGTAAAGGAGTTCATCCAAAAAATGTGATTGCTTCCGTGTGTATTAAGCAATGGAGATCAACGGTAAACTCTGCAAGTGACAGTTATGAGTAAAGAGCCCGCTAATGCCGAGTTATTGACAGTTACGCGATGATGTGAAATCATATGACGGAGAAATAAGGCCGCTTCCACAAATGTTTTGGACTCCTAAAAGCCTCTCATCCCATTCCTCTCAATCGAGAAACCTAGGTAAAGCCCTCATAAACAATCACTCCGCTTCTGATGCTCTTAGAAGCTGCTCAAGGTGTTCGTTGAATCACAGTTAATTTAGAAACTAATTGATCCGTCGTGCTGACTTTCTGATCCAGATACACAAAGTTGCATTTTTCGTGGATGTTTGCTTCGCTGTCACGGGGCCTTCACGAGTACGGTGCTGGTTCAACCTCGTTCAGAAGCCCACCATGTACCTCTTTGTTCCATGGCCGCGAAATTGATAGCAAACTTGGTAAAGAAAAGTTATGAAACAAAAGAACGGAATTGTCTCTTATGATACTGTCTTCGAAAAAATTCAAGGGAAGATATTTTTTAATTTGTGTTACTGAAACTGCTCAGAAATCTTTCTATCAGGCAAAGATTGATGTAAGAAACTATGCTGCAATCACAGACGAAACAATGTAGATCCCTTTCACTTCGCCTTGACATGATATTTTTGAGAGGCTATAATGTTTCTTTTTTTTAAATGAAATACAATGGAAATAATGCAAATAAAGCGGTGCAGTTTCGAAGGTGGGCTACAAAAATAAATTGGTTCTCCTCAATCGTTGTAGATTATGGTGCTGGAACAATTCTAACCATAAACACAAGTACTCAAGTATTAAGGTATGCTCGTCTGAAATTTTTACGAGACTTTCACAGTCATACGCAGGTTTGAAGATTTCAACGGAAAAGCGATGACCAAGTATCAAAACGATAGAATAAATAAAAAAGGAGTAGATGAAAATTGAAAATGTAGAAAGTGCAAAAAAGGACAAATTATAAGAGGTGGAAAGGGTGCAACGACCAGAAAAGGATGGGCTAACTAGAATGATAAAGAAGGATTTGGAAGGAAGAAGAACATACTGGTAGACATTCCTCACATCCTCGTCTTCATCATTTACAAGGCTAAGACTGGCTTTTACCAATTGTAGATATAAGTCCGGAGGGCACTGTACGTGACATATCGCAGACAGTAATAATCCGGCAGCCTCTGTAATAATAATGGCAAATCAAGAATAGATTTCTTCCACATATTAGAGTGATATAATCGAATCGCTTTCTGAAAGTGATAAGAGAAACTCATGAATGGTGTAGTACTCCTCTTTATCTCCATGTCTTGTCTCTATATTTATCCCTCTCAGGTATCAATGCCTTTTCCTTACAGAAATGTAATTTGACCCTGTAGCTTCCGCGTTGATTTTAGTCTGACACGCGTCGCGATCACCGGGTGGGCGGGGAGCGCTCCAATGGCTAGTGGTTTTTTTCTTTACGAAATTCAATTTTTTATTGTCACTCAAAGGAGTTTCGTCGTCAGTAACGGCAGAATGTGATAAATCAGACTTTAGTAATGCTATCGATATCCAAAACAGACCTATTTTTCCTTCATTGTTTCCGCTAATGCTACGAAAGTCTTTCCACAAACCAGGCTTAGCATTGAACTTATCATTTTCCAGGCTATCCAATAACTACAGAAACAGATGAAATGGAGCAAAAATGTTATACAGCAGTTTAAAAATGTTTCTACTGATAAAAATGTGCATTTTTTTAATGAAACATAAGAAATTTTTCGAAACATTGGTTTTCTTTTCCACTAAAAACTCTTCATTCTCGTCTTTTTCTTTCTCTTTTCTTTGTCTTTTCCTGTCTTTTTTGTGATGCCCATAATGTAATCATGATAATATCTTCTTGAAACCAAAACTTCACAACTTAATGTGGCAGAAAGCGCGTCAATGCAAATTTTTCTCGCATGCGCCGCGGCAAGCGGTGTACCAGACGTGGTACGCGCGGAACCCAAAGGGTTAAGAAGTTGATGGGAATCTCCTGAACTATACGTACAATTTTCAATTCAATGAGGCTTAATTTATTGGTTACGCTAGGAACTATACAATTAATGACTAATTTAATATCTATGTATAACTTTCGAACGAATAAATCCAAGAATTCTTCCTCGAGCTCCAAAAAGAGCAGACAGAAAACATGTTCGGTAGAAATGATAGGATATAATATACTCAACTTGATAGGACAAGTTAATGACTTCTTCACTTAAGTTCATGTTTATCCAATATAAATGATAGAGCAGGTACTTGTTAGATCGTTTGATAGCAAACATTGTCTTATATAATACGTTGGGAATTTTTGCTCAAATGAAACCATGTAGCACAACACTTCTTTAGCTTTTTTTTATGAGAAAAACCAACCTAGTCTTATATGTTTTTCTTTCTTGTACTTATAGTCAGTAAGTACTTGTATAAGCAGCTCAAACAACCCTGTCAGCTGATCAATTTTGTCTCGCTCTCGAATCGCTGCTCCAGCAATAAGTTTCTCGCAGACAGTACATGTGACTCCAGCTGTACCATTAACACGGTTATTTGGATGGCTTGCACACATCGAATGTGATAACGCATTCAGTACACAGGACATATCCACACCAGAGTTCTAGAAATCGGCAATACTTTAGCAAAGAAAGATAGCGACTTTCTGCAAAAAGTACCGTGAAGCTAGGGCTTGAAGCGAGTTCAATTGCTGGAATAAGAAGGCGATTTAGTGACGGAGCATCAAGCGATGACACAAACATGGGTAAATGAGAAACAGCAGCCTATGAAGAGATAATTTAGAATGTCCTAGAACAACTTTGATAGAACTTCAGTTTGGGATGAATCCAGATAATGATAAAGCGAATTAACTAGAGACTTTTGAAGACGGTGCAATGTTGATCCGATATTAGATTTCAAGAGGAGCAACTTCCATGCCACTTTTCAAATGAACACAAAATAAGCGTAGAATATTTGACTTTGTGGACAACTTGAGAGATTCCTACATTTTTTGATCTAAACAGAGTTACTGGCGTACTTGCACAAGAGCAGAACGTTGTGAAGACATGGCTGCGAGCATAATGGTACGGCGCCAATCGCAGAAGCCTTGAACCAATGAAAGAGCAGATAGTGTGTTCACCAAAACACTATCATCACCTTAAATGAAAACAATGAGGAGATTTTCTAGTAACTAGATATAGATATGAGTGATTGCTAAGCACAAACTGTTACTGATGATGCTAAGTTTCGCCAAGCGAGTCATTTCCTTCAATAGAGGTAGTGACGTCATATGACGTTTAGATTGTAACTGTAGCTCTGGATCCTAGAAGCAGGAGTCAGTCTGTTTTCATCAGCTATGACAAAAAACAAATCGAAAAATTTGCGACATACGGCAAGCCATGGTAACGATAGAAAAGCTACTGAAGAAGTCAAAGGAAATTTCGTGGGATGTGTGACCATATCGCCAACAATTTCGAATACGGTAAGAGAAACAGAGGACGCAGATGTTTCCATAGACGATGCCGCCTCAAGAACCTACAAATATTGTAGCAAACTGCCATCTTTGTGATAGCATTTTCTTTCTAATTTGGAATCAGGATCAAGCATGATATTTCTTAACGTTCCCTTCAAGTTTGCAATCCAATTGAAGCCCATTTAAAGTTAAGCTAACTTGAATGAGTTGTTCCTCAGTAGGCATGATGCTGAACCACACAGATGTTGCGTTTTCACCACTACATAAAGCAAGGGCAGCAGTAGTGATTCGTCTGATTTTCATAGCGGCTCCGTGTTTGCCAGCTTTCAATAATGATTGCCAACGAGTTTCACAATGTGATGCTATCCATTTTCCTCGGACACTAAAACGAAAATGACCATGTGCTTCAGTAGTGCACTATTAGCATCACATACAAAGAATGTTAATTTTTTAACTCCTCTTGCAGCTGCTAGTCCATGAATTGCATACATGGAATCACACTGATAACTGAAACTGGTAGACCTTTTTATGAGTGATACCGGCACAGGTGCTTAATCTAGAAGGTCCAAGAGAACATACAAAGAGGTTTTAATATCAGATAGAGAAATTGACCGCAAATCCACAACAGACGATTAACCTACGTCGTAACTGATTTGTACAGATTATTGCTTGACTGTTCGGTTAATAAATGGGTAAAGGGCCCAAAATTGGCTTGAAAGGCTAAAATAATGGTTTTAAAGAGCCATAAATACCACATCAACGCACGTCAATGTGCGTGAGATAATTGTGGGTCAAGAGATATAATTCATGAATTATGGCAACTCAGCCTTATAAGATAAATTAATACTTTTTCTTCTTCTGACTACTTCTTCCGGCGTTTTGTATTTATCAGCTGTACTAGAACAGACAACAATAGACTAAAAACCTAATCATGTGATTTGTTGGTTGTAAAACGGGATGAGTAGCTCTATTGTGGTGATACCCAACATAGGGACGATTCTGATTCGACCTCGCTCCGGTCTTACCAAACTTTAATCGGCTGTGGGATCGCAAAATTAGTATCGGACTTTGCTGAGTCCTATAAAACTCTTCAAATCCATGTATAAACGTTCCAGCATAGATATCCTACTATCCAAAGAATAATCGACACCACCACCAGTCATAGGTATGAACAAAGGAGGAAATTCTCAAGCTAGTCGAACCCACAGTTGCGAAAAAAGTTCGGAAACCTCCGTGACAATAAATTTGAAGAGTGCAAGAAACACTGGGAACCGTTAAGTAAACGAGCCAAGTGAATTTTTGGAGATTCATCATAACTATGATGGGTACTCTTTCTAGAGACACCATTCGCGATACTTCTGCACTATAATTTTCAAAATTGTGATAGCTGTTTTATAAGTAACAATTTCCCATAATCGACAAGAACGGATATGAAGAAAAGAAACCATTAATGACAGATTCCTTACCAAAAAAAAAAGAACTATTGTACTATGGAGAAACTGGTGGTGAAAAAAGTTGAATGAAACTGGCGAACCTCAGAGAAAATATTGAGTCCGTGTTCAACAGAAAAGAATAGTACGAATGTAAATGCTCGATACTATCATTACTATTCGTCGGATCCAGTGCTAACAGATGCTCGATAAGGTTCTGAAGATAGAAAAAGCAGATAAACAAAAATTAATAGCTAGAAAGAAATATTGAGAGACGGAAAATGCTACTCCTGAGAAAGAAGTGCATAATTGTCTTCTTCACATGACTCGACACTAGATGTGCGGGACCTCACTTTTTACATTCGGTTCATCCTAGGATGTTTCAAGGCTTGCAAAAGGTATGATGCAGGAAATTTTCTACCTAACTTCATGAAAGTCGTATATGTTGCCCAGCGTAAATCTCCCGCAGATCCTGACATAGCTCTTCGAGTGTCATTCCCAGATCTAAATCTCACATACCAGCAATTGTATATCAACTGGAAGTATCAGATTTTCTCATAAATTTTGGACACTAGAGCAATAACCTATATCTATTAACCAGAAGTAATTAGATCTGCTTGACAACACTACTCTTTCAAGCAACAAATCAATACCATTTTGTGCAGAATTTTCTGAGATTTTTTTTTGTAGCACCAACTTGATGGACCAGCTGCATCCACGAAGTAGATCCAAAGACCGTCATCAAAGCAATTGGAGAGGATCCGACTTCAATTATCGAGGAGTTGGCCAACCAACGCCAAGCGCTGCTGTGAGGACTTGAACAGCAGCAGTCAGGCCCTGTTACGTCGATGTCGCTCCAATATCATCCTGCTTCAAGACAATGCAAGGCTAAATGTAGCCAAATTGACAAAGGTGAAATTGACCGAACTGCGCTGGAGTTGCTGCATTATCTTCCGTACAGTCCTGACTTTTCGCCGTCTTACTATCACCTCTTCCGGTCTTGCGTAGCGGATTGACAGCTTTCCTTAAATCCAAGAATAACGTTTTCTATGAGCGCGGTATTGATATGTTACCTGAGAAATGGCAGAAATGTGTTCAAGCTGATGGCACATACTATGAGTAGTGTTGCTAAGCAATTTTAATTAGTTCTGGTTAGTTAATTTGGTGTTTATTACTCTAGGGTCGAAACTTATGAAAATACCTAATTTTCCCACACAGGTCTGCTGCCCATTTCTAACAGCGGAGGGACGGGAAGCCCCGTTAGTGTAAAGAGCGCTTAAAACAGGTCCTTTGCGGCTAATTTGTTCCTGAGAAACTCAGCACTCTAAAATTCCGCACATCAGCAGGTGCCGCTAGGGGAAGGGACGTGTAGTAATAATACTACTGCGTGAATTCGCTGCGAAGTGAGCAGAATGAGTAACGCAAAACAATGCGCAGTTTCGTTGAGATTACATAATTACTCTAAAAGACAATGACTGCATGCTCAGCACTTTGCATATAATGGGTCAAACGAGAAAACCTTAACTAAAAGCATTTTGTTTCACATTTTTTTCAAATACATTCAGCAGCATAAAAATCTATTCAATATTGGAGGACCTGCGTGAGATCAGCTAATTTATTAATTGACTGCACATGTTCCTGATTGAAATCACCATCTAGACGGCTCAAGAGACGAGTAATCGTTGTGGTAACCAATTCGAAGCGAGCAGCTGAAATAAAAATAAATTCAAGGAAGTGACCCAAAAATTAATCGCTTCTAATCAGATTAATTCGATTAAAAGACAAAAATATCACTGTCACAATTTGACCATGAAAATCGAAAAAGATGAAAAACAGAAAATACAACAAAGATCGCCTACAACATTGCTTACTGCGATTAGTGCACTTACAGATACTATTTAGTCCACCTGTTTTTTAACATCAGAAGATTGGTGTCTGCGGTGACATATGAACGAAAGGGAGCTTTTCATGATCTGTTTAACAACGTGCTCTAACACGCTGCACTACTTACTCCCATTTTGTACACTACTCTACCTTACAGCGCACGTTTCCGGATAGAGTGAGATGTGGGTTCGAGCCCCGCTTGACGCGAAAGTTTTGCACATCACTAGATATATTAAAGAAATCTTACCAATACTGAAGCGCTTATTTCTGTCAGCGTGAGTGGATTTAATGTCAATACCGACTAGCCGGGCTAGGGCGTTAACGGCTGGCGGCTGACATAGATGCATTGTAGCACAGAGAAAGTGGTGGACAAAATGGACGTCAGCAGTGCAACGAGTTAGATCACGTGTTCCCTGGATAGAGTGAGATGATGTGGGTTCGGGTCCCCCTAACGCGAAAGTTTTGCACGGACTGAGTCATAGATCCTCTAGTCAATCAATTAGAAAATTTCCAAAACAATCCTCATGGACGATGCGCGGACGTGTTCCTAGTTGCGTCAACCATCTTTATTCACAGATGTCAGTGAGTTCAAGATTACGCAGTAAAACCCGCGGACACCATCATACTCGGGGCAGGCCATCATCATGAACGACGATTAGGGAAGAGAAAAACGAGATAAGTTAAGCGATACTCGCATCATCACTTGAAAAGATTTATGCAAATATTCAAACAATTAATAGTGAATAATGACAATAATGTTAAATAGTATAGCAACAAGGATGACGATAGTACTGATATCGTAAATAGAGAGCTTCATATTAAGGAACAGCTATCATTAACACATCAGAGACACGTTTTCCAAACGAAAAAAAATTTCTAGGTCATACTTGGAAAACTTTAGAGCAAAATTCAACGAGATACCCACGTAATATTGGGTAATGAAATCCCAACTCTGCCGCTCGAATACCCCAGGACAAAACAACGGAGACTGCAATGTTGTTGAACGACTTCTTCTCTGATGATTCGAGCAATTCCATTAACACCTGAAACTTGACATCTTTGGTTGCAAAGATACACAGGGTTGGAAAGAAAGTTTTGGGGCACTTTAAGACCGCGTCCACACCATTACAAGACTCACTGTTCTTCACGAGAGTACAAACAACCACTCTGCCACACTTTCATCGATCTGAAGTAAGCCTTCGATTCAGTGGAAACAGAAGCGGTTATAGAGGCGCTGGATAATCAGCGCGTCCCTACTCGGTACATAATGATCCTTCGTGAGCTTTATAAAGATTTCACGACCAAAATATCTCCATTCTACAACAATATCACCATTGACGTAAGAAGAGGGGTTCGACAAGGCGATACAATATCGCCAAAACTATTCACTGCCACCCTACAAAACGTCATGCGAACATTAGAATGGGACGAAATGGGAGTGAAAATTGACGGTCGACAATTAAACCATCTTCGCTTTGCTGACGATATCGTTCTCATAACACCAAACATCAGCCAAGCGGAACGAATGTTGACTGATTTCGATAACGCCTGTGGAAAGATCGGTCTTCAACTGAATCTAACGAAAACAATGTTCATGAGGAACGGATGGGTTTCTAATGCCCCATTCACGCTCAACGGAACGACAATCTCCGAATGCTCCAGTTACATCTATCTAGGTCGTGAAATCAACATGATGAACGACCTAGCCCCAGAGTTGAGCAGGAGGAAACGAGCGGCTTGGGGAACGTTTAAGAGCATCGAAGATGTAGTGAAGAGGACAAAGAACATCCGACTCCGTGCCCACCTTTTCGACTCGACAATTATCCCTGCCCTAACGTATGCAGCAGAAACCTGGTCGCTACGTAAGCAGGATGAAAGATCACTTGCCGTTATCGAACGCGCAGTCGAAAGGTCGATGCTAGGAGTATCCCGTATCTCGCAAATGAGAAAAGGATCCGAAGTTCCGATCTACGTCAACGATCGAAAATCAGAGACGCCGTTCTACACGCCAGGATATCGAAAATAAGGTGGGCCGGACACCGACACGCGATGCGCTTCAACGACAACCGATGGACGAGAGCCGTTACCGACTGGATTCCTCGGGACGTCAAGCGCTCTAAAGGAAGACCAGCGACCCGTTGGTTCGATTTCTTCACGAAAGCTAGAGAAGAAAGATGTGATGCTCAGCGAATTCCTAAAGCAAGGAGGACCCACTGTGCTACTCTTGCACGCGATAGGGAACAATGGAAGTGTTGCTGGTACTCGCTCGAGTCACTCGACGATCAACGGGACGACAGGTGATACAGGTGATACTATTCAAAATTTCCACTTTGTTCAAGCCTCCGCCATGTCCAAAGATACAATCAAAGTCTGTGTTTCACTGCGTCTTATTAAACAAAAGGGTCTTTCACAGGCAGCTCCAGTTAATGAAATCAACGAAGTTGAAGGAAAGCATAACAAGCAAATTTTCTAGTGGACGCTGCTTTCAATGTTTTAAGGCCGCATATCTTGACATCGAAGACAAGCCTCGTCCAGGACGTCCCACAAAATCGAGTTCTTTGATCGTTCAATGAAGTTGAAAAAGAAGTCAGGAGTTCATTGATTCGAAGTCGAAGGAATGGTACTTCCCCACATCCAAAACTTGGCAGACCGATTGCAGAAAGTTGCATATATACGATGGACTTCATTTTGGAGAATAGTCATCATTGTTTTTGTTTAGAATTTATGCATAAAGTTTCAAATTTTTTACAAATGTCCTACGACTTTCTTCTCAAGCTAATAGTATAGAAAGTTGGATTACCAAACGCAAACGACAGTTAATAAAACCTGACTTCTTTATATTCAAAAAAGAGGAATAGCGTGATGGTTAGTGATGGAATTTATCAAGGAGCAAGGTGCTGATTTGATAGGCTTCCAAAATGCTCTCTTGCAATTTATGGGGAACGCTTTTGCTCAAATGCACAAGGAAGACAAATTTCTCAAGTAGCACCCAAAACAACCCATGAAAAATGTGGGAACCTTTGCGGAGAATGAATGAAACTATTCAAAGGCAAGAAGCGTCAGAATCAGCATAGTAGATGTGATAGCGGATCATGTAGAACAAATGAGAAAGTAACAAACTAGGAATGTACTTATGAAGATGGTTATAGTGAAAAAGGATAGTAGAAGAACGTAACCATTGATATTACAATCGATTTCTTTAGCATGATCAACTTTATTTTCTTTAGAAGATGTGAAAAGTCCCTCCAAAAAATTTGTATGACCATATTTGCAACTCGAATATGAAAATATCATACTCGCTCACAAATGAATATGAGACCAATCTTTGACCCTTTGGGGAACACAGCTGGTGGAAAGGAGGCGTCGCGTCGTCGCTTGAGCGGCAGTCGTAGGCAGGCAGGCAGCATCTGCATGTCTCTACATGCACTTCTGGTTGTCTGCATCTGCTTTCCTACAAGACGCAACGCCGTCATTACAGTAGCCGAGTGAGATTTAAGGTCGCGCGGCTTGGTACGAAACATATCATATGGTCCTTAGAGGGTTAAAGGCATTAATCTCGAGTTATATTGAAAGAAATAGGCAAAGTCTAAGAAGTGTTGCAGGCCAACATCTCAAAGTATGTGGGATCCAATTATTACAAGTCAGAAAAACGACATGACAACTTGCCTTCAAACAGCTTTCATGTGCCTGCACCAGTGTGTCCAGTCCTGCAGAGTCCACTCTTGCTGTATCAAGACTTCCGTTGCCATGATTACGTCAAATACTAATCGGCATAAAATCTCATTTCCCAAATCCAAGGAAAGCAATTGTTGGAACAGAAGAACACATGTCTGCAAGGATTGCAAAGAAAGTATTGTTGGGAAACAGAGCCGATAAACGAGTTGTATTTCGATCACCGATTTCAGACGAGGTCCTTTCACAGAGCAAATCTTTACAAGAGAACGCCATAATACATATAAGGATTTACAGGACAACAACTCGAAGTTGAATTTAACATGTCTTATTATATCTCTGAAAACAATATCCTGCTCAAATGTGCCAAGTTTAGAACAAAGAAAAACTTACAACAAAGAGAGATAAATAACACTTCGAGAATCAGCAATGTCCGAAAAGATAAAATGAGAGTCGAACTTGCCGGTAGTATCGCTCAGAGAAAGTGAACTTTCTCCATTTACTAGTCCTGTAACGACATCAAATGTTGAAAGTTATGGGTTAAAATTTAGCATCTTAACGGATAATTATGAAGTTAGGTGCTCTTTGCGAGGTGGTAGGAAGTGTTTTGAATGAGCATCACTTGCGGCAATTAAAATAAGACACAGATGGATTTGAAGATTGGACTTCTTGTTTGTTTCGTTCCAGAATGGAATATATCTCTCGTTCATAAACAAGACGACATATCCATAAACAAGCGTTGGTGCACACGTACACTCGGGATCGATTGGGTTGGAAAGAAATTTTTCGGACTTTTACTTTTTTGCTGACTCATTCTCATGCATTTAAGTTTTTGACTCTATCCTGCGGTTATTTTGATATATCACACTTACACATTTGTTTTGACAGAATTGCCCCGAGAGCAAAAACGAAAATGAGAGCAACTCAGAGGCGGCTCAGTTTCATTCAAAACAACTTGTCAGTCAACTTCTTGTGGGTGGCCGGCTCTTTCCTTTATTTTCGGTCATCAATTCACTTAAACGATCATAAACTGCAGTTCTCCCAACTGGTCTGCCATCCCAGGACCTAGTTAGCTAATTAATCCAGCGGGAAGTCTCAGCTGCACTTCAACTCAAACCATACTAGTACAGCATCAGCAATCACTTTTGTTCTCTGGACAAACCAGCTTAGAACAAACGTATAAGTGTTATATATAAAATAACCGCAAGAAGCTGCTCTAAACACCAGTAAAACAAAAACTCAAATGCATGAAATTTGATTAAGAAAAATGAAAAAGTCCGGAAAATTTCCTGCTAACCCAATATTCTGCAGATCAGCTGGAAAATGTCTACGAACTCGAAGATAGCGCCGTTGGTGTTTCCCGAGTCCTCATCATGGAGGATCACCTAGCCTGTGAATCGGCGGTCAATCTGCCTCCTAATGATTAAAAATTTTCCTAATTTGATGGCAACTCATACGATTCTAATAGCAACCACCCAAAGATGATAAATCTTATGTTTATATGCTGTATATCGACCGTATTCTGTATTCGTATCATAATCTCACAAGGAAGTGGACTAGTAATGTACAGTAGTACAGTACAAAGCGTGTTTCCTATGAGCTCCTATAATTATAGCGTAATTTTCCAGATAAGGCGCATTATATATCTTTCGCTTCGAGTGTTTCTCGAAACCTCGCTCAAATTTTAGTATGCCTTATAGTTACTTTTGAGCCAAACGTGAGGTCCCTTATGGGCACTTATACAGTGTCATACATGTGTTTCGCCCTTGCGGCCTCATCAGTTGCACGGTGTCTTTTCGTTCAGTCAGCTCCCCGGGGATCTATCTCTTACATAAAAAGCCGACGACGAGACATTTTACACGCGCCGCTTTGTGATAAAATTATTGAACAAGCAGTGTTGTACACTTGAGTGCTCTTGGCTGGTAATCAAGAAACCATACCTTTCGTTTTGAGTGTTTCTTGAGACATCGCTCAAATGTCAATATGCCTTATAGTTATTTTTTAGCCATGCATGGAAACTGTTATGGGCACTTATACATTACACAATCGACTGTACAACAATGCTCGTTTGGTGATTTCATTAAACGGCGGTAAAACGATCGTCATCAATTCCTCTATATAAAAAGGTAGATCGCCGAAGAACTGACTGAACGTAAAGATATCGCGCAACTGACGAGGCTGGTAGGCCGAAACACGTGTGTTGCACTGTAGCACTGTATAAGTTCCCATAACAGACCGCTGCATGGCTCAAAAACAATTGTGAGGCAAAGTGCATTTTCTTATTAATATGATGTATGAAGCATCGAAGATGTAGTGAAGAGGACAAAGAACATCCGATTCGTGCCCACTTTTTCGACTCGACGATTATCCCTGCCCTAACTTATGCAGTAGAAACGTGGTCGTTACGTAAACAGGATGAAAGATCAGTTGACGTTATTGAACACGCAGTCGAAAGGTCGATGCTGAGAGTATCCTGTATCTCGCAAAAGAGAGAAAGGATTCGAAGTTCCGACCTACGTCAAGGGTAGAAGATCAAAGACGCCGTTCTTCACGCCAGGACATCGAAAATAATGCGAGCCGAACACGTGATGAGCTTCAATGACGACCGATGGGCGAGAGCCGTTATCGACTGGATTCCTCGGGATATCAAACGCTCCACAGGAAAACCACCGACGCGATGGTCCGACTTCTTCACGAAAGGCACAGAAGAAAGATATGACGCTCAGCGAATTTATAGAGCGAGGAGGACCCATTGGGCTACTCTTGCAGGCGATAGGGAAAATGGAAGCGTTGCTGGTACCTGCTCGAGTCAGTCAACGATCAACGGAACGACAGGTGATACTGTGTTACTGTATTGTAGCTGATAGACGCGTGTAGCATAGTGGTTCGAGGTGTCCGCAACACATACGTGGTCTATGGTTTGATCCCGCGCATAGGACTCATCAGGCTTCCATCCCTCCAAGGTCGGCGAATTGGTGCGCCTGTTCCGGGAGGATAAGAGCATTGATCTGATATATCGCTAAGCCACCGAAAGTCATTGCAGAGGCCAGATATGCAACCGATTATTTTAAGCAGTGCTTAGTGAGTTGAATTCACGACGCATTGCCTAGGGATTGAATCAACGCCGAGAGTTTTATTGTTTTTTTTTTATGGCGATAACATCAGCTAATTGCGAGCATACAGCCCTTTGTTCATGATTATGAAGAACCTATCTTCTAAAGGAATTACGTCAAAAACAAACACACAAAACACGCCCTATTCCAATAACACCGATTTCCTAAGTCCTGAAAACCTACGAAGCGTTAGGAGGAAATGCTACAATAGACCCCGTTTTCCAAACAAAAAAAAAAGGTGGCACGGAACTTTATTATTGCTTTAACAATTTGAAAATCAGCTATAATACTACGCATGAGGATGCTTTGAGGATTGTAATATATAGAATTTTCGTGACAAACGAACCTGCCAATTGCAAGACTGTGTAATCTAAGAAATTGTTTTTGTCCTTTAGAAGTCTAGCAAGATGGAGAATTTTTTCTTGAAGAAAACCGCCAAATTTCGCATCGACTACAATGCTTATGCGAGATCGGATTAGACGAGACATGATCCACTTCACAAAATCTGTAACATTCTGCTTGAGAGCAGCAGCAGCACTTTTGAACGGGAAGTAAAAACTCACCATCAGAGAGCTCATCGAATTGATGACAATGGTCGAGGCATGTGAAAATGAACATTAACTGTTGCCTATGATCATCGAATGTAGAAGAAGTCATAAGAGCATCTGCACGAATCATCTTGTCGTATTTAAGGTTGATCATTTCGTAGATTGTATTTAACATGTCTCGTAGCAGCCTTGAAAAATCACAGAAAAAAATTGTGATTATATGTAAATTTCGAAGACCTGATTACCGCTTAATCAGACTTATTAACCGAAAGTCCCTTAAATGCACATCGAACGATGTGTAATGTTAACAGTCACAGGCTGCACCTCAAACTGATCCTTTTCGACGGTTTTTATTTGACCCTTGAAACTTCCCTGCGTTTCTTGTAACAATTCATAGCTATCCATCAGCAATATTGTATCGGATGCTGACCGATGAAAGCTCTATTCCGTACTCAATAATAGAAGCAAAGATCTTTTTGAGAATGAGCTCATTTTTTACTAGAGATTGACTGGCAATTTATTACAGATTGATTCGTATTCCAATTGTACATACAGTATTAAATTCTGGCTACTCCATTGTATGTGCACGTATCCTTCTACAATCATGTAATGTACACGACACTTCAAGTCTCTTGAGATCAATAAATCCACCGTTTACTGTGAAAAGATCCGGTAGATTTGTAAAGCTGGAAAATACGTGCCGTCCTCAGTGGTATTCGATCACATTACTGTGTCGCATATGAACTTTTTGCAACCTATGCTCAATCTAACATGATAATTTTCTGATATTCGCACATTTCAAGGAGTAAATGTGATCTATAACAGCGATTTGAACGAAATAACGGCAAGTCGCCTGCCAAATTAGCACGCTATGAGCAGCTCACTTTCAAAGCTTTTGCTATAATCAATTGGAAATCATCTTATTTAGCCGCCGATTGCAGCGTTATGATGTTGAAATAGACCCAGTGATGTAGAGTGGTGTGCAAAAACGTTAGCGTCAGCCGGAATCCCGGCACTCATTGCTTTCGCTATATTTTTTTGAGTGCAGTCTAAAGCTATCGCCCAAAGTGCGCCACACTAACAATGGTGGATAAGTCGCAGATTGACCGCGAGAGGTTTGGGGAAAAAGATGTACACGCATAAATAAACCATGAGAAAGAAAATACTGGCAATTTGTGGAGTGAGATATGCCTACATAATGCACAACATTCGCTATGTGGTAAGAAATTGGAAGGAAGACAGACGAGAGAGAGAGAGAGAGAGAGAGAGAGAGAGAAGAGAGAAGAGAAGAGAGAGAGAGGAGAGATAGAGAGACGGAGAAAGGGTTAAAAAACCACAGTAATGCATAAATTATCAGGCCGTATTATGGGACAATACTAGTGGTTGAAGAGTATGGGATATTCTTCTATGAAAAGGTAATGGACGTTCTGAATTTCAAGTAAATAACACGTACATGCGGCGCGTCTCCATATCAGTTGTATAATAGAATCGTTCGCCATCTTGGAGGAGCTTCTCAGTACACTGAATATCTCTATGTATATCAGCATCCAAGGAGGTTGAAACAACACTATTCCCGTTAGAAGAGCCAACCATCTAGAAATAACACTGTCACCAAGTTGAATATGCTACGACAAAGGAAAAAAAAACGCACCTCTCTTTGTTGTCCGTTCACTTCATAGTAAGATGTTGAATGAGTGATTGATTCAATGAAAAGACCCAAGAAAGTCTACAGTGTTCCTATACAAAATATTTGCTAACCATCGGGTTCAATTTTGACTTAGTACTAGGAGATAAGTTATAGTGTTTCTATGAAGCAAAAGTATGATGGAAGAATCGAAATACGAATGAATTCACATGCGGACGAAATATAAAAAAAGAAATAAAGAGAAACGGAATTAGCAGAGAGGATTACATCTAGAACGAGATACAAATGATGGTAGTGATTGCCTATATTATTTCTAATCATGCCCATAACTGAGTAACTGAAGAGAGCAGGAGGAAAATATCTCTCTCTGTTACATCACAGAAAAGATCAAAGGCCTCAGCTTAAACGCGTGATACGTGACTAAACCAACACATAGATATTGTAAAATATATCTAGCTGATCAAAATGATCAACGACAACATAGAGGTAGAATACAAGATCGTGAAGATCCGAACTACGGTTGGGAAACGAAACGGGATTGGAATAAAAGTAAGCCAACCAAAGTAGTGCTTAATCGGCATCAACACAGTATCTTGAACTAGAGGTGTACGCCTAGAGCATCTCAAAAAAGAAAAAACGAGTTCTTAATTTTGTAACCGTTGTATCAAAAAGAAAAAACTGAGACTACAGATTGTATGCAAAAGAATTCTACGTATTAGCAGAAACCGTCCCACTTCTTAAATCGAACAGATCGAACAAACTAATGAGCAGTGTCAGGGTATTCCTTAGTAAAATAAAAAGCTCTAGAATGATCTTACTTCAATCCACCTTACCTTGATCTACGTTACAATTATTGCCCAAGATGTTTAAAACGTAACACATTCAGGATTTCAAGAAACAATTTATGAGATTTGGAAAAGAACATTTTCTATTAACTATTGTCGGGATCATTACGAATACAATTTTACGGCGCCAAAAAACTGGATGAAGAAGGGATTGCAGCACCTTGCGTTGTTGCGTGGAAAACCGAAATTTCATCTGAAAACAGCACTGTCGACGAAGCGCCCCCATCACATCGTCGGAATGTTATTGGGTAGTTTTATGGTAGTCCAAACAAAGAACACCGTAAGTATTAGATTGAGGAAAAAGCTCCTCAACACCCGCGAAAAATTTAAAGCTAACACTCTTGTGAGAAATCTTGTCCAGCGAATGAAGTCGAAAAATTTAATTGTTTCCGGATAACGGATAAGAACCCTCATGGGAACATCATGGGAATATTTAAACAAGAAAGCAGCTGGAGCCAGTCTACGATGCGTTGAATGAAAAGTAGCCGACACTAATTCGTTGAAAGCGCGCGCTTCAGCAGACAATGCCTAACTTCACACCGTAAGGAAAACTAAGGAAAAGTTTGATAAATTAGAGCGAGTCGAGGTCTTACCGCACCCAGCCCACAATTCAGATGTTGCGCCGTCCGATTACGGTCTTTTCCGCTCAATGGAACATTTGCTGCGTTGATTCCAATTCGAGACATTTGATCAAGTTGAAAATGCCTCTTAAGGACTTTCTTAATTCAAAGCCCAAAAAATGGCAATTTCGAACAGATCTGGAAGCTTACAGATTTTTGATGAAAGATCGTGGAAAATGATGACCTTTATTCTGAAGAGTAATTATTGTTGTTTTTAGTTGAATTTATGCACAAACTTTGAACTTTCAGCGAATGTTAAGGAACTTTTTCTTCATCTGGAACTCAGCTGTTAAGATCACAAAGTTGCCGTAGCTGAGCACAGATGCCTTAGGGAACACCAATTCATACTTCCGCTAATTTCTCCAATACGTTTAAGGAACGCGATTCTGGAGGAGACTGTCAATTCTGGACTTTGCTTGCAGTATAAGCAGTAAATTTTCCGCTTTCGGAGAAATGCTGTCTACACAGCACGAATACATTTCATATTTCTATACGATAGCCACAGAGAAAAGTATCCAATATCACAATATCAGCTCGTGAAGTTGCTCACACCCGTACTGCGATGATAATATATCAGTTCATTGAAACCAATCAAAGCGGCAATCTAGTATATAGGAAAAACCATAAAAATGTAAAGAGAAATTGGAGACAAAGTTCAAAAAGTATTCAGGGAGGTTACAACGGAAAGTCTAGGTATACATCCGAATAAGGTGACTAAATTCTTCCTATATCACACACCATGTCGCTAAGATTGATTTTTTCTGGACAAAGGGTACCAAAATGGTATGATAGCGCTTTTGTGATTTTTTTTGTAAGACACTGATCATTCAATAGAGTTTAGTACTCAATGCTGATACCCGAAAAGATTGTGTTCAACGCTGGTTTGGTTTCTGGGGAGGACTTCCTCGAGCGTTGTAATGACAAGGAGAAAATTATGCTTTGTCTTGAAATATAGTGTATTGTACTTTGGTTTGGTTGGTTTTTCGCCAAACATAATTTTTTCACCAGATTTTGGAGAATCATTCATAGCTTGGGAAACGGCGATTCTAACATTGGACCTGATTTCTGAAGAGACTTTTTTGCTGCGTTGCAATACTACGAAGAGAAAATTACGTTTCGCCGCCTTGTATGCTCCGTTATCGCTTATTTTTGAATTTGCGATGGATTTCTAGAAGTGACTCCACACCTTGATTCTCGTTAATCCGAAGCTGGAAATACTTTTTGAAGAGGTCTTTGCAGGATGCTGTAAGAACGAAAAGAAGATTAGGTTTCGTACTTGAAGCAGTTAGACGATCGCCACAAATTTCATAACGGGTTTTATTAGATAACATAAGATAGAAAAAAATCTAATCTCCATTGAAAAAAAACAACAAAATCTCTTCTACAATCTTAACACGTGAAACTTAAAGAATTTTTTTGAGATAGAGAGAAAATCTTCAATTAATTAAAATCATGTGTCTGCCGAATAGCTCCGCGTACAGCTCCGTGAAAATTTAGACTGACGCCTCGAAAGAGCGTGATCGTGGTCATTCATTCAAAAATTTTTTTCGTTTAAAAGTAATTTTTGGATTTCGTTTGATGTACTGATACGCTGCAACTTCTTCAGCACGCTCACATGCGTTTGATGATTAACATAAGTCCTATGCTTAAAATTATTTTAATTGCTACAACGCACTAAAAACTTTTTTGAAAAACAAGCACAGTATGGGAACCGATGAGAATCAAGCTTTGAATTGGTTACTAGAAGTTTCAGAAAGAAACGAAAAAAAAAACTTGCTCTTAAGAGGGTTGAAAAATGAATAGATAACAGAAAAGTACCGACAATAATCCTTGACATCTAATCCAATCTCTTCGATATTCACCTTCATCGGTATTCATATCAGATGAGGAAAGATAGATATCTAAGCAATCTGCTTTTCCGGAATCCGACATTCTACCTTCACAGTGAAGAACTTTGCATAAATCCGAAGACAGGACGAGATTCGAGCGTATAACGTATGGAGACCTTCGGCATCGATGTATTCGAACGATTCCCTGATTTGCTTCGGAACTCTTCATCAGATAACGTACCTAACCAAAGAAAAAAAAATCGGTAAGAAATACTCAAAGAACATTCGCAACTAAGGTCAAATTTGTTTGCAGCACATCGTCTATATATTGATCTCAGTACACAAAACATCAGATAAATGATAGCAAAGAAAGTAATTGTTATGAGGAGGTTTAGTACAATGGATCATGATGGAACTTTTTACACATTGCAATGAAACTTTTGTAGTTCCAAAAGGCGGCGCTGTCTCGTCGCCCTAACACTCGCCCTAACATTGTTTTTATTCCAGTTGAGATAGGAAAAGTTTACGGAAGCTCTGTATGGCAGAGTGTCTCTCCTTAATAGACAAAACTCTCAGAAGCTGTGCGATAACTTTAGAACTTGAATTCCATTATTCTACAACAAACTCGTCTATCTCATCTTCTTGATTCAGTAGAATTTACGCCGGTAGTGAGACACGGATGGATCGGTCATATTGAGAGAACAGACGACAGACGGACAAAACGAACTGTAGAGTGGGACTCCACGTGAAAAATACGCCCGAGGACGACCATCTACACGTTGGGCGGACGAGTTCCTAAAAAGAATTAACAACTAAACTAGCAACTGCCGATGTTTCACAGATGATTGTGAGACTCGAGAGATCCGCCATGCTTCAATCAAACCAGCACCATGGACGACAATAGCAAAAACGAGTGGTAATTTGCTGTGGTTCACATGTTTCGTGAAGACGGACCGTTCAAGTATACTTACAACAAACTCATCACCAAAATTAGCTCAGAAAAGCATCCCTAACATGCCAAAATCTCTGATAACCATCTTCTAGAGAATGACAGAAAGATTAAGAAGTAATAAGAAGTGACTATTTGGGCTTGAAGCTACACCATCCTTGCCTTTCTCATGAGACTGCTGCTAAGAGGCGAACTGTTTGTGAATTTTATTTAATGAAAAATGATACTTGTGTATACACGACCCTAAAAGTGATGTTTATTACGTATTTATTTGTTAATATTTATCTAATGGATAATAATATTTACCACACGACCCATCAACACATTTTACTGCGCAAATCCTAGCGTTTCTAAAACTTGATCCGTTTTCCTCGCATGCATCTTCCACAAAGGTCTTCAAAAATTACGCGTGTTGGCTCGACTGATGCTTGAGGATTTTGCCTTCTTCATGGATGATGTAGAATGCCGTTCAGGCGGAAATTCTTGCAATTCCGAAAAAGCCCGAGCTAAGGTGTTCGCTAATTGACTGAGGGACTCTTAGTGTGTTGAATTGACCAACTCGCCTCCTAACGGCTTGTATCACTAATCACTCGGCCACAGCCTCAACCTCCACCGCCTCCCCCTATTGTATCGGTCAGGATACTCTCCGTTTTCCGAAGTACTTGCGAAAAACTGGTCTTGATTTAAGCACATGGTTACAAAAAAAAATGATGCCTAGTAATTTGTTAATATATACGCCATTACTCTCATCAGAACGAATGTCTCTTGATACTCAAGTCAGATGTCATTGAGAATTGCGAAGCTTAAACAGAGCGATTTGAACAGCTGAGGCTTCGGCGGTTTCGCCCTCTTGAAAGTCTAGAAAGATTAGGTTGAACAATGCCGAGGCTAACAGGTTGTCATTCTTAGGAAACAAAGACAGTTGGGTTCCCACTTTCATCTCCAAATGGCTTGAACGTAAGCCCGCTTTATAGATTATGCTCTTTAACGTTTTCTGGACCATGAGTCCGCGGCCTTTGCATCTCCAACCACCAGTGTAACAACGATGGACGGTCTGTCCCACCTCTGCATCTCTAACCCCCTAGAGTGGGGATCACCGCCTGTTTTTTGATGTCTATAAGTGTTGAAGGTTCTTATAAAACGATTCGATCATACTGTAGTGAAAACAAAAAAAAAAAACACCAAAAAACCACAGTGAAACGCCACGGTAGGGGATCGAATCAGCAACCTTCTTCCTAACGGACGGGGAGTCAATAGGCAGAGAGGAGTGAGACAGACAGTAATTTCCACGTTAAGGGCTAGCGATGCAGAGGAGGTGGAGCAGACCGTCCAGCGTTGTCACGCTGGAGGTCAGAAATGCAGAGACCGTGGGTCCACCGTCCCGAAAGGGTTGATACTTGCAATGAGTATGGCGGGAGTTACGCAAATAGGGCTCGGTCGGTTCCCACTTTCGTTTTCTCACTGACAATCAACTACGCTCAGAAAGTTTTCGATCGATCCGGGATCGGGAATATGGTATCAGACTTGCATGGGCGCAACTGACTTCCTTCAGCCCACGCGAGGACGGTCAAGCAAAACTATTCCAAATCAAGCGAGAATCGAATCGACCAGACTTCAGTAGTATTCGTAACTAACACGAGAATGCCCAAGCATCAACCGAAGCCACATGCAAATTCGAAGACTTCGAAGATAACGAGTGAGGAGAAGGATCGAAAGTCAGAAGAGATCTTATATCCATGTGAGAAGGACGGGTCATGTAAGAACCATGATACGAAAGAAAACAGGGTACTTAAATATTAGGCGGCGACAACTTTAAAAACCAATAACATTCGCTGGAGAGGAACTTTTCGCAGAAGTGTTAGAATCATTCGAAAGCTTGAATCTACAGCCAGAGCCCTACGCAGTCGGTTTTTCAAAACACCCTTTAATAGCGCTGTAAAATCCAAGATAAAATTACGTTTCACACGTCCCCATGTTTTTTTTCCTTATCTTGCTTATATTTCGCTGGACAAAACTCCTTTCTTGAAATGCTAATACTCATTCGATAGCACAAGTTTCGAAGAACACAAAAATGTGCTTGCTCTTTGGAAAAGGTCTTTTGATAGCGTTGTAGGGAGCAAGAAAAGATTTCTGCTTCACACCTCGCCGGACAGAGCTCTTTCTCTAGACTGTTACTAAACGCTAGATATCGTAAGTTCCAATGATTCCAACATTGTCCTTTTTTTTCTAGAAATACCGTTTAGCAGGGAAAATCGGTTATTTTTGGCAGCCATGCTTATGCCTATATCACGGAGCGGGGTTGTCATTCAGTTAAGATTTTCTACCTCACCGACAGAAACTTCACATAAAAACTTGTGATTCTGATACTATGCAAAATTCTCTACGCGCTTATATAATTTCGTGCTTCCAGCAAATTATTGGCGTGATAAAAATGAAGGTGAGCGGATGGTGTGAAACATAATTCTGTTCTTATTTTACAGTGTTTTATAGTAGACTTTTGAAAAACTGATCATATGGGTTTCACTCAGAGATTTAAGCTTTCGAATGATTTATAACACTCCTATGAAACTTCGTACTTATAGTATTTTTACTGCTTTTTTCGCAGTGTTATGATGTTACTTACAAAACTAGGAGAGTTGACTGGTGAGCAAAAATACGGCCTCAGGCGGGAATCGAACCCGCGTATCATCCTATCCGGGGACGCGTGCTCTACCACTACACCACCAAGGCACATTTGCCCGACCACTCATTCTTCAACATCTCTATGTTAGCTATCAGCCACCAGCCTTTAACAGGTTTGGTCGGATATGCGATTTCGCTTTAAAAGTCCCGTTAAGCTGACAGCGACTGTTATATATAATACTTCGAAATTATGGTATTTCTAGTGCTTTTCTCGGGTTCGAGGGTTCGAAACGCGGGTTCGATCCCCGCCTGAGGCCGTGTTTTTGCTCACCACTCCTATGAAAATTCCCTGTCCAACAAACGCGATCTGTTTTCAAAATTTCTCGCCTTTCAACATGTAAGTTCCACAAAATGAATGGAGAACCCACAGATGAGGACACTTCATTATGGTCACCTCATATTACTAGATGTCAGAAATTGGTTAGGCCACAGAGTTAAGTTGTTTGGATGAAAACCACGGAATCACAGAATACAAACGGATTAATGGAACTATCACCAAATCCATCACAGCCGCACCTCGATTATGAACTAGATCCCCAAATCTCACCTAGGGAGCCTGTGGCGCAGTGGTTAGAAGCGCTGTGCGACACAGATCGTCCATGGCTCGATTCCGCACTAGAGGTTCACCAGCCTTTCAAATGCGGGGATCGGCAAGCTGGTACGAATCTTGTCTGCGAGGATAGCAGCACTGACTTGATACATCAATAGGTCATCGTGAGTGATTGTAAAAGCCAGATATGCAATCAATCATATCAAATGATGCTAGATGGAGTTGAAAGCATGATTTGTCTTTCAGAGTCGATCAACGCTTCATCCTTTTGGCTTTCTAAACCCTCTTAGGACCGTGGCCTGTGCATTTCTAACTGGCAACTCTGTGCGGTCTGCTCCACCTCCCCTGCATCTTCGACAACCAGCGCGCCATCTTTAGATGAAGCAGCCAGCGTTGTTAGACGCAGTAGTCAGCTATTGTTAGACGTAGCACGCTGGGGGTTAGAGACGAAGAGGAGGTGAAACGAAGCGTCCAGAGCAGCCAGTTGAATATGCAGAGGCCGTGGGTCCACGGTCCTGAAAGGATTGCTCTTTCATGTGGCCACAAAGCAAGAAGAACTCAATAGGCAAGCCTTCAGCGCGATGCAAACGAGTAGGTTACACAGCGATTCGAAGGAGTATAACTCATTGAGGAGCAAATGAAATCGATTAACTTTCTCACATCAACGTTACGTTAAGTGATCCATTTTATCGATATGGAATGATGGCAAGTGTTTTCAATTCTGAGATCCGAAGAATAGATCAAGATCAAAGAGCACTCAATGATTAACTAATCGATAGATCAAACAAGATGGGAGCTTCTAAGCGGATAAAAGCACGACTTCCTCAAATAAAATATAAACTTTTATGTGACGATAAGCTCCAACGCTATGGTCAAACAACTCCCCGGAAAAAGTGACTCTATCTAGGAAGGAAAAAGTGAGGTCTGAAAAGCCGAACAATTGTGAGAGGATTTCGCGCCAAAATATTGACGAAATTGTCTTTGGGGCACGATTTATAATACTGGAGCGCGAAATCACTGCGATTGGGGTTTGAATGCGAAAAGCCTAGATATGACCAAATGTTTGAATTTCCGTTTAATATTTGAAAAAAAGGGCTATTTATTAATCTTAGCGTTATTTTACTTTATCTGAGTCAGAGAGCGCATGTGGCGCAGTGGTTAGAGGTGCTCTGCGTCGCACACGAGGTCAATGGTTCAATCTCGCGCTCATGGCTCACCAAGCCATCAATCCCTCCGGGGTCGGTAAATTGGTACCACACTGGTCTGAGACTTGTCTGGGAGGATAAGCAGCACTGACTCGGTTCAGCGGGAGGCCACCGCGAGTCATTGTAAAGGCCAGATGTGCATTCAATCACCTCAAACGAAATTAGAAATTGAAGACGAATGCATGGCGCATCCCTCAGGGATTGAACAACGCCGAGAGCTTTATCCTTCTAATCTAAAGTACTTATCATATCTAGCCGACACGAGATTTTAGTAGGAGTAGGCGGAGGAGGAAGAGGAGGATTAGTAGCCCTGCGATGGCTGATATTTCGGGGCGACTTAGCCTTCTTCAGAGCCGATGATCCCGAGTCGATTCTCGCCCATCGCTCCGCTCGGATTTGTGGCTCGCTTCACTCATGGGGGATTCGACTCGGCACCCCGGCTACGAAGCCACATAGCGTCGACCGAGGAGGATTGTTCCTGGCCCAATCTGTTCTTCAGCGGATCTTCGGCGTATGGAAATGGCAGGTTTCTTCTTGTCGTCGGTGAGCATCACAATACTGCCAGCATTCAGGAGTGGTGCCGTGCCTATCGCACGTAATCTCTAGTTACAGTAGTACGCATGTTGTTGTTTATTGTTTGTTGTTGTCGTTGTTTTCTTGTTTACTATGAATTATTGATGTTTACTGTCTCATTTCTTCTATAGAGAGTATGTTCGTCGTATGGGATTGCTGCAAGGTTGCTATTGATTCGACAAAAACTGCTCGGTTCTTTTCGGTTATCCGAAAGCAAATGAAGAGACGACCCTCTTTCGCTAGACAAAAATTTTTCTAAAGAGTTTAGTGTAATCATTGGAAAGCCAAAATCTCTGGCTACTGCGCCACATGGCCGTTTTTTGGAAAAGCCTTACCATCACGCTGTAGGGGAAGAAAAAACATTTGTTTTCACACACGAATATTTCTTATAGGACAAAATGTTTTCCGCAGATTACAGGTAACCAATCGATAGTGTGAGTTTCGACGATTTCAACACTGTGCTTCTTTTCGGGAACGACCGTTTCAGTGCAGTGTAGCAGGAGAAACAAGATCGACCTTCACATATGCGGCGCATTATTCGCTGTGTGCTGAGAGGAGGAGGCGGGGGGGGGGGGGGTGAAGGAGGGCTGGCCGTGGATTCGTACGGCGATCGATGGCGCTGAAGCGACTCACATGTGGAGTGCAATTTTTTTTTTATTCAATCGAGGATTTCTTCTTCGCTTTCAAAGGAACTGCAAATAAACCGCACGACTCTGATCTACAAGATTTTCTCCACGCGTTCGTATACTTTTCGTGCCTTCAGCAAAGTAATTGTGAAAACGCGCGAGCAGTGTAAAATATAATTTTATTCTGAACGCTACAGCGTTATAAAGAGGCTTTTTCGAGAAACGACCGGGTAGCGCAGTAGCCAGAGATGTAAGCTTTCGAATGATCGCTAACGCTCTCATGAAAAGTTCTTGTCCAGCGAAGAGCGGTCGTTTGTTTTGTCCCCGGATAACTGAAAAGAATCACTTGCTCCTTTTTTTATCGTTCATTTCCATATTAAATTCGCATCATTATTTTGTATTGATTTGTTACTATCTCATATTGATTCTCTTCTATTTTGTTACAATCTTGTTAAGCCGTTGTCTCCCTTATGACTCAAGAATATCTTATGTGTTTAGGCGATGTCTAATGACGAGATCGTAATTGACTCGGATGAGGAATCGACGAGCAAATGGTCCGCTGAGAAAGTGACTACTTCCATTGAACAAACGAATAACCTGAAAACTAAAGCCGAGTCAAACAGCGGTAAAATAAGCCGAAAAGAAAAGGACGGATCACAGAAAGGAAAATGGGACTTTTTAATGGTGAGTGTAAACAAAATCTAGTGCTTTGTGTTAGTCCTTGTTGAAGTGCATCCCTGTACGTTTTGAAAACCAACTTCCCCTATGATCTCGGCATTATCAATCAATAATAGCTTCTTTTGTAATCCATCACTACCACTTGGTTCATTGGAGACGTCGCGATCTTGGCTAGATCACAGAAGAAATTACTATCTTTGGATATTTTTCGATTCACCCGAGGTGCTGGCTCCCTGTAGGCGACAGCGACATACTTCATTCTCGCGGTACTGTTCGATCACAAAGAGCTGCCTATCTGAGCTGCCCTGTGCTGTGCTGGAGATGAGGTCATTATATTGAATGGCTAGGCGAAAAGCAGCCCATGATCTTACAGTCTTCCATCGAATTCTAGTTGCCATGCAACATGAAAATTGCCACCTGATTAACCCTTCAAGGAACATATGGTGCGTTTCGTACTAAGCCGCGCGACGTCAAACCTCACTCTACTACATCCAGGAATGCTACGGATGGAGTTGGATGCATGCTGCACTCTCAGCGATGATTGATCAACGCCGAGAGCTTCGTCCTCTATCTTTTGTTATAATTTCATTTAGAAATCATCGTCTGGTGCTGCTGCATCGCATAGACCTAATCATAAAGGCTCAAGTGTTCCGTGCACAGCAGAGGTTATCTCCGAAAATTCTGCAGTTGAATCAAACGAAGCCGGTAAATCCCAAAATTTACAGGCGGATTCTGGTATGTTGGTGTTCCTTTTTAGATTGCAATTTTAACGCTCATTTTCTATTCGCTTTTCTTCTATGTGTAATTTTAGTTGCTCCGAATTCTGGTGTCAAATATAAGAGCATGTCCGAGTTACAATGCGATCGTGACAAGGTTCTGAAGGAAGTATTTGGACACAACAAATTCAAAAGCTCACTTCAAAAGAAAGCTATCAACTGCATTCTACTACGTAAGTTTTTTTTGTACTATCAGGATTCGAAGTGTACTTGTGCTCCAAAAAGGCTATGTCTAGGAAAGTCCGATGTATATGTTTCTCTGCCAACGGGAGCAGGAAAGTCTCTTTGTTATCAGGTGAGCCAATATCCCTTCTTCTATTGAAGTTTATGCATTTGATTTTTATTTCAGCTTCCGACCGTTGTTCACAATGGAATTGCGGTTGTCGTTTCACCTCTGATAGCTTTGATATCCGACCAAGTTGCTGCACTACGGGTTTGTTTATGAAAATGTAGGACTTTCAACCTGATAAGGATATGACATATTTTAAGCCGATAGGTCTAGTGCTATATAGGCGCCTATTTCGTCCTGTTGGGACTCATCAGTGGCACCCTCCTTCGGTTCCGTCGATCCCTTGAGGCGAAATAATCCTCTAAAGGAATCGACGCCGAGTAAAAACTAAGCACCCCAAGTCGGATGATGGCATTACCTGTATGGTTCATTTTTAAAAGCTGCAAGCTCGACTGCCGGTCACCACAAAGTCAGGTAATACCATCATCCTACTTTGGGTGCTTAAATTTTACTCGGCGCCGATTCCTTTGGAGGATTATTTCGCCTCAAGGTATCGACGGAACCGAGGGAGGGTGCTATTGATGAGTCCCAATAGGACGAAACAGGCGCCTATATAGCACTAGACCTATCGGCTCAAAACATGTAACGTCCTTATCAGATTAAATCATTTTGAGCGAGTCTGTAAAAGGGCGGTCGATAGCAGAAGTATGACTTTCAAGCAAACATATCTATAGCAAATCTACAGACCAATGTATCTGTCAAGTTTATAGGCAAAAGGTGTTCCAAGCGAATCCTTGAACTCCAAACTAACAGTTGGCGAACGATCTCGTATAATAGAGGTTTATAGCCTTCCTTTCTCTCCAACTTGTTTCTACTTCTGTGTTATAGTTCTCTATATTTTAAGGACCTTCGTAAAAAGATTCCGAACGTGAAATTGCTCTATATCACTCCTGAGGCAGCTGCAACGGATAATATGAAAAGGTGTGCGTTATGCAAAAGATTGTTAATTTTTTTCTCCATAGTAACCTACGATGGCGCCATAGTAATATGTCCAGATAACATCAGTTTTGTGTGGAAGGGAGAGAGCCCAATGTGCTGTTTTCATTGATGCGTCAACACAAGGTTTTCATGAATCTTTGTCATTATGTCTAACGTTTCGGCTGTTTCCCCTACATCGAAGCATGCTTGATCGAGTCGTCATAGTGTCCGTAAGAAACAACTACTGTGGATACTTAACTCGAATTGTCGTGCCCAATGAGGGAAGTCACCGACATGTTAGACGCGGTAATAGAGATCTTAAAATCCTCTCAAAACCTTCCAGTCGTGTCAATTCATCAATGAAAACGGAATACTGATTCACATCGAAGTTCAGTGGTAGTTGGAACATCAAAGACGAAGCACAATGGCTGAATGACGCTCACAGCCTGCCATACACGTGTGGTGAATCTTGTCTTCGAACAGTCAGTAATATTTCTTTCTATGATTCAGCTGATAAGGTTGATATATGCGATTCATTCGGCTAACGTCCCGAGATCTTTGTTTTTTTTTTCAAAGCCGGAAATATAAGTCGATTGGTATTAGGTCTTCTCTTAAGTTTTGACACTAGGGGAATAAGCACCAGGTTTACTAGCCATAATAAAATTGCATAGCAGCAGTGTGCAAGGTATGACCATCAGCCTGAACACAGTGCTGCCATCTCTCAGACGACAAATCGATACCGTTTTGTGCATAATTTTCTAAGCTTTCTTTGGATCCAGGGTTTCTCCATACTTGCCGTATCATAGAGCGCTTAATGAAGCCTATATCGCAGTTTGCTGCTTTCGAGTGACGAATTGAGATACGATACAAAGACCGCTTCGAGAACACAACCGTGCCAGGGCTCAAGGATTTCTGTCCAGGCGAATATTGTTTCGGTTCTTTGCCGAGTTTCACTATAATGCCATGAGGCAATGATGAGGGTAGTTTGGAGAGTTAGGAAAGAAATCTACAAAAATTCTGCACAAAGCGGTATTATATGTTGCCCGAGAGATGACAGAAATGTGTTCAGGCTGATGTTGAATATTTCTAACAGTGTTTTTGAGCAACTTTTATTCACTTCTGGTCCGAAATTTATGAGAAGACCTAATAATGAAATCGAACGAAGGAAACTAAAACGAGGATCCGCGACGAGAACGATCGACTGGTCTTATTGGCTCTCAAAAAGACAAGAATGTCGAAGCGTTGGCCGAACAAGTCCTGCATGTCGACCCCGTAGTATTAGCTAAGTCATAGGGAAGGTATCATCGATTGGTGATGTAGAGGTTGAATTAGCCGGTTTACAAAAAGCGATTTCCGACTTCTAAAAATAAACATCATTAGCACAATTTTTTGGTGGCAGGTCGCCACATCATATACGCTTATAGTGAATTATTTTGATAAAACATCTATTTTTTTCTGGTGTTTTTCTCAATGAGAATTTACTATCGAATACTATACCTTCAACTTACAAAGTTTTTTTTATAAGCAATTTTCTCGAACTCCATAATTTAGGATTCTGGCTTCACTACATAAGCGAAATCTGCTGAGCTACATCGTCGTCGATGAAGCTCATTGTGTTACTTATTGGGGTCACGATTTTCGCCCGGACTATCTCAAATTATGTGCGTTGAGAGAAGTCTGCCCAGACGTATGTCAGCTTATTATCAGACATTTTTTGCTATTCAGTTGTAAATAAGTCACCTAGTGAACAAAATAGCTCCATGAGTTTTGTAGAGAATTTTTGGATTTAGTTAATCCGTCTGTCATAGTACTTCAGAAACAGTTATCCTAAGCACCATTGTGCCTGGACAATAGTTTGCTACCAAGTAATGGGTAATAACCACGCCATTAGTTTAGACGGGATGAGTGGACAACCGGATTTAAATGCGTATAAGCCCTTCATTATCTTTAATTTCTTATTTTATTTTGAATGTTCATTACGAGGTTTTAGAAATAGTCGATTTTATGGATTGTTTTGGTCTACCAGCCGAACTCCATCGACTGATGGTGATGGACCAGTGTCATAGTACACTATGCCATCACCACATACCACATACGCCTCCCTCGTTGCTACAATGCAGGGCTTAATGTGGGGCGGGGGTCACTGACGAGGAGGCCGAAACCTCCGAAACACCGGTGTATGGCCCTGGCGTACCAACCTTGTTTAGGCTATAAACATTCTTTTTTTTTTGGAACTATTTTGAATCTCTAATGTCTTACGTTCGATTAGGCTACTACCACTGCCGTTGAGAATGCATTCAACTTCCTTACAGATCCCATGGATTGCTCTAACTGCTACTGCCAATACGAAAGCTCAAGAAGATATCGTCGCCCAATTACGACTGAATCATGTTGGTTTTGTTACAGTGTACAAGAAATTTTACTGTTACTTTAACAGTTCATTTTGTCACAATCAAATATGCAATGATGCCAAATGATATGTAAAACGTTCTCGTTCTACCCTAGGCGAGAGTTGAACCTGGGTTTCGTCTATACCAGGGGAGTGTGCTACCACTACACCACAGAGGCCAATACTCTTCCATTAACTACTCTTTCTCCTACCACCCTCGGTATGAGTGGAAAGCGGATCTAACTCCCGCCGGGGGTCGGTGGTAATGGCTTTTACCCACTTACAATTTCTTAAACAGTATACTTTACCCAGCCCTTTAGGGAAGTGATATATTCCACGTAATGTACGCGTACTTTACTATATTTTTTGTTAAACAGGTTTTCCATCGAGCTTTGGTTATTTTTCGAAACATTGAAAGCATCAATTTCAATATTGTGCTTGGTTTCTGACACCTGACAGTGTCTTCTTAACGCGCTGTAGCAGCAGAAAGAAGATTTTCCACCCTCGGTTGCGTTTTATGCTCGACTGATGTCTGTTTGGCTTCTATTCAAACTTTTGTACCCATTAGAGAGCTTAAGTCTTGATGACTCTGTGACTACGTTTAGTTCTAAGGAAGTTTTTATAGAACGCTGTAGGAGCGAAAAGGAGATTACGTTTCACAGTCGAATTTCAGTACAAATTAGGATTCTGTTTGCCTCGAAAACATGAGTCGATGTACGAGAAATCATAGACTACGAAACTAACACGGAAAACCTAGTTTCTATCAAAACGGAGAAGACAAACGTTCAATCAAATAACGAATGTCGCGCGTGCGCCAAGGTCAACTGCCGTCTCTAACGGGTTTATCACAGTAGCACTTTGACAATGACAGGTTTTGATGGGCACCTATTACGTTTGAGAAACTGGACATATTGTTGTTGACGTTTAGGTGGAAGTGTTCAAAGCATCTACGTTTCGTGGGAATCTCTATTATGACGTACACATGAAGGATCATCTCAATTCTTCCCCTGAGGTATATTTTTATCCAATTGCTTTCAGCAATGATATGATGACGCAAATATATATTCGACAATGCTAGAGGTTAAGTAACACTTTTAATCTCAGACATGATCGAACCTTCAATTCACTTATTCCAGAGGCGCGTACTGACTAGTTGCACTACTATTAATGAGAGTTCTTGTTGATCATAAAAATCTAGTATGTGTTAGCGTAATTAGTGTTCAACGCCTACATGTGCTTACCAGGCCAACCGTCAAGATTTGATTCAAAAGATCGACTGTTTTTGAAACCCCGAAAAAAAAAAATTCGATATAATTCCAAAAAGAAAAAGAAATGTTTTTTGGAATTATATTGAATGTTTTTTTAGGGGTTTCAAAAACAGTCGATCTTTTGAATTAGTTTTGATCTAACAGCAAAAATCCATTGACTGAGAGGTGGTGATGGACCAGTGCCATTACCACATACGCCTCCCTCCTTGCTTCAATGCAGGGCTGAATGTCGGGCGGAGGTCACTGACGAGGAGGCCGAAATCTCCGATACACCGGTGTATGACCCTGGCGTATCAACCTCGTCTAAGCTTAAAGCATTCTTTTTTGGAATTATATTGAACGTCAAGATTTGGTTACTGACACATCGTTGCTCTGTGTCGCAGAAGAGTTATACTTGAACAGAAGCCTCAGTAGTGCAACTGCTTGACGCGCGGTCCCGGAAAGAGTGAAATACGGGTTCGATTTTCGTCTGAGGTTCAAAGTTTTCTATAGCACTCAGTCGGATCTATTCTTTTTTTTACAGCACAGCCATATGACAACTTTTTTAATTTTGCCCATTCTACACTTGTACATTCAGTTAAGCATCTTCATTTAGCAACATCTGGCTGATTTCATTCTTCGTTGTTTGAAAGTTGAAAAGCACAAATCTTCCGATAATCCGAAAAAACCGAAGAACGAAAATGTGAGTTTTTCATTGATTGGAATTTTTTTCGAAGCAGGAACGCTTTTTCTTTATAAGGCCACTTTTGTGTAATTCAAGAACGTGATTCAAATAGTATTGCTTTTGATTGTCTTTTGATGATTTAACTTTTGGTTCATGACGTTGTTTTATTTCTGGGTGTTTGCCATGGAAGTGGCATAATTTATTGTCGAACACGGGACGAATGTGATCAGATCGCGCGAATGTTAACATTCGCGAATATCCGTTGTCTCTCGTATCATGCAGGTTTATCAAACAAGGTTAGTTCTTGATATTTCCATTTGTTATCGTGCTTAAGAGAGTGATTCTTAATATGATAAAAATACCAGCCAACGAGCAATGGAGTGCGCAAACACTATATGTTAAATGGAAATTTCGCTTGACATAGAGTGTAAAAAGTTTGTCTTCGATGACTCTCTGTAAGAGAGCAGAGATCCCGAAAGAACTGACTATAAAAATATCGAAAGACGACGGGTTCTGCCCGACTGACGAGTCTGTAAGGGCGAAACACGTGTATCGGGCTGTACAAGAGCCCTTATTAGACCACATGACAAGTTGGCTCAAATAATAATAAAAGGTTCTTAAGAGGAATAAAAATGTTAGTTTATGTTAATTTGTGGTCAAATCAAGACTTCGCCAGATACGTGACGACGTCCAACAGCAATGGATGAAGAATGAGGTCCCTGTTATAGCAGCCACTATTGCTTTTGGCATGGGCATTGATAAGCCGGATGTTAGGTTGGTGAGCTATCGTAACGGACTTCATTACTTTGTACTGCGTGTCATTATTTCAAATCTCAGATGCTGAGAAATCAAAGTATCGAGCCTGGTATCCTGTTCATATATGCACATATACATATACATATGTACATACACATATTACATGTATGTGTATATGTAGCATGTATGCGTATACGTGCCACATATGCGTGTGTGTATATGTACCTGTACACGTATATGTACAAGGGTGCTTATGGCACAGTGGATTAGAGGTACTCTGGGACATGAAAGTGGTCGATCGCTCAATCCCGCATTCAAGACTCATCAAGCCTTCCATCCTTTCGTGGTCGACGAAATCTGTGGTTCATCTTGAACGATGATCAATGAAGTCGAATGCATGGCGCATCCCTCAGGAATTGATCAGCGCCTAATGCTCTATCGTTTATCCTTTATACACAAACTCTATCACCTGTCATGCCTTTGTAGTCGAGTGGCTCTAGTGAGCACGAAGAAACTGTCCACTTGTTTTCGTGCACGGCGGACCTGAGTTTTTCCTGGTTTTCGATGGAAACGTTAGGCTTCTTCTCAGCTTGGGTAGCCCTGTTGGGGGTTGAAGTCCCTGCTGTACTTCGCAGTCCGACACTCAGGAACATCTCTCAGCTACGATGAGGCGGTAAACCATTTGGGAGGATAAGGATTATAACAATACAGCATTGTTTACACATTTGAGTTGGTTTTTTCTTGTTATTTCCTGAAAATATTGCTGAGAGGTGAACGCAGTAAACTCACGACTACTATGGAGGTCATGTTTTCAGATTTGTTGTGCATTGGACATGTCCTCAGAATCTAGCTGCTTATTATCAGGAGTCCGGTAGAGCCGGTCGAGACGGTCAACGTAGTTATTGTAGAATTTACTTATAGTCAACCAGATAAGGAGTTTCTACACTTCCTGGTCAGAAGAGATCTATCTCTGCTGAAGGTCTTTGATGTTTACTATCTATTTCGGATGATGTTATTCAGACGAGTCCAAGTTCATACCCAATTTCTTTAGGCTAAGAAGATAAGCGAAAGTGCACGCAAGCAACAAGCAGCGGCAATGCAGTTTGGATTGGAGAAGATGGTTGATTATGCAGAAAAGGCGCAGTTCGTTTTCTTTTTTTTTCGAATTATTTATGCTCAGCGTGGGCTTATCAGTGATAGTGACGCCGTTCATTTTGTGTAAGCTTATTTTGACCGCTATTTGGATCAATGAAACCGTCCTTCCATCCAGGGTTAGACAATTGGTCCCAATTTAGTTCGGAATCATTACTTACTCTCCATTGCACTAAAGCTGATGTGACCTAAGCCACCCGCTTACCACATCAGGATTTACCAGCAGTCAATGAGATCAATAAAGAGAACCAAGCGCCGTCGCATAGGAGCCAGACCTATTCATGAAATTCGATGATCGTAGTGGCTTTTGAAGGGCGGGGAGGGGGGAAAACGAATTGAATGCAGGAAGCGCGTAGATCCATGTATCTAGAGAATCCAATGGATCCATGGATGTAGAGATATGTGATGTCGATAAAATGAAAATGAGGTGTTTTTTGCCCAAATATTGACTCTCATTTTAGATGTCGCCATGTCAGCTTCGCTAAATATTTCGGTGAGAATGATCTTCCTCCTTGTCGAAATCATTGTGATTTTTGTAAAGATCCAACTTCTACTGTCGCGAGAGCGTCTCAGTTCCAGGTATTATTCAAAAATCATCTTGTTCCGATACTGAAAATACTCTTATAACCCTCGTATATCTTATTTTTGTTCAGCAATCGTGCTCATCAACGAAAATGATCAAAGCCTCCAAAAGCGCGCAAGATGACAGTGAACCATATGGTGGAGGTAAACGGTTGGTACTACTATATCGACGATTGATTGTTCTTTGTTCTGATTTATCCAGCAGATTTAGCACGTCGAAAGAATAACATGCGGTATATCGCTTCGCTTAGAATTTTCAGTATCATTGCCGTCATTACTATAATCCATTTCTGAGCGCATGTAGCGCAGTGGTTAGAGGTGCTCTGCGTCGCACGCAAAGTCGATGGTCCGATCCTCAGCCCACGGCTTCACCAAGATATTCATCCCTCAGGAGTCGATTAATTTGTGCTAGACTGGTCTCAGTCTCTCATGGAGGATAAGCAGCGCTGACTCTATACAGCGGTAGGCCACCGCGAGCCATTGTAAAGGCCAGGATATACATTCAGTCACCTCAAGAGAGGGTTAAAAATTGAAGACCATTGCATAACGCATCGCCTCGTGGATCTATCAACGCCGAGAGCTTTCCGCTTTATTCTTTATTGTTATTGATCTCTACATCAATGTTATCATTGTCATCACTATCACTAATATGGTTACTATTATTCATACATATCATCATAATTATCGGTTTATTAATCGACCGGAATTCTTTATTTTACTGCATTTTTAAGCAGTGGTATGATGTTAAAAATAATTACTTATTTTCATTAAATGATATGCGAAATGTTGAATCTCAGGCGAGAGTTGAACCCGCGTCTTACAATTTCGGGGGCTTGTGGCGATATGTGTTCATAAGGCTAAACCGTCAACGGTTGGTTGCTTACAGGATCGATATCTTGTTTTGAAGAAAGAGTGATAGCAGATTAGGATTCCGGTAATGCAGTGCGCACGCGATCCTAGAAAGAGGAGGCACGGGTTCACCTCTTCCGAGCTTCAACGTTTTGCATAACAGTAACACCATTTTATGTACCAATTCGATCATTCTGTAATCTGTTGATAAATAGGGATGACTGTTAATGATAAAATGTATTGAGTACAGTATAGAACAATATAATGGTTGGCAATTCGGCGATATCGCCTTCTATAGAGCCTAGATAAGTCAACTTTAGATGCTGTCTAGAGAAGAAAACATTGAGTGTTGAATAGAACCTGTTTACCGTACGATCCGATGTCGGTGACACGGCAACGGTTCAGCACACGCTCCCGGCAAGAGAGATCTGGGTTCGAATCCTGGCTGACTCAAATGTTTTCGCACAGCACTCTACATTATTGGGCTTATTGCAACATCACACCACCGCAATACGCAGTTAAATTAAATGAAATCCGATTAATATTCATGTATTGAGTTTAGTCTGCTTTGGTTTTGAAAGAGTTTGACCCAATAGATTACATGTTTACATGATCTTTGCAAGCTTTGGAAAAGGACGAAGTCGTCGGAAAAAACACGGAATTATTTTAGTATCATCGAGGTTAATCGGTAATTGGTCTTGGAAATCGCTCCATTTTATTCCTTATTGCAATTATTGAGCGTTATAATTGCTAATGGGGACCTGTGGCCGAGCAGCTTGTGATACGCGTATCAGCGCTGGGTCGATTTTCAACTCCCCCAGCACTCTCCTGGAATTGATAACAAACACTTTATGGTAGACCATAGCCTGGTATCGAGATTGCAAGGAGACGTGCTCGACCAATATCCTACGACGTTCATGAAGAACATGAGATCATCAAATGAGTAGACGAATCGAATGCTAGAGGTGTTGGAATCCGCAGCGTCATAAAATGTTACGTGGCAAATGGAGTGATCAAGTGAAGTGATGACTGTTTTCTATAGTTAATATCGAGAATATTGTTATTATCAGGCCACGCCATGACGATGAGTACGAGTGTAGCGCTTCTGAGGCAAGGGAAAGGTTAGAACGAGAAGAGGCAGCACGGATGCGCGATGTTATCCAGAGCGAATTTGCGAAACGTCGTAAGGTGAATCGTAGAATCCACGGTTTTGCTTCTTGTTCTTCCTCTTTGTACTTGTTATGAAGTCACTGTTTTGTATCTATTGACTTTAGCTCAACGAGGCAAGGTCAGAGTCTCTCCGCGATTACATCCCTAGCACAGAATATCCTATCAAGGAACCAAAATCTAACTTTATTCCGAACCTTGCTCCGCAGGTACTTATAAGCGTTGTTTTTCGAATACCATCGCTTTCTATTTTTTTTTAAATTCAAGCTATCCTCTAACTTTTTGAGCGTCGTGAAGCAGTTGTTCGTCTCATAAGTCAAGCACTGGAGGAAAATTGGTTGCTATTCGAACGTCCGTGTGAATGCGTTGAAGCAGCCTCCATGTTGGAATGGTCCATATACCGAAATACGAAATCTATTGTAACTTATCAACACAAAACTGTTGGAAAGGTTTGTCAGAGAAAGATGAGTGACATAGACGAAAGAGTGCATTTCATAGGTTTTCTTGTTATGGAGAAATCTGAAAGATCTTTTTTGACATAGCCTTTATATTTCGCGCGAATCTCAACACCTTTTTCGTTCAATTCGTTTTGCCGCATCGATTCTATCGGGAAGGTCTCCATAGCCGCGTTCGAGTTCAAGTCTTCTTGAAGATTTCAGTCTTCGTTACAAGTATCGTTCAGTGCCGGTTGAGTAAGCTTTTTCTTGGGATCCTGGGGTAGTTGTGATAGGACATTATCGGGTCTTCACTACAGACATACGTGGGCGATGTGGTTACACGGACGGGTTTTCGAACTAATTCACGAAAGGCGTGTTTAAAAGTGCGCTGCTTCCATCTTCTTAATCGCAGTTTTAGTAAAACAGGAAAATGATCCTTGGAAAGACCTATGCTTAGATCTACTTTGGTAGTAGTCTTAAGTTTTGAAACTACTTAACTAGTTCAATACTGTAAATACAGAGCGTTTGGGCCTTTTACCTTTGTAGTACATTTAGCGTGATAAATTAGGATTTGTTGACTCGAAGTGGAACGCTCTAGCGCGACTATCCTAAGGGTCCAGACAGAATCGAGTCGGCTGGCATTTAATGACATTTTAGGCAAAATAGAAATCTTCGAGCAACAACTTGCACAGAGTCATAAGACCTTCTTGAAAGGTGGACGCATGGGAACAAATCGATTGCAAGAACTGCTAGTATCCGCTCAGTAGGCTAGAAATGTGAAAGACGTGTCGTCTGAAATGAAAGAAGAAGTAGCAAATTTATTTCACAACAATTTGGCGAAGTGCGGAGAAACGTATTGAACGCAGGAAGTGCAAACATTCGCAGAATGTTATAAGTTATATATGGCACTACTTTGACATTGCAGTAGTTATGTTTTATATTTCTTGGTCCATAAAGGTAAATGCTCAGGTGTCAGAAATCAAGAAACTTTCGAAGGAGTGCAAGAAATTCGAATTTGTTCGCCTGGCGATCGAACCTAACGTGTTCACGTCGGCTGCCAACTTGATACACTAGTATAGTTAGATAAGGTTCAATGCAGCTGGTAGTACTTCACTACATTTATTATAATGCGATATGATCTTCGTATATGTTGATGAGCGGGTTTCGGTGAAGTGTCTGTTAGAATATCGCTTCATTTTGTAGTCTGTCGCAGATTAGTGTCGTATTTTCGTTACTTTTTGTATATAAAAACTGTTTTTTTGTATTATGTCATGTTTCAATATTCTTGCCTTCTCCTTTTTTGACGTAAGAAAATCCTGATATCCTTCATTGTTTCTAGGTTTCCATCGGGAATGCTAGCTGGTCAGCTTGAGCGCTTTGCCAATCATTGAACTTCGTACTTCTTGTAACTGTGTGCATTTAGCTATAGAAGATTGGAGATGAAAAGAGAAAGAATGATCGGTGATTGAGGTAGAGTGTAAGGTGTGGGGTGAGAAAAATAATAGGATCAGTATATCAATAGGCGTGGTTGATTGAGCATAGATGACTTTAGAGAAGGAATATATATTGGTTTATCCAAAAGGTGTCCTTTTGTTTGCTGCTGAGTAAGCTGTCGTGCTAAGTTTGCACTTATCTCGTAAGCTCTATAGTTCAAAGACTTCTTTCAATGATAGTGTATGTTTGAACGTCTTTATTTCTAGATTTTCGATGTTCACTTCTTTAAGAAGGTATAAGAATGTTATCGAATTCCACGGAACATCTAGTAGTCAAGCAAGAAAAATGAATTCCCTTTGTGTAGACGTTTATCTGTAATAATCATTGAGACCCGTTACTCTGTCAAATATACAAGAGTGGTAATGACGACGGCGATGGCGACGAAGGAGGTAGTAGAAATCGCCGATGTACCATCGACATTTGCAACGGTGGTTGCCTCCTCTGGGACTCTGCAGGCGCGTTCAACCAGTACACTCTCATTCCACATTCGATCGTAGTTTCGGCCTATGGAATCTCGACACGATCGGGGTGGCTGTAATACATAGGCAGTTTTATTCTGAGTGTAAAAAAAGGTTGCGATCTTTCCTAGAAAGCAGTGATATCTCGCAAGGTATCTGGGTCACAAACATTGTAGTTTTCTGAAACTAGTTGTTTACATGCTTTTTAAAATTTGTGGATGCCCTGTAAATACATCTTAATTATTCATAAGGTCTTGGTCTGAAGAGAAAATAACATAGCAAACAGTTGTTTCCGTCAATAGGAGACTTAATGAGAAGTTGGCAGCGCTATAAAGTCGGTGTCATCTCGCCCTCTTTTATAATTAACCTATGGAACATTAGATCCTACAGATTTCTGCTAACGCAATAAAAGTCAATGGTAAAGTAATGCACAGATTTGGCTCTAATGAAAGAGCGTGACAAAGAATGAAGTTTTAGCTTTAATAACTTAGGTTATTCTGTTTTTTATTAAGATATATATATCCTGTAACTCCTGTCCAGTTGTTTCATCCTCATACTCTGTCCAGGTATTGCGGAAAGTGTTTGTGTAGAAAGACACCAGCGCTGATACTTTGGCAAGGTGATTAGGAGTGTGAACTCTATTTCCTCTAAGCGAAGACAAAATGCTTTGCAGAGACCGTCAAATATAGACGAACACATAATTTTTTACAGTCATCAACGTACTGTTTATTATCAGCGACGTAGGTACTTACCGTATATTCGCGGCAAGAATCGTCACAAATGTGGCATAATGTAATGTTACAGGAGACCAGCAACTGAGTCACACCGGCCTGTCGGATTGACAACCAACCAACTGAAACCGCAGTCATGAACGAGACGTACGACGGCGTGTGTAGAAGTGCTGATTCAGCTGTACATCTGAAATCGGAGACCACGTTGTTCGTCTTTGTAAACGATGTTTCGAGTGGATTGAGGAGCTGTATTATGCACAGCCCAGTTTTGTCGCAAAGTGGTGAACTTCGTTCGGCTCCAACCTCGTTCCTTAGTTGATTGTGTTGGAATAAGTGCAATTTCATCTGCGTTTGTCGAGGAAGAACTTCTCATGTAAGAACTCCACTTAGTGGCTATCGTAACCACATGACCATACGCAGCTTTTCTATCGAGCTTATACCATCGTTATGATGAAAATGGTCGATGAAAGAGTACTATTTTGCCAAAGCTAATATCTGATGTACTGCAGTAGACGAAGACCTGTGTTGGAACGAAGATCGGACGTCCTGACAATATATTTTAAGCCTTTTATGAGGTCTGTTGTGGCATTTAAACAGTGCTAGGCACGTGTTTCGGCCTTTGGCCTCATCATTAACACGGTGTCGCCGGCTACTCGCCCCTATCATTAGAAAATCGAAGCCGTACAAGTTTCTGAGTAAGCTGACGTGATCATCAGGGTTTTCTTTTCGGAGTGATTGATTATGTAAAGTCGTTTAGTTGGCTTGTGCCAGACACGTGTTTCGGCCTTTCGGCCTCATCAGTAGTACACTGCCTTCGGCTAATCGCCTCCTATTCTAGGGAGTAGAAGTCGTACAAGTTACATTCTGCGTAAGGTGACATGACCACCGTAGCGTTTATGTATGTATTATATAATATATGTATATGTAATACATATATATAAACTAACGCATGTGGAGCAGTGATTAGAGGTGCTCTGCGTCGCACACAAGGTCGATGGTTTCGATCTCGCGCTCATGGCTCACCAAGCTATCCATCCCTGTGGGGTCGGTGAACTGGTACCAGGCTGGTCGCAGGCTTATCAGGGAGGATGAGCAGCACTGACGCGGTACAACGGGAGGGAACCGCGAGTCACTGTAAGGGCTAGATATGTATTCAATCACTTCAAACGAGATTAAAAATTGAAGACGAATGCATGGCACATCCCTCAGAGATTGATCAACTGCGAGAGCTCTGTCCTTTGGCTTTATACTAACACTTCCAATCGACTATTTTTGGACCTTGCTCAAATATATAACACACTCTGAAAAAGCAAGCGACAATCAACAATCAGTCACTCTGAAAAGGACGCCACGGTGATCATGTCATCTTACTCAAGTGTAATTTGTACAGCCTCGATTCTCCATATAGAGGGCGAATAGCCGAAGGCTCCGTGCTAATGATGAGGGCGAAAGGCCGAAACAGTTGTCTAACACTGTATAAGTGCCATAACAGACTTCATCATAGGCTTGAAATATGTTGTCACGATGATTAACATTTTTTGAGCGAGGTCTCAAAAAAGCGATTGGAAGTGTTGAAGATCATACGTATTGATGACAGATTTCTGTGAAATCTACGTTTTCATCCGTAACGTCATAATCAGGAACATCAGGGGTAGAGGCAAGTCCAGTGAGCGAGATGAAAGGGAGTAGACCTGTACATAAAACAGTGGTCCTTTTTCTGATGAGACTATGCTTCACATTTGGGCCTTCCAGAAAAACCACTGATCGGTTTACGGACTCGGAACTCGTTGCTCTTTTGGAGTGCTTTATTGTACTAACGGAAGCATAGGATGACTGCTTACAAAATTTTGCGCAATACCACAAGTGCTTGGGCTATACTCCTGAAAGATGATGCGGACAGTGTATTGCCGGAGTGTATTAATCCATGTAAACACTATGCCGTTTTAAGATCCAGAAGATTGCACCACACATCGATGGTGAAATAAATAAGAGCCGGCAATAATAGAGCGGACTGAAAGAAAATATAAAGCGTCCTTTCAACGACCACCAATAGATTCTAAACTTTTTCCGGATCACGAGATACTCCTCGAGTGCGTCACCGAAATGTAGTCACCACCACCACAGACGACGATAGCGCGAGATTAACACGAATGAAAAAAAAAAACATGGAATCTATGTTATTTAGATGAGGTCATCCATGTAATGTATTATGTACCTGAAAGACAGAAATGAACTCACCCGTCTGATTTCACGATGTACACTGGGCTTTTACTTGTTCCGACCCAACAGTTTTCTACTCGCATGGCGTGAAATGCTGAAGCACTGATAACATGTATTCGTACACCACTTTGGAGAAATACTTTGAGTACAACCACAATAAGGGAGATGTTATTTGTAACATATGGAACTTGGTGCTGTGATAAGTGCTAGTGATTTTTGGATACCTCGAAAGATGGGCAACTCTCACTTGACTAGTGGAAGGTCTACACAGTAATGTGAGTGAATGTAAATAAATTCTTGGTATATATCTCAATTTCGATACTCAGGAGCTCAAGTTTTCCAAATGTGAAAACCGCGTTCACATTTTTAACACTAGCGTAGCTTGCAAACGTCAACAAAATCTCTGGACGTTATCGCTCCCTTAGTATGAAATTCTGAGTGTTCAATTGCTTTAAATATTAAATAAAAGTCTGTTCAAAAAATGAATCAATAAAAAGTACAATCTTTTTAAACTCGAATAAACCGGAATCTCTTTACTGGCACAGCAAGAGAACTTCCACCGTGTAGGCAAAATCTCTGGATTCCTTTAAGGTTTTTTACAAGTGATAAAGTTTGCTTTTAGCTGAGATATGTTGCCTTTCAGTTTCATAGCGGTCATTGTTTAACACTGCATGGATTGGCATCAATGCGCCTCGTCCTTTATATATCACATGATTATTTTGGCGTCAATAACCACGCTGATTTTTGTTTGCAAATTGGGTTGCTTAGAAATTGATCAACATGTGCAAACTGTTAACGAGGAAGGAAAATGTTGACAACTTACCGGCATTACATCTCCACTGGAAGCAGATTCTCGTATTCCAGGAGATGGCGTCTCTTGACTTCAACGAAGGATTCTTGCAGGATGTCCTGAAGTTATGGCGTGTGATCTCATACATCGTATTCTTAATGGTTTTGAACAACAACTAAGCAATATCACTGTATAGAAGAACCTGGGCACGTTAAATACTTGAAAATACTGTACTGGTATATTTTCGAAAAATTTGGAATTAAATAAGTTAACAGAAGTAGAACTAGGAAAGTGCACCCATGAACCCGGAACGACTGTGAAAACTAACCGTCAATTGCGAAATGCTCGACACTAGGCAGAGACTTTAGAGTAACCGGTTCGTACGAGGAAGAGAGGTTTTGGTTAATGTTTGTATACAACCTACTAAGTCTACCTAAGGTCATCATGTCAAGAGAGCGAGTAATAGGGTTTGTATATGGGGGAGATTGTGTACAATATGACTGTGATTCTACGTAGTCGACTTCAGCTTGTGCATAGACTCAAACCTATATGGTCAACTGCATCAAGTTGTGGAAAAACGTAGAAACAATATAGGCGGTAGTTTTAAATAGCAAAAAGCGTCTTCTGTATATCATAGTAAACGGTCGGAAACACGCTTACCAACGGTGTTGTATACAAATGGGGGAACAAAGACAAAATAACCAAGATTGTTGAACATCAAAAAAAGTTAAAAGTTGCTATGAAATTCTTTTTCAAAGACGAAAGTTTAACTCTCAGTTGTGATCTCATCTGTGAGTTTATAATTTTGTGGCTCCAAAAGGAAAAGGATTTCATGTAGAGCCTGTAAGTACAGTGAGAAGTATAGACAACATTTTTGGCAGAAATTGCACGTGTTCTCTATATCATATCCCCTTTTACATCACCACACAATTCTCTATACTTGCTGCTAATTTTCTCATGCACTCTCTTCGCGACTGGCAAAAAGAAGCGTCTTACGTCCACATATCCGCGCACCTGCATCCTTGAGAAACCATTGGCTGAGAGAGACTCGATAGTTGATCTTCTGCTGACATTTGCATTTGAGTCAAAAGATTGACTGTCAAAGAGTCGCATTAATCTATTCAGCATCTACGTTGGGTTTTTGGTCGCTGCCAGTCATTTGGTCTCAGTTTTTTCGCCCAGCACTCGCTGTTTAGTGTTCTGTGATAGATTGTACTCTACATGACGCATGTTCCTTTGGTTGATCTTATTATTTTGTAGCACTTCATTGAGGAGAATATAATTTTTTGACGCTTTCATTCAGAACACAAAGTCGTGAGCTTTACTGGCGACCGTTACCTACAATTCCACTGCAGTACCCCAACACGTTGACAAAGATATGAGCTGTTATTAGCTCAGACCGCATGTCGCGTGTGCGGCGACGCGGCGCAGCAGGTCTTTATTATCACGCCTTGACATGGAATTGTTGGAATCTGTTTAGTAATATGAAATACTGAGAGGATATTATCGTGATTTAATGATGAAATATAGCAGAAGACACTTCTATGAAAAGTTTTATTGCTAAGAAAATGCCCATGTATCGAGAAATCATCTATGTTCTTACGGAAAAAGCACATTGTTGTGAAAGAAATCATATTTGCAGCTGTCATATAACTGCGTTTCTGTCTTTGTGGTATTCATTCATTCATTTGTGGCACTGTGTGAAGATGAGTTTGTGTTGATGCAGTAAGTAAAAGATGAATATGATTGAAATATGAATGAACATACGTAGGATAACATAACGATGTTCAGTAACTAGTCGGAATATCATCTTTTGAAAAGTACCTGCTTTTTTCTCGAGATTCGAGGCTTTAGCAGAAAGCATCGCCATTTTTTGTGGTACAGATAGCTTTATCGATGTCTCTTCTATCATATTTCACCATTTACTTGCGACAAAATTCCCTTTAGTGACGAGAAAAATCCACATTTCATTAGAAAAACTACCACAACGTCATTATAGCCGCCGCGTGCCGCGCAGGATTTCAACGTCGTTGTCAACATGTTAACACTGCAACTCTTACGTATTGACTCTACTCGAAGCTCCATAAACGTTGAAGGATAACGCGTATATTTTGCAGTTCTTCCAATTATCGACATCATAGCAACTCTGCTGTTGACAGTCGGGCATATACAATGCAGCGACTAATCAAATCAACCAGTCGCTGCGTTATTCTACCTTATCACCAAATCTATGGACTATTGAATCAATGTGGAACTACTACATTATATTATGGGTTAAGTCACCATATATTACTGATTGGAAGGCCGACTTCCACTAAACGTCGGGATGTTTAACGAAATGTAAAAATGAAGAAATGCTCTAAAAGATTTTTTAAGACCACTTTCAAATTTCAATGGATCTCTTCATTTAATAATTCATTAAGAATGAAGAGTTCTATTGGAATTTGAGCGTGATTTTGAGAAAACACTCGAAATAAAGGTATAATATTATGAAAATGTCAACTAAAGAGCAATCTAGTGTACAACACTGTTTATTTGGTGATAATTTCACCTGGATTTACAATGTGAATCATTCGTCTTCGCTACCTCTTAGTGTGGGAACTGAAGCACTTACAGAGGATTAGCTAAAAAAGATTGAAAGGCGAACGGTTTCTGCCCGACAAGGTCGAAACACGTGAAGCGGGCAGCACAAGAGCCCATTATCAGACCACATATGTTGGCTCAAATAATGATGAAGGGAAACTTCAAAAAAGTAGAAAATGGAAAGGTAATATAAGGCCAGAAGTAAATACATGATGTTCATGCAGACTTCGTCACCAAACACTTTTAGTTGATATTAGCATTTGATAATTTTCTCTTGTGCAATAAAAAGTGCAAAACACATTCAATGCCATGATGTGTACAATGGACTGAGTCAGTTAGTGACTCCTAATCCGTGCTGGACAGGTTCATTGGTTTTTGAGAGCGACGCTTACAAAGTGACTGTAAATGAGACGTGCTGCGAGTGAGTTGCTTTGGCAGCGATTCCAATTACAGTGCATTACAATCATGCCCTTGAAAAATAGTAATTCCCACCGATGAAGGGTGAATGAGCAAGAGGCGTTTGTGGATTCGGAGAAGTTTGAGCTGACGGTGATGATCCTCAGTGGAAGCACCCGCGTAGTTACATTACTCTGCATCAGATCCGCGTACTCGTCCGCATTTGCCGTCAATGATACCTCAAAAAATACAAAGTATGGAAAGCAATAAATGCAAAAATAACATTTAACCTTATTAGCATTCCTAAGTTTCTACTTGATATATCTTCACTTATATCGTCAGTGCTATCGTTGGTCGCCGAATGATTTCAAAACGTGCAGTAATGCCTTCATTCGATTTTTTCGCACATCTGAGTTGTCTGTTGTGATGTAATATCTCTGGAAAAACAAGTTCCATCGCATTTGTCCTTTAGAGCTTTCGTGAAGATATCTAATCTTCAAATTCGTGGTATTCCTGTTTATGCACTTAGAAAGTCCCACGGGATCTAGTTGTTGACGGCTCTTATTCAGCATTTATTGTTCGTCACTTGTCTTGGTCACCAAGCTTTCATGTATCTGTGATTACAAGTAGATAAATAAAAGTGTGGAAAAATTATAACTTGTCGCATTGAAAGCTTTTCTGAATGTAAATTGTTTACGAAGTTTTTCTTCGTCCAGTGTTACTTTGATCTATTCAAAGAAAAAAACTTAAATGTGAGATTGTAGACAAAATGCAGCAATCAAACGCAACAGTAGTTTTGATTTCTAATTAGTTTTTTATTGCACACAACATCGTTTAGGCTCTTATGTTACGATAGGTTTTATACGGGAAAGGCTCATTATAGCGGGCAATTTCCTGCATATTCAAAGCTAATCCTATAATTCCCGGATGCAACAAGTTTATTCATTGTAGCACTGGACCCCTCTTGAAAGAGGAACAGCTGAAACGGCATACTGATCTTTCTCAATGTGAAAAGAGGGTAAATGAACATGACTTTAAGAGAACTTGAGGTGAAAATTGGGAGTGACTTTTCCATTGCTCCTTCTGGATCCAGTCAATGGCACCAAGGTTTCAGTTTTGAGATTGATTGAATCTTGACGTACGCTGCTGGTGATGCTCAGCTTGTCCAAGATCGTTTACTACTCCATTCTCGTTTATATACGACGGTTTCATTGCAGTCGAAACATTGATATGCCTATGAAGAGGAGAAAAGGCGAGTAAAATAACGTGTAGAACTTTTCAAGATGCGAAGAGGACATCTTCTTTTATACTAGTAGTGTTCTGAAGTAGAAATGGAAAAAAGGATAAAAGTGCCAAACCCAAACTGACCAGAGCGAATAAGGTGATCAACATTTCATTTGAGACATCTGTGGGAACCCTGAAATGTTTTTTTTAGTTTTGTACTTGATGTGACTTTCTTCAATGAATTTGCGAATGGCATCGGGATAGCAGATAGGAAGTCAACGTTAAAGGGGAAAATTCAACTATTATGAGAAATTGGGCAGTAGTTTTCGACAACAACATCGCAGTAATAGTAAAAACGGTAGCCATTTCTTATTGCAAGAACAATGCTTTTATATGCAAAGTCTCGTAGAAATTTTGAAAAAAAAGCCTCCTAAGTGATTTAACTTAGAATTTTAGGGGGCAATTCTAATGGATCATGAATCTCGTTCGTATAAAAATCTTTACACGGTTAGTCGCGACTGTGTGGCGAGAGTCTCAAGTGGTGGACAGAAAAATTGCGCAAATAAAAAGTGACCATGTATCTTTGAACGCAGGTGATTCAGGTGATGGGTTCGCTGTTTCTGCAGGGCCAGTTCCGCATGCCTTCGTTAATTTAAATCAAAGTGACAGGAAGTCTGCAATCGAAGTACATAATAGGCGGTTGGGAGGTGCTTATAAGTAAGCCCCTCCTCTTAGTATCTTTGGAAAAGACTGCAAAGCTACCACGAGGACCCAGCACCTTACGTCCAGAGCTCAGTTAGCTCATATATTTTGGTATAGAAGGCTGGACGAAGTGAAAGAAAGCGGGCCTCATTCTCCTGGCCCCGACAGAGCTCCCGGTACCACTTCCGTTCACAAGGATGAGTATGAGAAGGTTTCAAAATCTCAGGGCATAAAAGTCACGTTAAACTAGTGTGACGATCTGTACCTATAGCGCACATACACTTGCATACAATGAGGTTCGACGCCACCTGCGTGATGATGAGAGAAGACGTTTCCCATCTCACGTTGTCTATGACACTTGAGAGAAGCTGTTTCTTTGGAACATGCGCTGGTAGAGGTAGCGGGGGCATGAGTGATCTAGTCAAAATGAGTAGGACCATAAACATCGACTTTTCAACCACATAACAACCAGAATCGGATGCCTAAGGTGAAAGTGATGTAAATCAGTGCGGGCTTTGATCAACTGTGCTGTTTACGAACCAGATCAATATGGGTATGACTATCTCATAATTATTTTTTGAGCCAACATGTCATGTGATTTGTTATAGGAGAAAACATATAGAGTTACGATCTCATCAGACAGACGACCACATGACATGTTGGCTCAAATAATAGCTATGAGATATGTTGAAATTTGAGCGTGATCTTAAGAAAGCACCCGAAACGAAAGGTTCAGCTGTGACTATGTTGAAACATCCTGGCAGCATATTTTGAAGCTTTTTTGATGCACCTCTAGTGCTAGACGTAGTCTCGGCATCATTCAAGCTTCATCATATAAAGTGCCTTTTGGTCCAACCGAGCCCCTACATATAAGTGAATTGGCGCTAAATAATTTGCACTGCACGTAAAGTGAAACGATCAATTCACACTGCAGTGATTTGCGGGACAGTTCGGTTTGACGGCGACAAACCTTTCAAACCGATCTCATTAGCTGGACAGGAATTTTTAATAGGAGTGTTAGTGATCATTCGAAAACATAAATTTCTGTCTACAGCCCACGTCGCCGGTTTTCTAAAACACCTCTTATTACGATTTAAAATTCAAGATAAGATTATGTTTCACACGGCGACGTGTTTTCTACCCTATCTCGCTTATATTTCACTAGACGAAACTCCTTCCTTAGAACGATCCTTACTGCTCATTTAATATTCATCCGATAACGCAATGTTTTGCAATTTAACCATGTGCTTATTTTCTGGAAATACAGTCTATCAGGGAGAAAAGATCGAGTTTTACATTTTCGAAAGGTTGTTTACTGACTATTCGACAAAGCGACGGTCGTGGCAGGGGCGGTGCGAAGCGGGACGATCCTTATAATGTTATCCAACTAGGAAATTCTCCTCCGCTATGAAAGGAACTCTTGATAAAACGATTGACTAAGTTACTGCGAGAGGTTTCTCTACACATGATATGCTTTTCGACTTCCAGTAAATTATAACGCATCGTAAAAATGAAGTCGAAAGGCGAATGAGAAACAAAATATCATTCCGGAATACTACAGCGTTATAAAGAGGTGTTATGAAATATCGGCGATGTAGATTTGTAGCCAGAGAAGTTAGGCTTTTAAATAATTGCTAACATCCTAGAAAATTCCTGTGCAACGAATGAGATCGGCTTAGGAATTTGTCGCCGTTCAACCGAATTGTACCCGAACTGCTATCACTGAACGCCAAGTGATAGTATCAGTGGACATTGCAGTGATTTAGAGTCGATTACTCATGGCTGGTAAAATAGTAGTACCTTCTTATTGATGTTTCCAAGATCTCTCTTAAAATTTAAAACATCCGTGACAATATCTTTCAAGCCTTTCATGTAGTTTCGATATGGCACCTCTACGGGTAGGCGTACTTTTTGGCTTTTTCTTCCTGTGAGGCTTGACATGAAAAAGCCGAAACGTACTTCTAGCACTAGAGATGCCATATAAATCCTCACGAAAAGCTTGAAATATGCAGTCAGGATGCACCGAATTCAAGCGGAGTCTCGAAAAACAGTTGAACAAGAGGGCATGTCTGAAGGCAGTCCACATGAATGAAGAAAAGTTCTCCAAAACTGACAACACATGCTTCAAGATCATCGCGCAGATTTGAACACAAAAAGTGAATCCTCAGGGACTCCTGAAGAACGCACTGGAATCTTCTGATTAGAGCGAAACGAGCAGGTGTGAGAAGCTGATCTGTGTATATCATGGCAACCAAAGCCATCCATATTAACTCAAAATTTCAAAAGAACCCATACTCAGTGGTGGATCTAGGAGTATTTCAATGAAGAGTGTCACAAAGAGATAGACGACATCTTAGTAAATTGCACGCTTTGCTCATTGGGTCGCTGTTTCCAATTCTCACGGGATCAGATCGCTGCTACATTCGACGGAGCATTCTATATTTCGATAAACGAAGAAAAGCCGTTTCGGTTCAAACAACAAAATTCTGAAATTGCCACAGTGTGGCATCTCTTCAAATCATTAGTGGACTCATGGGAAGATATTGTTCTTAGAAATATTCGCGAGAAATGCGACCGTCTTTATCAACATCTTCACGCTATAGCTATCATAACGAGAGTCTGAAAGTCACTAAGAGATCTTTATTTCTAGAAACATTTATGCTGATATACCAACGTCGAATTGCAAGAGCCGTAGGCACCGTTAAATCACGCCCAAACTTGCAAAAAACACTGCAGAAAGGTGATAAAGGATCCCAAGCAGAGAGAGTGGCAGGTACTGCTCAAGGCTATAGAGATTGAAAAAAAACATGAGCTATGTCAACCGAAACCTTACTGAACACAATCAAGATGGTTACATTCCTAAGCCCAAATGAAGTAATTAAGGCCTTCATAGGGGCAGTGAAGAAAATCAACCACGATTCTTGGATACACGGATCTCGTCAATAGCCACGTCCCCGTGCCTCACACGAAATAAAAAAGGATGGACATGTCGCTCCTACCGATTCCCCTTTTGTGATCAGATACGCTATTCCGTAGGTGAAGAAAAAAACCCAAAAAACGCGTCGGTCCCTCAATGTAGAACTGATCAAACATTACTTACCAGATGGATGATTCTTACTGAATGAAAAACAGTGGAGTGTCAAAATTTGAAAAGGAAAACTTTTAAGACATCGGCAACTATCTCCAATCTGTTTGCTGTTTATCGTCTATATACGTAACACTCGATTCTTTCAAAACAGGATTGACAAAACGCTGAACGAAAGATAGCTATGTGAGTAAGCAAGATTTTGCTGATTCAATGCGGTGGACGCCACACCCACGCTAATTACAACGAGAGTATAGGAGACTACCCTCTGTAACTTACATCGATTCGAAGACAGTTGAGACAGAGTAATGTAAAAGCTCTAGACACTCAGGGCGTCCTTACTCAGTATATAGGATATTTCGCGTGCTATATGCGACTAAAATATCACTATCCACTCGAGAATAAACGCATGATGATACCACCACGCCAAATGTATTTACTTGTATCCTTCAAACCATTATGCAAACATTGGAATGGGACATCACCTGTATCACCTGTATCACCTGTCGTCCCGTTGATCGTCGAGTGACTCGAGCGGGTACCAGCAACTCTTCCATTTTTCCCTATCGCGTGCAAGAGTAGCCCAGTGGGTCCTCCTTGCTCTAGGAATTCGCTGAGCATCATATCTTTCTTCCATCGCTTTCGTGAAGAAATCGGACCAACGGGTCAGTGGTCTTCCTTTAGAGCGCTTGACGTCCCGAGGAATCCAGTCGGTAACGGCTCTCGTCCATCGGTTGTCGTTGAAGCGCATCACGTGTCCGGCCCACCTTATTTTCGATATCCTGGCGTGTAGAACGGCGTCTCTGATTTTCGATCGTTGACGTAGGTCGGAAGTTCGGATCCTTTGTCTCATTTGCGAAATACGAGATACTCCTAGCATCGACCTTTCGACTGCGCGTTCGATAACGGCAAGTGATCTTTCATCCTGCTTACGTAGCGACCAGGTTTCTGCTGCATACGTTAGGGCAGGGATAATTGTCGAGTCGAAAAGGTGGGCACGGAGTCGGATGTTCTTTGTCCTCTTCACTACATCTTCGATGCTCTTAAACGTTCCCCAAGCCGCTCGTTTCCTCCTGCTCAACTCTGGCGCTAGGTCGTTCATCATGTTGATTTCACGACCTAGATAGATGTAACTGGAGCATTCGGAAATTGTCGTTCCGTTGAGCGTGAAAGGGGCATTAGAAACCCATCCGTTCCTCATGAACATTGTTTTCGTTAGATTTCAGTTGAAGACCAATCTTTCCACAAGCGTTATCGAAATCAGTCAACATTCGTTCCGCTTGGCTGATGTTTGGTGTTATGAGAACGATATCGTCAGCAAAGCGAAGATGGTTTAATTGTCGACCGTCAATTTTCACTCCCATTTCGTCCCATTCTGATGCTCGCATGACGTTTTGTAGGGTGGCAGTGAATAGTTTTGGCGATATTGTATCGCCTTGTCGAACCCCTCTTCTTACGTCAATGGTGATATTGTTGTAGAATGGAGATATTCTGGTCGTGAAATCTTTATAAAGCTCACGAAGGATCATTATGTACCGAGTAGGGACGCCCTGGTTATCCAGAGCCTCTATAACCGCTTCTGTTTCCACTGAATCGAAGGCTTTTTTCAGATCGATAAAAGTGAGACAGAGTGGTTGTTTGTACTCTCGCGAAACTTCAATGAGTCTTGTGATCGTGTGGATGTGGTCCATGGTACTAAATCCTTTTCTGAACCCTGCTTGTTCGCATGGCTGTCCTTCGTCCAGTGTTCTGTCAGTCCTGTTCAGGATGACTCGAGTAAAGAGTTTATAGACAACGGACAGCAAGCAGATTGGGCGATAATTGCCTATGTCGTGAAGGTCTCCCTTTTTGAACAACAATACGGTCTTGCTGGTTTTTATTGAATAGGGACCTTGCATTCTGACAGGTAGCGAGTGAAGAGCCGAGCCAGGGTGTTGATGAGAACTAGCGGCAGGTTCTTCAGGTGTTCTGGTCTAATCCTGTCTGGACCGGGTGTTGTTCTGTTTTTCACCGACGATATAGCATGTCGGATTTCGGAAGGAAGGACCGGTGGAAACGACATATTCGTCCTCTTTCAATTTATATGACGGTAAGAGAACATGGCTAGCGAAGAGATCCGAGTAGTACTGGTGGATGATTTTCTCCATAGCCCTTCTGGAAGCTGTAAGTGTCCGTCAGGGTATCGGAGTGCAATCATCTTGGTCTTATAGTTGGCGAAGCCTCGCTGGGCTTTGCGAATGCTCTTCCCAGCTTCTGCAGCTTCTGCCATAACTGCTGCTCTTCTCTCTTTAAGGTCTTCTTTTATCGCTTCTCTGCATCGTTTCGCAAGTTCGGACGTAAGGTTTCGGTTGCCTGCGGCTCGTGCGATTCCACGTTGACGTATCAGCTCGAGTGTCTGCGGAGACAAGCGTCTCTTCGTGACCTTAGGACTTTCGGCTTTTTTAGCGCCAACGTGAAGATATTCAACGAGTCGATCGTATTCTCCGTCGATGTTGTCGACAACGGTATCTTCCCAAGAGCTGACTAATGATTTGAATACATCCCAGTTTATGGTAGTTCTGGGACTTCGTTGTTTGAATTTAGCGGCTTTCTCTCCTCTCCTCGAAAGGAATGGGACATCATGAGAGTGAAAATGAACGGTCAAGATTGAGACCATCTCCACTTCATTGATGACATAGTTCTCACGGCATTGAGCATTAGACAGGATGAACAAGTGATGAGCTTCTCCAACAACTGTTGTGGAAAGATAGATGCGATCTAAATTTCACAGAATGATGATTTCAGAAAATGATCAATCGTATGCTTAACTTTATGCCAAGCGGAATGAATAGCTCCGAATGCTTTAGCTAAGTCTATATAGGTTGAAAAATCGATATCATTGAGGAAATGACTCCAGAATTGAATAGGAGGACGCGGGCAGTTTGGGGTGCGTTTGAGAGTATCGATGTTGTAGATAAGAAAACAAAAAACATCCACTTGTGCCCGCTTTCGCCTACCGTTATTCCTGCCTCAACGTATTTCACAAACTTGGTTGTTACGTGGGCAGTATGATAGATTGTTATTCCTTTTTTTTTGAAATAAAATTAAAAAAAAAGTTTAGTTGATTGTACATTTGTTCAGGATCTGTTAGCGACTGGATTCAATGTCGGTAGCGGCTTGTCACATCAAAGCGTTGACGGTTGATCGCTGACAGATCAATGTGCTGTGTCGCAGAAAGAGTGGCGGCAGAACAAAAGTGGTGATTGCGCACTGGTTAATACGTGCCCGGAAAGGGTCGAATACGGGTTCGAATATCGTCCGACGTGCAAAGTTTTGCATGCCACCAACATCATTAGATATAAATTTCTAACTTCAAACCATCGTTAAAAGCGGTTCAGTAAGAGGAGTTCTAATGGTAGAAGTATTCCATACTCTCGCAAATAAAAGAAGGAATGCGAAGTTCTGACTCACGTCAAGACTGTAAATCAAAAACGCTATTCTACACACCAGCTATCGAGAATAGTGTTTGCCGAACACATTATGAGTTTTAAACGACAACCGACGGATGAGAGCCGTGGCCGATTAAAGTTCTCCAGCTATCAAACGCAAAATGGAAAGACTGCTGACGCAATAGTCCAAGTTCTTCGTGAACAGCTCTAGAAGAAAGATTCTTGAAGAAACTCTTCAGCGTGGAGGACTCACTGGATTACTCGCTCACACGATAAGAAAAAGTAGAATTTGTACTGGCGTCTGCTCGAGTCACTCCACCACAAATGATACGACAGATGATATAGATGAGTTCTTGATACAAGATTTATGGGAACGTGTATGAGCAACTATTCAAACACTCCTTCTTTGCACGAGTGATGTCTGATTTGATTGCACTCCCGAAAAAGTCAGGCGATTCGACTCTCTGTGGTCGGCAAATTAGCACTTAGACTTGTTTGAAGGCTAAAAACACGCGTTTTGGTACAATGGTAAGCCATTGCGCTATTGTAATAGCCGAATACGTACTCAGCTCCTTCCACGAAATCACGAAAGAAATCGAAGGCTTCACGAATTCTTTGGTAACAGGGCAACTCTGATCGCTTTATTCTTTATCACTTCATGTATTGATGATTACTTCTCATCAAAAGTCTAGTGCTTTAGGTTTCAAAGCTAGAAAAACTGTCATGGCTTACGAAGTCAGAAATGTACATTCCATGAACCATTTGAATGGAAGCACGGCACTCAAAAGCGAGAAAACTGATTGAGACGGTATCTTAGGACGCTGATGAATTGACTGAACGTCGTGCAAGCGTTGGACCGTGACGACTTGATTTAGCAAATAATTTGGACTTCTATTGATGGAGTAATTCAATCCACGATTTGCATTTTGAAAGTTTAATCGTATTGCAATGAACTTTTTTCAATTTTTGACGGCACAACATTCTTGTCAGTTCATCTGAACTGTTGCAAATAAACAAATTAGTGATGCTACAGCGGGTCAATTCAATCTTAAGTTCGTGACTGGATGATTTCTGATCTATAAAGTGCGGCCTGAAGGAGGGGAGTCAATGTGAACACTTTTGAGTGTATATTGGTGAAGCCCAAGAATCGTGGGGCACACCAGGTTTTTCAAAGCACTCGTTGAAACTCTTGAGTTCAGTTACAGACTAGAAGGGAAGCCAACTGATTGGCACGTTTAGAGGAGTTTCAGACGGCGCAAATGCGCTGTTTTTGTACTACTCTACGACGAATGAATAACTCATAGCGGTTGGTGTAATGATAACACAAGAACGAGTATCAAAACAATTTTCAGATTTTCATAGTTTTATCATTGTCATGAAATCAGCTGCAAAGGTTATCGCTCAAAAGTTATTCATTTATTTCTGGAAATTCGCTAATTATATTTTAAAATTTTCTCACTGTCATTGATTTCTTGTAAGTTTTACTTGTGCCCAAAAAGCCTTTCATCCCTACGGTACGTGAAATTATTATGAGAATCTGGAAAAAGCACACTTTCTGGATCTAATTGGGAACGCTCTAGCCCGGCTATCTCAGGACTTCAGTTGGAATATATTCGACCAGCATTTAACGACATTCATGGTATGAGGAAGGCCCTCATGTTGGGATATAGAAAGAGTTGAAGCGACCTTTGTGAATGAGGGATTTGATGAAACAAATCAAATGCTAGGAGTGCTGTAATCCGTACAACCGATATGACGGATTGCTAGCGTAACTGTTGCCTTCATTATAGGACTTCGAATGCCTTAGTGAATAGGTTTAAGACTTAGATGTTATCCAGTGCTAGCAACTTATGTAGTAGTTAACAAGCATAAGAGTCTTCAATGACTTCAGTTCTTCAAGTTATAAATCGAAGTTTGCATTTATATGTACGAAATTCCCATCGCACATCTTGCCTTCAGTCATTTCCTTTCGATTCCTAATTATCTTCTCTTTCTTAGAGAAATTGATGAATCGAAGCCTTTTACGCTGTGGCAGTTGCAAAATTCTCAAAATTAATAAAATTTCTTGGAGTTTATGCATGCTTGTATAGGCCCTCTCGTATAACACGATTTTTTTAAAATTTAATCATTACTGATTAGAAGTCCATATGTCTTCAATTCCAATAAATTAGGACTATCAGCGTTGCTCAGAAAAGTTTGATTGATAGCACAATGAACAATTTGCAGAAGGGAGACTTATGCAGCCTTAGATTGATCGTCATTGTCCATGTTATGATTCTTGTATGACAAGGCTGGAAATAAGAAGAAGGTAGTTGATTCCCAAAACTGATATCCGACAAATGGTTCTGATAAATGATTAGGGATGGAAAATAGAAAGTGGTGATTAGTTGTGCGTAGTGATACGAATAGTTGTTATTTCTATCCCACATCCCAAAAATACTAAGCATGCGCGGTTTTGGGGGCCGTAGTGATCACACATTCCAGAATAACTGAACAAGTGATTTTTTCTGAGCCGGAAGATTGAAATCAGAGTTGCATTTGAGAATTTATCTTGACTTGATATGTTTACCTATAACGTCATATGTGATAGGTTGTAGGAAAAGTTTTGCCAGATTACCTCAGAGAAAATGATTTTTACAGAGGTGTTTTGTACGGATTTGAGCTCATCAGAAAGCTCCCTTTCTTGCGCATCAAACGATATATCATTTGGCTACACAGCTGCCATAATGGAACTATCCAAGAAAAAAATTTGTCCGCTGCTCCACTTCCACTATAAATTGGGTGCCAATGCTCTTGAGCCTCATCGACAAATTCGCAAGGCATATGGTGACGAAATTTGCAATGTTCGACAGCTCATCTTGGATTTAAGACATTCTGTGAAGGAGGAGACCGACTGATCAACAAGCCAAGAAAAAGACGTCCACGAGAAGGCGATCAGTAAGCAGTCGCCAATCGAACTGAAGAAGATGCGAGTTTGACTATGACTTAATAACGATTTGGCACATTCTCCAGAAGAGTGGTCATGATGTGGAAGGAGAGTACTTCGCCTATTAATTCAACTAATGCTTGATCTCAACTGATGTACAAATGAAATTGTTTCTATGCATTTGAAAATACGACAGGACTTTTTCTACAAGGTATTACATGGGATCACCTATACGTAGTTTCAAATGGAAAGAGTGCGCGGAAGACCTTAATGATATGTTATAGCTGAACAATCTATCTTTCACTAACACTGTGAAGTGAGAATGAGTCCAAGATTCTCAACCATGAACGGATATGCTTGAAAATGTCAAGTTGCTGATCTAGATATATCAAAATTTTCTCTGTGTTTTCATTGTAGAAGAATATGCTTGCAAGGAGATGGAAAAATGTAAAACGAATTTCCTCACATAATATCCGCACAACTAAATCGGTGAGCTGTCACAATATCATTAGAAAGTTTGTGCACTTTTTACGTAATTAAAGCAGAAAAAAGATCAAATAAGTTTCAACAGCGTCAGATACGCAATGCGAGCAAAGCATCATAACTGAACTGTTGGTGATGTATTTACAATTCATTACTGGTAAAAATCGGAAACTCATAATAAACGCATAATCAGCGCTGTTCAAAGTTATTATATGGTACAGGATGATAATTGAAAGATAGATATGCTAGAACAACGAGTGAGATTTCTAAATGAAAGCATAAGGGTCTTTAATGTATTTTCACCGATTATCACCATATGGATAGCTTTTGGTTCAGTGAAACGCAGCGCGGACTATTGAATAGGTCAGCAGATTTTCCATAGAAAATGGTTTTACCACGCTTTTTTTAAACGATATAGAACATATATGAAAAGTTGGGGTGTCGTGTGATGTAGTATTTTTGATGTCAGTAATGCTGAAATAGAAAACAAGCTTGGTATGATAGGATCGATGTGTGGCGCGTGACGGCCGAAACACCATCGTCATTTTGCGGGCCACATATCACATGGAGAACTTTGCAAGTCTCTAGAGGGTAACACGAGCTGTAAACGCCAGAAAGAATCATATTCGAATCTCTCAGCGCTCTCTTCCTTCCACCTCTCTTGTTTCGTCTGTCGATCCTTCTTCCTCCCTTCGTTTCTCTCTCAAAGTCAGAACCAAACTTTGGAGGTCACTTTAAGCATGTGCGAGATCAGTTGGAAAGACCATGGTGGACATTTTGGTGAAGTTTACTTCAAGATTTGAAAAGACTCATGAGGAAAAACACTCACTATGGATCAGATAAGGCGTATAGAGAGTGGTAATCAACTGTTCACATAAAGTCATCCTTAGGGAGATTGCCTTCTTGAGAACTCAAATCGAAGGGCTGAATTGAAAAGGTCTTGTGTCTTGAGAAATATCGTCATCCTCCTACGTAGTCTCCGCTGTAAACAGCAGTGAACAGCCTAAGAGCTATCTCCTTGATTTTCTTATTCAGCAAGTACGAGGTTGTTAATTTGAAAATCTATTCGGTACAGATGAATAGTGCAATGAACTTGATCGTGATGGCTGACGTTTCGAGAGAGCGAAAAAGCTGAAACGTCAGCCATCAAGATCAAGTCCATTGCACTGTTTATATGTACCGAATAAATCTTCGAATCAACAACTTCGTACTTACTGAGTAAGAAAATCAAGGAGATATTCAATCAATGCCGAGGTTAATTAATGGTCGGTCATGGGAGTCTAAGAGCTAACCTGTTGCAATAGAATTGGAACAGTTGGTAGCTGGAGTCTTTAATAAGATTAATCAAGATGTTTTTCAAACAGATGGAACCTATGCTTCAACTCACTTTTTTTCTACAGTAAGGTCCCAGCTCGTATAGGTCCCTATGTTCGTTATAGGTCATTTACAAGCATAACTTGTTCTGGAAGTCATTTTTCTTTGATATTTAACCACAAACCAGAGTCGCTGAAATGTTTGCTATAATATTCTCGTAGATCTCCTCCATTGAGAGATTCTTAGCGTAATCGATGACTCGATCCCGCTCCCATGGCTCATTAGGCCTCCCATCTCTTCTGGCTCGGTAAATTTGTATGGAACTTGTCCAGGAACATAACATCACCGACCTGAACATTGCTGGGTCCAGCGCAAGTCCTTGTAAAGGTCAGATATACATTCAGTAACCTCAAACGGTGCTGATGAAGTTGAATGCATGGTGCATCTCTCAGGGAATAATGAACGCCGACAGCTTTTTCTTTACTTATTTTTCTACCAGAAGTAAGTTGTTCTAAGAACTTGACGTCACCGGTTACTTTATACGAGATCATCATTTATGCCACCAGTTTAAAGTCATGATGGTTGAATGGCAAATTTTTTTACTCTCTCTTTTTACTTTTTACTTTCGAGAGTTCTCGCCACTAAACATTCACTTCTTCGGAAGTGTGCCTTAAGACGTGTCTACTGAGGAAATGCGAGTAAATTTGACGTTCCTGAGCTTGGTAAAAAGAGACCTTCGAACTTTCACTCAGTATTGCATGATATTGTGCCAAATTACATCAAGAGGCAATGATGAAGAGATTATTGGTAAATAGTCGTGAAAAGTGTTCTCATCCAGAGTATCACCCTACTCTTTGGTGACAATTGGAGATGTTCAACAAAACGTGAGACTCTTGGGTTCAAGGAACTAATCTTCGTACTCTATATTCTCGTATGAGAGCTGATTGTAGCACATCATATCAATGACGATCAGATAAACGATGTGTGAAAAAAGACGCTCTCACTTTCATAAGATAGGTTACAAGAATATGCATCAAAGTAATGAAAATATTCATTTCTCAAGGATGCTGTTTTATAATGGAATATTCACATTCTTTGGATGCATGAGGATTCCTTTCTGAAAATAACTATCGGAAAATCGCTTCAGTGATATTGCATGTTGACACTGAAGTGCCTCTGACATACAAATTTGCTATTATAATTTCCAACAAAACCCGTTCACCCAACGAGGTGAGGCGTACATCTTTCTTCGTCGGTATGGCGCACTAAAAGGGTCTTTTAAAACACAGTTCTGCACTGAACTCTAAATTTTTTGAGCAATAAAGTGAATATTGATAGTCAGTGAAAGAGAAGGAAGTACAACTTTTTGATTGCACAAAGTATGAATTCAACGCAACGAGTTCGAATTATTTATGAGTACTGATTCTTGAGCAGAGGTAATTTATTATAGAGTGATATAAATTGTACAAGTTGGTGACTGCTAAAGATCCTCAGTGGAAAATCTACACATCGGCAAAAAGTTTAGAAACTGGGGTGAAGAATTCACTCTTTTCGCAGAATTATCCCACAGCTGATGAATGCAATTTCTATCAAGGCTTGTTTATATCAAATATAAAAAAAAATCTTCGTATAAATGTCCTCTGAGAGTTGAGCATAGTAAAATTGTGTCTTTGAATTGAACCCTTACGATCTCGTCGAAAGAATTGTTAAAAATGTCTTGTAAATGCGGTGTTATCCCACGACTTAGCTTTCTATTAAAAAGTAGGGACTTTCGGGATCATTGGACATCATCGAATGATTGGTAATAATCTAAAGAAAGGGCTTTATCTTGGCGTGAAAGACATGTTTGTGGCACGCAAATGTTTCTTTTTTTTTGTTGAAGCGTTATAAAGAAAGCTTTTTCTAAGAAACGGCCACGTACAGAATTAGCCAAAGACTTAAGCTTTTGAGTGATTGCTAACACTCTTACGAAAAACTTCGCCTAGCGAATGAGTCAAATATCATTCGTCGGCGGATAACCGAAAACCAAAAATTGCTCAGTACTTGGCCAGGTCTTCAATACATATTTATACCACTGAAACGGCCCAGCTAAATATGTACCACGTGATAATGGTCGCGACAAAGGTAAGTCAAAATGTCCATTGTTATGAAACGATTCATCAAAACTCGATGGTGCCATAATGGGATCGTGGACTGGTTTTTCTTCGCATACGAGAGTTGATAATGTGGTGAAAACTTGGATAATTGCTTTGGAAAACTTGGAGGAGCTTAAAAAAAGCAAACGTTAACGCATCAAATGTACGAAAAAGTAAATATAGAGGAAGAAGTGTAGTGAAAATCGTAAGGTTGTTTGTAGGTGAAATTGTTTTTGGGGTGTGACTTGACTCTAATTTAAGCATCATACAGTGGAAAATGGCGCATTGTTAAGATGTGGCAGGAGTCGTTGACGTTCATAAGCCATTACCCGTCATTTGGAAGAATTCAAGTCTCAGTACTGTGGCACTGTCAAATCGGAATTTTCAGTAATAATTACTCTTCAATGAGAAAGTCCTCAGTTCTCGGGCACGGCCGAGACCTCGCTACAATATCTAAGAAGATTTGTCTCTAGAAATTCTACATGACAACGAAACGAATGAAAGAAGTGTTTCATTTCTTTTATTCACTTTGATGCTTCAAATCGGTTCTCTTTGAATGTTTTAGGCTCTGCTACTACTGAAGTATGCCGTCCATCGTCGAATGCTGGTCGAAACGGTTTACCCAAAAATCCTAGAGCAGTCCTACTGCGGCGTTCAGAGATTTACACAGAAAGCAGTTGACAGCACTTTAGATTGGACTCCCTAATAAGTCTAGTATTGGATTTGCGACTTCAGAGATATAGTAGAGTTTAAAGAGAGAGTGGTTAAAAGAGAAAGGAAGGAAGAAGAGAAAAAGATCTTTCTCATGAGTGCAAAAGCGGTGCAAATAAACGTTGCTCAAATTCGTCGTATTTCAAGACTTGTCATATTTTTGAAATACCACAGAGTTTCGCAAGTTGACATCTATAATATGAATCGATGGAGATTTGAGAGCTCTACAGGTGCTTAGTAAATTCCACATCTTGAAGGAGTTTGGCATGATGCTTACCTTTGCTATTTTTTGGCGAGCAAAACGGGAGCTTCAATTGGTCTTCAAATTCGCAACTCTTCTTTCGATCATTCAGCGTTATTCACTGAACCACTGAAGCCCTCGTTTTTGCTCGTGTGCCAGCATTCGTACTTCACATCTTGTCTTATCATGAAAAAAGAGTAGGCAGTAAATATCAATCAAGCACTATGATTTCGGCTATAGCTCTAAATGGATGCAACATCGAGTTGATAGCACCAAATGGGTTGTAACACTACTGAGAGAAGGGCAAGTCAAGGATCAAATGGTTTGGTGGATAATATTTGAGCCGCCAAAAAGAGTAAACACAGAGATGACCGAACAAATTTTCGTCATGCACAAAAATTTTGGGCGCCAACCCAAGCACCAAGTCAGTGCTCAGTACCTTTCAAGATAGGTCTGATATCTCTTAGTTCTCTGAAGGGTTCCAAAAAATTAAAAGTGTGGGGACTGATATCAAATTATAGATCTTATGTTTCTTGCAAAGCACCTAGAACCTTGCCACCAAATTCATACGGATTACCACCACTACGGATGGCCGTATCAACCTATTTGTGAAAGAGTGTATCTGTATTGATACACGATTATTCATAGTTTCTTAACTAGACACAAATATTTTACTAGATTCTTAACAACCATTCGTTAGCTCAAATTTGAGCGATTTCAACAGCGTATTTGATTTCTCCAGAGGTCTTCCTAGTGCGCTGTGGTAGCGCGAATAAAATGATGTTTTCCACTCATCGCGTTATGGCGCGTATATTCGTTATTTATTCAAAACTTACTCTGTTTCATAGCAGTTTCAAGTTATTCGTATTGGAATCGTAAGACAAGCTCTGCTTTATCGTCCCACGGGGCATAGGTCTTTGGTTTCGTTCCATATTACCACATAAATCGCAAGCGCAAATAGCCTAACTCTGCGACTGCGAATCCTAATCTCTCTTTCGCTCTTCCAGCGCTCTATGAAGACTCTTTCAAAACTAATTGTAGCTTGAGAATAACTCAGACTTATACTATCAAGTAATTTTCGAATTCTACGAACCCTAGCCGCCTCGGCGCCCTGTGTTACAATTATTGCGAAATCTCATCCCATCCGCACAGCCAATGGCCCAACCCTTGACGGGCAACGAATGTGCTCCGAGAGTGTCACGCAATTTTTCGGAGCTACTACAATGCACCGAGAGCGCCTTATAAAAAGCCAAATGTAGTTTCGAAATCATCGAGATTCATGTTTTTCAATGTTTGTTAAAAGTCAGACAAAGTACACAAGCGGTTGAAAATAGATTGTGATTCCCGGAAATACCATTATTATTTTACACGACCCGTCTTCATCAATCTCAGCACTTCTAGCATTTGATTCCTATCTTCGGATTAATTTTTCACAAAGGTCTTCGAATATTTCACATCTGGCTCCTGCTGCTGTTTGAGGATTCCTTCTATACGAATGCCACGTTTACAAGAATGATCACGAGAGTGTGCTGAAGCGTTTGGGGAGGATCGAAACCAGCTCATGGACTGTTACCTGCTCACTGGTATACTGCATCAATAAACCACTGCCCTTCCCTGCTCACAGTCTCTTTTGATGAGTTTTCTTACCTCTTTTAGTACTTTACCCAGTCTGTAAGGGGGTTAAAACCCTTTCGAGGTTGGTACGGCAGAGAGCAGCTATCGGCTGAAAAAATAGTGATAGCAGAATATCACCTGTTATCACCATAACGTCTTCCGATGCTTGTTATAAAGTAAGGTTCAGCATGGGACGTGTGGCTCTGATGAAGCGGACGATACCGCGGAAACGTATGTAAACTACTGACCTACTAAACTCGAAAAGCCTTTAAATACTCGCACAGAGTATATTTAATGATCAAACGGAATTATATTTATTTAACGGCTTTAAGAGGTGATATGATGTTTTAGATATACCCAAAAATTTCGAGTAATGTGCAAAGCTTTTGCATCAAGCGGGACTCGAACTCCCATTTCAAACTATCCGGCGGCGCAACGGGTTGGAGCACGCGCTTTAGGGTGAAATGCGGGTCAGAGCTCCGCTCACACCATTTCGATGTCGGCAAATGGTACTAGAACTGTTAAGGAGACAGCATCATTGGTTTGATAAACCGGCAAGCCACCACGAGTGCGTGAAGTTCAAATATCCATTCAGTAACCTCTAACGATGCTTAATGAAGTGAAATGTATAGAGTGTCGATCAGGGCTTGATCAACAACTGTCGAAGCTTTTTTGACTACTCTGTTACCACCGGGTTTGTTTTGTCTTTCTCATCAATGTTTTAATGAATTGATTATTCTGTCGACTGTCTACGTTAATTGATAACATGTATTTGCTCTTACATTTAAGCCTCAAAAACTTCATATGTTCTTTATGGGTTCTATATTTTGAGTTCAGCTAATTGCGATCATCTTGCCATAACACTGCTCAAATTGGCAATTGATTACGTCAGTTCAAAATTACCATCAACCAAGCAGTAAACAAATCAATTATATTCAACGAAAGCTTGTCTTTGAAAGACCTGAATAATTGATAATTTGTACATCCACCTTAATTGTAAGGCTTATTCAAATAACCAGATACCTCGTCATCACATCGCATTAGTACTACTTCTCATTCCCTTTTTAGCATAAAATTTCACGATGGGCAGGTTTATGAGTGCGTTCGTCTATGATCTAATGATTTACATGGTACACTTCTTCTCTCGTTGAGTTGATGAGCATGAGTCCTCCTCGTTTCCAGTGAAAAATTGCAAAAATGGATTTTCTTATTTTATGTATTATGATTTTAACTTTTAATGGCCGAGCAGAACTCCTGAGATGTTGACAGTTAAGTTGCATATTGGGAGTTAGCAACTGGGAAAGCAGGAATTGATGGTAAGATTGTAAGACTACTAGGAATACATCTCCAATTCTCCGGCACTCAAGAATCCAAGATAGGTTCACCGTCTTGCGGTTAAGGTTTTTTCGAGAGAGCAGCTAATGTTACAGCTGATTGGCCTAACCAATGAAGAACCTGTGCCATCCTTTTTGGTTACTTATCTCCAATATTCTTGCCTACCAATATCTTCTTGTTCAGATGCCCAGCTTTGGTGTAAGCAATCATGCCTTTTTTTGTATCACGATTCAATAGTGTAGTCATAATCTGAAGGAAACGAAGTACAGTATTGGAATGGTATATAAATACATATATATATGTGTATATACTTACAAATTACATACATAGATTGGCCATGGATTTGGCTTGATACCATGGGCGGTTCGATCCCTTGCAGCCTGCCCCAACAGTCGCATCAGCTTCTTGTTTCTGCGCTCGTGCATGATCCGGATCGATCAGAAACTATAAACAACAATCGATTGTACTCTGTAGATTATAGATTTTGTTCAGTTTCCTCTCCAATACTCAATCGTTGTTAGCAAATGATTGACAGCTTTTGCAATCGCTTCTCTCGTCGTCATAACGTCGACCGAACATCCACTAGATCACATTGGTGACCGTTACGTTCGACCATTCATGCATTACTGTTGTCTTATTAAAGTCTAGACTGGAAGTATATTTAACCTGTATTTTCATCTTCAATATAATTCGAGAAGTTTTTTCAATGAGTTCACTTACAGGCTTAGCTTCTCCACTTTTAAGTCATTTCTCGTATCATAATCTCTTGTTCATCAAAAGTAGATGATATTTACTCATTACGCCACTACTTCAATTCATCTTTGAATTCTTTATAAAGGAAAATCAACAAATTTTTTGATCCTTTTTTATTTGTGGCTGCCATGCATATAATTTGCTGATGTCTGATTGGATACAGTTTCTGTAACTTGAGATTAAACTCCTACTGTACTTCTTCCGTTATAAGGCTGTTAATGCTGCATAGACATTTTGAAACGTTACCTTAGCTTATCTAAAATAATTCAAGTAAACTTATGATTCAACGTATAAACAGTTGTTAGAGAGGCCCAGCAATTCATCTGTAATTCCATGGTTCGATCGCGCGCTCTGACTTCCGCAGTACAGGTTTTATGTCAGTTTAAACAGTGCTAGGTGGAGTTGAATCCATGACGCATCTCTAAAGATCGCCACCAGACATTTTATCCTATCATCCTATAAATACATTTATTGGCTTTTAAACATTTGCGAGTGGGTCGAATGAGTTTTTTTTTATTCCAGAAATGTCCTTACAAATTTGTGAGCTTTCTACACGGCATCTTCCTTTCAAAAAAATCAAAACGTCTTGTTTTGGCGAGCATCCGCTCGGTTTTCAAAAAAAAGAGCTTTTTTGTGCCGAGTTAGAACGCAACAATGACGCGTCCGCTTCGCTGAGTGGCCGAGTTGGTTAACCTCTGGCGCTGGGACTATTTGAAGAGTTTTGCCGAATCAAGGGTCGCTTATGGAAGACAGAAACGATTAACGTCCTTCTCGTCATCCCATTGAACATATTGGACAGCTGCAAGAAGCTTCGAGAGTATGGCATCGTGTCCGGATGGTCTGGGTGATTTCACAAGCCTGTAGACACTATTCGTAGTCTCCTCCATGGAGACAGTATGTACAACGATAGAGCGTAGGCACAGTTTCATTTGTGGCTGAGTTTTTTCCACTGATACTTAAACCACAGCTGCTTACCTTGAACAAGTCATTTTGTATAAAAGACAACAGTTGTACGGTCTACAAGTTCTACTCACTTCCATAGATCGAACTTGTGGTAAGATTATTGGAAGATTTAAGCTTCACGGGTGAGAAGAGTTTCCTATGGACAAAATGCTTGGATGAAAAAGCATACGCAACCGGCTACAGTAAAGGGAGAGAGGATGCAATTCAAATGTGTCTGATCGCATTTGTTAAGCCATTTCGTGAGAAGAATGTTTTTTATAACTGTCAATGCCTCATACGAGCTGCTTGATCAAATGCGAGTTATTGTGAATGAGTACCTGGTAACATCTATCAACTCCAGTTCTAAGCCGTCAGTGACAATTTGCAAACTATAGTTGTTACCGTTAGTGACAATTTGCGATTGATAATGGGAATGGACTCAGATTTGATTTGGCCATAACACATAGCACCATTTCTACCGCCACAGCGCCATTTTCACACGAAGTTTGAGACTTGATAGTTGTTAAACGAATCGCAGGTTGTCATCGGTCTATCACAGACGGAAAAATCTCTCCAGTTCTTCAAATGGAACGTTTCAAAGGATGAAGCTCTATCATAACTAAGATACGAGACAATGACTATGATCACAGTGTCGACTAGATGCGTCTACTGGTTCCCAATAGATCTCTGAATGATCGGATGTTGACTAGTAATAGCCATGTTTAATATCTAATAAGACTGATCCATAGAGTATACTCCTATTTGGTTTTTTTGTAGAAATGACATGCTTTGCTATTCTTTGGTCGACTCCAGAGAAACAGAAAGCTCACTTTTCTCGTCGAAGTCCCTTATTTCACAGGAAATGATAGTTACTGAAAACGAATGAAGGCAGCCCTTGTTATAAACAAGAGCAGTTTTAGCTCATTTTTTAATGTCGCAATTTCCCTATGTTATTTCAATCTTTGTCGTGGTAAGATACTAGTGGAGCGGTAGGAAGTGCAATGCAATATGCACGTTATTCTTTATTCGAGTTCACATCTGAGACGAACCGTCGAGCCGTTTAGTCGGCAAGTTCGAAACAAACAATTATCAACATTGGCAAACCACATCGTACATAACGGAATTCATTATGCGTGAATTCAGTAAAACGGACGATTCTTTCTTTATATACTCAAATGCAAGGCGGATTGTTCACCCAGTGATTAAGCCTGAAAGGCTTGTGCTTTACGTTATAACATTTCAACGAACGGAACATTGTCTTAATTTCTCTTGTTTTTTAATTGAATCGTTCCATCTGTAAGCACGATTAAGTTGCTAAAACAGCATTGGAATTCCGCTCTGCTGCTTTTCTCAACCAGCTTAGCAGCATCGAGCCGAGTTTGAGAAAGAGAAACAAGGTGGGCGCCGATATTGTGCGGTCAAGCAGAGGCTATGATATACATCCGATTAAGCCGCTATGAAAACTATGTCGATAATCCTTTATCTATTGTACAATCTACAGATCACCCAGGGATAGTAGTGATGTTTCAGCTCGATAATGTGCTGCCAATCAGTGCCGTTAAAAATTTGTTTATTTATTTTTTTATTTTACGAGACCCTTCATCGAATTTGATTGTGGGGATTGCAACATTTCTAACGCTCAATTGACTTCCTCTCATGCACCCTCCACAAAAGTCTTCAAACACTTCTCGCTTTCCCTTAAAGATTTCGTCTGCTATATGATAAGCGTAGGATGCCGATCGGTCAAATGTCTTTGCAGTCTCAAAGAAACCCGAGCAAAGACGTCCCATCAGGCTGTGGTCGATTTATTTCAGAACTACTATATCTTTCTCATGGATAACGTAGAATGTTGCTCGGGCGAATCTTCTTGCAATCTCGGAAAACGCAATCTAAAGTGTTCGCAGAGCTTTCGCTGACTTGTTGCGGAAAAGTTGTGAGGTGGAGGGTCGAACCAGCACCTTGTTTCGTGATAACTTGCGTCACCAACCACTTCGCCATGGTCTCCTTCCCTATTGCAGACGATGATATACATCCTGAGCCTCTACGAAGACTATGTCTATAAATCCGCCTCTATCTAGCAGTCTACAGATCATCTAGCGATGATGGCGATTTTAGCTAACAATAAACCTGTTGTGCTGCGTCCATCTTTGACCGGCCAAACATCCACATGGTTACCGATTTTGCCGTATGTGATAAACTAGATCCACGTACCGAGCCCTTATGCCACATTGAAATGATTTTATTATCGACTCAAATGAGCTTGGCTTACTTTTCTCGATGATTGGCCATGATATAAGTAATTACGTAAAATAAGGCTAAGGGCACCTATAATCTGCCAAACTCTTCATTCTACCATTTCTACAGCAGTTTTATGGTGTTACTAGATATTCAAGAATGTTGAGGCATTAAAATCTGGAGCCTCAGGTGAGAGTCGAACCCGTATTTCACCCTTACCGAAGCGAGTGGGCAAATATGACTCTGCCGTTTGCTTTAATAATAACAAAATAAAATATGCAAATTCTCTTCTTTTTTCATAGGAGAAAGTGCGTTGAAAGCCTATCTATTTATATGAATTTTTGCAAAATAAAATATATGATAGTTTTTATAGCACTTTGAAGATGCTGACTTTCATACCCGAAAAAAGGCTATTTGCGCAAACTTTACTTTGCAGACTTATTAACTAAAAGTAATCGAAATTGCTTGATTTTGGTATTGTTCAATTGCTGCGCACTTTCCTGTGAACATTTGAATAAAAGCAACTTGCCTATACTTGCTTCAAGGTGGGGCTGTCATGGGAAAAAATCTGCTTGTTATTCATACACGACAAATGGTGCTTAGGGGAACGATGCTAATGAAGACGCATAAAATTAATGGAGTTTGGAACGAGCTCCATCTCAATACAAGAGAGGCAAGTTGCATAACAAACTGCTTGCGAGAAAATGTGCATTTGAATGATACAGAGGCCATGTAATTTCATTGCAAAATCATACTGAAAAACCAAAACGGCACGAACTTTGCAATATTGCTGCATGATAACGATTGACTTAAAGTTGCAAGTGCCGATCGCAAATGTATAAAAGAGATGGGATGGGAGATTTTAGGAAGTTTTACCTTACGCGCTTTGCTCTCCCGACATTGCATGTCAGATTACCATTTGGAATTACCAATTTCAAATTACATTTCAACAAATTTGAAAAAGGCGTTTCTCGAGAATAAAAGTCGTTGTCTTCCTATAGAAACCATTATGCAAAATATTTTGCATATTAAAACATGCAAATGAATAGTGTTCTTGACGTACTTTCAAATAAAGAAAAAGAATTTTCATGTTTTTATTTCTACTGTTGCTACAGAAAAAAAAACGACGGACTACTCATACTTGTACACCTAATACACTACCGCTGCCCTTGCTGTGTTAACGGGTTGCGATACTATTTACTTTCTGAGACTTATACGGTATGTCTTCACGAATTGTGCGGACCCCAGTACATCTTCCATTTGTCTCGTCTTCTCGCGATTGCGTCATGGCAGTGGTTTCATTCGAGCATGGCCACTCGCTCGAGTTTCATACCACGATCTGCAGAACATCGGTAGGTATGAATACAGCTGATGCGACTACAGATATTAATACAGCTGATTATTTATTCTAACAAACACAACCGCCCAAGGTGTAGGTGGTCGTCGCAGACGTATTCTCATGGCGTCCACTCTACAGTCCGTTTCGTCCATCTGTCGTCTGATCTTCTTAATATATGAAGGGCTCATCCGTACTTGCGCTACCGATGTGAATTCTTCCGGATCACGAAGATGTGATAAATTTCTGAGAACTAAGCTGCGCAAGCCGGCTAGGTGCTGTGAGTGCCGACTGATTTTTAGAAGACATCGTTTAGCGCTCTGGATGCGATAGAACGTTTCGAACCTGTGAGCACCATTCGTCAAGGGATTTGGTCTGTTAGCACATATCGCGTTGAACACAGTTAAACTGATAATCATTGGATATATATATGAATTGCAAAAATTCTTTATTTCGCTTTTATAGCAATGCTATGTTAATGCTAAGGATGTACAAATAGGAAATTCTTTAAGGTTTCCTTTTACATGAGAATTTTAACCCTTATGAATCCAGCGCAAAGAACAGGTCATACGAAAACAGCTTTCTCCATAAAAATCATCAGCGAAACTGAAGAATGTTCCTTTCTCCATAAAGGTTCTTACGCCATATAATATTATGATTGAGAAATGAATATTTTTTTGATAGTTTTGCTGATATGAAGTTAGATTACCGAAGTACTGGAAGTTGTTGAGAAAAGCTTTGATATGAATTGTTGGCGATCATCCAAAGAGGCTGATCGCGAAGCTTCTAAGGCAAGATAGGATTGATACTACAGATGGCCAGAACAGCAAATTTCGAGCAAGAACTGAGTCTACAAGCGTCCATTTCATCTCTGACGGCTTGAAGACGAAGAACCAGCGGTCAAAACTAGAGCAGGGCCAGAGATTCGACAAACGCCTATCTAATTCAACTTGCTGCGCTGCAGTTCCAGAGATGGCGCTCCTCTTCCTGTTTTTTGTATTCTCAAGCAATTTGAGCAATACAATTCAATATCTAACGTATCGTCGACTGAAGCGCGATATCTACGGGCACCAAAATCGGTCTATATCTTCTCGTTCAGCCTGAGAAAAGTGCGGCACACTGATTTCCTTGACGAATTAATTCTAATTTCCGGTTTCCAGAAAGGAAGAACGGAGAAAAGAAGTCACCTTTCATTTGCTTATAAACTATTTTGCTCTTGCGATATGTTAGATGTTAAGGCCAAATCGCCTTCTGTTACGAAGGATGGCAAGAAGAGGAACTTTGTCGAGTCATTTTGTCAAATTTTGATGTAAGATTTTCAACTGTTTGTTGTTGTATTCACTTGGACAGTTCATGAAATTCAGCCAAATATGAAAAATATGTGTGAAAAACTAGTACTGTTCAATTGCTCAAGCATGAACCAATTAATAATCGGCGAAAAGTGGAAAAAATACGAGAATATCAAAAAACTCGGTGAACTTTTTGTAGAAGACTTCCTATGTACCGCCTTATGAGGTCGCCTTCTACACAGCGCTTTAATTCTGCCCGTCGATGACGTTCTCTTTTGTGACTGAGGCACCGCGAATGCTCCTCTTTTCCATTCTACTTCTGCATATTAAACAAATTAAATCTGATTAAATCTAGAGAAATAACCATCCGGCCGACGATCATCAAAGTTAAAGTGTTCAGAAACGAGATCTTATAACAGTAGCATAACCTTCTATAGATACAAGCATTTTCGATTCGTCGCTGTAGAAATTCATCACTATGATTGCACGGCCTTCACGCTACGCTATATATTTAGTGTAATGATGAGTTTTTTTTACCATCATTCCTTCCATCTGTATATCTACACCTTTTAATGACTTCTAGAGAAAGCTGTGAGAGACTTTAACAATTGTTCTTTTTACCTTCTGCACGGCATCAACACCCTTTACTAGTGTTTTGTAGTTAGCTAGGATATGAGATAGAAATAGAATTTGCGTCAAACAGTTCACATAAATATTTTTCCACCGCTAGGATTCTATATAAAAAAACTACACTACGAGGCTTCTATCGTTTTGTCTTTATGAAAAAAGTGGAAATCAGACCTAAAATTCTTTTCAAATTCAGTCAATTTTCTAATTTCCACAATGGGAGGTTTACAATGCTAAGTACTAGTTACGTACTTTGATTATTATTTCTCTTTTTCCAGTATTTTCCAAGAATTTCTGACATAGGAAGTTGATCCTGAAACGAAACTGGGCTCCCGTCTTTTCTCTAATTACGAAGACAGTCAAAACCACTTCATTGAAAGTAGACGTGTAGCTTTTTTCATCCGGTAATTTTGTCTTCTCTTTCATTCCCATACAAATAATGTCTTATGCATTATATTTGTAAATAATAATCATAATAGTAATGAGGCCAAGAAAGTGGGCAGCGATGATCAGTTGCGTAAGGATGAGTCATGCATTCGGCTCCATTTGTAGCATCACAGGAATGTTCAAATGGATATTTGATCTACATAATGACATTGGGGGTCTACCGAGAGATGTCGACATTTTCATGCTATTAGAAAAGTTCGCCACCAATTAACCAATTTTGTAAGGATGAGGCGATTTTCTTGGGTTATAGCTCTAATCGAACCAACTACATGTATATAACAAAGTAACTCTAGTCCTGCGCCGTACGCGCACAGTAGGAATAACAAAAAAAAACGCGTAATATGAGCAATTCTTCTGCTATTTCGTTCTTATGACATTATTTTGAAGTGCTTCATATCGAACTAGCGTGCTGAAGTGATTTTGCGGAGCTTTGAAGACCAGCTTAGTAACGTCTTTAGTCGTTTTACCTTTATTAGATCGAAAACGATAATCTCCTGTCAGCTTCAACATCAGCATTAAGCGCAGGCTGAAGCAAAGCTAAGATAACAAAAGAGCGATTTTACTGCGCAATTCATTCCACTGGCAGACTCGTTCTGAACGTTTCTTTGAGCCGACCGGTCGCTGATCTTCAAGGCTGACGAACGTCGTGTCACAAAAAAAAAAGACCCAGCGGCAGCATTAACCACTTGGTGGTATTTTCTAACGTCATTACATAACTCTGCTTCATATTTAGTCTATTCAGTTTATGAACAATGAATTCTTTACTCGTGGATTTTTGGTCCGTGTTCTTTGAGATCGGTGCATTCTGGTTCTGGATAGATTTTTTTCTAATTAGTTTAAATATAAAATTTTTGCATCGCCATCGGGTCCTGTGGTTCCTTCTTATCCGATCTTCAACATTTCCTACTTGTTCTGGCAGTCCATTGATTACAGTGTGATGCGAACATGAGGAAAAAATTTCTAGGGATATAGGCATACTTCTATTGCACAGATATTCCGTTAAAATCCTCCAAGTGTTTGACGCCTTATTCTGATCATTTCAATCATGAATGAGTCACTTCGTCATTTGGACGGCTTTCGTCGATCATCTGGCTTCTTCCGTTCAAGGCTATAACATCCTCTATTTGTTCCGCTGTTATCCTCGGTATGATACCTGAGGGGACTCTTCTGCAAACGTGATGCATTCAGAACCATATTAAAAAGCGTAAAGCATGTGATGATTTACAAGGTTGTTGTTAACCTCAAACCATGCTGTGCTCCTGAAAACTACAATGAGGTAACAGAACTATGACAAGAACATATCCTGCAGAGATTAAACACATTTTCATGTAAATTTGACACCAAGACGTCTGCATAGAGACCGTCTCAGCATGCATTTTGAAAATCATTCTGATCATGAAGCTTTCCATTATCACCTATCCCTCTTCATGATTGTGGCTGCTTTATTAAGGATTTTTTCTTTCAGATAATTGATCTAGTTATCCGACAAGCGTGATAGTCATTTAAACTCTCTTTTGATCACTTCGAATGAACACGATATTAGCGAGCGAAAACTCGTACTCTCCATGTCAAAATACGATGCTTGAAAATCAGCCTGAATGTTGTGAGAATAGTTCCAAAAAAGCGGCGGACGAGTTCTCGTACGCTTCTATCTGGTTCGCTGGAATTTTATCGTGTCGTATGTCATTAGGCATCCGTGTGATTGCAATTTTTATATTGCTGGAAATCAACACGTCATAGAAAAGTGTAAGAAATGGTATCACAGATTACTGCAAGCTAAAAAACAGTTATTATCTGTTATTTTCTAATAAACATGTGGTAGATTCGTAGAAGTATGAAAAATTGAACAAAAAGACAAAAAAAGATGTACAATCTAAATCATTGCCAGATTTCTGCGTGAAGCGTTTGTGTACGGGAAACTGGTCCTTTTTCAGTTATTCCCTCTTTTCACTTTGAATTCTGTCTGTTGCGGATAGCGTCTGGTTTCATCTAAATATTGATGAAGTTGTAGAATAAGAAAAGAACCAATGCGCACAAATATGTCGTACGAAAATTAATAGTCACAGAACAAGGATGCTTTGCTTAAAGATGCGGGTAGAGGAAGATTCCCGGGTCTGTAAACATGCGACTTAGTAATTGAAGAATTTGTTGCGTTGTGTCAAAATCCCTACTTGCCATTGTACAAAAGTTTTTTGCCTTAGCAAGTTCCCAAAAATTCTCAGTACTTCTAAGGAAGCAAATTGAAGAGTTTCTCTGCTTTAGGGTAAGTCAATAGTAGGAGAATTTTTATCAGATTATCTATTGTAGTAAAAAGCAATGAAACATCCTAACAATGTTGAAGGATACATCCAAAAAATGAAGTAGTTCTGATCGAGTGAAAGACTGTCTTGGTCAGCAAAAAGCATGACGCTCAAAAACGTCAACTAGAGAAGCTTTTTAGATGATGAGAGGGTGGGGGTGAGGCAAAATACTTTAGCACAAGCTTGTCAACAGTATAAAAGACGCGTAAGAATATATGCATCAGCGCAAGTTCATTTATGTAATGCGATTGTGAATAAAATGGCCTACTATGGAAATTACCTCTTTCGGAAATGAGTTTCTTCGTTGCTGTTTAACTGCTGTGGAAAATAATTGGCTGATTTTATATTACAGATTTGTTGATATCTCTGAAACAAGTATCCATTTGAAGTTTTCGTTGCTAAACAGCAATGTATGTTACGCAACAACACATGTGAGTCTTCATATGTGAGTGTAATCCTTCAAATTACATTCTAGTTCGCCCAGCGAGACTGGTTCTAAACTTTCGCTAGCACCGCGTTTATATAATTGAGATAAATCCAGTTGAAGCGTCAAAAGTGTTAGGTATAGACGAGGTAGAGTGAACAGGTGATGAACTGAGAGAACTCAATGAATCGAGATAAAATAAAAAAGATCTTTCTATTTGTACACAGACTCCAAAATTATGAGAAAGAAAAAAAAATCTCGAAATAATGGCTGGATTTTTAACTAAATAGTGACAGTTAGTGAGTGGATCATATGCAAAAGCGTTATATTTCCCTCGCATTTGAAAGCATTTCTCATTCTGACATGTCACTTGATTCGAGTTTACTAAGACAAGAGATGACACCAAAAAACTCCAGAAATTTCTGTGTTGTGCTCCAATGAAAAAGTTCCTGGAAACTCTATGAAATACTCGGTTAGTTTCCTGAGCGTAGTGGCCTTTTTTGATACATTTCGTTCCTAGTTTTTACGCAATAAACGATATTCGAAGCTCTTCGGCAACTTGAAGCTGGCCTGTTCGACAACTTCTACGTGAAACCGATGCATCATTTCGTACACGCTTAGCTTAGCAAACAAATTAGGTCGGTTCCGAACAGCGCTAAATTGCGCATTTTAGCCAGTGATTCGAACACAACGTGTTCATCATCTCGTAGGTGTCGTTGTCATTACGCAACTCACCGCATAAGCGAGCACGACCGGTTCTCCACACATCGTCAATCCCGTCAGCATTATTATGTAATTGCTGTCGCATTCAGTGGTCCTCGTTCCCGTCATAATTTGTGTAGCTCTTGAGGGGAGTATTCTCGTTCACAAGTGCAGTGCGCTAGTTGTGACCTGTTTTCAATCTAGTAAATTGTCAAACTACTATAGACTTATTTCCTAACTACACGATGAGCACCGAAAATCTTCAAAGGCAACATGACGTTGACCCAAGAACAGCTCTGATGTATTGCCAGTTTCCGTCAATACCTGATTACTAGAAAAAAAACCCATTAATTTTATTAATCAAAATAAACTTCTTACTTGTAGAAGTGTGTTATCGGTCATGTTGAGGGAAACACATCCCTCCAACGTACTGAATCGACTAAATATCCTTAGACACTCCGGCGACCGCGTGTGTTTTTTTGAACGCACGACTTTATACGACCATTTCTCGCTGAACATAGGAATATAGATTTGTTGCCAGACTTTCAGTAGTCGCTCTATAACTTATATTTTGGCCATTTCAGTTCTGAACTTAGGTCCTTGGCGCTGTGGTGTCCAAGAGAAAACTACGTTTCAGCTTGTGGATTATTTAAACGACTCTCGTCTCTACTTGGCTTTCAACCATGCTTCTAGTCCTTTTTTGATAGCCTGAGATACGATAACTCTGAGACTAAATTTGGTTTCTCAAAAAAGTCTGTATAGAGCTTCGCAAGAGCGAAAAGAAGATTTTGCACTGGAAGATGTAGGCATCTGAAGGACGTAAGCGTGTACAGAAAACCAAGCGGTAGATTTTCAAGAAAAATTTTAAGAAAATTTGCCAAGACAGAGAACAACCTCTTAAATAAAAGGATAAAGGATAAAGCTTTTGGCGTTGATCAATCTCTACGGGATGTACGGGATGCGCTCGTCTTTGATTTCCAACTTCGCCTAAGGTGATTGAATGCTTACCTGGCCTTTACAACGACTCGCCGTGGCCACCCGGTGTGCCGAGGCAGTGCTGCTTATCCTCTCAGGCATGTCTGAGATCTGTCTGGTTTTTAATTTACTGATACCGGAGGGATGGATGGTTTGGTGGACCATGAGCGCGAGATACGGACCATCGACACCCAAATAAACAGTGGAAATCGCACTCTTTTAGGGCGGCAGTTCAGGTCACTGAGCACAGCGCAATTTAAAAGGTAGGTTTCTTGTTGTGTTTGGAGTTTCTTTTCTCTTCCTTGAAGAAATCCCAGGTTTTCATGTATTAAAAGTCCAAAGAGGTTTCTCTCTGTCGTACTGTGGGTATTAACTTATATTTATCATCTGCTAACGCTTTACGAAGAGTCTTAGTTCGGGTTTCTTCAAGATTGCAAGTAGACTGACTGCGAGTAGATTGGCCTGACTAGCATGCGTCATCTATACCAAAGGTGAAATCCTCAGGCAGCAGTCGAAACAACACGCGAAATATTTGGAGGTCGAAGGACGCATGCGGGAAAACAAATCGAAGCTCATGTATAGAAATAAGTACTCCGAGTGCGAAACGCAATTTTTTTTGCTTCTACAGCGCTCTATGGGAAACCTCTTCAGAAGCTGATTCTAGTCCCAAAATCATTGCTTCCCAAAAGCCATCGAATGAGTGTCAAAAGTTTGGTGGAAAGTCAAATCCTTTTTGATTATCAATTTATTTGATCCGTCTTCAAAGTGTTTTTTTTTGTTTTTCTCATTGTGCGAATCCCAACAGTTCTAGCATTCAATTTACTTTTCTGTTTCCTTTTTGAACGTCGTGAAATACTGGTTGAGCGCGTCCACTTACAATCACGAGAATAGCCGAGCTATGGCGTTCCACAGGGGGTTGTTTTTGACTGCCGGAGAGTGCTGAGGGTTAGAATCGCACGTATCGAGACGAGAATCACAACCGCTCGGCAAGAGAGTTTGGTGGAAAGCCAAATGCTTTTTCTTCAACAACTTATTTGATTCGTCTCACAATGTTTTTCAGTGTGCGGCTCCCACTTGGTGCAAGTAATATCCACTGAAAGGAAATCGTAAGTTTCCACGGGGCGGTATGGCATAAACAGGGCCTTTATGAAGCCCAAGAGATTGCCGAAATTTGAGCTATCGAACGAATATCACAAGTCCAGTGAAAATTCTGTGCTCAAAAAAAAAAGACTTCCATACCACACGCGGCGCGGTTCCCACGGGTTGAGTGGATATTGGACTGCTTTAAGCACTCAGAAAAAGCCTAGCGATTCAATAACTTGAGTGAGCTTACCAAAATAGTAGGGTAGCACTTTCATCCTTACACATAGTTTGCTAGAGACATCCTATATATCGGCCCAGTGAGATTAGGACGCGGAATAGGACTAAAAATCATTATGTACTGCAGAGTACTTTTGGTTACTGTATATTTAGTCCTACAGTGTTCATTGTCTCTCTATTTGGAAGTATGAACATTTACCTTTAGTGGATTTGATGATTATTCCTAATATAACGGCTATGAGATGTTCTTCAAAGTTACTCCGACAGCTGAAGCTCTGTCGGTTCCAACTTTTTGGAAGTTTGGGAAGATGAGGTTGCTCACACCATTCAGTCAGGCAGCCCCATTACTAAAACAGAAATGATCACCGAATCTAGATACGATCAGTCAAGCGCAAAACAACTTTTCGACGTACTCAGCGCTTCTCATTAGTCTTTGCAATGAGCACTTCAAGTGGAGAGCAAACGAGCAGCGATCACATTGGCCACCAATGCACCCTCCACATCGAAAGAGAAGCATTACATTTTGGATTGTAGAGCGGCATTCCTTTGACTTCGGCATAAACAATCAAATACATTTTCTTTGTTGACTACGTCTATAACACGAGGTGTTAGTGAGAATTTTTTTCGGCTAAGGTCGTCGTCCTCAGAACCGATGATTCGAGTCGATCGTCCATTTAATAAACTGTCAAAACTCTTATATGCTGTGTCACATCACGTGTGACAACGAGATATTCATCCCTGCGATTTGTGTTTGATTGACGTAATTTATCCAGAATGCTTTTATAGTCTTACGTACTGAGATTTTATGTTCTTATGCAGTGAAGGTGTTTTCTACTTAATACTCCACCCGTTGTGTGTCTCTGTCTTATACGAACCTAGTGGGCTACTTGGTCTAGCTTTGAGCTTCTCGTCTAAGTGTTCTCCTGTACGGACGCAGGATGGCTTTCCCGTTTCACCGATGTACTCATTGCGACACTCTTTGGAAGAAAGTGGATAAATTATACCCGCATTCATGCACTTATCGTCTATACTGTTAGGGCTTACTATGTACTTTTGTGATGTACATAGACAGTCATATAAGCGGTTGTGAATTAGTTGACTCCCCAGAGTAATCAGTGGTATCTCAATCATTATTACTAATTTTTCCGCAACTGTTATTATCAATTGGCTTTTGAGCTATGCTTAATACATTTGAAAAAATGAAAAAATGGACGAAATCTTGCTTTCGCTGGAGTTATTGTTTCACATGCTCTAGTTCCTCTGGTTTCATCCCGAGAAATTTTATTTCTATAACCATTAAAAACAGCTTCCTGCTGGGCCGATCTCAGGAATTCTACCTTGCTCTCATTCTGTACACACATTGACTACGATTCAGAACATGTTTCTCACAGCCGTCTTCTGTGCATGTGAGGGGTGAGAGGAGAGATAATGAACAATGTATTCTCTCTACTTGGCCTGCGGTACCACTTAGTAATGTAAGAGCTTTTGATAACACAATTCACACTTTCACCACTTTTTTAACCACTCATGTTCGTTTATTAAACCACTTGTTAACCTGCTTTCTGAATTTTTTGTAAGTGTTTGCGGTTTTTTCTGATTATAATGGAACAAATGAAAAGTCGACCTCATTCGCTGGAGAAGATCTTTTCATAGGAGTGTTAGTAACCATTCGAAAGCTGAGACTTAATGCTATAGCTTCTCGTCGCCGATTTTCTGAAACACCCTTTTATAACGATGTAGCATTCAGAAAAAAATCATGTCTCATACCCATCGTGCGCTCTCATTTCTATCGGGTATAATTCGCCGAAAGCATGTAAAGCATATCAGTGTGTAGAGTATCTTCCGTGTTACTATAATCATACATTTCTGTCTAAATTTCCTGCCGATGCGATGAAAAAACCTCAATTGAATCACTATATTTCAACGCGCTCGATTGCCCCGCGTCCCGCTCCATGAATCAGTCGGTAAACCAAGTTGTCGAAATTTCAAAGCTCAGTCGATTTTTCACGGTAATTCCAGATAATAAGTACATAGAAGGAGCTCTGCTCGGCGAGCTGTACATCACAAATACTTTCTTTCTCCTCTAGCGCTATCAAAAGAGCTTTTTCTAGAAAACAAACACATTCTTGAGTTCTTCGAGACTCGTGCTAGTGAAAAAGTATTAGCACTCTGAGGAAGGAGTTTTTTTTCAGCGAACTATAAACGAGATAGGAAAAAAAGACCAGTGATCGTGTAAAACGTAATTTTATTGCAGATTTTACGTTGTTATAAAAGGGTGTTTTTGAAAACCGGCCATGTGGGGCACTAGCCAGAAATTGAAGTTTTTGAATACTTACTAAACTGCTATGAAAAGTTCCTCTCCAACAAATGAGATTGGTTTTTCATTCGCGCTCTTAAACTCGGAAAGAACCTATTTCTTTGCTTGTTTCACGCTTTCTGCTTTTTCTTAATTTCTAATTGCTGGCGGATTATATATCTTGTTGATTAGGTGTGTAGCGCGAGATTCTCAATAGAAACATTATAAGGGGATTAGGTTTCGACAATTTCATTTTTTTTCAAACCGCTATGCCTTGTTGGGAGCCTTCACCGTCGTTTCGTTTGAGTCCAACCTTCTTCGGTGGAGCATCGCTTGAGTGAAGAGCCTCACTCAACAAGATCCTTGCATATAGGTGAAGCATGTGCTAATTGGCTAATAACTCTTCCATAGTAATCTGTTATGCTGATTGGCTAGTCACCTAATACTGGTGATTCGTTATTTTCTTGCAATTCATCCTGTGAAGTCGCTATCGTTAACGGCGAGTACAGAGCGCCATAAAATTTTTCTCAAAACACTCCTCTAATCGTGAAAGTGAAGCAGACGAAACGCACGAAACGTTAGCTATTAAAGTTCCCATCAACAGCCTCGTGATACAAACTTGATCAACGAGGAAATAGTGATTGATTTGTTATGCCGAAGTTGAAGAAAAATCAATTAACAATATATCATGGCGCTAACTATTTATTTCCGTCGTTTGTGAAGTCAAATAGGTATGTGTATCTGTAAGTTTTATATCGAGGCATTTGGTTTAGTGCTTCACGTTTGTAAGCTATCTTGCCTAAAAGGAGCAGACTGTTTTGTTTTGTCGATTAAGCAAACAGTGACTGATTACTCCAGATTCAAAACGTGTCTTTTTTTGTACTACAGTGTACCTTGAAGACCTTTTTATAATCCAAGCTTAGTGCAGCAGTCGACATTTTCCAAACCATTGAAAGTTCAAAAACTTGGAAAAAAGAAATTTTTGTTGCACAACGGCCGGAAATATATCCCATCATATAATGATGATGATGTCTCTTCAAATCAAATTTACCAATGAAATTTCCTTATTTCCATTGTGACTCGCACCAATTCTATTAGGCTGGAAAGAAAGAAAGGATAGAAAGAGAGGAAAGAAAGAAAAAGGGCACTTGTGAAAACTAAAAATTTATGCATGAAATCCAAACAAAGGCAATAGTAAATACTCTTCATAATAGAAGCTGTCGGTCTACGACTTTCTGCCATCGATCCGTCAAGTTTCGGATCTGGTCGAAGTACTATTCCTTCGACTTTGAATCAAAGAACTCTTTACATGCTTCTTTAACTTCATCGAACGATTCAAATCGGCGACCATTCAAAAAGTGTTTGATTGATGGGGTAAGGCCGAAATCGGATGGAGCGCAATCTGAACTGTAGGCGGGACGCGGCAGAATCTCAACTCCGTCCAATTCATGAGACTTGTCTTTGCTCTTTTCAATAATGTGCGGTCTTGCAGCATCAAAACGCGCTATCCGGCATCAAGGCGTTGGAACCAACTCCAGCAGCAAATTTGCCTACTGTGCCTTCCCCTTCAACTTCGTTGATTTCACGGACTGCAGCCCGCCGTGAAAGACCTTCTCTCCAATAATGACGCAATAAACACGAACTTCCATGGTACCGTTGAGCATAGCGGGGACCTGTAGCAAAGTGAAAATCACCTGTATCACCTGTCGTCCCGTTGATCGTCGAGTGACTCGAGCGGGTACCAGCAACTCTTCCATTTTTCCCTATCGCGTGCAAGAGTAGCCCAGTGGGTCCTCCTTGCTCTAGGAATTCGCTGAGCATCATATCTTTCTTTCATCGCTTTCGTGAAGAAATCGGACCAACGGGTCAGTGGTCTTCCTTTAGAGCGCTTGACGTCCCGAGGAATCCAGTCGGTAACGGCTCTCGTCCATCAAAAATGCCAAAAACAGTAACAAAGTGAAAATAGAGACGAATAATATCAAGGTCTTCAGTAGGAAAATCCCACATACATAAGAAACCGTAATATTCCCATGACATAAGTTGTCTCATGCTTATTAGTGCTTTCTTTCCAACCGTAGTATTTGCCTAGCATGTGGTGCAGCGATTGGTGAAAGAGATTCTATGCATTTGGTGCATAGTGTAATATTATATCCAGTGTTTACCATTGTTAGATTTAAGCAACCGATTCCCATATTCGCGACGAGTGGAATTTTGGACGTTTGGCTTGCATGTACAGATTTGAATGCATAGTCATGAATCGGTTTAAAATTTCGTCAAAAACTGCTTTTCTCGATTAGAGTTTCTTATTTCAACAAATTCAGTGGGCTATTTTGAGATCTCGCTCAAAAATCATACATCCTGACATCATATTTTAAACCTTTCATAAGGTCTGCCATGGTCCTTCTGAAGTGGTAGGCAAGTGTTTCGGGCCTTTCAGCCTCATCAGTAATATGGTAGTTTTCCGCTCAGTAAGTTCCTCGGGGAATATCCTTACATACGAAAGAACAGACGCCGAATTAGTTACACTCAACGTGACGTGAAAGGATCACCGTGGCGTTTTTTCAGAGTGAATGATTGTGCCTGGCTTAGGGCTATTACGCCAGCATATAGAAACATGCATATATATGCATATATACATATACATATATGAACGCCACGGTGATCCTTTCACTGTACGTTAGGTGTAACTAGTTCGACGTCGATTCTTTTATATGTAAGGATATTCCAAGGTACTGACTGAACCAGAAGCCACCGTACTATGATGAAGTTGAAAGACAGAAAGAAGTGTCTATCACTTTATAGGTGCCATATCAGACCGTATGCGAGGATCAAAATATGCTATCAAGATGGGATTTCTTATTTTCAAACAAAACAGAAAACGATGCTGAACATGAGAATAATCTCGAAAAATCGGTTCAGTGAGCTGTTACTGGCTAATGGATAGTAAACAATGTTGATTACTGTGCCCCATGCTGTCGCAAATGTTTAAATAACTGCATCGCGAGAAATGGAGAGCACCGCCGCCTTTTTTCAACTACACCGAATTAGATTCCGAAATATTGACTTCAAAGAAAGTAACTATTCTCAAAAAAGGATTTAATTGGACGGTCGAGCATCCAAGGACATTAAAACTGCTGGCGAGCTGGTCACCAACTTGATAAATCCTATTCGGAATTGGCAGTAAGCCGCTCTAAGCACTTTGAAACGATAAACGCAGCAAACAGGCTGACCAGCATTCAAGTGGTCCATGGAAGCTTTAAACCAGTGAAGCCGAACGCATAGTCTATCGTTTAAAAATCAGCGTATTTAAAGCTGGAGCTGTGAACTACTCAGTTAAAATCACGCGCTCTAGTTTTTGTAAAATCGATCTCCACTGACCGATGTTGAAGCCAATCGTACTGGCGGGAGTTCTAAGGTTTCTTTGTGCTCCCATACCAGAGCAAACATTAAACCGGATCAGGATTGTCCTATGAAGAGACGCTGCAGAATCCCTCATGGTGTTTGGTGGCCGCTGGATGATCTTGCGGAATTAGCAAATATTTTATCATGAAACTAGATGTGGCCACAAATCGAAAGCGATTATAAAGTGAACATTTTGTGACAGTATAAGCACTTAATGTCAGATATGCGCTGTTTTTCACTTATACGATGCTAAATTAGGCTGCCTCCAATTCAATTCATTTTGTCTCAGCTCAATAAACTTTATTAGTTGAAATAGAAACCAGTAAAATTTGCAGATTATCACCAACACTGTGATTGATCTCTTACTTTAATGCATTATGACACTGATTTTATGGGACCAGAGATGCAGCAACTTGACTATTGCCCATTACAAAACGATGATATAACTGAGCGTTGTTGATATTTATAGCAGCCAGAGTTTTGTTGAGAACTTGAACAAATCAGATCAAATTTTTGCTTCGTACTGAAGTTTTAATTCTAAACAAATCTGAACATCAGATAAATTTTTGAAGAGGAGTGAGAACTCTTAGATCGATGGAGCTTATATCGAAAAATTGTGCACAATTTGTGAACAATATGCTACGGATTGTAAGTGTTAACATGCTTTTAGATTCTTATTCTTCATTATCGTTAGATTTCTGCAAAGGTCTTTAAGGCTGAGAATAACACGCAACTCCCTAAATTGCTTCATTGTAAACTGGAAATAAACTGCGATTGTTTAGCATTTTAGGTGTTTAAAATACATAAATCTCTGAAATACTTTGCTTTCGTCTCCTTAATGTTTTATCTCCTCAGTCATGAATATGTACTTTTTTGAGATAATTTCTCTAGATTTGAAATTGAACTTATTGAATTCCCCCCACAAGTGTAACAAGCAGATACACCATTGATGGAAAATAGCATAGTAACCGATTCTGCAACCTTTTCACTCAAATCACTTTTGATTCAAAAATGCAAAAAGTACGTTCTGTGGTGATCAGAATTCAAAATTTCGTCCTCCTGACATAGAAGAATTCAAACCCTTTCAAGTAGAAACCTACAAATTCTTATTTTTTTTTTATTCCAAGCAGTAAATTTCTATAAGTGTTAAGATGGGCTGATTCCAAATTGAATTTGTTACATTATTTACGCATTGAATGTACTGTATCCAATGCACAACGGCGTGCGTACTTGTTTTCAAATCCAACGACACTCTGTGCTTTGGCTCTCTTATATTTGTGGTAATGTTACCTTCTTGCTTTCTTCAAAATTGACCCCTCTAAAAGAATGCTACGAAAGAATATGTTAGGCATAACAAGAAATACTTGAGAAGAACAATAAATAGCTCTGAAAAGAGCTGATATTGTGTGAGTTAAGAAAGCACACTTCAAATCGAAGGTGAATTTGGATCAAAAAATCACTCCTGGATGAAATTAACATGAAAAATAGCGAAATATATCATAGGAGTGATAACGACTTATAAGAGCTAATTAATGAAATGCCAAAATAAGAAATGGTTGATCGATTTGGAATCTCTAAACTTCCAAAGAAAAATGTCTTAGTTTATATGAATTGGAAATGATGAAGGTGCTGATGTAAAAGCTGGTGAATCATTACCGCCGTAGTCATCATTAACAAGACGCCCAATTGTTGAAAGATCTGAGCCTGTTGGTGAAGACGACTTGCTGGAACGAGACACTAACATCTCAACAACACCTCCGATTCGTTTAGCTTGTTAGCAAAACGAAAAGCACCACTTAGCTAGCTAGAGTCTTTTGATTTAAGCCTGAACTCAAGAATATTTTCTAGTCCGCGTTCTCAAGCGTCTATCGGTCTTGATTTTTTTTCTTTTCTCACTCAAATTCTCTCTCATTCATAACTATCTTTTACTCTTTGATACAAACTCTTCGCCCTAGATTTCGTATCTTCTGAATATGTGAATAAGGTGAGTCTGTGCGTAGTACAGCCATCAATAAGGAATGCGAAAAACTGCTCGAGCGACGTGTTGTTCCGAATCCCGAAATAGTCAATCTAGACGTCCTTTGGCACTGGAAGACACTAATTCCCGTGGATTGCGGAGAGATATGTCAAGAGTTGGCTAGATTTCTTCAAAAATAGTGAAACAGCTAACTTACTTTTATCTTGAGCATCCCAAAAATTCGATCACTTGCTGTTCATTATAATTTTATTGTCGGTACAGCACGCTGCACGCGAAAGGTTGATGAACCAGTGAGCATGTCTGGTAAAAAACAGGATATTGCTAAATATTTTGTCATTTTCTTTTCTAATAGTCATGATTCATATCTTTTTTCAAAGACGTTTTTTGCTAGTCTGAGATCGCTGTTTCGACCCTTCAGAAAAAGCTTATTTTTTCGCCTGTTTTTGACGACTAAGTAATCATTCGATAGCTTAAATCAAAAAAATTTGAACCGTGTGTTCCATCTTCTAAGTGGCCTTGTTATAGCGCTGGAAGAGCAAAAATATTATTTTGTTTCTCATTCAAAGATTTCTCGCTGACCAAGGCTTTTTCTCAAAAGTTTTAATAATCAGTATACAAATCTTCAGAATTCCAATGATGTGTTTGATTTTTAAAATGGACCACGTATTACGCTGTAACAGCCAGAAGAAGATCGGGTTTCGCAAGACTGGATTACTTCCATTAACCGCTCTTCACTATCTTGGAAGAAACGTATTTTTTTCGGTTGTTTTCAATATTCAAGAAACCATTCAATAACTCAGATCATAAAGTTTCATTGGTGAATTTTATCTTTAGAGATGCCTTTTTTATTGCGCTGAAAGAGGAAAAACGAATTTCTGTTTCTCATTCAAAGATTTCTTGCTGGCCAAAGCTTTTCCCTTAGGAGCTCTAGTAACTACTCCATAAGTCAGATCTAAGAAAATTCAATGATCATTTGGCTTTGAATATGGACCTCGTCTCACGCTGTAACAGCCAAAAGAAGATTGGGCTTCGCAAAACTGAAAAAATGGTCAAGTGTGAAACCTAACTTTCTTTTGATTCTTATGAATAACTAAGATGTTCGTTTGAAAAACCAAAGCACTATTGGAATGCTTGAGATTTGATCTATTTTATGGTTCTTGAAACTATAAGAATGGGTTCTGGTCAGCGAGAAATTTTTTGAATGAGTAACAAATTATTGTTTTTGCTTCCTCAGCGCAATAACAGGGCCTTTTTGAAAGTGAAGTACACTATGCAAATTTTTGATTTAAACTATCAATTGATCATTTAAACAGAGACGATCGAAAAATACGTTTTTCCTATTGGATCGGAGTGAAAATGGGATAGTTGAAGTGATCCATTTTTTGCAAAACCCAATCTTCTTTTGGCTGTTACAGCGTAATATCGGGTCCATGATAAAAAACAAATAAATCATTGGAAATTCTGAGGTTTGATTTATTGATTCGTTGCTGAAACTCCAAAGAAAAAGCTTTGATCAGTGAGAGATCTTTCAATGAGAAAAAAAATTTTATTATTGCTCTTTCAGCGCAATAAGAAGGCTCTCTTGAAAACGTAGCATTCAAATTCCTTTGATTTGTGCTGTCATACGACTATTTGAACATTAAAAAGACCAAGAATTACATTTTTTACAAGGGGTCGAAACGGGGATCAGATAACGGAAATGTACTGAAAATTCTCATGCAGCAACAGTAACAGAAGGAAATGTTTGAACACCTTTGTGACGATGAATGCAAGGAAACGAATCAAATGCAGGAAGTGCTGGTATACTCATAGTGAACTGTGGTGGAAAATCGTGTAGATAGCGATACTTTGTAAAATATAGTAGTATATAATAATACATATTCGCTTATATAATGATTAAAATGTGATATATAATGCGGGGAGCCCTGGCCGATGACTGTGATGCACGTTGTGGCGTAGCGAAGGTTAATCTCCACTTCCCCTTTGACTCTTCAGCAGTCAATCACGATTAGCCTTACGGAACGCCCCAGCCTAGCTATCCTTGATATTGTGGGAAATGCTCAACCAGTGTTTTACGACATTTGAGGAAAAGACGAAAACGATTTGAATGTTAGAAGTACTGCGATTCGCACAGTGAAAACAGTGTGGGGCAGGTCAAATAAAGTGATAATAAAGTACGGTAAAGGGCATATATTAAAATGTAATGAAAGAATGCAAAACATGCAATAAAAATACGATATAATATAGTTACCCCGCTATGGGTGACACGCGGGTTCAACTCCCACATGGGTCAAATATTCTGCATAGCACTCAACATTCTTAGATGAATAATATTCTTATATTTCATCACTATTTTGAATGTGGCTGCTTATCGATGACTTACGATTTTCGACCTCTAGGTTCATGTAGGGATGAAAATTCGAAGAACTATAGAAGAAATTTTTCTTCATCGCATTTATGGCATACGTAATTCTTCTGTTTGTATTCATTTTCCTTTCAGCTCAACTTCTTACAGCATTATTAATATACTTATTCTCTCTATCTAGTCATGCTCCTTGTGACTTTTTTCAACATTAGAAATCAAAACCGAACAGGCAAGCAGACACGAAATACATCAATGATTGATGACCACAGCTCGGATTTCCTACTTCTGTTCCTATTCTTCTCGTTTCTGTCGGTCCTGCTTTCACTCCTTCTCGTATTTCTCCCTTTCTCGGACTCCCTTCAAGTGCCTTTTTTTAGTTTATCTTCTGGCACCCCTGTGTACACATTGAGAGCGATGAATGCTTGAATGCTCTTCACTCATACACGACCACTTCGCAACAGAACCACTTTTTACGCACTGAACAAATTGCTAAAATGATTTCGAATTCCCGACTGCTTTCATGTAGTTCTTCGTTCGTTTTATCATCCTTTCGCGTCTATATTTTACGTTATTGGCTTCCGCTTTGAAACACACATTCGTAGCATTTTCTGCCATAATTGTTCTCATCGTGACTGCTTGTAGAGTGATGGTGGTGGCAGGACTGTTGTGGGTAATTTTATCCATGTTTATGGGTGAGTTGCTCGCGCCGATTGCTTTTGAGAACTATCCAAGAATGTTTTCGGAACCGTCTACTAAAGTAAATAATAAGTTAAAGGGCACGTTTCTTGTTATGGTGTGGATTTCCTTTCGGCGGCAGACTTCATCGAAGCCGACAAGCTGACACCCGGTGAGTTGATGACGATTATTTGTAGGTAAATTCTACAGCGCGATTAGTTTTCTCTGCTTATTTGGTTTCCGTATTCAAATTAACCCTTTTAACATAATTCATCCTCTCTGTAACATATTATTTCGATTACTGGGCCTATCATTGCATATGAGGAGTTTTCTTCAGAAGTACTGATTATCGGGTTTTACCTACTTTGCTACGGAAACCAATTTTCCTCATCATTTGTTGCTCACATAAATCGAATGAAGTTTATTAAAGTAAGTAAAGGAATTGATAATAAAGATAAGTGAAGTAAACAATATCGCGATTAAAATAAGACCTTCAAAGGATTCAAAATTCAAAAAAGATCGAAAATAAGAAATTCATGTAGTAGATGAATCAAATTTGTTGAAGTGGTTTAGTACATTAACGTGAGATTCGTATTAAAAATTCAAAACGGCACAAACTTTGCAATTTTGCTGCTTGATAACTGCTACGCATAGATTTTTTCAGCAATTCTCTTATAAATACTTGATTAGTTTCAATGTGAACTACAAACTCGTTGAGAAAAATGTAGAATTCTTCACTGGTTGATTTGATTTTTCACGAGGTACATGTCGATAAGAATTTAGACACTGTTCTGTTATGGCGGCGTCACTTGGGCCTTCGGTAAAAGCGTATTTTTTGCTTTTGCAAAAGGTTTTTGTAGTTTACCGATAGCTGAAATCAAGTGATCCAATGTCGTGTTCAATTTTTTACATAGCTCATTTTCGGCGTCGTACCAGTCAAAATAAGATTTTGTTACTCATCTAAAGATTTCTCATTGAATAAGAGTTTTGTTGTGAGGAACTTCCAATCGTTAGATGTAGAAATCCTTCCGATTATAATGGTGCATTAGACTTTTGGAAAAGACTCCTTCGAGCTCTGTAACTACCGGAAGAATCTTGGGTTTCACACTCAATGAGAGCTTCTAGTCGGTTAGGGTGTGTGTACAGCTGTAATATCAATCCACTGCATAAATCATAACAAAAAGAAGATGACTGTTCCCAAACCAGTTTTAATACCGACCTTATTGCGTCATCTACGCTTGTAACATCGCCAAGCAAATTTTGGATCGAAATGAAGCTTTATTGGATGTCCTTTCTTGCACAGACGCTTGGATTGTAACACGCCGTATCTTTGGTAGAGCTTGACGGCTTTTTTTTTCGGTGCATGGCGAGGCAAAAATGCTCATGATTAAGTGAAATCGATGAGAATCAAAAGATAGTTGGAGGCAGTTGACTTGTAATGACTAGTCAATGTCGGGAATGCAGAGATTGCTCGTCAGCCAGAGTCAGTATTGCGAAATCCCATCCACATACCTGGCAATGCGTGGTGGCCAGGTGCCGTCGCTGCATTGCGCGCCTAACCTATTACAGCTCACTAAGAAGTCCTTTCGAAAAACCAAATACATCACTGGAATCAGGAGAATTCAATCTCTCGAATGGTTTCTGAAAAATGCTTCTCCGATGAAATACACGTTGAACCTTTAAGTGTGAAAAATACTTTTGTTTCGGCTGTTACAGCGAACTAAAAGGTTTTCTTCACAACCTAACTATATCGCTGGAATTAATTAGATTTGAGCTGTTGATTAGCTAAGGAGCAACTTGAAAATTTTGATAAACACCCTTGTTTCTGAAGGGGCGCGGAAAATAGCAATATTTCGAATGTGTGAAACCCACTCTTCTCGTGCGAATTGAGAGCTCTAAAAAGTTCTTTCTTTAGAGCAAACACATATTCTTAATAAGAAAGATTTGTTTTATTTTGTTTTACCTGTTTGTTAAAATTTTATTATAAAAAACTTTTATCAGGCGAGAAATCTCCAAATGCGGAACAAAATCTCATTTTGACTGGTACGGCGTTAAAAACAATCAATATGAGAAATAAAATATGCCTTTAAAATTCGTTTGATTTAAGCTACCAAATAATCAAACATTTGTCAGATAACAAGAAATAATACGCTTTTACCGAAGGCCTCAAGTGGCGCCGCCATAATAGAGCGGTACCCGTATATGTGTATATACACACATATGTGTGCATGTAGGAATTTTATATAATATACGTTTGTATATACGTATATATAAGTGATGTTAAGCGTATAGACAAATTCTACTAATAATTTAAATTCTTATTTCCAACTCTAAGGATGCATCATTAATCGGCTTCGTTGACTTTTTGGCGACAGCGTCTAGTTCTCAGCCATTATTTCCAGATTTGCATGTTCTTCTCAAAATGCACAGTGATTTTCTCAATAACTGAGCGTTTTAGAGATTTGGAACACGACAAAATTACAGAAGATACTTTACTTTGCATCTCAATGGGTTTGAATAATAGCTTAGAACAGAAAAGTAGGCAAGCACTTTTTATTTTCATTTTATGTAAAATTCTTATGCAAAATCAAAGAAGTAACCGATAACCTTTATGCCATTCGTACCTATAGAGTGGAGTAGCGAGGTTTCTTCTATGATTCTGTCATTGAAATTTTTGAGTTTATTGTACATTGCTGTGGTACATACTGAATATACAATGTTGTCAACAACTGCAGTTGTTCAACTTATCTTGTGCCTATTTCTGTATCACAATCCACATTGCAACCATGATTCATCATTGCGATTATCATCATATAAGAGTCAACTGTTGTCCGAAATACCGGTCAATAAAATAGTGTGAATTAGGATTTGCTGTAAATTTTCAAGTGCAGTGAATGGTTTCATTTGTTTCAGCTCTCCATCCTTAACCCACTTCTCATTGGCTATCATGAGAAATAACATACTGCGATAAAAAGGTTTAGGGACTTGCTGTTTTGAAGATGTACGCTATAGTACACAAATCGCGTACTGAGCATCGCTAGTTAAGACTGAATGCATATGTGATCTATACAATGATTTATATTTGCTTACGATGTGGTAAGTCTATGCTGCTAAGACCTCATACATTTTGAGACCAAACTGCCAACACCAGAGTAATGAAAGATTTCGTAAGCGGGCTGAGAGTCCGAGACCATATGTGTTGCAATGCACATCGTAATAAGGGTCTACATCCGTCCCATTTTAAACCGTACTCTCATTACTTCATTGGTTTCAGACGAAGTATATGGTAAACACATCCCCGTAGAGGTGGTAAACCACTTTCGATCGGACATTCGAATGCCACCGACATCGCTCAAGCGTTCAAAGGTAAGTCACTTTCATCTTCGTTGCATCTGTGGCCTTTCTTATAAAAATTACTGTTTTGCGCCAAATCAAACAAAAGAATTTTTGATATGTTGGCAGTTGGATATGTAACACATGTGATGCTAACAATTATTGTTCCATATTTAGAGGAACGGCGTCTCACGAGTTGCGAAACTCTGGCCAGGAGCTCGAATTCCATACGCCATCTCGCCCCATTATACACCGTACGAGCGTGCGTTACTAGCTCGAGCTGTCAAGCAGGTTTGTTTTCACTTCGGCAGCCACCCAAAACCCTCACAACTTCGTTTTGAGTGCAAAACTAGCGAGTGAATATGTGTAGAATATAATAGAATGCATAGCTTACTGTGGGCGGTAGTTTGTCCAGCGGCCATATTCTTGCCAGGAGCGTTCAACGCTGATGTGAAATCTGGTCACATCTGATGTCATATGCCCATCACTGAGAACACTTGAAGAATTGGACCCTTACTAATCATTCGTACACCGTGGTTGCTTTTAGAAAATAGAGAACATGGTAAAGCCTCCCATTGAGAATCATAATGCACTGGATACACGGTAAATCCTAGCTATGGCATGATGATCTTCGTAGATATGATATGCAAATACGTGCTGGATAGATTTTTTGGTAAGTTTCATCAGATCGAGGAGTTAAAACGAAGGCAATGCGATTGGCCACTGAAAGGGTCTTTGAGAGAATCAGAATTGTAGATAATCATAACTATCGCGGTTGCACTTAATTTGAGTGATATCTTCCCTACTTGTCAGCGAAGTTATTTATGTCTTACCAATTGTTGTGGTGTAGAATGTTCTGTATATTAGAGTGTAAGTGTACGAATAAAATAGCCATAATCTTGAGAAGTTTCAAGATTTTTGTCGTTCTCATATTTGCCCAATTATTACCGATCAAATATTGCTGCAGTTGAATAACTCTGAGGCATCATTTTTTTCTCTCTAAACTATCAATCGATTGTATATTAGTTCTATTGCTGATTCAGGATCAGAAAAGAGTAATCCTGTGAGAAGAGTGTTGATCTCAACTTATCTATCTAAATCTCGATGACTAGTAAACGAAGTTCGTGCTAGCCTAATTGCACTGGCAGTCTGCTGAAAGCTAACAGCTCCAGTGCGAACACTATTTTTCACTCGCAAAACCTGGATGATTTTGGCGGAGATGAAATAGCTACCATTATTCTAACAATTACTAGTTCTGCTCTACTTTTTTTTCGCCCAGCTCCCATCTTTTTTATGCGGCGTTTTCCGGACTCGCAATCTGCTCATCTAATAGCGACGGTCATTTTCTGAATCGATATGCTAGAGAATCTAAATTTTTCCTCCGTTGTTAACGATTGCTTAGTTGTGGCTTATCCAGAACTTGCCGATGAAGATGTTGGAATAACGCTGTGAAATTGCAGTATCACGAGAAGACGTGTATTCGTTTTGTGCCACGATCCGGTGGCGAACCTGATTATCTCTTCATCGGTAAAGTCGACGGGTAAGTCATATTCTAGCCTTTCTTATGATACCTCAAGTACTTCAATAGCCCTAATTGGTTCTTTTTCAACCAGACGTTTGATAGTCAACCGATTCTAGAGTACGAGTATAGTTTTTTGTTGCATTTTCGTCTTAGCGTCATTCCCTATATTATCAAATTTTGATGTTAATCACTTCGAAAGATTTTACGCTGACTTCATTGAACACATTATCGAGAGAGCTGCTATATCAAAGTATAGTAAGTAGGTTCTTACAAACAACGATACTATGCAACTAATAAGAGTGCGCGTGACACAGAGGTTAGAGGTGCTCTGCGTCGCACACAACATCGATGGCTTGATCGCGCGCTCATGGCTCACCATGCCATCCGTCCCTCTGAGGTCGGTAATTTGGTACCAGCCTAGTATCAGACCTGTCTGAGAAGATAAGCAGTACCGACTCGATACAGCGGTAGGCCACCGCAAATCATTGTAAAGGTCAGATATACATTTAATCACCTTCAAACGAAGTTAGAAACTGAAGATGAATGCACGGTGCATCCTCTAGAGATTGATCGACGCCGAGAGCTTCATCCTCTAACCTTTGTACAGCTAATACTTAAAGTTCCATTATAACCTGTATCACCTGTCGTCTCGTTGATCGTCGACTGACTCGACCGGGCACCAGCAACACTACCATTTTTCCCTATCGCGTGCAAGAGTAGCCCAATGGGTCCATCTCGCTCTATGAATCCGCTGAGCGTCATATCTTTCTTATGGTCGCTTCATGAAATTATCGGACCATTTTTGTTTGTGATTTTCTTGTACAGCACTTGATATCCCGAGGAATCCAGTCGGTAAAGGCTCTTGTCCCAGAGTCTCAATTTACAGGCCGTAAAGTAATACCGACTCATGATGGCCCATCATTCTTCTTAGAAAACGTGTAATTTATGCCCTCTTTATTGGCAACAATATTTATACTACTGTGTCGGTAAAAATCATCACAGATGCAGAAGTCTTTGTAATATCTCTGCCTGCATTACTGGCGATATCTTTCTGTTTTCTCTACGATAACATGTCTGTGACTCAACAAACAAGAGAGCGCTATGAAAATAGCTTTTCACACCTCATTAAGTGCAGGGAGTAGTTTTTTTCTGAATAATACCTGACATGATGGTTTGTATAAATGAGTATCTTCTTCTGTTTAGCCGCTCCAAGGTGTTATTGATATTATTTCTCAAATATCAGCGAATCATATAACAATACAGTCAATAATGGAGCATGAATATTACAACAATCGTGGTGGCTTACGTTTCGGCAAGGTTCGTCATCTACAGAACCTGGAAAGGTCAAATTGATTCGCAAATTATCAATTCAGAGGCCTTTATAACCCCTTTATCCATAACCCCATAGCCTTTCATAATATTATCAATAACACCTCGGAGAGCTAAACAGAAGAAGATACTCTTATTCAAACAATGCCGAGGTTAATAGTTAGTCGGTCCTGAGATTTATGATGGTTTGTATTGAATAAATATCGAAGAACTATTGAGAATATAACAAGAGACATCGGTGTAGCAAAATAAGCGACTGGAAAGAAAATAAGCTGATATGAATTCAAGTGGATCGATCTTCCTCTATGTGAAGGAAAAGAGAAATTAATCGAGGCCGCGCAACCACTGACAGATGAGCTAAGAAACCGACTACTCCAAGCATCGTAGAGGCCGCTGAGTTACGCAGCTGGCCTTTATAATGATGTGCTCAGTTACCGATATATTGTGCGTATTTTTGTTCCATTAGAGTAGACGGACACTTAATTACTGGCGACAGAGAGTTTGGTAGCTTGTTGTCGCAGGTGTCTCATTAAACCAATCACCAAATGTGTGATGAAGCGCATTTCAAGTTCATGTGATACCTGTATTCCACATACAAATGAGAAAAAAATCCACATCAGCATTGTGTGATGGGATTAAAAACCGCAGATGCAGCGATCATCGCAAAACCGGCTTCATATACGCAATTGATCTTCACGATTTAGGAGTCGGTCTCCTCATATCCGATCATTGACTATCAAAAACTTAGCAAAATCAGCAACACTGTGCCACTAGCTGTAGTAATATTTTTCAGTAAGCCATTTGTGCAGTCGACATCGATATCATAAAAGTTCAAAAGTAAGAAAAGAAGATAACTCACAAAACTAGCAAAGAATCAGTATGTTATAGGTGTTTTTCTGAAGTGGGTCGTACTTCCGGAGTACAGGTGCTATCGTTGGACAACGGTTGTATGGAATATGCTACCATCATCCATGAAATGATGCATGTCATCGGATTTTATCACGAACATGGTATAAAATTATCAATTAATATTCTTTTTGCTGATAAGGAATATCAGAAAGTGGTTCTGCAATTATAATTAGAAAACAAAAGCAATCATCTGTCGAATGGCGCATCGCTCCCAACGACGGCTTACCTCTACAAAAAATTTAAAGGAATAGCTATTCATATTTGAACTACTAAATCTCACAAAAAAATTTTAACTAAAAGCTGTAGTTACAACTTTTGTCTATACATTGTTTTACGTTAGTATTCGCCGTCTTTTTCTCCTTTTCCGGGCCATTTCTTTCGCAGTTCTCCTTTTTTGGGATATTTTTTTGTCACCAAGTAGAAGCTTTTTGATTAATGAAAATCGGCTTTTCATCTCTCGTGGCATAACTGCAATAGAAAAAGGGAAGAAAAATCCACCAGGAAACTTTTGTCGCTCGCCTGATTGTCAGCGGTAGCATATTCAACGCGCATCGCTTTTGTAACTTGTACACAAACGAGCCTGTCGATGATCCACTATGTTGGAGATGGCGTTTCGTTCCTGCTTGGTGGTGGACAGATTACACAGATTTTTCGAAGACGGCGTCAGAAGGACTTCTACTCGCAGCAAAAAGTAGTTTTTGAAGTAAAACACTTTAAGGATTAAGCTTCAAGTACAGCTCTCCTTTTAGAGTTTCCCATAGTTAATGAGTTTTATGGATGAAGAATGTAACAAAAATTTAACGACTAGAAGTTCCATTAGGAGAAATCGATACCCATAGTTCAGAAAATTAGTATTTGCACCCAGCAACAGTGATTATCAATATTGGGCAAAGGGTACTTTTCAGTTTTATAACGCTGTAACATTCAAAATAAAATCATGTTTCGTAAAACCACGTGTTTTTTTCTCTTATTTCGCTTATGTTTCGCTGTAAAAAACTCTTTTCTCAGAGTACTAGTACTCAAGCTACAGCACAAGCTTCAAAGAACTCAGAAACTGCTTTGAAAATCTCTCTTGATTTTTCAATCTTTTTTGGTCTTTTGATTTGTGAGTCAAAACTCGCCAGACAGAGTTCTTTATTCAAAGTATTAGTGATCATCTGATAGCGTAATGTCTTCTGATTGCAGCGACGTGTTTATTTTCTGGAAATGCGGACTAGTAGGGAGAATAAGATCGAGTTTTGAGGAAGCAATGGCAGTGGCACAAATGCGGAAGAGTGAGGCGAGGCGAGACGGCCGATATTTTATTATTCAATTGAGAATTTTTTCTCTGTTTTGGAAGAAATTCCAAATAAAACGATCGGCTAAGACATTACGAAAAGTTTTCTACACACTGACATGCCTTTCTGGTTTCAGCGAATTTTGCGCATGATAAGAAGGGTGGCGAAAGGTTGGTGTGAAACATAATTTTTGATCTGAATGCTACAGCGTTATAAAGTGGGTTTTGAAGAACCGGCAATGTGGGGTTGTAGCCACAAGTCTTAGCTTTCGAATAGTTGCTAACTCCTATGAAAATTCCTTTCCGGCGAATGAGATCGGTTTTCATTTGTCCCCTTACAAATGAGAAGTATCTGGCAAAGTTATGAATATCTGAGTTAGCAGTTCCGCTAGCATCCAGGTCAGGCAGGAAGCTAGTAGTTTCGAGAGCCGATGTGAATACGAAACTAACGGTTCAAAATAAACATCACTCCGTTTGTGTATGTCGCTCGCATAAGCTTGAAAAGAAAATTCAGAGATTACATAATTTTTGACTTCTAGCATCAAAGCTCTTAACTAATGCGCTGTGTTTTAAGAGAAAGCGCCTCTAATAAGAGCAAAAGTTTCTCAATAAATAGATATCCCAGAACATGATGCTTGTTTTCATACTACTACATTCAGAACGATGGGACCGTGACAACTTTATCGACATTATTTGGCAGAATATTGATAAAGGTAATATTTCATATGAATCGTAATTTACTAAGCAATGTATAGGAGATTGTTAGTGTGGTAACTGAGTAGCCCATCGCAACATGTTTGTGAATCGTAGCACTTCTTCCATTTACTATATTGCCCACAACTTCGCTCATCTATTGACATCAGTAAGGTCTTATGTTGCTTCGATTGTAACTTGAGGCTCTTCTTTGCTTCATTTTGAGGTATGAAAGATAAAGAACTTAACAGTGATTGATCCCCGGCGAATACGTCATGCATTCGAATCCATCAAGCAAGGTAGACATGGTCAGTAAACATTTGGCTCATATAATCGCTTTAAATGATCTATGAAGTCACAGCTGCTACCTTCCGAGGCAAGTCCTGTACTAACTTGCCGACCTCGGAATGATGGAAGGCTTATTGAATTTGAAGCTTGGGGTCGAACCACGACCAACCATTAGTGCATACTGTGGGAGACTTCTAACAAATGCTCCAGTGTATAACTTTCAAATAACTGCAGGAAGTTGTTACAGTTCTCATTGCGGCTAATATCCGCAACGGTCGTTTTCTTCCTCCCATGCATCTTCACGTTGTTACATTCAGTGTTGAAGTTCTAGCAACTCTTCTTTTTGTCTCACAATTTGTGAATAATATTGAACCACAAAGGAAATTTATTGAGTGTAATTTCCCGATATTTAAGCAACTATATATATCCAATATTGTTGAGTGATATGCAAAATCCCGGACGTCGGACGCGATTCGAACCCAATTTTCTCCCATTGCGAAAACGCGTGCTACCATTGCACTACCGGCGCTTGTTCTGCCATCACTCTTTCTTTGACGCAGTTCTAGTGATCTGTCAGCAACCAACCTTCAACGGTTTTAGCTTGACAAGCGGCATTGAGGCCGGTCACGCTGACAGGTATTGGCTATTCATTCAACTAGAATTCTTTTTATTTAACGCTTTTAGGGGTGGTACAATGTTACAAACAGTGATATGCAAATATGAGCGTCTCACGGATTCGAAGTAGTAGAATTCATGTTGATAACACGTATATCCATTATCTGTCAGCCTGATTGGCTTTAATGCCGATATTGGCTTACTCGGCCAAAACCGTTGGCGGTTGGTTGCTGACAGATCGATTCGGTTGTATCGCAGAAAGAGTGATGGCAGAACGAGCGCCGGCAGTGCAATGATTAGCACGTCCCCCTCGAAAGGGTGATATGCGGAATCAAATTCCATCCTGTGTTCGGAGTTTTGCATATCACTCAACAATACTGTATCTTTGCAACATAATACCACCTCTAAAAGCGGTTAACCCTTCAAGTATCACATGATACGTTGCGTATCAAGCCGCGCTACGTCACATCTCATTCAGCTACTGTAATGACGCGTCGGTTCTCTTGGGAATGTAGACGCAGACAACTAGATATGCATGCACATATCGTCGTATCTCGTGGGAAAGTGACGGTGCGACGCCATCCTATCAGTGTTGGTCCTCAAAGGGTTAATATGCAGAGTTCTAGTCGATGATACAATTACGTGACTATAACAATACAAAATATTTCTGAATAGAAAGACTGCATTTTTACAATAAAGGACGATCAGAATTCTTAAAAATACCTTCCGAAAATATGTCCTAGTCAAAATTTCTAGGAGCTTTTGCCTTGTTATTTCACATAGCTCATTTCAATGATGCTCACCCTTTCCAATTCTCCCTCTGAAGCAGACCAACATACACGACGATAACTCGAGGAGCTCCAGCACAGCTCACTTAAGGAGAGCATATGTGGGAAAATTTTATGCAGTCTGAAAAATAACAGCTGAGTAAGAGTTCTACTGACTGTCGCGCGTCTCTTTGTGAAGACGACATTACGTGTAATCAAAAAGTCGATTGTTCTGTGGTCAGAGAACCAATTACAGATGACTATAAATGTTTTCAATCCGTCGCTTTTTATTCCATAACGTGCTACGCATGTGCTATATCATGCTTGTGGCATTCAGTTGGTTCCAGAGCTTTTTTTCATCGTACCAAGTACATTTCTTTGCCAGCTAATCGTAATGAATTTTAAGACTAAGAGTGAAAGCGGCGCTGAACGCATTAAGCACTTTCAAAAACTTCCTCTCGAGGAGCTCACTGGTGGATTATCTGGCTAACAATCAATTATCATTTAAATCGCTATGATGAGTTATGGTTTTTGCATGAACGTGCGGATATTAGAGTTGCCGAGAGTAGATTCAACATGAGCTGTAAAACCATTCCAATCGCTGACAGCAATGTGTTTGTATTTTGAACCTCGTAACGGAAAGCAAACAAATAGAATACATATCATCATACGTAGAACAATAGAATGAAATCTCTTCTACAATTAATAGCTCCTGTAGTACTTTAGCTAACCACTGCGGTCGATGAATGAACTCAGACGTCTTCGTCTTTGTGTTCACAGTCGTCCATCGTCGTTGTGGATCATCATCTTCGTTGTCGTACAAATTCTTTTCGGTGAATAACCTCCTTCAACGATGCCCTCATATAAGGATGGTTGTTCTTTTACTTATCTGTTGACAGTGAAATCTCCTCTAAATATACTGCAGTAATAGGTATTATCAATAGATAGAATAAAACGTGATATTGTTTTGAAAAAAAGTGACTCTTCTTCTACGTTGGCATTACTGATCAATTGTAGCCTCTTTCAAGGCCCTTTTATGCTTTATCTCTTCTAAGACTCTCCTTCATTCACAGCGCTGCAATTATTCTAGTTGTTGAAAATGAATTGTCTACTGTCAGAAAACTAACAAGTTCACGGTAACTCGAAAAGTGCTCATAATCATTTAGTTAAAAAGGAAAAAACAGCACAGCACGCTACGAATCAATCGGAAATTGTTAATTAAGGGGCACTGGATCAGTTTGGCAAGGTCGACCTCAGCAAAACATCGTATTATGGGCAGCCGTACGACTACAAGTCAATACTGCATTACGACAGCTTGGCTTTCAGTAAAAATGGCTTCCCAACGATGCTACCAAAGCAAAAGTGTAGGTGATGGGCGCTTTTTCTCATTTCATGTTAATGTATTCCATACTAATGACTTACTTCCTAGTGTTTAACTACCTGTGTGGCTTGTATTGTTGAGCTTTAAAACAAGCGGAAATTTTACTCATTAAACTGCAAACGGATTTCAAACTTGGACGACGGCTGTGGAATTGTGGTAATCCTCAATCACTGTTGAATATTGGTCGAACTCGACTTTCCTCAATAACCAAGAGTAGTCGGGGTACGCTAATGGGAGGATTCACAACAGAAAGATTAGAGGATGTATTTCACTCCTTTGCGATGAGACTTTTCCAGAACGGCAACGATTGCTGTAGGTCTGTATACTTCGGCAGTCAGTTGAGCGTTCCATCTAAATAGGCATAGGCATCCAACATAAGCTTCTGAATTGAGCTATCGTGAAGAAACATAGTTAGTTGTCTACACATTACTTGAACCTTGTAATCTGGTTGTAAACAGTTTTGCCTTCTACTGTAATTCAAGAAAATAGTCTTACGATAAGCTTCTATCTTTTCCATCCTTGTAGTTTAGCGGACCTCTTCGTTTTCTTGAGCACTATTAGGCGTTTGAATAAAGAAATGTATACTGTACGGAAAACTGGAATTATATTGGTCGGCCATTGAGTATGCTTCAAAGCGACAATAATTGTTAAAATCGTGCAATAACACTAATGATAAAATAACAAGCCTGCATAGCCATATTCGTGGAACACGTCGTAAATTTTTATACCCATGCACCCCTCCTTCTTCCTGAGACTAAACCAACTACGGAAGACCTCATGTAAGTTCACTTTCCCTACTTTTTTTCTAGAGTTCTGATATCAACAAAGATCAGAGGAACTGAAATCAAAAGGTGGTGTCACAAATCAAGATGAAATTAGCGAAAAACAGAACACAAAGACGAACTAGCGTTTTTGATAGTTGCATTTATAGCTGCGACTATTGGTAATGCGAAAGACTTCAGCGATGTGGATCTAGCTAAGATCAATCGCATGTACAGCTGCCCCATCGAGAGTAAGCAGCAAACGGCTCCATTTGCCAAAGCTCAGGTTTGTTCCATCAATGTACGGATAAGTATTCATAATCAATCTTCAAGCACAGCGTGTAGCACACTCACTAAAAGATCTGCGCAGTAAGACGGGGTCATTGGTATTCGATTCGGTACTCCACAGGCATGTGAGGACCGTCTATCTCTTTGAAGACGGGAATATTCTATCGTACTCATCTGGGGGGATACTAGAGACCCACACAAGGCATTGTACGAGCCATGTACGCATTCGACCTCTCTATGATACTTGTGGATGATCATGTAAAATGTCATGATTTCCCTGCGGTTCTAGTAGATCGTGAGGGTATGTCGACCACATCATGAGGCACTACTTAAGCAGAGCAAATTCCAAGTAAGAAGCAATATCCATCACGTGTAATAGACGTAATGTTTCAGTTCAGTACCAGTGACGACTGCTACAGCTCAACATTTGAGGCATTTCACTACTTATTCTGCAACTTTGATTAGTAAACGAGCGCCTAAGTACATACGGCTCTTGTTTTAGCATCAGATAATGAAGTTTTGAAGCAAAAATGACCGAATCACTGCGGCTCAAATAAGTGATATTCTTAGAGCAATAGTGACATACTACTGAATATAACCAATTTTTGAGCAGGTTTTGCTCTGATCTCTATGAAACCTTAGCTGTTCTTTCAGCACACTCCAATCTATGTCGCTTACAACAAATATGATGATCGACCAAAACTCCCATCTCATTACTATGATTCCCAGCAGAGCTCATACTCAAGCAATAAGCCAGAACGTAATGCTTTTCAATCGAGTTTCTCTTCCAGGGTTTTTGGTAACTCTGAGAAATCAACAATCTATCATGATATTGAACACGACATTGTTTCCAGGATGCGAGGATAAAATCACCGTTTGCTGGTGGACAGCGGATCGATGTCGTGCGCCAGCAATTCACACGATGATGTTGTCCTTATGCTCGAAGACATGCGGGTTTTGCTGATCTTTTACTGATCACTTCGATTCTGTTCATCCATTGCGATGAGGATCCGCGTGATTACAGGACATCTACTTCCATTCACTCCATTTCCTAGCGCATTTGATCTACAATCTTTTTGTATATATGGAATCCTAATATTTTTTATTTGTTTATAACTCAGTTTGGTTCACATTTTGCCTTTCTTAATTCCTTTACTACGGGTTTTTCCTTTATAAGAGTTTTAGGCTATGAGAGGAGTCGATAACGATAAAAGTTTCGTAGTTGTGATGAGAGTGGAAATTTAGATCTCAAATAAGCTGGAAAGAAAATATCAAAGAGATATTCTGATTTTCAAGCATCCCAGCAATGCATTTCCATCTTCACTATCTAATGAGTCAATAATGAAGCGTAGTAATTCTTAATAAATCAACTCCATTCATTATAAACTATTTTTGAAACGACCAACCCAATTAAAACTGGTTAGAGGCCGCTAGTAATGAGCATAAATGAATATAAACTTTCTGGGTCGCCGGGCTACGTGATGATTTCCTTCAAATCTCTACTGCACCAAACTTGTCTTGCCCAAATTGAGCACACGCCAGATATTCGACACTGATTTCGCAATCACAGTGCACTGCATTGCAATGCTGTTCAGCCGCCTCGCAGGTCGTACAATGAGGACCTTGTAGCTGCATACTAAGCTTTTGGAAATGCTGACCTTCGAGTCATTCATAGTTGTTTCCTGATTTTGACCCGCAGATCAGTCTCCTTGAAAGGACTGCTGATAGCACATAAAACATGACTAAGAGAAAAACCGAGAAAGAGTCTTGATGGTGCACTAAGTTACAAGTGGTCCGTGGAAAAGGTAATCGTGCGATCAAAGGCACATCAGGCTCTGAATTTTGTGGATGTTTTGGCATTCTTGTGTCAAAGTTATCCACAGTGATTGCAATACATAGCGAAGTCATTCGATTGGAAGCGAATAAGCATAGATTGCAAATTCGTATTCAATATACATGCCTTCGCTAAACATAACATCGTCAATTTCTAGATAGAGCCGAAAAAAACGAAAAAGATACAGCAAAAAAAAGAGAAGTATAAAACTGCGAGTAAATAAAAAGAAATCCAGTACATGAGCAGCCTGTTCGATAGAGAAGAACTAGACCGACTGCGTTCTCCACCGTCTCTCTCATTCATTCCTGCTAGTTTCACGACTATAGAAGAGTACTAGGTTGGGTCAATACAGGAGTCTACCACCACATAATCGCTGTGCATCCTCGACATAGCGTGTTAAATTGTAAGGCATGAATTGTTTGGAAGGGTTTTCGAGTGAATGTAATTTACCTAATAATGTAGAGTGATGTACAAAACTTTTGCGTCAACCAGGATTCGAACCCGCATTTCACTCTATCCACAGGCGCGTGCTCTAACTCGTTGTAGTAGCGACGCCTGTTTTGTCACCACTCTTTGAGTGTAAAATAATTATGAAATATAATACACAATGTGATATACTCCCACTCACTGACCCTATATTAACCCTCACATAAGGCAAGAAGTTGTTACTTGCTCTCAGTCGAGTCTCATGTACACATTTGCAAATGGTTTGAGATCTACCCTCATAGATCGCTCAAAAGAAAGCAATTAAAAAACCAAATCTAATGAAAAGTTTACCATGAAACAGTTACCAATCTACAACTTTATGGTTTCGGTAGCACTCATGGCTCAACATAATTCAATCCTGACTCACATGTGAAAAGGAGACAAAGTGCTTTGCTCGAATTGACCTCAACCCATGTTTCTGCCAATTGTTCTACTCAATCAATTTCTTTTTTGACAATATTTTCTGTATTCAGTTGTAAGTTTCTTCAACATTGATGCGATACCAAACATTGACGCAGAATACCTATTTTCTCTGCCCGACCAAATGCATAGAAACTGCTACAGTTTGCTTGTTCTACAACGATATATTGCTAACGCATGCTAAAACAGTTCTTTCTAAATATGAGGTAACAAATAAGAAACTAATCTCATTCTCTGGAGAAGGAATTTTCATAGGAGTGTTAGTAACCCTTCGAAAGCTCAGACTTGAGGCTACAGCTCCACGTCGCCGGTCTTTCGAAATACCCCTTTTTAACGCTGTGGCATTCAAAATAAAATTATGTCTCATGAACCCACGAGTTTTTTCTCTCATATCGCTTAAATTTCGCCGGATAAAACTCATTCTTCAGATTGTTAGAAGTCAAACTATAGCAGAAGCTTCAAAAAGTTCAAGAAATGTCACCTCTCAAAGAGCTCTTTTGGTCTTTTGATCTCCCCTGGTTATTTGATTTGTGCCTTAAACCTCGCCGGACAGACCTCCTCTAGGCCATCAATATCCGTCTGATAGCGGAACGTTTTCTGACTCTGACGATGTGCCTATTTCTGGAAATACAACTTAGCAGGGAAAATAATGTCGAATTTCAAATTTTTGGTAACGTTGCTTACAGTCTATTCGACAGGGCGAGGGCAGTGGCACGAGGGCGAGGCAGGGTGGGACGAGGAGGGACGATCGATATTTTGTCATTCACTTGGGAATTTCTTTTTCCGTTTTGTAAGAAAGTCCAGAAAAATGATTCATTAAGAAACTACGAGACTTCTCTGCACATTTATAAGCTTTTCGGCTTCCAGTGAATTTACCGTGATAAAAATTAAGGCAAGAAGCGAGGGTGAAACATAGCTTTTGATCTGGAAGCTACAACTTTATAAGAGGGCGTTTTGAAAAACCAGCGATTTGGGGCTTTGTAGTCTCTAGTATCAGCTTTCGAGTGGTTACTAACAATCCTAGGAATCTTGATTTTCTTCTTTGAGCAGAACACGAGGTGTTACATTAAACTTTATTCGATAGCTGACGTTTCGGCAGTTCGCCTTCTTCAGAGCCTGGAAAGGTCAAAATGTTTTGCAATACAATCAGTCAAACACCTCCATTACTTCTTTAGAGAAAATCACCAGACCTAGATTTCAATCGCATCAAGCAAAAATCAACACTCAACATACTCACACGCTTTTTTATATGAAATAGGAAAAAAATAGCTTAAAAATAGTTTAAAGGAAATAATGCGCCTCCGAACGAAAACTTAGTTGAAAGGAAAGTCCCGTTTATTATCCCGTTCTATTCAAATGAGATTAGTACAGCTATAAAACGATGTTTGAAAAGAGCGGGTTTAGAGCAATCGGTGGCCATTATTGAAATACCACCGAATACTCTAAAACGCCAACTAGTTCGCAACCGCTTATATGACCGTCTCTGTATGATGAAAGATTGTAAAATATGTCCTAACGGCAGAGACGGTGATTGCATGAGCGTAGGTACAGTCTACCTAATCTCTTGCAAAGCGTGTAGTGATAAATATGTTGGTGAAACGGGTAGGCCGCTCTATGCACGCATAGAAGAACACCTAGCTAACAAGCGTCTTAATAGACAAAACACCCCGCTAGGGACGCATAGAGCACAGAAGCACGACGGAGTTGATTTTGAAATCGAAGTCACCATCCTTGCGCAGGAGCAAAAAACATCAGCGCGAAAGATCTTGGAAGCATTTTGGATTAATACGACCAATCCAACCATAAACCGCAGGGAGGAATGCCTTGTAAACACTCGTGATATGAGCCAGTATATAAGACTGTTGTTTTGATGGGTAGGGTGCATTACGAGCCTATGTGTCTCTCTTGCCGGTGATCTCCACTTGGATCATCCAGTGGAACACATAAAAAAGCGGTGAGTATGTTGAGTGTTGATTTTTGCTTGATGCGATTGAAATCTAGGTCTGGTGATTTTCTCTAAAGAAGTAATGGAGGTGTTTGACTGATTGTATTGCAAACATTTTGACCTTTCCAGGCTCTGAAGAAGGCGAACTGCCGAAACGTCAGCTATCGAATAAAGTTTAGTGTAACACCTCGTGTTCTGCTCAAAGAAGAAAATCAAGAATCATACTGAAGCATGCCGAGGTTAATAGACAGTCGGTCTTGGGAATCCTAGGAATATTTCCTCTTCAGCGAATGAGAATGATTTTTAATTCTTTCCCTCTTAATCAGAAAGAACCCTAAAAGATTTCAGGACAGGCTCACAGAATGCGCATAAGTGTGCCTCTAAATACCGCACCTTTCCTCTGTCATCGTAGCTCCTCAATTCCTTTATTTTTCAAACAAATTTTTTTTCATAACCATGAAACCTACGATAAAATTTTTAAAAACGTTGGCAAATTCAACAATATTGAGTGACATGCATTATGTCGAAGCTTGGTGGAAATGAACGCGCGTCTTGCTCTTTCAAGGGGGCACGTGTTAACCACTGGATTACCGAGGCTCCGGTTCTGCTATAACTTTTCTGTAATATCGATTCTTTCATCAACTATGCGTCAAATGATCGGCTTGATGGCACATCTTGGCAGTGAACCCTGTCACGCTGACAACTATTGAATATTGAATGTGTTATAACTATATTCCGAAGAATGTTGAGTGATATGCAAAACCTCACCGTGAATCAGTAATTCCTTATTTTCTTCTTAAGCCCAACACGAGGTTTTATAACACAGTCTATCCAAACAGTCGACGTTTCGGCAGTCTCACCCACATCAGAGACTGTTGTCCACAATCTCGTCAGCCAAACGCCACCATTAATGATTCAGGAAAAAAATCACCAGACCCCAGATTTCAATAGCATCAAGCACAAAATCAGATTTCAACATACTCATCCCTTTTTAAGTTTTCCACCGCCTTGTTCAAGTGGAGACTACTCGGCAAAGACTACATGGACATGTAATGTACCCTACTGCACCAAGACTACTGTCTTATATCTCTCCATTCGATCGCTTCTCAACAAACCTTGCTCAAACAATAATAACCTGATAAGGATATATCATGTTTTGAGCCATAAGGTCCAAGTGCTATGCAGGCACCTTTTTCGTCCTGCAGGGTCTCATCAGCAGCACCGTCTTCGGTTCAGCCAATCCCTTGAGGCTAAACTCTTCTAGAAGGATTCGACGCCGAGCAATAAATCCAACAATAAAGGCATATCGGTAATAACTGTCTTAACTATTGCCTTATATCAAGGGTGATTAGCTGCCTGGGTTGTGGACGAACTGATCTTTCCAGGCTCCGAAGAAGGCGAAACTGCCGAAACGTCAACTGCTTGAGCAAGTTCCAAGAATTTCTTTTTTTTCTTCCACACAGTATTGACATTGGTTTCGCTCTGAGCCCGTACGAAGAACCTGTATTGCTTGTACATAGTATTGAAGCACACTAAACAAAGGTATTCGTCGCATTGGCACATTTATTGATGATCAGCTTAGTAAACAAGCCAGTCGATAGGTAATCGTGGGATATTATTGTTTTGAAAGAGTCAAGAGAAGGTCTCCACATTATTGGAGTTACTTCTGGGACAGAGCCATAGGAAAGAAGATAATCTATCCGGTGGAATAAAAAATCTGTAGTCCTCTTACTCTCATGGCTTGCAGTAGTTGCTCTCGAAATGAATGGAAATCACCTCTTTCCATTATCAGCACTCTTTCATTAATTACAATAAGGTTCCTGCTGTAACGTTTCGAGAGAGAACCCCCATTGCACTTGTTGTCGGTCTCGGAAGGCGCCTACTTTACCGTTGCGGCGAAAGCTCAGTGCTCTTTTGATTTGTTTATGAACATTGAGGAGGTTACCATTCATCCCATATCGCTCAATCTCATCCAAATCCATTAGGCCTCGCTGAGAACCCCCACCCCCTCCGAATACTCTGCGAGGATTTCGCAATCGCAGTGCGCATCCAATGATCGAGCTGCGCAGCAGTCCGACTACCCTCTCGTGCCCCTCCCCTGCAGTCAGATGTCGTTGGGTTTTCGTATTATCTGTTTCAAGAGCTCAGTAGGTCCTGGGTCTGCTAATCCCTGTCTTATTCAGTGTTTTTCTGCCAATTTTGACGTTCTTGTTCGATGATCAGCTAGCTGCCAACCCGTATTGCTCTCGCATGTATTTGATTCGTCGTCGTCCATTACTCCTCATTTCCCTTGTCCTCTCTTATCCATTCCTCCATTAATGGCCTTTTCAGTCGAAAGTGAAGATTTTGACGTATAAAGAGGGTAAGCTACAGTGAAGTGATGTTCTTTGTGAATTTGTGAGACATTATAACATCCATTTTCATGCACTCGTTCTGTTTTCAAATTGCTATTCGATGTCCGAAAAGCGAGATTTTCGGTTTAAGGTGGATAAATTAATGCAAGTTTTGTTTAAAGATTCGATCTGAATTGTCGTTGTGAATGACAGCATGGATGCCATGGATTCCCGCATGAAACGTGTCGATACCCGTTTGGAGCCATTGGGTCAGGTCTTATTGTTTATATGGACGATAACACATGGCAAATCTATTACTTTCTCTTTCTACTGATCTGCCTCCCGAATCCGATTTCACTGGTGATAACGAAATTTTTGCCACTAAAAAAATCTACGACAGAAAGCAGATATGACCCATATAAGACCAAAGTAGGTTTCCGCTGGGAGTTCTTGATGGACAGCAGGAATGAATTTTTGATTCACCTACACTCAGCGGATTTCATCACATGTCAGCGGGATGTCCCCTCATACCAAGTGCTCTTCACAGGCACAGGCGATAAAATTTCTGTGTAAAGTAGTTATTCTTCCAGTTGGTCGGTAAATTGATTTTCCTATCAATATCATGAGGTAGAGTCTCTACTAGCCCTTTGACCAACTACGCGTCAAGTTTCGCTCAGGTACTGTAGTGGCGCCGTCGCGTTTCGTGGGAACATGAGCAGGCAGGCAGTGAGACAAGCATGCGCAGAGAAAGCGCGTTCCGTGGGAAAGCGACGGCGCGACGCCGCCTCTCTATCGACGCTGGTTCTCAGGAGGCTAGATGTTGTAGATCAAAGAGGATAATAACTGGGAAGGAGTTTGGTACTCATATGTTAAACGGCGACAAATGAAAAATCGACCTCATTCGCTGGACAGGAACTTCTCATAGGAGTGTTAGTAATAATTTGAAAGCTTGAATCTCTGGCTAGAGCCTTTCGTGGTTAGTTTTTCGAAACACCTTTTTAAAACGCTGTAAAATCCGAAATAAAGTTGTGCTTCACATGACCACATCTTTTTTTTTCTTATCTCGCCTATATTTTGGTGGAGATAACTCTTTCCTAAGAGTGTTAGTACTCGTCCGATATCACAAGTTTCGAAGAACTTAAAAATCCGTTTGCTTTTTGGAAAAGCTCTTTTGATAGCGATGTAGGAGAAAGAAAAAGATTTGTGATTTAAATCTCGTCGGACCGAGCTCTTTCTTTAGACGACTAGTAATCATTCGATAACTCAGGTTTCAACGATTCCAGCTCTTTGTTTATTTCCAGGAAATATCGTTATTAGGGAAAATGAGATTCAGTTTCACATTTTTGGCGACTTTGTTTATCGGTGAGTCCGTGGGTTTAGAGGAGGAAGGTAGAGCGGGCCAGCTGATCGAAACCCGGGCCTTGGATTGTGGGATGCAAGTTCTTATTAAGTTGGGGATTTTTTCTCCGCTTTGAAAGGAACTCCTGATAAAGCAGTTCATTCAGATGCTACATCAGTTCCTCTACACATTGATATGCTATTCGTGCTTTCAGCCGATTATGCGCACCATGAAAATGAAGGTGAACAACGAGTGAGAAACATAATTTCGTTCTGGATACTATTTCCGAAAAGATAGCAAATTCCCTTGGGAGGTTTGCTGTATGCTACAGCGTTATAAAAGAATGTTTGAAAAAACTGTCTACGTTGGGTTATAGCCAGGTATTCAAGCTTTTGAATGAGTATTAACACTCCTTTGGAAAGTTCCTGTCCAGCGAATGAGAGTTCTATAGAAGTTTGTCGCCGTCTATCATATCAGTGTCGGAAATCCCTTGGAAAAGCATCTGAGTAACTGACAAATCCTTGAACGATAATGGCAAAAATGTGTGACTGTATATGGTTTCCAACGTCTAATTCAATGACCATCGTGAATTAGTATCCTCTTATACTAAGCAAAAGTATGATCTTTTTCAAATCTGTGCCAAGTCATCTCAGCTCGTCGTGAACTGCGCTTATTCGATTGGAAACTATCGGAATGTAGGATTTTTTATCAGTAAACTAGAGATTAGCTTCTTACCGAGACTTGCATTTAAGATGTCAAAACTCTTTAGTGAGAGATTCCCTCTAATGAAGCGTTGTGCCGCATTTCCTTCAAGGTTTTGAAAAAATTGAATCTACTTCCGGCCTCAATTTGAAATTTTTTTCAAACAACTTTCTCGGTTGAATAACGTCTTCAAAGGTCGCATTCCCTACTAAATATAGGAAACTGGGAGCCTTGGCCGAGTTGTTGTGATGCTCATCATCACGCCATGCGTCGAGCCCAACCCAATGCTCCAGCAGTGTGGTGATCAGCGACAAATGCCCTATGAGGACGCCATCAGCTAGGCTATCCTCGAGATTGCAAGGAGACGTGCTCAACCAGCATTTTATGACGTTGCAGAAGAAGTCGAAGAAACGATCTGAATGTTGGAAGTACTGTTATCTGCACAATGAGGAAGTGCACTGCAAATAGGATCAACAAAGTGCCATTATAGAGAGAATGAGGCCTATGCATAGATTTGTGTGATATAAAATCCTACAGCTACTTTAATTATCGAAGAGTTTCTTGCTGTTGTGCAAAATCGAGCCTCAATTTCTCAGGGATAAAGTTTCGGGAGCGCAAAAGCTCGATCTCCTACGATGACGTAGTAGAAGGGCCTGCCGTCCATGTAGTTTTGCAATGTTGGCTTGACATTTTCTCTGAATATAGTGTTTACCCGGAGAAATTGAGCATTCTTCATGTCCACATCTGTTGAGTGGTATGCAAAATTCGAGCCTCGAGCGGGAGTTGAACACGAGTCTCATTCCTTCTGGAGGAGAGGAGAGGGGCACGTGTCAACCCCTATCTACATCATTGGATATTCAATATAACACCATACCATCGCTAAAATGGCAGATGAGCAAGTAGTTCTTAATTCTTTATTAATGATCTTTGCTGCCTGTCATCTCATTTTGTCATGCGGTTCCCAGTGCTTTTAGCAGTCGATTCATTTTACGTGTTCTTCTTGAGCGACGTGGAACCCTGGTCGAGTATGTCTCCTTGTGATCTCGAGGATAGCCTGGCTATGACATTTCATAAGGCACTCATTGTTAATTGCCGGCCGCAAATAATTTGGGGAGATCAGCCCGCGCCGAGACGAGACGAGCTTGAAGCAGCATTACAACCGCTCGGCCACTTTCTCCCTCTCTCCAGCATGCTCGTCATCCACTAAATGAGTGGACTTTGCTTCGCTCTCTGCTGAATACAATTAAGGAAATGACTAGCAATGTTTCAAATTCATTTACAGATGGTACATCAACGAGATTGCGCCGCTGCTTTGTTGGAGATTCGTTCGATAGGTTTGTGCCATTTTACCTACAGTTTAGAAATTCTTCGTGATTTAGAGATTACAACTCGATACATCGAAAGACTGCGTGTCACGTTTATTGTACGGCTTGAAAACGGTGTTTCGTCAGTTGCACTCTAGATGAAGTTGAATATCATCTTTCAGATATTTCGCCAGTATGGGACTCGTCAAGAGGGCGATGCCAAATAACAAAGGCAGCAGCGTCTATCGAGCGGTTTGTGAAGCGGTTCGTACTCATTTATATTGCTATTTATCAGTCGGTACCTGTCAATTTTCGTCATTTTAGGTGTTGATTTGTTTTTGTAATGAGTAGGAAATTTTCAGTTGGTCATGGACCAGAGTCAGTACACTTCATTGAAGGAATTTGTCGAGGAAGAAATGCTCTTTCAGTATCACTTAGAGCGGATTAGTACAGGACTAGCCAAGGTGAACAAAGTAGAGGACACATTGAAGACACTCGCACGTCTCTTGAGGTTGTTCTCCTCTCTGTCTCTTCTGATGTTTCTCCGTAGTGGACCGTTGATTCGCGAGAGCTGTAGCATCGACGTGACCATCCGTAGAGCCAGACAGTCGTTCTAAAATAAATCCATTCAGTGATGTTTGTATCAACTATTATAAGTAGAATTAATTGGAACATTGCTGTGGTTAAAGGATAAAAGCAAAAGGATGAAGTTTTTGGCGTTGAATATTCACCAAGAGATGCTCCATGCATTCGATTCCATTCGTAGCATCGTTTGAAGTGATTGGATGCATATCTGGCTTTTACAAAGACTCGCGGTGGCCTGCTAATGTATCAAATTGGTGTTGCTATCATAAGAGATGTACTAATTTGCTAATCCCGGAGGGATGAAAGGCTTGGTGGGCTTTGAGTGCGTGGTCGAACCATCGACCACGTGGTGTCACATAGCACCTCTAACCACTGTGCCAGACGTGCTTTTGCTATGGTTAGTTACTTTTATTGGGACTAATAAATTCCATCAGACTCAAAACTATCATGTGGTGACATTGCCGCGTTTAATCATCATAATAACATTCAATAGCTATCACCAATGCAATAATGCACAGTTAAAGTGTGTTGACTACACATTCTGTTCGTTCAACCCTTTGAGGACTACCGCTGATAGGCAGGGAGCATCGCTCGTTGCTTGCACGGCAGCCTAGGCAGGTGACATCCGCGTGTCTGTGCCTGTACGTCTGGCTCTCTGCCTGCTTTTCCACAAGAAGCGCGTCGCCATACAGTATCCGAGGAAGGTTTGATGTCGCGCGGCTCAGTGCGAAACCTACCGTATGGTTCTCAAAGGCTTAACAGTCATGTTCGCAGAGAGAAGAATAGTTATTCGATGTCGAATTAATCCCGCAAAAAATGTTTATTCAGCATTGAGTTGCATGTCTATCGTGTTGTCGGAGGTGAACCTTGTGTCTATAAAGGGAATTCCGACGCTAGGCAGTTTGTGAAGAAGGTATTTTCTCTGTGAATTCTCAAACAAGACTGCACTAATGACACTGTTTCGTTCGGCTAAAGTGAGCAAATACAACAGGTGTAACTCCTTGTTGTTCTTCTTTTCTAGGCACAGAAATCTTTGAAAGGAAGTATGAGCGTCATCGCGATTTTTTTTCAAATTTGTGGATCTGTACTAGATTTGAGAGGTTTTTCTTGTCGTTAAGGTGATGCTGTGCGAATCGCAGTATGGTCATTTTGATTTGGTTATCACTCAAAAGGAGCACATTCAGCTTGCATATGCACAAAGTGAATCCATATTTTTATTGATCATATTCACACTGCGGATTCCGTGCGATTTTCTGGATTTTTTAGCCTTTGTCTACGATCTCCTTTACCACCATCTGTTTGGATTCTCACGTGATACCATAATGGATTGCATCAAGCATGTAAGAGACGACATGGATAATGGTGGAACACATGATGAAGATGAGATGGATGTCACCTTCAGAGTAAGTTTTCGTTCAGGAATCTTCACCTCTACTTCACAGTATTTCGTTCAGTTTTTTCAGGAGCCACTAACTCCCACATGGCGTCCTCCAATGCCTTACACGGCTATAAAATCTCTCGATCCGTCCGTATACCGAAATATCGCATATGACATCTTCTTGAAGGAGCGCAAACGTGAACTTGAGGCTTTGGGTATGTTTACATATTTTTATAAAAGTCAGTCATCCTTTTCTGGATGCCAAAATGGATATTAATGCATTGAGTTCATTGACGTACCAGGTCAGTGTTTGAAAATCTTGAAAGAAAGAGCTGTGATGTTTTATCGAGGTACATTGAGAACCGTTGTAAATAGCGCTTACATTCAGGAGTTGAGGCGAATAAATAGGCAGACTATATGCCCAGAACTAATAATCAATTAGCACTACTACAATGCGGAAAACCTGACTTCTATTCAATCATACTAATCAATGAAATTTCGAGAGGTTTCAATTCTGTGCAAGTGGAATAATTCTTTCACATGTAAAAAAGATGAGGTCTTTTCCGTTAAACGGCACGGGATCAAAAACCGATCTTCTTCGCCGGACAAGATATTTTCATTAGAGTATCACTAATCGTTGGAAAGCTTAAATATCTGGATAACGCAGTACATGGCCGGTTTTTGAATAGGCCATCTCATAGTGCTGTAAAAATCAAAATAAAGTTTATCTTTCACATAGGCCCCGCTATTCAACTTTTGCTTCGCTGGAATCACGAAGTACTTATGAACGTGTAGAGAAAATCTCCTTGTATTGTAGTGAGACGTTTAATCTGGAGTTTCAAGAAAGAATTCCTATTTGAGTAACAAAATAGCCGTACTTTCCTGCGGCCTGCTGAAAGGCCAATCGATCGACCGCCGTGTTGAAACGCCGACATCCGCTATGTCACCACCCCATAAAATTGCCAAAATTCCCTTACCCACGTTTGTGAATTTGATCTCATTTTCCCTGCTGCACTGCAGAGAAACGGTCTCTCCAGAAAACAAGCACAGTGTTGAAATTCTAATTCTAAGTAGTTGAATGATTACTAATCGTTAAGGAAAGGAGCTCTGTCTTGACAGAAAAGCGCATGTTTCAAGCGCAGATGTTTTATCTCGTTGAAGCGTAGTGAGAGGATTTTTCAAAAACCGGCTACGTAGGGCGCTGCGCAGTGTTTAGGCTTTCGATTGATTACTAATACTATGAAAAGCTTCATCCAGCGAAAGGTATCGGTTTTTCATACAGTGTCGTCTCATGGAAAAGTACAAAATCTGTAACATTCATAAAGCACGTGTGGCGCAGCGGTCAGTGGTGCTCTGCTACACAGATGGTTGATTGGTCAATCGCAGGTCTGTAGTTCGATCCCGCATTCAAGGTTCTCGAAACCTTCCATCCCTGCGGGGTGGCTATTTGATACGGGAAAATGTGCCGGAAAATAGCAGCATTTGCTTCATACATCGGCAGGCCATTGCTAATCATTGTGAAAGCCAATTTTGCGTTCAGTCATTCAAACTGTACTAGTGTAGAGCAAATGCATGGCGTATTTCTCAGAAATTGGTCAACGCAGAGAGCTCTATAATGTGGAGTGCTGTGCAAAGACATTTGCGTCAGCCGGGATTCGAACCCAGATTTCACTCTTTCCGTCGGATCTCACTCGGTGGTGCAACGGTCGCATACGCTCCGGGAAAGGGTGAGATCTGGGTTCGAATTCCGGCTGACGCAAATGTTTTTGCACAGCACTCCAATTATTTGGTATATCGTAACATCATACCACCGCAAGTGGCGGTCAATTAGAAAGAATCCTGGCAGACAGCTCTGTTCTTTAGTTTTGGAAGGTGAAGTTATAAATTCATCTTGAGGATGACTCCTTCAAGTACATAAGCTCTAGTAAGTGACAAATGGTGCGGAATGTTTCGCAAGTACTGACTCTAGTAGATGTCATTATTCAGATAGATTTCCAGTCGGCACTCATTGCCTTTTGGTACAGAACGACTGTTCAGTCATGGTGAGTGCTTTGTTCATACTACTTTCAGTATAAGCCTAGCGTAATTTTTCTTATCGTAGATCGAACGGGAATGAATTTTGAATGTTTAGTAACAATTTTCTGGAAACATCTTAGTAGCTGCTTTTTTTCTAAGATCTTGTGCAAAGTTGGTATATCTCCTTCTACTTGTATGGAAAATTCAGTAGTGTGTTATCGCGCACTATGAAGTCATATAGTGCATAGATTATTCTTGGTCACCCACCGATGACCTTTCCTGACATTTCCCATAAAAGTAGCTAAGTTGCTTTGAGGAGAGCACGGTCCAATAATGTGTGGTGATGTGCAGAACTTCGAATCTTAGCCAAGAGTCTAAACCGCATTTTACACTTTGCGGATCGAAGAAAAAGTGACGACAGAATGAAAGCCTCGGTAGTGCAATTGGCTAGCACGCTCCCTGGAAGGAGTGAAATGCGGGTTTGGTTCCTGTTTGAGGTTCAAAGCCTTATGTCACTCTGCATTATTGGATATGTATTTTTCTTTCTAAAAAATAGTTTGGAGGGTATTTTGTAGTTCTTGCCGAAGTTTGATAAATCTCGATTATTTGTCGATAGTTGTTTTAATTCTTTCAATCATTTCAGCTTTTAAGATCTTCGAATGATGCAAACTTCGTCGTTCATATGTATGTATATATTAACATATATATATATATGTACATGTATGTAAACATATATGTGTACATGTGTATACATGTACATATGCATGTGCTCGTAAACGAATGTCTGTATATACATATATGATCACGTGCATATATATAAGCATCCTATATGTACGTGCATATGTGTATATGTGTATGTATATATGTACATATGTATATATATGCATATATATGTATATATACACATTGTATAAGTACTATCTTTAACCGCCTTTTTATGGAGGTTATGGTATTATGATTGTGCATCCAGGAACGCTGAGTGATACGCAGTACTCGGAACTTCAGGCGCGCTCATACTACCTCTACAGCTCTGGGATAGAAAGAGAGATAGCAGGGTAGCGAACTCGGTGGTGTAGTGGTAGCACCACGTCGCCGTACGGGTGAAACTCGGGTTCGACTCTTGCCTGGAGTTCAGAGTCGCATATCACTCAGCATCCGTGATTATCTTTCGATTTTTAGAACGAATTTATCTTAGGCCATGGTTCTTTCTGCCCCAGAACATCATTCAAGAATTGTCTTGGTCAATGGAAAGGAAAAGTTAGTGTGATCGTTGATTATTCTCCATGTCATCTCGTATGTTGTCATTTCAAACGAGCAGCTTACAGTGAATACTGAGTGGTAGGAATAATGGGGTGGTGAATTTTGGATTCTTACACGAGTATTTGAGTCATTCTAATAATGGCTGATTGGAACAATTTTCCTAAATTCAGCATATTTTTTAATACATGGGAAGGAAATTATTATGAACACACTCTAAACATCATTAACCTTGTGGTTAACGTACTGTAAATGTAGTCACTTTGAGGATTCATGGCAACACACAAGAGCATATGCCCTGCAAATCTTTTCTATTGCTGCTGATAATTTCTATCGTTCATTATCACTTTGTGAACTTAATGTTTTTTTTTTTGCAGGAAAGTGCCCCAATCAAGACTGAGAGCGTTGCCTGCAGATCCACAGGCCCATTGTGTTGTATCCAATGAGAGCGATATAGAGGAGGTATGTAAGATTTCTTCTGTTTCCATAACATGACTAGGAAAGACTGTGAATAGCTTGGTACATAGATTTACAGGCTGAGCACTTTCAGTATTCCAACGATGGTATGTGCCCATATAGACATGAATCTCATTTCCGACTCAATTCCTCCAAAACATTGTTCTAATATTTTCCTTAGTTGCCAATATAATCATCAATAATCTTTAGTTATTGGTGTGCTGGTCACGTTCTCCATAAATTGATAAAGATGGTCGTTGACATTGATCAGCTTCCGAGGGATAAGCAATACATTTACCTTTGTCAGATATCAGAGGATAAAAAGGATAAAGCCCTCGGCGTTGATCATTCCCTGAGGGATGCGTCATGCATTTGTCTTCAATTTTTAACTTCGTTTGAGGTGATTGAATACATGTCTGGCCTCTACAATGACTCGCGGTGGCCTTCCGCTGAACCGAGTCAGTGCTGTTTATCCTCCTAGACAAGTCTGAGACCAGTTTGGTACCAATTTAGCGACCCCGGAGGGATGGATGACTTGCTGAGCCATGAATGCGAGACTGAACCAATAACCTCGTGTCGACGCAGAACACCTCTAACCACTGCGCCCACGTGAGCTCCTTGTCAGACATTATCAATGGTAATTGAATGATTATATGGGTCTTACAGTGATGACTCACGGTGGTCTACCATTATGTGAGATAAGTGCTGCTATACTCCTCTACAAATGTAGTACAAATCGCAGGCCGCGGTGGGATGAAGGGCTCGATCAGCGTGGGACTTGAGGCGAAACCAAACACCATATAAGTGTTGCAAGACAAGAAAGCACTGCGCCTTGTTGCCAGCGAATGGGGTCGAATATTCATTTGTCGCCCTATGGTGAAAAAGAACCCAATGTTTTCTTTGATGAGCAGAAGCAAGGTCGTTGTTGATAGGATCTACACAAAACAGTGAAATGATGGCTGACGTTTTGGCGAAATCGTCTTCTCTAGAGCCCAAAATGGATAACTAGGTTAGGAATTTTTTCGGTCAAATATTTACGTATTCCAGCAAAGTTTTTTTAAAAATACTCACCGTTTAATTGTTTTCAAATTTTTCAATCTTGATTGGAGATGAACCGCACAGAGTCTTTGCATGAGAGGAATGTGCATGGCTCAGATCAGAGAAGATCCATCATCCTCAAGGAGGAGTGTCTTGAAGTCACGTAGGACCTCGCATCAATCCTCACTATTTGGTCCCATCTGACCCATACACATTCCTACCTTATACAGAACTCCTTACGCCTTGTCAGTAATGAATAATTGAAAGACTGTAAAACATCTGAACGGTGAGTGTTTTGAAAGAAAACGGTTTACTCTGCGAGCTAAAAAGAAAATCTTCTTCCACATGGACTTTTGGTGGGTTACGAAAGTATTTGATCGAATAGATTGCACATAGATTTGATCATTCCAGAAAGCGGGTAAGGCAATACCGCCGAACATCTGCCGTATCACTTCGTACTGACTGGTTTTCTGTGCTGGATTACGTTCAGTAAATCCTACAAGAAGTACAGCCTTACTTCTGCCTATTTGAGGAAACCCTGAGTTAATTTTTCCTTACCTAGGCTTATAGATAATCAGTCCTGAGATTGGGTTTAGTCCACAGTGCGATACTAATCGACATCATGTCCTTTTTCTGTAGCAACTGTGATTGCAGAAAGAATTTTCAAAATTTGAGTGTAGCTTTCAATTTTTTTGAGATTTTTAGTTTCAACAAAGTCGATATTAGCGGAACCTTGCACTGAAATTAACTTTAATCTGACATAGCTAGCTTTCTTCTATGCGTCTATAGATTTTTAACTTCTTCATTCTTCTATGAATAAAGAAATTAGTGTGCTTTTCAAATTCATTGTTATCACGTAAGGGTAACAAAGTGCTATCGGTTCACCAAGAACAGCTCTGTGCATCACAATAATTTTTAACGAAGTGAGCATCAAAAAAGATGGGGTTTTTTGGAATGACTAGACTGTTGATTTCTCCTATCAGATTTTTCATACTTGCGAATTATCAGCCGAGTAATCAGATATGGTATGATTTATACGTCTAGGTTCTGACGAAGGCGTTGACGCTCAAACGTTATCCATCAAGTTTGAGAAAAAGAAGAGATTATCAACCTAGTAAAAGTTTTAAATAAAGAATAGGATAGTTTTTGAGAAATTTTGCATTTCTACAATCATGCCGAGGCTTAGAGATAGTCGGACTTTTGAGTTATTACAAGTGAGCATCAGTTTTATGATAGCTTTGAACGGATGAGAAGGAGCTTTTTGCATGAGTATACCGTCTTCATAGAATGGATTTCTTCCGACATGGCTTTGATTCCACGCGAATCTTTAGTTCTCTGGTTACTGGGGTCTGGTGACACTCAGTGATGAGAGCGAATCATCACTGGTTCATCTCCACCTCAAGCGAATTTGTGGAGTATGCGGAAAGCTGAGTTTTCAACATGTCCTAAGCTCAGTTCTGCATCAATAGAATTAGTTTCTTCTTACAGAATATATCCATTGAGTGTTCTTCGACGTGATTTCAGACGTCTTCCGTCGGCACAGTGTGTTTGCCTTCGCCCGTAGCTTGTTGTTTTCCTAACACTGCGTTTACTTTGGACTACAACTACGCTGGAGATGTCAGATCTCAAGTAACTTGGTTTGCCTATTTGAATCTGTAAAGTATCCTGTCAATTTTTGCCGTTTTTATACTGCCTAATTCATATTTATTGGCTCGGTAGTCAATGACGTGTTACCACATGATGCTGATAAACGAGCAAAATCTTGAAACTGAGGTAGCTTCGTACCGCCGATTGCATTTATCTGATGCTCACAAAATTGTCCACCGCACTATCGAAGTCCTGTTTACTTTTTTCTTCATCCGTGTTTCAATCTCGCCAAAGGTCATCAATCCCCACAATACCCAGTGAGTAGGATGTTGCGCAAAACTTTTGCGTCAACCAAGACTCGAACCCTCATTTCACTCTGCCCATGAACGCGTGCCCTAATCCCTTGCACTACGATGCTTGTCTTGCCGCCACTCTTTCGCTGCAACGTATCTGTGTGTCAGAAGCGGACTGCAAACGGTTTGATGTGGCTGGACGATATCGACATTGAACCCAGCTACGGTGACAGATATTGGGTTTGAATGATCAAGCAGATTTCCTTTGATATCACCGCTTTTAGCGGTCATATTAATTATATATATATATATATATATATATATATATATATATATAGATATATACATACATGTATATATATTATATATATGTATATATATACATATACACATACACACACGTATACATGTGCACACATGTAGGCATACACATATATATGTATATATACATACGTATACATTGCCCAAGATGTAGAGTGATGTGCAAGACAGATAGGTGCGTTGTAGCGTAGAAATCGTTGATATCGCAGCTGGTTAGAGCACAGCACTCACCCCCGGATAGGAAGAAGTGCTCGCGATGGCCTCCTGTTGTATCGAGTCAGCGCTGCTTATTCTCCCAGACAAGTCTAGGACCAGACTGGTACCAGTTTACCGACGCGAAGGGATGAATGGCTTGCTGAGCCATGGACGCGAGATTGCACCATCGATCTTGTACGCGACTCAGAGCACCTCTAATCACTGCGCCACATGCGCACTAGTTTGACTAAGGTGGCACAAATTGGCATTGAACATCGTTCGAGTTGAAGTCAGAATTTTAGGTTTTTACTTCTTGCCTGATCAGCGTCAAGGTATTTATAATTTTTATCGAATTCTACAAATTTCGAAATTTCAGTACGGTTTTTCTACCTTGCCAGATAGCTCAGCAACGATTTCGAATTCTGCTACAGGTGTAACCGAGGAACATGGTATTGTTCTTCTTTGTCACGGTTTCCGAGTCCTTAACGAATCATAGTTTTTAAAGCTCAACTGAATTCACATAACGAAAGCGACTGTCTTGATTCTCCGCTACAGTTTCCTGTATACTGTCATCAAAATTATGAGGTTAGAATCATCTATAAACAGTTTTTATTCGTTGTAATTTTTTTGATCAAGCATCTTATATAATGTAATTCCATATTCATAGGCTTCCACTGCTTACTACTATGCTGAAGGTCTGCCATCAATTCCATCTTATGCGAGTTAGTTTATAACATAACTGTTATCAGAATTCAGTGAGTTTGATATATAGCTGAGACAGGTTTTTGTGGATGTAGCGATGGTCTTCTGTCTGTAGATATAGAAAAGTCATTTGCCCATTTGTATCCTTGGTTATTTGCTACTTATATGCTAGACGGCGAAAAAAAATCGATCTCTTTTGTTGGACTGGAACTTTTCGTAGGTTATCATAACAACCCTTTATAACGCTGTAAAATCCAAGATAAAATTATGTTCCACACGACCTCTTCTTTTTTCCGCTTATCTCGCTTATCTTTCGCTAGACAAAACTCCTTTCTTAGAGTGCTAGTACTCATTCGATAGCACAAGTCTCGAAAAACTCAAGAATGTATCTGCCACTTGAAAAGCTCCTTAATAGCGTTGTGGGAGAAAGAAAAGATTGGTGCTTTAGACCTCGCCGGACGGGAGTTCTTTTATAAGGCTATTAGTAATCACTTGGTAGCGTAAATCTCAATGATTCCAACGCTATGCTTATTTCCTGGAAGCATCGTTACCAGGGGAAAAAATCGAGTTTTACATTTCCAGCGACCTTGTTTATCGACCAGTTAATGGGGTAGGAGATGCGAGGCCAGTTGATTGATACCTTGGCCGCCGGATTGTGTGATGCAACTTGTTATTCAGTCGAGGATTAATCTTTTCTCTTATTTGAAGAAATTCTATAAAAGACGGTTTCATCAAGCACCATGATAGTTTCCCTACATGTTGATATGCTTTTCGTGCTTTAACCGAATTATACGCGTGGTAAAAATAGAGGCGAGCGCTAGGTGAGAAACATAATTTTAGTTTGGATGCTTAATCTACAGCGTTATAAAAGGGTATTTTGAAAAACCGTCCACGTAGAAGTCTAGCCAGGGATTCAAGCTGTCGAATGATTACTAACACTCCTATGACAAGTTCCTGTCCAGCGAATGAGGTCATTCATTTGTCGCCGTCTAATATAGAAGTACCGATTCTTTTTCAGCAAATGAATACCAAGGATATGGAGGACCTCACGGTCAAGGCTAACGTGGCATTGGGAATTTATTTGAGCTTTCTCCCAGTATTAAGTATCGGAAATTTTGAAGCAGCCCATTAATATTGTAACCTCCAATATGCCATTAGGCTTTACCAGATCTCACATTTTTTGAAGAAGATTTCTTTCGTAACACTGTTAACTCTTCGATTAGTTTTCTTTTCTACTCTTTTGTCGAAGCAATTTATAGCCTTCTGTCATATTCGAGATCTCCTCTTGGAGAATATTTCATAAGAAAGCAAATCAACTTTTTTTAAAATGCCGATTCACTTTACTTATTGACCGTTTTGAACCTCATGTTAGTCTCATATTCTCGAAGAATAATGTAAATAAAGTTTTTTTTTAACTTTTTAGACTTTGCATTTAGTTTTCAGAACACAGATTTAGCTCTAGGTCCTCGTATTAAGGTTCACACACTTTTGGTAATTAAAGTTGAAGGAGGTTTTCTCTTCGAAGATCCACAGTTCAACATATTACGGCCCGCAAAAGTAAAGGCTTTTGGAAAATTTTGTTTGTGGTAGAATTCTTTCTATCATCTATTCTATCATACTTTTTACACTGGTTCTTGGTTTTAACGTCGCAAAATTGCGTCATACGTCAATGAATGATATCCTTAGCATCTTGTTAATACTTTGCAAAAAGCATTCTGCGTGGGCTTGTTCAAGTCAACCACCCGCTGGTGAAGAACGCTTGAATGCCTTCTATTCCTTTTGTACCGAACAAGTACTGTAATGCGGAGTGTGTTGTCAGCGATGGTGCTTGATGTCTCTAATTTTTGATGGAGGAGATTGTACTTGTTAAATGATCAGATAAAACGCTGCACTGATCATCTTCAGTTAAATGATCCGTCCTATCATTGAGACATGTATTGACATCCATCTCAATCAGTTCACGAGTTTTACACCCCTCCACTAATAGGAGCTTCAACAATCTGTTCTGCATTATTGGTGATATATACGTCAAGTTGGGTTGTGCCGTTTGTCCAAAATATACAGCAGTGAAAAACAGTGGAAACAAACACATACAAAAGCGATACATGGTAATTCAATGGGACGATCTATGCCGGCTGTAAGACATCGCCGTGGCATTTCAGAATTATGGAATATCCTCTAAGGCACACGTACAAGATGATGATGGGTTGGGTTTGTACCCATTCAACTTGCTGAATTCACATTTGCTAATGATCCATACATCTGATAAGGATATAAGATGTTTTGAGCCATTCAGGTCTAAGTACTAAACAGCGCCTGTTTCATCCTACTGGGACACATCAGTAGCATCGTTCTCGGTTCAGCCAATCCCTTAAGGCTATAGTCTATGAAGGAATAGAGGCCGAGCAATAAAATACCGCAAGTCAGATGGAGTATAACCTCAAAGGATCGGCTGTGCCGAGGGTGGTGCTACTGATGAGTCTCGGTCAAAACAGGCGCGCGCCTGTATAGCACTTAGACCATAGTTGCTCAAAACATGTTAAATCCTTTTCAGATTATTATTGTTTGAGCAAGGTCTATAAAAATTGGTCGAATAGAGGAATGCATACTCCATCATCGAGTGATATTTGCAGACATCGTTGTGACTGAGATTATTGGCTAAGTGACGACGGCAAGGAAAAGAAAATCGAAATGTGTTGAGTGACATATAAGTTTGGGGCTTTGATAGGCCATTTTGTTATATAAGTAAGCATTAGAATTTCTATAAGCTGGAGTAAGTATATTTGAGATTGGAGGTTGAAGCGTTGAGTCCATTGCCCCATAACTCAGTATAAGGAGGACTTAGCCCAGAGGTTGGAGTTACCTCGGGATACCTGCGATGTAACCTGGGTCGGCCGAGCGTGTAATCTCGTTGGAGTTGGGAAATTGTATCAGAATTCTGTGCGAGGATAGTGTACATGCTCAATGTATCAGCAGGCTGCTTCAATTTATTTCATGCTTCCGATACGCAATCGTTCACATTCAAATATGCTTGATGGAGTGATTACAGCGCGCCATCACTCAACTTACATCATCGTCGATTGCTATATCTCTTGTCATTTGATTAATGCGATCATGGCGATCGACGCTTATTCTCTATGTTCTTGGATCAGTTGGTCTTCAATTTACGTGCTTGAAATACGGCAACAATTACTTTTCCATTAATTCGCATCGGATTTGGTTTTGCATAGCCCACAGGTTCAGTCAAATGTGACGGTCCGAAATTTCTCCATAGTTAATCTATAAGAATTGTTGATTTAATTGTTTTTCTTAGCAGTATTATGATGTAATTACTGGTCTGAGAGTGTTGAGTGACCCGCACGGAGTCGAATATTTCGCATGTCACTCAACACTCAGAAACTTCAAGGATTTACTGAATCTCAACGTTCATCGTTTCAGAAATACTCTTGGTTTTGTCACTTACCATAAAATAAGTATATGTTTTTATCGGGCGGATAGGTTTCTCCTGTATTTTGAGAAGAACAGAGTTCGTATTAGTTATGAACTAGTATTTAGGTTACAAAAGAAAAAACGTTTGAAGGTTTCAAAGTCGCATAACAGTTTAGTAAACTCTTGTTAATTTAATTATTTGGCAAAAATGCCGACTACTCAAACTGCTGGTGTTTTTATTTGAATGAGACATTACTGGAGAGGTGTTGTGGGACTGTTTTTAGTTGCGACGTCGAACTCTGCGTTAGGAATTAGCGGAAGATCGTGTGATATGAACTCATATGGATGCCTGAGTGAACATACAAGATTGGTCTAATCCTTGTAAGATGAATGAAGCACATTAAATTGTAGAAGTTTTGTAGCAGTAAGCGTTTGCATAGGGCACTAACATTCATTTTTGCTTTATCAATAAGCCTATGTGTTCTACGTTTTTCAATGTGCTATGAATAATATCGGAAGATCGATAATTTCCTGATAACATATGCAAGATATCTGACAACAGTGAATTCATCATACTGCTGCAGGTTCCCTTGATTTTGTGCTGAGCATGTTGGAGAAGATCGTTTGGAAACTCTCAACAGAGGCAAGTGCACCATAGTCTATGAATCTAAAATACTTATTTTTATTGTTCATATCTGCTCATTCATTGAACTATCAGTGCGAGATAGTTATTTAGTTTTATAGGATAGAAAGTGAATTTCTACAGTATTTAACATAGCATTCACGGGCTTTTCACAATATCCAAAAGTGATCGCTAGCCTAAATGTTAGAGCATTCAAATCTTCAATATTTGAGTCCGTGAAAAAAGCTCTTCACAGATGAGACTAATTATATTTCTCTCGCTGATCAGTACCAAAATGTCGGGAACGTCTGTCGAAAATCACCTGATTTTACTGAGATCTTTCGGTGCGTAGGCCCCCTTGACAATAACAGTGTCCTGCGGCTTCTTGTGGCCGTACTTCTAAAAATCTACGTCTTAATAACATTAGTTCATTACATTCGCAATCCCCAATTGGTTATTGCTACACAATAATTAGGTGATGTTTTCAACAGTGTTACATCACGAGTTCATTTACTCACCGGAACTACTCAATAGGTTCAATATTTCTATCCAGAAAATCAACTAGGAGGAAAATTATCCATGAAAGAGTTCGGCAAAAATTTAGCTATTTCGGTGCAGGGAACCTTTCATGAGCGATGTTAATAGGAATTTTTTCGATCAAACTGCTAATTACATCACACGTTATTTTCGAAATGAAATTGTGCACTTTTGATTGCTTATGTAGTGGAGTTGTTGTGAAGTATGATGAAAGTAAAACAAATACCTGTTGCAAAACGCTGGCGTATCTCATCAGATCTGGCACGTGTACCATTTTTCCACCGACGTTTACCAAGGCGAATCGGGCATCCTACAGTCAGTATCACTTCTAATGTTTGTATCATTAGCAGATTTTGTCATATGTTAGCAAATAATCTTGATTCTTCGTCATACATGGTCGTATTCAGTGGCTTCCCATTTCTTCAATAGTAACTTAAGTACATTGAATATGGAATAACACTATAAAGTTGAGCTTCTTCTCACGACGCTATTGAGTGTAATATTACATTGAACACTTTTCCTGAGTTATATGTCTACAGAAGTCGTGGAGCACTAGCCTAATGATCACCATGATGGGCAAAGCTCCGGGTGCTTATCAATTCAATGGAATGCTAAGGTCTTAGAGCATGTGCTACTACTTTTTGAAATGTTTTGAAAGTAAGTCAAAATTTTTCCGTGTTCTTCAGAACGTGGAAAGATCCGGTTGCCTACAATTCATTCAGCCAAACACGTCCATCAGTTCAGCAGAATAAGTCACTTAATCTAGATTTTGATCGCGTCAAGCATAAATCGTCGAAATGAAGTGAAGCCACGGAAACGTCAGCTGCCCAACTAATTTACGTCATAAGAATGTCGAGCCTGGCTCATAGAGTAAAAACTGCGAATTATTAAGGAGTGCTAAGGTTGATAGAAAGTAGGTCTCAAAATTTGTTTTGATAGTCTTATGCCTAGTGATCATTAGGTACGCAACTCGCAGCGATAGACGCTATGGTTGTCCATTCAGATCACTCAATTCAGTAATATTGAGTTTGAAGGCGATATAAGTGTTATGGTCTACAGATCTTTTTTTGCAGTCGGAACCCAGAAGATTGTGCTTATAAGCGGAGGCAAAAGCTTTTTTGAGTATCACTTGGAACACGATACATACCTTGATGGCTCTTCCGAAGTAGTGAATTTTACGGATGTACTGTATGCCGACAAGGTCGATGCACATTGTACTGAAAGTACGATTATCAAATAACTGAATTGAAGTAGTTTTTCGAAGTCATAGCACACTTACGTGATCGCCAATCCAATAATAATATAGCATAGATCGAGGAGATAGAATTCTCGATTAATGGGTACAATATCACCGAAGCCGATCTGAATTTAGGATTAGCTTCTTTTTGATTATCCTCTATGAAGATAAGAAACATGAAGAGTGGGGTATCCAAGGTCAAAAACGGGAGTAGGCCGTTGTTGAACTCAAACCCAATAGAGACTCCTCGCTGCGAGTCCAAATTTCACGCTGAAGAAGTTCATAACCTATTTCTGATATTCTTTGAACCGACCATCATTGAACCTGTTTTTTCCGTCCCTTCTTGAATTATCATTAAGTCGTTCCATGAATTTGGCACTAGAGCAGTAAACACCTAATTTATTGATCAGAAGTATTTAAAATTACACGATTTTCGTACCGTTCAACTGCGTATTTTCTTGCAAACATTTTGGTGAGGAACTTGCCTATGGTTGCTTTGAGAAGGAGCTGTCTTGGAACAGATTTGTTTCCTACTTATGCACGAATGGCGCTTAGGGGAAATTACTAGTGAGGCGGCACGCTAGATTAATGGAGCTTGGGGCGATGACACGGTTGCAGGAAGGGCGGTCAGAAAGTGATTCGCAAAGCCCAAAGCTAGAGAGAGTAGTCCGGAAGAACGTCGCGTTTGGGTCGTTCACGGTAAGCTCCATTATTTTTGCACCCGCTTCACCAATATTTTCTCGCACGCACCATTCGTGCATGAGTAGCAAGTGAATTTGTTTTTACGACAGCTCCATATTAGAGTAAATGTAGGCAAGTTGTACGCCAAAATGTTTGCAAAAAAGTATGCAACTGAACGATATCAAAGTCATGCACTTCTATACTTTTGGTTGATATATTTGGTGTTTATTGCTCTAGCGATAAAACTTATGGAGCGACCTAATAACACTCCAGCGACAAGTGCTACCTATAGGTACAGGTTGCGGTAAAAATTTAGATAGCCTCCACCCCATAACACGCCCAAAACTAGGCGTCGTTGCTAAAGTGTTGAAATATTACGAGTTTGGCGAAATGCTTCATTCGGTTGAAGATTTGGCGCTTTTGCCTCCTTCAGCGCCACAATGACCGGAGTCGGCTACCCATAGTCGGTTGCTTACGTGATGCTGGCTTTGTAAATCGACCATGATACGTTACTTCATGATTATTTTCTTTCATCAGATGCGATGAAAGGTATTTTCATAGGGAACATTAGGGATTCGTATATGCTGATGAGTTAATGGCATCATGAGATGATATCATGAGATAGGTACACCTTAGTAGTTCTGTTGAATTTACCAGATTCTAAAGCGCTATTCTTACTAGCTGACAGTTACAATCCATCGCTTTGAATTTTCAGACTATGTAGAGTATCAACGTTTTTGAGGAAGAAAAAAAAAACTAGCCGTAGTCATAGTTATGAAAGAGAAATAAAATCCCGAGAAAAATTGCCAATTTTCCCATGATCCTAATAGAACTGCGCCGACGGCCATGTAACCGAGAAGAATCATCACAATAAGGGCGACTGGAATCGAAATGTATTGCTCGAGACCCTAAATATTTACGAATTGATGTCGAGAAACGAAAATGTCGTTTTTCTTTCGGATTATGTTCATGTTCACAAGAAAAAAATTTTGGAGGAATGAAACTGATCCATGGCATCGACAGTTTTCAAAACCTCGCAATAAACATTCAAAATAATTTCAAAAAGAATGTTCAAAGCCTAAGCGAGGTTGGTACGCCAGGGCCACACACGTGTGTTTCAGAGGCCTCGCCCTCTGGAGGGCTAATGTGGGGCGTGGGTCACTGACGAGGAGGGCGAAACCTCCGAAACACGAGTGCGTGGCCCTGGCGTACCAACCTCGCTTAGGCTTCGAACATTCTTTTTGAAATTATGGAGGAATAGTTTTTGTAGTTAAAAACTTAAAAGGAACAATAACAGTAAGGCAGTCAACTAGCCTAATTTTTTAGTGCAGTATTTATAATTGTGTAACATATCAAGGAGTAGTTAATTTAGTTACAGCAGTGTTATTCCCTATCCGCACCCATTTTCTGCTCCTTGGAAAAAATGCATTTTTGCTTTTTCAGAGTTTTAATAGTCATTCCTACAGCTCAAATTTCGAGAAATTTCAACGATATACTTGTTTCAAAGAGAGGTTTTTTCTGCGCTCTGGCAGTAGAAATGAAATTATGTTTCACACTCGGGCAGTTTTCGATAGACACAGCTTTTCTTCCAGACTTTTAATAACCACTCAATAGCACAAATCTCGACTATTTTGATGATATGCTTAGTTTTCAAGAAGGACCTCTTAGTATGTTGTTCCAGCTAGAAAAAGATTGAGTTTCGCACTCAGTGCGCATTTCTTGTGGGCTTGAGTGCATATAATGTTCTGAGTTTTGTGGCACTGTTGCGAAATCTCATCCACATATCGGAGCAAAAAATGCACGCCACGTATGAAAAACAATTTTATTCTCAGTTTTACCGCGCAGCAGAAATCCTTTTTTGAAAAGCAGGAGTTCATCGAAATTAAAACTATCCGAAGTGTTGCTAAAAGTCCAACAAAAAAGCACTGTTCACCAAAAAATGCTTGAGTACGAAAAATAATTCTTACTGTCACAGCGTAATAAGCAGACCATCTTAAAAATAAAATACACCGCCGAATTCATCGAGATTTATACTATCGCAAGGCTACTAAAATTGTGGAAATAATCAAAAAAGGCTCGTTCTCAAAACCCTGAAAATGGGTGCGGATAGGAGAAGTGCCGGTACAGCCTCTACTTTCCCTTTTTTATCTCACGTCAGTAACCAGCGCGCACATTTGCTTCTATGACATAAGACTCGACGAGGAAGATTCACACACATGTACTTATTCGCTGAATGGGTTACAGAGTAAATCCCAGGACCAACTACCTACTAACCTCGGCATTAGCGATATCATTCATTAAATATTATTATGCGATCTAAACACCATTTTGTACGTTTTCTGCTTGGTCATGGAGGTCTTGGCTTAGTGAATTGTGGATCAATTTGACCTTTCCAGGCTTTGAAGAAGGAGAGCGGCGAAACGTTGGCTACCAGGATTGAGATTCTCTGCGACTATATTTTAGAGAACGAGAAAAGACATCTCCACACCTAGCAGAAGTTTGATTTCCAAATGAACCTACTGTTAAGCCGCATATATACTTCAGAGCGTCTCTTATAATTATTAAGACGAAAGAAATAAAAAGTATACACGAAGCACCAGCCTACACATAGGCTATTGAAAGAAGGTAAACGTAAGAACACCAGAAATGCTTACGTTGCTCGAAAATCAATCTGATTTCTGAAGTAGCATATCTCAGACTGCAATAATCTCTACTAACTGACAGAAAAACTACTAGAACCCGACCGTTTTGTCGACGAGGAACACCCTTATTTATAGTGGTTACACAGTAAAGCTTGTAAAACGAGCTTTGCATAAATTGGCAAACTGCGGTTGGGGAAAGGTGGTAACGCTCTGATAGGGTCATCCTATGATTGTAGTGAAAATCAAAACAAATCTTCAGGACACTGATGATGAAGACGAAATCTACAAGTTGCAGTCGATCCCGGCCGTAACATGTGAAGACCTTTGTGGAAATATGGTTGAGCAAAAATAGATTGGATCGAGAAAATTCTGAGATCCTCAATTACTTGTGATTTATGGAATACTTCTAACATCGACTTAAGCATGCTTGTTCGATATCGCCATGCGATTTCTTATCCTGCTCACGTAGCGACCAGGTTTCTGACGTATCTATCAAGGCGTGGAACTAAGTCGTTCATCATATTGACTTCCCGACCTACACAGACTTGACTGGAGCAATCGCAGATGTTCATCGATTTGGCATGAATGGGACATGTGAAACTAATTCGTTTCTCGTAAACTTCGCATTTGTGTGAGTGATTCGAAGCCCGATCTTTCCACGGACGTCGAAGTCACCAAACACTAGTTTCTCGTAGCTGATGCTTTGTATTTTGAGAGCTAATGTCATCAGCAAAGCGGTGTTATTACCGGCCATCGACTTTCGCTCCGATGTTGTCCTATTTCAAAGCACACACACGACGTTCTGGAGTTTAATAGTGAAAATTCTGGCGAGATTGTATAGGCTTGTCGAACTCATTTTATTACGCCAGTAGTAATATTGATATAAACAATATTGTGGTTGTGAAATTTCTATATAGCTCACAAGGAATCTTTATGTGCTTTGTTGGTATGCTCTAGCTGTCCAAAGCTTCCATGAGTGCTTTTGTCACAACTGAGTCGGAAGCTTCTTTCAGGTTGATGACGTTGAGACGAAGCGGTGAGTGTCCAATGTGTCTTGGGTTTGTGTTTTAGAATGCGGACGATAATTTTGAATTTGTCAGTTTCTGAGATAACATTCATCCCAAGGCCAAGGAAAGTCATCGAAAAATAATTTTTACTATACTATTTATAGCCAATTCGTGATAAATTACTTGCAGCTTTTTTGAATTTTTACATAATTTTAGTCAGGGAATATCTATCGAAAGTTATACTGTGGAGCAAGCAAATTATGCCAGTAGGAATGTAAAACTATAAATTCACTATGAATGGGAAAGTTTGAAGTAGAGTTCAATAAATAGATGAAAAGTTTGTAGAATGCGAACCGGCATGAGCGAAACACCGTCTCGGCAGTTTTTATCCTTGGTAGGAAGAGGAGGGTAGGGATGCCGACAACACTGCTTTCTTGCTATCGAGTACCTGTAAAATAACCAGTAATCTTCTTGTTTACCGGTCTTGAATTTCATCTTAATCTTAGTTTGATGGATCTGCCGGTTATGCATCTTCATGAATTGAAGACGCTTGATTATCATGAGAACATCAGAATATCACTCAACATAAGGGAGATTGCTGCTCGGTTTATCGCAATTTTTTTGTTAGTGACTTTTGAAAACGATTTAAGAGCAATAAAAACTTGCCTTGAATAAAGCCAAATGATGTTTTCTGAGAGAAATTTACCAATGTCGGCCACAGTAATGAGAATCAATGGTACACCTAGCAAAGCGTATGCGATACAGAACATTCGCCCGTGCCAAGTAACCGGAACGAGGTTACCGTAACCTGCAAATGAAGTGAATCGTTGTCGGTTTGCTGCAAAAAGCGCATTTGCTAGAATGCGGCGAAATGGTTCACACACAATCGCTAGTTCAACCCTATCTTAGTCCAAAACCAGACATAGCTTTGGAAAAGCCTCATAAGAACCACATAGATCACTGGAGTCTGCCTGTGAAAAAAACACGTGAGCTTCCCTACACAAATACCTCATTATTCTAGAAAGAGTTCAGCATGATCGCCATTGAGTCACATTCACGAAAAACTAGTTTCTTAAGTGACAACAAGACTCATGACTATGAAGACATACGACGGCTGTGAGAAAAACCTACTGAGTGAAAGAAAGGCATGGATCCACAGTGTATTCGATACCGCATCATACAACTAAATAAATAAGCAAATATTCTATTGTTTCCTATGATTTATGGTGTTTTCTTAGGTGTCAACTAAGTTGTTCACACTATAGGTTTGAAAGAAAACTTAGTTAAGAGTAAACAAACACATGGAATCGCTATTGTAGTGGTAATGATAAGTCACAAGATGATGAGATTTGGGGTTGTGACACGCAAATGATCAAGAAAATCTATTTTCCATTTAGTTGTTAACGAATATAGTGTTGAAATCTAACAAATCATCATACCAATCGTGGTAAGCAGTGTAGCGGTGAAGAAAAGTGCAGTGATGAACGTCCAAGAATACTGAAATTGTCAGGTTAGTAGTGAGAACATTTTGTAAATATTTAGATGTTCCAGAAAGATTCTGATTCATTGACTGCGTGAAGAGATAAAAATAATGAAGGATACGAAAAAGTTCAACAAAGCGTTGTTGGTTTTTCTTTTAGCAACAAAAGCTTTCAAGCTTTCAATGTCTGCTCTCCTACATCTCAGTGGAAGCTATAGTAAAATTCAACATTTACTCAGTTCACTTACTGCCTAACTATATTTACACTTCTAGTTCGCTTAGGGCTAAGGCAAGCAAAATTACGGACAAATTTTTATTTATTTTATCTCTTCAAGCCCTATAACCCTGCAATAATGCTATAACTATGTGTTGCAGAGTATTGAAGGTATGCAAGACTTTGAGCTTTGGACAGGGAATTCGTCTCACTCTTGCTGTTTTAGGGCGCTTTTAACGGCTTTTTCCGCGAAAGGGTGAAAGAGCGAGCTTAAATTTTTGCCCAAAGTTCATTTTCGTATATCACTCAAGCATTCTTGAATATACGAGGGAAAACATGCTCAAATTAATATAACCGCAATAAATGTTCACTTTTTTGAATGAGTACATTGACCAAACGGATAGATCACTTTATATCCGCATAATAGAGCTTCTAGATGGTAAATCCGAAATTCAAAAAGTACATCTCTAGGTGCAGATATAAGTGATTATGTTCTACAATATTTTGATGTGCATTTCTCGCTCCATGTTTGTTGTCAATGACGTCTATTTGCTATTTAATTCAGACTTTGGATAGAATACTGGGCAAACAGCTAACTTGAGCGATTTCCTTTTCAAGTCAAAATGGGTCGTGAACAGTAGAGAGCACGTGCAAATCAACACAGGATTTAGCCTAAAAACCACTAACGAACGCACGGTGCAGTGGTGATTCAAGAAAATTAGTAAGAGAGATGAGGAACTTAGTGCGGCTATGGGAGTTGAAATTGACCAAATGAAAACGACCAAATGAGCAATCATCGGAGCTGTCATAAGACTACACGAGCATCATTAAGACTACACGAGTTGCTGCATATCTCCGATCATTCTGCGATCGCTCGCCGTTTGCCAAAAGCAAAGTGAAAGTAATTGCGGTTTCAGACCGCTAAAAGCCTAAGTAACTTTTACACTAGCTTGATAAATAAGCCCTTTACGCATTAGCTACTCAGAGTTATAAGTGACTGAATCTTTGAAACTTTTAACTTCTTTGAGTTTTTGGATTTCATCTAACAACAAGTCCATTAATACCACATGCGACTGAGAGCTGTGTAACTTAAACTCCAAAACACTGGAAAGTTTGCATTTTTTCGACCATGCTAATTTTCCATTCAAGTTTTGTTTTGCTCAGAACAAATCCCCTTTTCATTCTCATTGATTTTTGGTCGCTGACCCTACTTTTCACAGAGACAAAAGGTTACCGCAGCTTCTTATGAGAAGACGAACAAAAGCGAGGAGTTCATCTTAGTCAAGCAAGGTGGTTGAGTAAGCGAACACCAACATCTCAAAAACCGACCGCCTCATTTTCTCCGCCAGGTTTCAGAAGTGCAGCACTAATGAAATGTGTGTCGAATGCTTCGAAAAGGATGCGTGTCGAATTTTCCACGTAAACATTAGCTCGTTCTTCAATCAGATCTGGAATTAATTAAATTTATATGAAAGTCACCTTCACAGTAACCTCTGCGACATGACTACTTAAGTAAGTCTTTTAGTCTGATCTCATAGTCAGTGATTACTTGTGAATCCCACCGACAAGTGTTTCTCTATCGTGAAAATTTTCTAGGCATAGGGTTCTAATGATCCTGAAGGACAATACTACTCTGTGTCATTAACAAGCTGACATAAATACACGACTGTAATGGGGGCAATACCGCGAAAACATCAATCGTAACGAAGATTAACTTCCGATTACTTGGTAAGATAATTTTACAATTTTTGGACCAAGTTTGGAAATTTAGCTGGAGACCTGGTAAAGTTGACTAGTGGGAGCATGTGGCAGTGATAAAGAGAGCGATACCGTCGACCGTAAGCCACTGACGTCAACCTCAAAGAGGCTCAAAACATTCTCACAGTCTACACTACATTATTACATAGCGAGTACGGCTTAACTTGACACTTAATACTTTCTTGAATTCTTTGATGTAGTTGAATCAATCTAGTTAGCATGTTGGTAGTAGTTGATCCACTTCTCTCACCTGGTGGCGCTCCGGAATCAACAAGCGTCCATAGTTCGGTTAACATTCGCTCCTTGTGTTGGTTGAAGCGTCGAATTGCCGATTCACGCACTGCCATCTGAATTGAATAATTTTTGGTCTTAGTTGACTCTTTCATCTAGTACCGCTGAAAACCAAGTACTTCGAGTGTCGTTGATATCTCTTCCTGATGAGCTTTCAAACCGTCAGTTCAAGCGTTTCAACAAAACCACTAAATTCTTAAGCAAGTGTCAACGCAAAAGCGGTTTCGCGTAAATAGTTGATAAATTCCCGATAACAAGGATACTTGAGGAACTGAAGACACAATTTGCTCATAGAATATATTTTCTAAATAAAAAAAAATACAATTTAGGTTTTCAGGAGCCAGAGCGAGATCACTACGCCCAAAAATATCTGCGACATATTTGGCATAACACCGTATTCTGATGGGAGAGAAAACTGTATGTACAATTTCTTTCACTTTTCAAATGAGAGCATTGATGTGGAAAAGAGAAAAAAATACGTTTGCTAGAGAGAATTAAAATTTCTTCTATACTATAAAGGAGCTTTGATCGTGTAGACAAAAATTTCTAGACTCTAAACTTTTCATTGTAATTATGACAAAGTTCGCTTCGAACTGATGTATTTTGCTTTAAGATTGTGGGCGGCTGTTATTTTCTATTGTGTGAGTGGAAATTAAATCAACATAGATTCCTATGGAATGGATTAAGCAGAACATCTACATCAACCTATCAGATAGTTTGATCTGGCGGTTTTTCTGCCCCTTTTTTTTAAACAACAGTATATGTGCACAGAAGAACGCAGCAAAGAATACCATATTGGAAACTATGAGATACACTAATAGCTTTCGGCTGTATATGAACATTTGCACAAAAAAGGAACACTATATGGAAGGTAGACGGACGATTACGTGCAAAAATAGCCCAAAGCTTCACAGAAAAACACAATATTTCTCTGGATGCAATACACAGTTATGAACCTCATCTCCAAGATAAGTGACCCAAGCTGAGGACGACTTCAATATTTTATGTGGAAGTCCACCTCGAAGTGAGTTAAGTATTAGAGATTGCACAGTCTTCGTAGTGTACCGATCGGTAATTAGCAACCTCGCTTTAATTCAAAAGTGTGGATTATTGCCTAAAATGGCGACATAAATTCGGCCTAGTCAGGCTACTAACGAGCTGATAAGGAACGCTATTAAGTAGACTCACACAAAACTCTAAAACCTAATTTTTGACACCATCTCCAAATTAATGTCATAAGAAGTTAACATCATCAAGCTACTCAAGAATTCTGCAAGTGAAGAGAATGTGTTCTTCAAAGATGGTAGTAAGCAATGACAAACATTCTTACACCTTTTTTCCGTCAAAAAACTCGATGCCGATGAAAGAAAAAGGTAACGAAATACTATACTGGGTTGGGAAATTTGGAATAAAGACAAAGACGTGAACCTAAATCTCTTTTCTGAGCTACTGCTTGTAGCATGCATATACCATCATTTTTTGAGAGAGAAGAGAAATGGTCTGGAGAGATAGAAAACTCCAACGATGAACCACTTATACAGAGCACAAATACGTCTTTGGAAATAATAGATAATAGAACTTTTGACCTTCCTCATCCCTCAAGACGTGAGCATTTCCTTGAAATGCTTGCTTGAGAAGACGTCTAATAAGAAAAGGGACAATTCTTAATGAGAAAATTCTTGACAGAGTTTTTGCCATGTGAACGGCTCATCAGAGTGAGGAGTAGAGAGGGACTACTTACCGATAGTCCTAAAAGGTGCGCTGAATACATGCGTTTATTAAAGAAGAAATTCGAATCACAACCCGCTATTTCTAAGGAATTTCGAGTAGGAGATGATGTGATGTGAAGTTTATCAGATCAAAGCGCCACTAGGAGAACATTTGAACATATTTATTTGAGAATAAAAAGGGAGAGTCTAAAAAATACTGTTGCTACCTACAAGAATACAGCGTTTGAATCTAATAGTTATAAGATGAACATGTCATGATGAAGGATAAGTTACAGAAGGGTTTTATTTTTTCTTTATAAAGCCCTTCACTTCCAAATTCCAAATTTTTCGCTTCTAAATAGCCACTATGGATCATTGCCATGAGAGTTGAATTACATGTGACATGTGGACTGCTATGAGCGCATGTGACCCAGTGGTTAGAGGTGCTCTGCGTCGCACACGAGACCAATGGTTCGATCTCGCGCTCATGGCTCACCAAGCCATGCCATCCCTCCGGGGTCGTAAATTGGTACCAGACTGGTCTCAGACTTGTCTGGGAGGATAAGCAGCACTGACTCGGTACTGCGGGAGGCCACCGCGAGTCATTGTAAAGGCCAGATATGCATTCAATCACCTCAAACGAAATTAAAAATTGAAGACGATTGCATGGCACATCCCTCAGGAATTGATCAACGCAGAGAGCTTTATCCTTATCCTTTATGTGGACTACATTGGAAATCTTGCTCTACCATCTATAGGGTGATTAAACGGTGACTTCTGGAGTAGGATTAAATAGCTTGTACTTTCGAGATTCAAGGATAAAACGGGATGATTCAAGGATTGATTTACAACGGGAAGTAATAGTCATATGGATGGCCATTCAACAGTAAGAGTTGGTGACAAAGGTAAGAGAGAAGCGGGGAGTGTGTAACAAAAAGAGATGTTCTATGACACAAAGCTCAAGGGATGGGTGACCTTATGGCTTAGGACCAACCAATTGTATTCACAGTTACAAATGATCAATCCTTTACCAGATGATTCGTGAAAGTTACCATGATAGAAATATACCAACATCACAGACTAAAATAGCGAAGGCAAAGAAATAAATATACTTTTGACATAAACGATTTTCGTCGACGACGTTGAATAAACAGGGTGTTCAGGAATATTGTAAGTATTTCCATTGTGGCACATTTCAGCTCAGGACAAATTTCATCAGCAGAAATAAAGATAACGCGAATATACAATTTTTATCAGGAAACAAACAGACTTATGTAGGTTTTACTAAATTCAGTATTTCTGAAAGTGATAACGTTGATGAAGAAAGCTTCGGTACTGGCTGCGTTTTTAATCATTTCTCTAAAGGGAACTGTCGAGATGCTCGTAGAGGTGGCACGTAATAAGCGAGAGGTTTGGCGAATATAGTGGACGAGATGGAATTTCGTAATTTAGCGAGTTCAACTTTTATTGTGTCGACCGAGCGACTTTAGTAACGACGCCAATCTTGGAGTACTGGCCCTCATGTAACCAATGAGGGACGACGGTCGTTGAAGTTTATCACGATTTCATCGTACTGGCACAATGAACTTCTATACCGTAATCGTGTTTATCGTGATTCAGAAGATCTGATGGATTTAATCGGCTGTACACTATCAAAAGGTGAGTGTGAATTTCTTTGATGCATACTGAGTATGGGAAGCGTACATGGAGCTTCACAGCGGTGCAA